>CM032449.1:66018329-66180083 GCA_019049505.1 Pachyrhynchus sulphureomaculatus
TCTCATGATTGTTGTAATGCGCCTTTACTGCAGCTCCGTCGAGGGAAGCTTTTTGGCGGCTCCGATGAAAATTCGCCTGGCTGCGGCTTGATGGTACTCAGCCCAACTGGTAGTTCTTTGGACCCTTAAATAAGTCGTGGCCTTCTCTCGGTAATATCGCGACGCCGGAACCAAAAATCCGGATACACATTTTCAACCAATCCCGGCGTGCCGAAAGATTCGGTCAGAAACCCGCACAGCACACTAATATACCGAACGGCTTGGAATCTTTGATTAATATACCGTTCGATACAAAAATGAAAATAAGTACAATTTGAAGTGAAAAATCAGTAACATTACATGGTCTTAAAATCTAGGAAAAAATGAATGTTACATTTACCCCCTTCCAAAAAGAAATAGACTACACTAGTCTATTAAACTTAGGCTACTTATGAAAAGGTACAAAGTGGTACACTATCACTTAATACTAAGGTCAGAACTTAAAACAAAAGTACAAACTTCGGACCTTACTACTAGACTTAATTCAATTAAGCACTAATATTAAGTACAATGAAAACCAAATAAAAATCTTTGCATGATCACGAGAATCTTATAACTAGACTTAACTTAATTAGACACTAAGGTTAAGTACATCAAAAAGCAAATAAAAATCCTTGCATGAACATAAGAAATACCTTTCCAAAATAACAATCGCGGTCTTCTTATATAAAAGAATCAGCTCTGTTATTGTTACCAAAACAAAAAATATAACTTTGTCTAGACTCTTGTCTAAATCAAAA
The DNA here is from genome assembly GCA_019049505.1 of Pachyrhynchus sulphureomaculatus. NCBI lineage: Eukaryota > Metazoa > Arthropoda > Insecta > Coleoptera > Curculionidae > Pachyrhynchus > Pachyrhynchus sulphureomaculatus. The sequence goes on from CM032449.1 coordinate 66,019,109, forward strand.
AAAGTGAACTGAAATAAAATATGAACACCCCCCTTAAAATATTTTAAGGATTGTCTGAAAATTTTCTATTTCAGCAAAAGAAATTTATAAAAATTCTTAAATAAAGAAAAAAATAAAAAAAATGATTCTAGTGCAAACACTTACATTAAAAAGAAAAAGCCTTGTCAGACCATTTAGCACTAGGCCAAAAAAAATATCTGGATAAATATCCAGACAAACGCTCGGGAAAAATCGCTATCAATGCTCTAGCTCATCGCTAAGAGAACATTCTAAATCTAGAATCACTACTAGTCGCACTCGGAAAATAATCGCACTCCATCGCGCAATGTCGACGTCCTAAGACATTTAGACATGCTAAAATCGCTAGGGAAAACGCTCTGGTTGATCGCCAGAAAACACGTTAGCTTATCGCCAACAAAACACTCTGGTATATCGCCAGAAAAAACTCTCGGCTCCTCGCCAAGAAAACACTCTGTAAATAGTCCTCGACTACACAAAGTCTGCGTTCTAAAAGAACAATCTCGCCATTAACATAGTGAGCAGCTATAAAGCTAACAATATCACTATAGGCACAGTGAATAGCTATAAAAGCTAAAATTCACTCTAAACACAGTGAATAGCTATAAAAGCTAAAATTCACCAAACTGAATGATCCTGCTTCACAAAGCAATGTTCACTAAGAACAGAATGATTAGTCTGCGCACAACTAACATTCAAGGAAACATTCCCAACATAACTATATGAGACAGCAAGTCTCGAAATAGGACCTCCCTAAAGTCATAATCCTAAATATAGGAGTCCATAAGCAAAACGACTCAAAATCTCGCCTTTTGAGCACATGCCCTCAGGCAACCAACATACACCGAAATATATACAGAAATATGTACAGAAATATATACAGAAATACATACAGGAGTTCAAATCCCAAACTCTTGGTTATGATAACTCCATACTGAGCTTGGTGAAAGCTCTTAGCAAAAGCTAATCAAATCTTCGGCACATCGCACCAAAGTGACAAATCTGCCTAGAAACATGAGCCGGAAAAAAAACGCCCTCCGTCATTCTTCAGGGTGGCTACACAGAGATATAAACTTAACCAGCATTGCGCTTCTCCAAGTTGCATGAAGAACCCTCGTGTACTGGTCTCGCCCTAGAACAACAACGAAAAACATTCAATCCATCCCACATAACAGGAGACAAACACCTCACCACGATATACTAAATGGTGGAGACAATAAAATACAGAATTGGTGACCCTGGTGTCCACCAACAAAAGGGAGTAGATTATAGCATCCACTAAACTGAAACGGTGTCTACCACACCACCATAAGTCAAAAAAAATTTAATCAATAGGGTGTTCCGAAACACACTACTGCCAACAGCCTGTCACCACTAATAGGCTAATTGGAGCTGAGGTCGACTACAGTAGCTAGGCTCTCCTTTGGTTCAAATAGAAATAACCATTGGGTAACAAAACCCCTAAAGGTCCCAAAGGTCAAACGTTCACCCCCCATAGACTACCCTTCCAATCAGTCTGTTCCTCAGGAAGACTAACTCCCTGCCAAACGTCGTAACGGCATCTGTTAGCACCCGGTGCATCACAGCCTGTAAAACCAGATAACTCATGGGATACAACCAAAAAGGTTTATAAGGTTAACTTAACCAAGCTTCTAACGGAAATTTCCAAAAAACGAAAATGAGCTTAAAAAGCTACATGAAGCAAAAATTTCTCTATTTTTCGGTGGCAACGCAACAAAACTGTTGAAGACGACAAGAGCTTTTCCAGCTTAATCAGAAACAAGAAGAAAACATCGTTGACAGCTAAAATATTCGATCATGGTGTTAATCGTCTTCCTAGACAATAGCCTCTAGAAGAAACTGCTACAGGTATCAGGCATAACCGTTTTCTGTCAGCCCAAACTCCTAGATTACCTCTTGGAAATCTAAAAATTCGGTTAGGAATCTTCCTTCACTGCGCTTAGCCTCTCTTGACAAGGTTCTCATCTCGGTATCAGATTTTGATCATTGCTTTGTGAAACGACTGTCTTAGTCTGCTCTCATCTCTTGTAAATGATCAGCCTTTAGTTCTCCTGCAGAACTTCAATTTTCTATCAATCTGATAGTAAACCGAAAAAACTCAACATATGCCTATGAGTCCATGCAAAAAAATTTTAAAAAAAATTAGTGACTCAAAGGTAACATTTAAACGGCTCTGAAAAAAAATAGAAAATACCCTCAGTTTGTCAATTCAGAAGAAGATCTAAATCAAAATAATCCAAGTCTTAGACTTACTGGATAAACCAAACTCAATTTACTCTTAATTGCACCCAACATATACCACTAAGGTAGCGCTTGTCCTAACTCAAGATCACCTTGGATTGCCTCTAATCAAAATTTCGCTTCCAAGTGTCAAGAACTGGATATTATTTGGGGTCATAAGCAAATCAAATCCCGCGACCACCGACATACCAGTCTTATGATATATCCTGAGTGTGACTCCTTCGCAAGCTCGCAAAACTGAGTCGATGCTAAACATCAACCACAATCAACCTAAGTTTGGGATATGGCCAATACCCAAAACCATAGCATTAAACAATAAAAGTAAGCTATTCTCTGCTCAACTTTTATAACAGTCAAAAAAAAACGAGGTCGTCACCTCTACAGAGCAACATCAAAAAAAAATTTAAGCAATTAAGATAATGTAAATATAAATTATTCTTCTTCTGACAAACTTTCACTAGGGTTAGGTTCATTGAATGGTTTTAAGTCTTTAATATGCCATCGTCCTATTTTAGTCCCATCTAAATTAACTAAGCCATAAACTAAATCTGAAATCTTTTCTCTAATCACGCAATGCACATACTTAGGTACCAACTTAGATGTGAATTTATCTGCTGCACTGGAAAGAATTTTATTTTTTCGCCAAACGTGGTCACCTATATTAAAGGTAAAATCCCTTTTTCTAAGGTTGTAAGACTTACTGTTCCGTTCATAAGCCTTATGTATCCTACTACGCACGTCGGTGAAAATATCTTTTAAACCCTTTAAATTTTCGGCGTACGCACCCCTGCTACCCGGAATTATTTCGCTGTCAACATTGACATCCAAATCTAAATTTTTATAATACGATCCAGATAGAGGTATATGTCTGCCGTAAACTAAGAAAGACGGTGTGAACCCTGTTACTTCGTGTCTTGCGGTATTTATTGCTTGTTGAATTTTGGAAATATTGCCATCCCAAGTGTCATGTGAATCAACGTAACTTCTTAAAGCGGTCCCGATTGTTCGGTTATTACGTTCGACAAAATTACATTGTGGAGAGTACACGGGATTAAAACGGATATTAAAACTATAAGTTTCACTTAGGCTCTTAAAACTCTTAGAGGTAAACTGAGTACCGTTATCGCATATTAAGAGCGATGGAACACCGTGGATTAGAAAGACATTATTTTCCAAAATTCTCTCTCTATATATCCAGCTTTAGAGCTTTTCAAAGGAAATAGCATGGTATACTTTGTAAACCAGCAAGAAACCACGAGAAGCCATTTATTTCCCTTCTTTGAACGTGGGAATGGGCCTACTAGATCAGCTGCTATGACTTGAAAAGGGTAATTAACCGTTTTCTCTTTTCCCATCAGTCCCATAGGCAGTGCATTTGGAGATTTCTGCGCTCCACATACTTCACAAGTCCTCACAAACTTTACGATGTCAAAACGCATTTTTGGCCAATAATACTGTTCCTGAACCCTGTGAAGAGTTTTATAAAAGCCAAAATGACCAGAAGTAGGAGGAGTGTGACACATGTCTATAACTTCCTCTCTCTGTGGTTTAGGAACTAGTATTTTCCACTCGGGTACATTAACTTTTAAAGGCAACTGGTTTGGGATAAACTTGTACACGAAATCATTTTCCACCTTCCACTGCGGAAAATTTTGAGGAAATTCCTTAATTTGCTGCCGTAAATTATCGTACCATGGATCTATACGATCTATGTCTACTGTATCAATTCTTACGCCAATCTGGGCATTAAGACTGTTTTCGTCCACTGCATGATCTGGGATTCTTGACAAAGCGTCAGGAATAACATTGTGGACTCCTTTTCTATGAATTAAATTGAACGTATGTTGTCTCAACCTAATCGCCCAACGCACTAGTTTGCCACTAGGGTTTTTAATAGAATTAAGCCACAATAAACTATAATGATCTGTTATGACCGTGAAAGGAACACCTTCTATGTAAGGTCGAAACTTTTCGATGTTAAAGAGTACTGCTAAACATTCTTTTTCAACAACCGAATAGTTACGTTCAGCCTTTGATAAAGTTCTACTGGCATACGCTATCACTCTTTCCTCACCATTGATTTTCTGTGTTAGGACGCCCCCTAAACCGGTATTAGAAGCATCACTAGAAATATAAAACTGTTGGGAGAAATCTGGTTGGGATAAAATTGGAGCTGAAACCAATAGCTCTTTAATCTTGATAAAAGATTCTTCTGCTGCCTTTGTCCAATCTATCGATTGTCCTTTTTTCCGTCCTTTCAAAAGATCATTAATAGGCGACAACAGGGTAGAAAAATTCTCGATAAAACGTCTGTACCATGAACACATTCCTACGAAGCGCTTAACTTCCGTAGTATTAGTAGGTCTCGCATAATTAACCATGCTTGCTACTTTATCCGGATCGGTACGTAAGGAATTTGAGCCTACAATATACCCTAAAAACTTTAGAGAAGTTTTGAAAAAATCACATTTGCTCAAATTTATCGTCAGTCCGGCCTCTTTCAATTTATTTTTTACTTCTTTAAGTAAGCGAATATGCGATTCGAAGTCTTCCGATGTTACTAAAATATCATCGAGATAGGTAAAAATATGTGGCTCATATTTCGGACCAAATATAGCGTCTACTAAACGTTGCTGAGTTTGAGCAGCGTTCTTTAGACCAAACGGCATAGTGACGAACTGAAATAGACCTCGTCCTACTACTGCAAAAGCGGTCTTTTCCTTAGAGGATTTGTCCAAAGGAATTTGCCAGAAAGCTTTTCTAAGATCTATCGAAGATACATACTTAGCATTCCTGAGTGATGTCAAAATTCTGTCGATGTTCGGTAATGGGTAGTTATCAAATTTGCTGACCTCGTTGAGCTTTCTTCCGTCAAAGCATAGACGATACTGTCCATCGGCCTTTTTCACCAATAAGATTGGAGAACACCAAGGACTGTTTGATTCTTCAATCACTCCGAGTTTCAACATTTCGTCTAACTCTTTATTTAATACTTTTGACATATACGGAGACATGGCGAAGGGCCTTGTCTTTACAGGACTGGCATCAGCCGTATCTATAGACATGGTGATCTTATTCGTTCGGCCTAACCTATCTTTACTACTTATTTCATTGAAAGAGCTTATTACGTTTTCTGCCTTTAAGCGTTCCGTCCGCGAGAGATCATCTAGGGTACATAGACGCGAGAAAAGGTTTTCTAAAGAACTTTCTGAATAACAATCTTTAAAACTTGTATGAGAATTGACTTCTAGGGACTGTGGATACCACGAATTATCTTTAAAATTTACAAAAATTCCGAATTTTTGTGCAAAATCACATCCTAAAACCAAAGTATGTGATAGAGAAGGTACTACTAGAGCAGAGATTACTAAACAATGACCATTGCAGACTAGCGGCAACTCAACCGTACCTAAACTTTTAGACGGCTGCCATCTGCAGTGGCAACACTTCTATTTTTGACATGGCATATTTTTATACTTAAACGACTTAAAATTTTTATACCATTCTGACCTAAAACGGAGGCATTTGCACCAAAGTCAAGTAAAGCCGAGAAATGGGCACCTAATAGATCTATCTTTATATGCGGTCCATTATCTAAATATTTATGCACGAATAAAGGAGACATGTGACCATTTGGAGAAGCAGGAGTTTTAATTTGAGAAGGAGAATTTTTATTAGACTTTAAAAAAAATCAGAAACTTTTTGTAACTATTTAGTCCAATCTGATTTATTGGAGTATTTCTTTACTTAAGATCCTCGTTAGAATCTTTCTTTTATCCGCGACCGGACGTTCTGAGAAAGTACGACGGATTTTCAGTTCATAGTCTAATTCATTTTCCAGTAAGTGATTGACTTTAAAATTGAAGGCTTCCATGATAAATGAATAAAATTTAAAAGAATTGTTTAAAAAGTCGTTAAAAATATTTCTCCTGTATTCCCAATAGTCAAAATAAAAAATATGTAAAGGCACTTAAAATATGTAAACTTCTTTACCAAACATTTAAAAAAATCTTCAACAATTTCTAAAAAAATTTCTAAGTATTGCCTTGTATTAAAATTCTTTTACCAAATATGTTAAGAATTTTCAACAAAAAATCTCCAAATACCGTTTCGTATCAGCAAAGTATTTTTAATATTCATGCAAAACATCGTTGAGAAAAAAAAGTACAGTTTTTTGTTCGGTTAACCGCAAAATAAATCTAACAGTGCGAAAATTAAAGTAGACCAGCACATCTGCTAATCTGAACTATAAAAGTAGCTTTTAAGAAAAAAGTAGGAATCTCTTATCTTAGAGTCGATTAACAAAATTCAAATATCTATACCACCATCAGATAAATTGAAATAAAAAATTCTACAAATTTCCTGCTTTTGTCTTATTGCTATTGTGTAGTTTCGTTTAATAAATATTATGAAATAAAAATATCTGCAAAGTTAGAGCTTTTACTTTGTTCGAAAGCTAGTACACTGAACCCTTTAAAAAATAAAATTCCAAAAGCCCCGCGTTGACAGCGCTATTTTGTACATGGGAAACTGTCCTCTTTTTGAGGCATCTTTTTTTTTTTTGTACACTGTGAGAAGTTGTTTGTCCCACGCTTGAGCGCAATTTTGTACCGTTTGAATATTGGATGCCCCAAGCTTGAGCGCAATTTTCTTGTAGCCCCGCTTTAATTTCTGATAATGAATCGAGTGAATCCTGATTTTAAAAGAACTAAAGAAATTAAACACACACCAGCTCAGTTTTCTTTGGTAGAGAGATATGGGTAAGAGATAATTTTTGTACGTCTTTTTGGAATTCTTTTCTATTTTTAAAGAAACCTCAGCTGTACGACTTTTTGGGCACCATTCATTTTAAAATAGAAAGGATCTAACTTCAGCTAAAAAAATGAAAAAAATGCTGAAAGGGTGTACTGTTGGTAAATAAAAAAATCAGTTTGGTACAGCCGTTCTTATCCTGAAAAGTAAGATAGGTATTCAGTGAGACACTAGCTTTAATCAACAAAAAGAAAATTTATTCAAGTTTTTTAAAAATAAAAAGTTCTAACCTTTGCAGTTTTACAGGATTACCAAAAAATTTTAGCCTAACTGGTAGTTATGACATTTAAATTCTAAACTCTGACTACTCCCGAAGACGAAAAATAGTGCTTTTCACTTCACTTTTTAGTCAGTTCATATTGCTGTTAAGGCACTACTCAGGGATAAGTCTATGGAAGGATGTTTTGGTAACTTACTGTTTTTATTTCGGCTTCGATGGAACACGACCGATTTCACACTTTTCTAGTAAACACTTAGAGAGCCCACTACGGCTTTTCGTTAAAAAACTTGTGCATTATTTAGCTCTCATGATTGTTGTAATGCGCCTTTACTGCAGCTCCGTCGAGGGAAGCTTTTTGGCGGCTCCGATGAAAATTCGCCTGGCTGCGGCTTGATGGTACTCAGCCCAACTGGTAGTTCTTTGGACCCTTAAATAAGTCGTGGCCTTCTCTCGGTAATATCGCGACGCCGGAACCAAAAATCCGGATACACATTTTCAACCAATCCCGGCGTGCCGAAAGATTCGGTCAGAAACCCGCACAGCACACTAATATACCGAACGGCTTGGAATCTTTGATTAATATACCGTTCGATACAAAAATGAAAATAAGTACAATTTGAAGTGAAAAATCAGTAACATTACATGGTCTTAAAATCTAGGAAAAAATGAATGTTACAAACTGAAAAGAAGGTTACAATTTTAAAACTAAAGCCGATATTAAATACTACTCAGTATATATCACCACTACACCAAACACTTTATTTTTGCACTCGACGCGCGTTTCGCTAACCATGTTAGCTTCATCAGGAGCGATGATTGGTACTGAGTAGTATCATTGTGCCAAAGATTCCACATTCCCAACTTAGCCGATATTAAATATTTTTGTTAACTTTCAATTTACGTGGTTTCATTCATTTTGTCTTTAATATTGAACTTCTGGAAAGGCAAATATTATTTTTATTAATAACTACATGACATTTGTATGCAAAATTTTGTAAATTTTCATTAACAGTATGAGATTTTTTTTTGGCTGATGTAATGAACAATATTTAAGCTAGATTGTTTATAATCAAAAATTTATGAACTTAGAGAGGTGATGGAAGGTTATACAGGTTTTTTTCGGAGGTATCGTGTTCTATGTCGTTTTTAGGGTTATTGGACTTAAGGAATTTAAAAGTAGTGTTATTTCTTAATTATTTTCAATTATTCTTGAACTCGAGGAATATAAAAGTTATGTTACTTTTCAATTATTTTAAGTTGTTTGTTGTCAAATATATAAGAGGTTAATAAGGTACGGAATTAGAGTGGAATGCTTGATATATATCATTTTATATGTCCTTTTTAATGCTCCTGGAGGTGAAAAATTGTTTTTTTTTCTTATTTCCAGTATATAGATGAAAATATTAGGTTCCAGTTGTAAACATCTGTGAATCTCCACGTCTACTGCGTTTTTTTGTTATTAATATGTTACCATATTTTTTTATACCTAAAATACGTGTATAATCTTTTTAACCTTTTTTTACTTCCATCACTAATGGTGTAAAAAAGCCATTTGAGGCTCTCTACTTCGCAAAAAAAAAAAAAAAATTTCGAATTTTGTCAGTTTCTCGTTTGTCTGGCATCTGCGTATTTAAAGTAAATAAATCAACATCTATCATTCAAGTTTAACAAGGAAATAATAAGTAATCATTGTAGATATCTCTTTTTCGTACTAACACAACTAGGCAGAAACAAATACTTTTTTTGGATGATTGCACAAAAAACCCTTATTATTTTGTTAAGTACTTTTTTGTGTATTAAGGATGTATATACTTATAGTTCCCGCTACAAAATTTTATTTGGAATAGTGTACTACTGAGCTTCAATCTGTTTATGCTATATCACATTACTTTAACAGTTTAACTTTTTTTTTTAACTTTTCAAGCTTATAATTGCAATTCTAAAATTTCCTCAGAATGAAATCAACTTTTTATTTTTGTCAGCCGTTACCTTTTACCTATGTAATATTAATTATTTTTCGGCTTCGCTGACGTAAACTGACATCCTCCTATATACAATTTTATCATAGCCATGAATTATAGTTTTAAAGTTCTGTATGTAAGAGTGACTCGTATCAACAGCGCACTTACGATATACCCAAAAAATTATGCAGGACAGAATGCGATTAATCGCGTGCCAATTATCCCACGAAAAAGTGCATTGATGTCAAAAGACTACAAAAAAAAAAGATAAATCATTGTTGTTAAATTATTAGAAGTGGAAACTAGATATTTTCTAAATTAACAAATATTTCTGGTCAAGTTGAAGTTTTACAAAATTTGTTATATATTTCTGGTAAAGTCGCTTTTTGACATATTTTGTCAATTGTTCCAAAATCCGGTAATAGCTAGTCGATAGACCATAAATTATTAATTTGAAATAAATTTATTATAAAGTTTATTTTGCAGTATGATTTTGTTTATATATTATATGTTTCGCTTATCAAACAAAATAACAATTAAAAAAAAAGATCAAGAAAGTATACTTTTTTAAAAAAATGTCATTTAATATCAACTTGAGCTTGTTCTAATAAAAGTTATTGTTAACACATCCAGTAAGATCAGTAAGTTCTGTAGGACACGTGATTTGTTCAAAGTTTACTTGTGGGTTGTCAGCATTTCCGTACCAACTAAATCTCCAGTGACAACCAGGTTGCAATTGTTCTGGCAATTGACTGCATTCGGCATCAGAGCTTACTCCACCATATTGGTTACCCCAGCCAGTCCATGGAGCGTTCCATTGAGTATGACAACCACGAGTGAAATATCCAACACCACCTGTAATATAATTTAAAAAAAAGAGAAAATACATATTATTGACTTTTTTGTGTTACTTACATGAATAAAATATTTTTTTCTTAGCATTTGTTATATAATAACTTTTAACGCTGATTTTGGTGAATGGAATAACACTTTTTGAGCCTCGCATATATTATAATTACATATTAATATTTAAATGATTTCATAATTAGCGACTGGCAGAATTGCCCCAGTCAAAATAAATTTAAAAACAAATGATTTCATAGAAGGAGAATTGACTATCTTAGTGTCGTTTTTTATTTTTTTATTTTAACTTTACAAATTCTAAAACAAATTGTTAGATATTGTATATGTCAGTATAAAAACTACAACACCTTTGACAGTACATGTTTTATGCGTTCCATAAGGTATAGAAATATAATCAAGAATTTTTGTAATCAATTATTCCTAAATATATTTTTTATGGTATACCTAAGACGATGATGCAACGAGAGTGTGTCCACTTTTAATTGACATATTAACCTAATTTAGCTCATATATCAACACGAACTACAATTTGAAGATCTTACCTTCCACGCAGTTTCGTGATTAAAGTGTGACTTATTTTTTAGGTTTTTAACAGAAATAACAGTTAAAAATACGGAAGATGCAATTCGTTTAAGATAAGAACTGAAATTCACCCATAAATGGTCAATCTCTTGGTTTTTATTACATTTTACCGGCAATTTTGACACCAATACAGGTATTATTTCCAATAAAATTACCGCGTTAAAAACCTTAATCCGAAAATATGCACCTTCTGTATGTGTACATTTCTTGCAAGACATATCTGTCACTTATGTCCGTAGTTCAACATAAAAGAGGTGACCTTGGTGACTTCGTGGACAAATTCTCGGGAACTTTTTCTGTTGCAATAAAAGTACTGGGTTTTCAGAGGACAGATATTCGTTGAGCACACCCACTATTCAATAGCGATCTTTTACAGGTTTTGATCTACTGGAACTTATCAAATACAGGTAAATGATAGATCATCTTTGTCCGCAATTGGTTGGTTGTAAGCGAGGTATGCGACTGTGTCTCTTTTTACACTGGCTTATTGTATCATTCTCGGAACAGTTTATGTCTATTCTGAAGTAAATCTGCACATTTATATAGGATATGCATAGTCTGCATGTCGCGCGCCCTCTGTAAGTGCCCATTTTCTGTAAATGTTTCTTCAGATGAGAGTGGCTCATGATCAATCACACCACTAGTTAATTTTGGACCCTGGTTAAACAAAGGACGTCAGATGTTAGTTCCTTTGAGGGCCTCCAATTACGTTCCTCGCATGTCCTTGGCCAAATATTGTTGATTGCCATTTTTACCACTTGTTTTGATATACCAAACGCTGGTCCTCAACCGCTGTTTGGTTTTGTGTCTCCGAATCTTGCTAATTCGATGGCTTTTTTTTATTACCTTTTATCCCTTAAAGGCCTGGAAACCATAGTAGTTCAACCCTGTTATTCCTGGAGGATAGTTCTAACAGGTCACATTTACACTTCGGCCTAAGAGAATAACAAGCTTGTATTGCGTGAATTCCTGCCTGGAAAATTGTTTTATTTGTCCCTAGTGGAATGTTAAAGCTCCACTTGGGCTTTTCTGCATATATGCTAGTGCCCTCAAAGTTTTTGCTCCGTTTTCGTAATAGACTAGACCTGTTATTTTCGTTGGAGTCTCCATCTCCTTCGGTAGATTTGGATCGCGCCCTATTTTATACGGTTTTCTCAAACTATGTGACGTTGTTATATCATCAGATTGCATATCGAACACTTTGACATCGATTAGATCCATAACTCTTGTCTGCCAAAATTGCTTTTTCCATTCCTCATTTGTCCTCATTCGATAGGCACTGTTGATAGCCTAACTTATATATATATATATATATATATATATATATATATATATATATATATATATGTATATGTATATATATATATATATATATATATATATATATATATATATATATATATATATATATATGTATATGTATATATATGTATATATATATATATATATATATATATATATATATATATATATATATATATATATATATATATACGGATGGTGGAACCTAATACAATAAAATTCCGGGTTTCAATCAGTTCGTCTAACAATGACTTTGCACTACGTTTCGCCAAAATCTCATTTGGCATTTTCAAGTGCTCCCGCTGCTGCTGCTACTCGATACTATGATCTTGCTACTGCTGCCGCTCAAAGCTAACTCGAGCGAGCTAACGAGTAGCAGCAGCAGCGGGTGCACTTGAAAATGACAAATGAGATATTGGCAAAACGTTGTACAAATTCATTGTTAGACGAAAGGATTGAAACCCGGCATTTTATTGTATATATATATATATATATATATATATATATATATATATATACATACATACATACATACATACATACATATATATATACATATATATATATATATATATATATATATATATATATATATATATATATATATATATATATATATATATATATATATATATATACATATATATATATATATATATATATAAATATATATATACATATACATGTATATATATATATATATATATATATATATATATATATATATATATATATATATATATATATATATTTATTTATTTATTTACTTATTTATTTATTTATTTATTTATTTATTTATTTACGGGCAGACCCATTTTGTACATAGTATTTACAGAAAAATTTCAATAATATAGTAAAGTTATAACCACACCAGTAATTATCATTTCAAAAACTCAGCTGGTCCCTATAGGCAGTGATGTTCCACTTAAATTTGCAAGAGACATATCTAGCATACTTCCTCTGTACCCTTTCAACACCCTCAATATGCACAGCATACGATGGCGACCACACACATGACAGATACTCCAAAGAAGATCTCACCAAGGCCTTGTACAGAATATTCACGCTATCTACGGTCTGGAAATCCCTAGTATTCCTACAGACGTAGCCAAGGAGTTTAATACATTTGTTAGTAATAAAGTCATAATGAATATGAAAATCAAGCTTAGTGTCCAAATAAATACCCAAGTCACACAATGAGGAGACTCTTTCGAGAAGACAATTATTAGTACTGTAGTCATACAAAAGCGGAACTTTCACTCGAAAGAACGACATAATCTTATATTTTTTAATATTTAGTTTCATTTTGTTTCTCCTGCACCACTCGCTCACCATATCCAAATCTCCCTGCAGTCTCATAACATCGTCAACAGAATGAATTGCCATAGACAATTTCAAGTCATCTGCAAAAAAACAAGGGCCTTGCAAAATGGAATCATCTTTCGTAGGTCGTTAATAAATATATTAAACAGCAACGGGCCCAGGTGGCTACCCTGCGGCACACCCGATGCAACAGATATCTCACTCGACACAAAGTCCTTTACTTTAACAAACTGTTTCCTGTATGTAAGGTAGCAGGTCAACCAATTCAGTAGTGATCCACAAAACCTATAATCTCTTAACTTCCCTATCAGGATATATATATATATATATATATATATATATATATATATATATATATATATATATATATATATATATATATATATATATATATATATATATATATATATATATATATATATATATATATATATATATATATATATATATATATATATATATATATATATATATATATATATATATATATATATATATATATATATATATATATATATATATATATAATATATATTTATGTGTAGTAGTGGTTTTTCGGGTATCCCGTGTTAGCTTAATGTCCCCTGATGGACGGTTTCGCTGACGTTTCGATGGAATCTCATCCATCTTTTTTAAAGCGTTGGTCACTGTGTTCTAGGAACTTGTTTAAGTACATGGTGAAGACAACTTAAACAAGTTCCTGGGACACATTAACAATATACATCCAAACATTAAATTTACAATGGAAAGGGAACTAGCAGAAAAACTATCATTCCTAGATGTCTTGCTTCAAAGAAAATTAGATGGTTCTTTGTCTCACTCAGTATATAGAAAACCGACACATACAAACAGATACTTTAGTGCCAGCTCACATCGCCATCCAGCCCAACTCTTTTCAGTTGTCAAATCCTTAGCTCATCGAACACAAACCCTAACAGACAAAGAACATTTGTAACAAGAAACCAAGCTCCTTCGGAACGTTTTACAACCAAAACACGATCCTGCGGGCCCTAAATAAACAACACAAACTGGAAAGAAAGACGTATACTACAAAAGCATTTCTTCCACATATGAAAGGCATCACAGACAAAATAGGAAGACTTCTAGGAAAACACTAAATTGAGACCAGTTACACAACGAATCAAAAAAAAAAAAATTCTACCAACAGCAAAAGACATTATAGCCCTAGAAGACCAAGGTGTATATGAAATTTCGGGTCAGGAATGCGGCCTTTCATACATAGGCCAAACAAACAGGAAAATCAGCGCTAGAAGAGACGAGCACAAAAACGCCGTAAAACAAAAATCCACCACCTCTTCTCTAGGACAACATGCACATAATACCGGCCACAAAATCGATTTTGACAAAACCAGAACCCTACAAAAATGTGAAAACCTATCCACTAGGGTAATCAAAGAACCCATAGAAGTAGAAAAGTGACCAAACAACTTAAGTAATCGGAATGGTAGCCAACGTTTACCAAACTCTTGGAAACATATTCTATCCCAATACCAAGTCAAACCAAGAGAAACAATAATTCAACCATATGTTACTTCACCAACGCAAACATTACAAAGAACCACAGGACCGAAAACGCTCAGTCAAAGCCTAGCCTCTATTGGCCAGAACCGTTCGACCAATGGAGTTACGCCCCCAGCACATAAAACTGGGGCCCTCGGAGCCAGTCTCGACATTCAACGCCAAGACACCGTCCAGTGATTAACGCTTTGAAAAAGATTGATGAGATTCGATCGAAACGAGGTTCTGAACTGTTTTCAAAAACAAAGGATAGAACACCTATTTTATATAATAACTCTGTAGTTTATAGATTGTCTTGTTTGCAATGTGAAGCGTGTTATATTGGGCAGACATCTTAGTGGTTGAAATAGAGGCTCACACAGCACAGGAGTGACGGCCGATTGGGAAAGAATTCGTGTGCCGTCGTGCAACATCATGTGAAAACAGGTCATAATTTTGACTATAACAACGTTAAAAACCTTAACCCATGATAACAACTATAAAGGGAGACTTTTTAAGGATGCGTACAATATCAACAGGGACCCAAAGTCAATTAACTATAAATCAGACACTAATCAACTTAGTATTATTTATAGCAACATAATCAATAGGTATTAATCTAATCATTTACAATTACAGCATTAATAACAATTAAAGATTTGCCACCTCTTAGTATAATGTAAATTAAAGACGTTTTTCTGTTGCTGTTTTTCCGTTCGCTTGGAATTCACGACAGTGCATATGTACCGAGGCTGTTTGCTCTCAGTTTGTTGTAGTAAATCGAGATGTTGAGTGTTGGTTTCGATGACAAACTCACATTTTTGTACGTGTTTTAATTGATTGTTCGTTTGTTTCATAATTGTTTATTTTATATTTCAATATTTTAATACCTTGACGAAAAAGAATAGTGTTTTAATATAGGTATATTAATTTTGTATATACTCCTGAAGAAATTATCAAACGATAACGAAATATTGAGTTTTAAAGAAGAAAAGAGTTTTATTTACAGTCCTGACCGATTCCCGATAATCATACATATATCTATAAATATATATATATATATATATATATATATATATATATATATATATATATATATATATATATATATATATATATATATGTATATGTATATGTATATGTATATATATATATATATATATATATATATATATATATATATATATATATATATATATATATATATATATATATATATATATGTATGTATATGTATATGTATATATATATATATATATATATATATATATATATATATATATATATATATATATATATATTTAAATTTATTATATGGTGGACTCTATTACAATATAACCTATTTTTTGATACTGCTGGACTTTACTCAACTTTTTATATATGCAAAAGGTCGAAATTAGTAAGTATAAAATAAAATGAAATAAAATAAAGGCACATAAGACATGCAGAAAATTCTGTTTGCTGAAAATATGACTTCCTTTCAAGTTGTCCAGCTAAATAATCTAAATATGACTGACTGAAATGTATTTAATGTATTATCTTATGTACTTTTAAAGGCTAAAATCATTAAAAGAATCTATTTAGAATTTTCTTTTTTATTTACCTCCGGGAATTTGTATGTCAAATTGATTCGATTGTAAATCGCCACCGGTGTTAACATTTTGTACAATTAAGGTTTTTCCACTAAGAGCATTTGTAAAGGTTAGTTTAAGACAAATACCACACTTGCTATTATCGGTACCACCAGTAAAGGAAGCAGCTACGAATCCATAGGCAACTGTATCATTAACGGCCCAGGGTTGAAGGTTGTTGCACACGTAGGAAGTGCCATCTATAAAAACCAAAAACATTTTTAATTTCACCGACAAGGAAACAAAAATGCAATAATGTGAATTATTAGTAGTTATATAAACTAATGAAATAATTTAATTTCAACAGTACCTATTTAAACAAATAATAAAGTAATATTGTTTGATCATTATTTTATCTGTTTGTTTACTTAAATCTTTATATGGATAAATAAAATAATTTAAATAAATTTCATTTCTTTTAAAACTATCATCAAATTATACGCCTTTCTTAAAATATTTACCATCGTCACATCCAGAATGAACTGAAGCATTTAGTTTATTAACTCCATCAGCCGCACAGGAATAAACTGGGTCCAATGAACCAACATTTTCTTTCCATGAGCATGAAGGTTTACAACAGTCCCAGTATCTGGTAGTGGTTCCAGTACCACTAAGACCAACCACTGTTCCTACTGTAAAAAACATATTGTTTCGAAAATAAAAAAACTGTCTGTACTGTGTATTTTATTTTTTCGTTGAAAAATTATAAGTCAGTTTATAGTAATATTATTTCTTTTTTTAAGTTTTACTAAATGTTTCAAGTCTACTTAAATATACTAAATGCAAATAAAATAGTTTAAACAGGTAATCCCTAGATAGTTAACATAAAACTACTGTAGAGGGTGGTCCAAATTGGACACTTTTAAAGATAAACCCTTTTATCTAAAGGAGATAGACGAAAACTGATGTCGGTGTCTGAGGCTCAATTTTTATTATAAACGCAATGGTGAAAACCGCATATCGATATGTAATACCATTTCAGATATACAGGGTGTTTTTCAAATATCTGCATTTTGGAAAAATATTTGTAATTATTTTTGCTTAAATCTGCTTCAAAATATAAAGGTTTTCAGTTTTTACGGGAGTTTTAAATGCACATTTTGTGAAGTAAGCTTTGGACGGAGCGGCCCGATGGTTTAATTCAATTGTTTACTCGTAGTTATCAAATTTTACTTCAGGATCTGTTATTGAATTGTCGAATAAGTCACAATGAAGTTTGAAAATTACGAAAAATGGGATATAGTAATTACTTCGAGTGTTGCTCGTTCGTTTGTAGATTTTAAACGGCAAAACGCGTTTCCACATGGATTGATAAATGAGAGAACAATGATTGCGTCCGATATCTATTTTTAGTAGCAAATATAGATTTTTAATAAACGTTTTATTGATATCTCAAACAGTATTCTAACTTTCTATCTATGAAGCCTTTCCCATGCGAAACCTATTTTTTGTTTAATATCTTACCATCACTAATTCGTTAAAATATCCAATTTTAATGCTTAAATTTAATTACTCTTTAATCAGCAATATCTAAATTGATTTTATGACTGGTATTGAAGGGAAGTCCGAATTTTTCCGTGAATTCGAAAATGATGTCATACGTTCACGGTTTTAATAACTTTGTTATAGCTAGTGCAAAAGGCTCAGTCTAGGCTAATACGTCCCGACCTCTTATGACAATCGTCCTAGTTGTGTAGATTCTAGAAGGTAAAACAAGGCATAGATCCAAACACAATTTTAATGAGGATAACCGTTTAGCTTTAAAAATTGCAGGTGATAGCTTTAAAAATTGCAAGTGACGAGTTTCTGAACGACTGAACCGATTTATGTGAGTAAAATCTTAAATGTTTATTCTGATTGTACGAGTGACGCTAGCCATAAAATTTTTGAAGAAAATATTTTACGAAACTTATAATGAGTATAAAATCAAACGAAATTATATGCCAATTACAAAAATTTATAGTTTGTAGGGGTTTAATATAATATACTGTTTAATTAAAACATATATGTATATATATATATATATATATATATATATATATATATATATATATATAAAATAATTAATTAACATTGTTAGAGTTTTATATATGGCTATTTCAAAAATGGACACCTTTACGTCGTTTGCAAAAATTCTATCTGATCTATTTTTTTAAAAATATTACTCGTATTAATTTGTAGTTAGAGGAGTGTCATAGATTTTGATTAAAGACTATTTTCTAGTTATACATACACAGTTTAGCAAGTATCTGATGGAAGAAGAAATAAATGTGTTATGATAAAAAAAACAAAGGTAATAAAGACCTGAAAACTTTATTTAGTTTCAAACTAACGTTTACGCATATTGATTCTTTCAAGTATCACCTTTGACGTTAATGATCTGTGAGTAAAACACGTCATACAATTTGTGATACAAACAGTAATTGTGATTAAAACAATGAAAAACTTTACATGCCTTTATTTTTCTAATCTGAAGTACAAATTAATTGTATTTATTATCGTGTTATGTACATCCTGTTGAATATGGGGGACATAGTAGTATTTAGATTTAAAATCGAAGGATAAGTCCGTTTTTAAAACACATTTGGTACCAAGTAACACAATTTTGAAACAAAACGTAATTTTAAACTTCACTGCCCTTAAAATAAAGATAAAAGACTGAACAATTTCGACAGTATTGGACTAACACTTTGACAATCTGATGATGATTGTATAGTCTAAATATTTTGCCAACTATTTTGCTCCTTTTGCCGTCGTCCTTAATAATATTAAAACTTACTATATTTTAGGCTATTACATATATAACATATGTTTATATATATATATATATATATATATATATATATATATATATATATATATATATATGTGTGTGTGTTCGTCCATTTTAAACGTACATAGAATTTTTTTTCTCCAAACTTTATGAAAATGGTCTCTTAGCACCTTCGAGTATTTGTGTAAAATTTCAGATTTTTAGATTTTAATGGTTCCGATGTACAGCAATTCAAAGTTGACCTAAAACGTGATATCTACTAAAATCGTGTTTTTTTCAACTCTAAATTGAGCGAAAATTAAAAAAACACAAAAATTATCATTTTGACCTTTTATAACGTTTCAGATACCTTCTAAGTACCAAAATTGGCCTGAATTAGCTTCGGCCATTTTTTTAACTACAAAAAATGGATTTCTCGTTTAAAAGTGTATAGGATTCTAAATTTTTAGAGTGGGATCATACAAACTCTTAAAATTATAGCTGTTTTACTAAAAACAAACTAATTTTTAAACTGAATTTTTTTAAAACATTACTTCATATTTCATTTATTACTTTATTAAGTTATAAAAAAATAATATATGTATCTACACATAGATTTACTTATTTAATTTCTTGAAAACAATGAAATTAAACAACAAAAATATTAAAATATTTTGTAATATTTATTTATTTTTACATAAAATTATGCAATATTTACAAATATTTACATTAAAGGTTATGATATTTAGTATAACCAAGTAAAATTATTTTAATTCAAATGTAGTTGGTAGATCAAGCAATGCTTCTTCGGTAAAGTATATTTTTGATTTTAATTCATTTTTCGTGGGTATAATTCCATGTTGACATCTCAAATTCAATATTCAGCTTGTATTCGTAAATCTTTTTAAAATTTCTGTTTATTAAAATAATAAAATAAAGAAAATTCAATGTAAAAAAGTTTTACATAGTACAAAACAAATAGATTTTGTTGTAAAGCATGGTATGAAATATAATATATAAATTATATCCAGGTAATATAATTCTTAATTAAAATATATAACTTTCGCTTCCATAATTTTTCTGCTGCAATTTTTATAAATCCTTTTATTGAATGGTTTTAAAATATGAAAATGCTGCAAAATCAAGCGATAGTTGAAAAAAAAAATTAAATAAATATTTCGATATAATTATTAAAAAAAAATTATTAGTAACTAAAATGTGTAACACCAAAAAATAATTCTTATACAGTAGAGTTGATAAAAAAATGTTAAATTGATAGATTAAACAATAATTGTGTGTATATTCCTGTCCAGCAAAAAAAATTTAATATAAACCCAAAAATATGTACTAAAAGTAAACTTAATAATTTTCACTTAATAGTATAATCCATTGTCATTCTCTTACTACCAAATAAGGTTTAACTACTAATTTCTTTTAATTTTTGTGACTCAATTTTTAATCAAAATGCTGCATATCTAAATACAATTTTATGTAATATGGCAGATCAACCAGAAAGAAGAATATATATTGGCGACACTCTGTTTATACGCTCTCTGGTTATAAATGAAAGCTAGCGGTAGATATTTATTTATTTCTTTATTTATTTTTATTTTATTAATTTACGGGCATAAGCCCATTCCTACAGCTATAAGATTATAATTTATTAATATTATAAATAAAATTACAAAGTAAATTAAAACGACATTTAACAATAAATTAAAATATTAATGCAATATAACAATATAAATGCTCAAATTATAAAACATAGTAATTAAAAAAATTTAATAAAGTTTGTTATGCCTTTTTAATATCAGATTGGTCGAAAAAATTGGCTAAATCTAGGTATAATTTGCTTGAAGCTAGAAATCTTAAACTTTACTAGCTATAGTAAAATTCCGCATTTTCTGTTTTTTTAGGCACTAAGAAATCAAAAATATATTCAAATTCTATCGAAGAAGAGTTTTTTGAATTTCTAACTACATTTGAATTAAAATGGTTTTACTTTTTAAAAATAATAATTTTTAATGTAAATATTGCATAATTCTATGCAAAAATAAATAAATATTACAAAATATTTTAATATTTTTGTTATTTAATTTTCTTGTTTTCAAGAATTTAAGTAAGTAAACCTATGTGTAGGTATATATATATATATATATATATATATATATATATATATATATATATATATATATATATATATATATATATATATATATATATATATATATATATATATATATAAATATATATATTATTATTTTTTTCTATAACTTAATAGTTGAAATATGACGGAATTTTTTTAAAAAAATCAGTTTAAAAATGACTTTTTTGCATTTAAATAAAAAAAGAAAAATGGTAGATTTTTATTAAAATAACTATAATTTTAAGAGTTCTATGATCTCACTCTAAAAATTTAGAACTCTTTAGACTTTTGAAAGAGGAATCCATTTTTTATAGTTAAGAAAAAAATGGCGGCACACAAATTTAGGCAATTTTGGTACTTAAAATGGCCAAAAAGGTATCTGAAAGGTTATAAAAGGTCAGAATGATAATTTTTTTAAAAAGTACAGGAAAGTTGCTAAAAAAATGTTCTTAAGTTTTTTTCATATTTGCTTCGTACTTTCTGAGAAATTCTTTGAAACGATATGAAAAGATCTCGTATTGTGACTTTTTCACGAATACAATACTTTTCTTTAGTAAGAGAATTATTATATTAGCTCATGTAAAGAGTATAATATAATTTTTTATCGAATTACAATTTGATTTTATTTCAAGTTTTAAACATAACTTTATAACTACTCCTTACCTAGAGCGGTAATAATTTGAAGTGCCACAAGAGATTTCATTAGTTTAGCGTATTATTAAGCCACTTAACTTTGTATAACTACTGTTATAAAATCGGCATTTAAGAGGGTTTATATAGTCGAGAAATTTTAAAGTCATTCAAAAAAGAGATAAAAGGTATTTTTAAAATGCATATTATTTTTTCATTACATCCGTTACTGTAATCCAGCCAGATTGGTTTTTAAGAGCAATCTATAACTGATATCGTTATTAGTATCATTAGTTACATTAAAATAATTAACAGGACCTTTGCCTAAAAAAATCGCTTTTGCTGCCACCTGCGCTGGTACCGACGTAAATAAATAAACCTACCTTTTTTGTGCTTCTCTAATATCAACGCAAATTTCTATTAGAACGTAATTTTAAAGAATTCTTACACATTCTTGAGTGAATAAGTTTTGCGAGAAAAGCGATGCGTGCGACGTGAGCGATACGAGTGTTCGGCAACGAGAACCATAATTTCCGTGACAATTAAAGAGATTTGTTTTAGACCATTTTTGGGAAGTGAACTTTTAGTGTTAGTTATGTTATTGACATAAACTGACTTAGCAGTAAGTCTGAATTTACTATTCTTCGTAAAGTATTGTAAATTTAAATAAACTTTCGATTTTGATAGAACAGATAGGTATAATTCTTCTGAATTTCTCTTGTGGGAATTGACAAAGCGATGCTGACGTTACGCCTATTAGTCTGATGGTGTTTTCAGAGCGTGTTCTAAAAACTTGCTTCTCCTGAATCTAAAACGAATCTGAGTTAATTCGGCTTGCAAAGGTTTTTTGCATTGGTAGATAAAGGAGAGGAGGGTGAGCGGGGCATCACGGGTGATCTGTTCCCAGACTGGTAAGAGGTAAAAGCCAGTATCACGATTAAGGTTGTTATCATACTTAGATATTTCAAGTAGCTCCCGAATTTTGACTGACATTATTGATGTATGGAAGGACTACAATCAGAAAAGATTAATCTGCTTGACTTCTACTCTTCGAAGATACCACATATATCTCCCCCGTGTCTTCGAATACTAGGAGTCACGCATGTCAGTCTCCTGAGAATGTAGTCCCTCCATACGTTAATAATGTTACAGGTCACATTTCGAACATTTGAATAACACGTTCCTCTACTTGCTCTTAATTCTCACAACATCTTAGATCTATTTGAAATAAAACCTTCCTCGAACACCACGAATCTACAATATTCCAGGTAGCTGTCTGTGGTAAAATCTATATCAGCGAAGCAAGCATATAAATAGGTAATAAATTTATATAAGTAATCAAAGGGCAGTACGTCTTCGTAACATTTCCACTTCAGCACTTGTAGATCACCAGCATGAAACAGATCACCAGATTATCAGTCAAAGATCCAAATTCTTTTTTCTATCCTATAATCTTAACAACCTTAAACGTGATACTGGTCTTTACCTCTCCAGGAACAGGTCATTCATGAAGCGCAGCCCACATCCCTACTGTGAACCCGTATTACAAAAAGGCTTGTGCAAGCCGAATTAACTTAGTTTCTGATTAGATCTGCTGGAAAAAACCAGGAATCCAGCATACAGCTTTGTAGATGACAGTACGCTTATCTCTTCATTCACTTTGAATGCTCGAGCATGGGCTAGTCATGCAAATATCCGTAGACAGCAGGAGGTTGTTCAATTTAGCAAAATCCTGGAAGAAATTCTATTTTAGGGTGACAGTAACCAAATAGAATTTAACGCTACAAAAACTCGGCGACAGTTTTTTCCAAAAAAAGTTGACGTTGCTGAACCTGACATAGTTATGTAGGGTCACTCCATTCCTCTAGCATCGTCACTTAACTTACTGGGCGTTAATTTGGGAGCAAATATGTCTTGGCATGAACATGTTGCAAGCTTAGCAAAGAGAGTTTCTCAAAAGCTGGGAGTATTATTTCAAAATAGCAAGCTTTACACTTCACAACAACTGTTAATTCTGTACAAAGCTCAAATTCGACCAACGGGGGAATACTGCTCCCATGTTTGGGGCTCTGCACCCAAACATACACTAGATTAGTTGGATTCTATTCAGAAGAGAGCTGTCCGCCTGATTGGAGACCCGGAACTGTTGGAACATCGAAGAGCGGTTGGCGCCTTCTATAAGTATTTTCATGGAAAGTGTTCGATGGTAGCACGCCTAATTACTCCCAGAGCGGTGCATGCTAGAAATACACGTCGCGATAATACTTTACATTCGTATGAGGTTCAGCATGTTACTCCTCGTACAACCTTTTCTAAGCAATCTTTTATGTGAAGAACCTCATCCCTTTGGAATAATTTGCCGAGGACTGTGTTTCTGACCTAGTACAATTTGCGACGGTTCTAGAAAAACGTTAGCCGCTTTTTCCGCACACGTGTCGTACCTGCAGCACTTTAAGGATTTCCTTGCAGCACATGTGCGAAGCCCATAAAAAAAATCTAAACATGTCGGTTCTCAAAACACACTTTGAAGAAACCAGCAAGATAATCAGCTAAACGCCATTTAAACATATTTCTTCTTAATCTATTTAAGCGTTCCTCTTTAAATTTTAAACAATAAAGCAAATTAAAGTGATTACTGATAAATTTAAGAGGGCTTTTTTTATTTGTGCCTACCATTTTTACAATTATAACATAATAAGCAAAAGATTCTATGGCTTGGTTTTATTTTGAAATGTAAGGGGACTTTTTTCCAGTCATCAATTATTTTGAATCATTAACGATAATATTTCACTAGAACCAAATATAATTCGAACATTAGTTATTATTTATTATTACTAGCCGTGCCCGCGGCTCCGCTCGCGTGGACTTGATTCTCTGTTATCGTCACTGCTTATTCCTTATGTTACCTAACGTAATAAAATATATCCTATAACCTGGCCAGAAAACATATATATAAATCTAAAAAAAACACGTAAATCAGATAAGTGGTTCTCGAGTGATAAGCGCACTAACGGATAGTCAGACAGACAGACAGACAGACAGACAGAGACGCTGCATTTTATATTTATGAATTATTATTATTATTATTATTATTACTATATAACCTGGAAAAAGAACAAATGTATGAATAAAAAAAAACACATAAATTAGACAAGTGGTTTTCGAGTGATTAGCGCACTAACTAACAGGCAGACAGACAGAGAGACATTTCATTTTATATATATTATATTTTTGCTACTTGATATTGTTGCATATTTATTGGTTTAGATTAGATATTGCAAGAGAACGCGCTAGAGGCAAACATTTTTCCGACTTGATTCACTATTATCGACATTGCTTATTCCTTATGTTACCTAACGTAATAAATTATATCCTGTAACCTGGCCAGGACACATATGTATATTTAAAAAAAAAAACCGGTCAAGTGCAAGTTGAACTTGCACAATTAGTGTTCCGTACGTTGATTGTTTTTAAAATAAAATTTTTGTTAGGGTGGTATAAAATGATCAGTGACTTCACAAAACACACCCCAAATGAGTTTTCAACAAAGTTTGTTTCCAATCTTTACTGAAAACTGGTGACCTTGAAATTTTGTTTTTTTTATATACCAAATAAATTATTAAAGGTAATGCACTCGTGATAATTTTCGTTCAATCTATACCCCGTGGAGAATATTCCAGAATTTTTTCGAAATAAGGTAGGGGACAGCGATTTTTAGTGTTCCGTCCGGAACACTTATAAGATCACTTAGATGTCTGTCTGTCTGTCTGTCTGTCTGTCTGTCTGTCTGTCTGTCTGTCTGTCTGTCTGTCTGTCTGTCACACCCGATTTTCTCCGAAACTATTTGACATAGAAAGGTGAAATTTGGTAATAATATAGGAATTGATGGCCTCATCAGAGCCATGTAGTCTTGAGAATTAAATTTTGACTTAAGGGGTTAGTTTTGGGGGGTGAAGTCGGAAGCGAAAAAAAAATTTTTTTACTAGGTCATCGAGTGTGGTGTCAAATGAAAGCTTGTGAAAACACGAGTAAAAAAATATATATATAATATTATACTTGCGCGCACTTTTCTTTCTATTATTTTTAAAAATTCGCGAAAAATCGCTGTCCCGGGCCTTATCTCGAAAAGTACTTATCAAAAAATTTCGAAAAAATTCTGGAATATTCTCCACGGGGTGTAGATTGAACGAAAATTATTATGAGTGCATTACCTTTAATAATTTATATGGTATATAAAAAAAAACAAAAATTTCAAGGTCATCAGATTTCAGTAAAGATTGGAAATAAACTTTGTTAAAAACTCATTTGGGGTGTGTTTTGTGAAGTCACTGATCATTTTATACCACCGTAACATAAATTTTGACTTAAGGGGTTCGTTTTGAGGCATGAAATCGGAAGTGAAAAAATTTTTTTTTACTAGGTCATCGAGTGTGGTGTCAAATGAAAGCTATATATATATATATATATATATATATATATATATATATATATATATATATATATATATATATATATATATACTCGTATATAATGTAATACTTGCGCACACTTTTCTTCGTATTACTTTTAAAAAATCGCTGTCCCCTACCTTATCTCGAAAAGTACTGATCAAAAAATTTTGAAAAAATTCTGGAATATTCTCCACGGGGTATAGATTGAACGAAAATTATCACGAGTGCATTACCTTTAATCATTTATTTGGTATATAAAAAAAAAAAAAAAAAAATTCAAGGTCACCAGTTTTCAGTAAAGATTGGAAACAAACTTTGTTGAAAACTCATTTGGTGTGTGTTTTGTGAAGTCACTGATCATTTTATACCACCCTAACAAAAATTTTTATTTTAAAAACAATCAACGTACGGAACACTAATTGTGCAAGTTCAACTTGCACTTGACCGGTTTTTTTTTAAAAGTAATACGAAGAAAAGTGTGCGCAAGTATTACATTATATATATATTTTTTACTCGTGTTTTCACAAGCTTTCATTTGACACCACACTCGATGACCTAGTAAAAAAAATTTTTTTCACTTCCGATTTCACCCCTCAAAACGAACCCCTTAAGGCAAAATTTATGTTACGGTGGTATAAAATTATTAGTGACTTCACAAAACACACCCCAAATGAGTTTTCAACAAAGTTTGTTTCCAATCTTTACTGAAATCTGATGACCTTGAAATTTTTGTTTTTTTTTATATACCATATAAATTATTAAAGGTAATGCACTCGTGATAATTTTCGTTCAATCTACACCCCGTGGAGAATATTCCAGAATTTTTTCGAAATTTTTTGTTAAGTACTTTTCGAGATAAGGCCCGGGACAGCGATTTTTCGCGAATTTTTAAAAATAATACAAAGAAAAGTGCGCGCAAGTATAATATTATATATACATTTTTTACTCGCGTTTTCACAAGCTTTCATTTGACACCACACTCGATGACCTAGTAAAAAATTTTTTTTTTCACTTCCGACTTCACCCCCCAAAACTAACCCCTTAAGTCAAAATTTAATTCTCAAAACTACATGGCTCTGATGAGGCCATCAATTCCTATATTATTACCAAATTTCACCTTTCTATGTCAAATAGTTTCGGAGAAAATCGGGTGTGACAGACAGACAGACAGACAGACAGACAGACAGACAGACAGACAGACACCGAAGTGATCTTATAAGTGTTCCGTACGGAACACTAAAAACAAGTAAATCAGATAAGTGGTTCTCCAGTGATAAGCACACTAACAGACAGACAGACAGAGAGACGTTGCATTTTATATATTATAGAAGATTATAGATAATCTGGGCAAAGAGCAAATGTATGAATAAAAAAAAACACCTCTATCGGATAAGTGGTTCTCGAGTGCTAAGCACACTAACGGACAGACAGACAGAGAGATGTTGCATTTTATATTTTATAGAAGATTATAGATAACCTGGCTAGAGAACAAATATATGAATTTAAAAAAAAACAAACACGTAAATTGGATAAGTGATCCTCGAGTGACAAGCGCACTAGCGGACAAACAGACAGACAGACAGACAGACAGGGAGACGTTACATTTTATATATATTATGGAAGGTTATAGATAACCTGGCCAGAGAACAACTGTATGAATTTAAAAAAAAAAAGTAAATCGGGTAAATGTTTCTCGAGTGATAAGCGCTCTAACGGACAAACAAACAGACAGAGAGACGTTGCATTTTATATATATTATAGAAGATTATAGATAACTTGGCGCGAGAACAAATGCATGAATTAAAAAGAAGAAAGTATGTAAATCGGATAACTGGTTCTCAAGTCATAAGCGCACTAACGGACAGGCAGACAGAGAGACGTTGCATTTTATATATATTAAATATATTATAGTCTTTGCTATATGATATTGTTCCATATTTAATGGTTTAGGCTTTGTATTGCAACAGAACGCGCTAGAGGTAAACTTTTTTCCTACTTGATTCACTATTCTTGTCACTGCTTATTCCTTGTGTCACCTGACTTAATAAAATATATCCTATAAACTGGCCAGAGAATATATGTATGATTAAAAAAAAACGTAAATCGGATAAGTGGCTCTCGAGTGATAAGTGCACTAACGGACAGACAGATAGACGTTGCATTTTATATATATTCTAGAAGCTTTTAGTTTAAATGAAATAAAATATGTAATAGTGGAGGCAAATGCCGCAAAATTTTCATAATATTTGAAAATTTTTGTGTATAACTTGTAAATCGATTTAACTACTTTAAAATAGTGCCAACATAGTGTATGCGACTTTTCTCTGCCTAATTTTGATCATAAGGCCACTTTTCTTCTATTTTAGTACTTTTTTACATTTCAACGCTTTCGGCTCACTATTTCTTAAATATCTCAGCTTCTGTCGTTATTATAAAATTGTCTAAAAAACTGCATAGCTTGCTTTAAAAAATATTAAGTAAATAACCGAAAAAAATATATTTACCACGGCAAATTTAAAAATGATTTTTTACGGGTAGCTTCCGTTCAATTCGATATCACGGCTTCAAATTATAGATAATGTAGTGTTTATATTAACAAAAAGTGTGCTGAAATTTATTTAAAAATATTAAGAGGATTGGTCAAAATTCACATTTTAGTTCAAATCTTATTATGAATTTTTTTTGTGAATAAAAGGTGTTTTTCATGGTTAAAAGGAAAAATAAGGAATATACAAAAGACTTTTATTTTATTTTTTTATTACGAAAAATTCAATTTTTTCGCTTTTGCTCTAGAAAAGGTCTGGTTCATTCTTTTTATTTATATTCAATATTTTATCTTAAATATAACATGAAAAAGTGATTTTAAAATAAATACTACCTATTTCACAATAAAATTATGATTTATATAACAGAATCTTTTATTGCCAAGCCATTAATATGTTAATATATTTACAGATACAATATCTATAATTTATCACATATATAAAATAAATAATAAAAAAATATATCTTCGCAGAGTTTAGATGAGAATGAGCTGATTGAAGATTACGATCAAACAGAATATTTTTCTGATGACTCTGACCTTTATTAATTTTAGATCGTTCTATCGATGAAAATGAGTTAGACAGCGCCAATCTTTTACTCGTACCAGTATGGATCCGATTCAAATAATCAATCGGATGATTTTGAATATAACAGAAAACAGGCTCGAGCACATCCCTATAGAGCACTAATGATTTTCCAGAATTATAGATATTTTATCTGTAATAATTTTAGTAAATGTATTAATGTATTAATGGTTTGTCAATAAAAGCAGAGCAAAGGCGAAAAAAAAAAAGAATTTTTCGTAACGAAAAAATTGAAAAATAAGATAGTCTTTTGTATATTCTTATATTTTTCCTTCTAACCATCTTGAAAAGCATAAAGTTTTGTGTATTTTTTTAAAAAAAGCTTCCTAGACCGTTTGTTCACAAAAAAATCCATAAAAGTTGAATAAAAATGCGAATTTTGACCAATCCTCTTAATATTTTTTAATAAACTTGAGCTTTTTGGTAATATAAGAGCTACATTTTCTTATAATTTGAAGCCGTAATATCGAATTGAACAGAAGTTACTCGAAAAAAAAAACATTTTTCATTTGCCCTAGTAAATACTTTTCTTACGTACGTACTTAATATTTTTTAAAGCAATCTAAGCAGTTTTTTAGGTAATTTTATGACGAGTAAAATGAATTTTCTTTTGTCGCAAAACAATGATCAGAAGCTGGGATATTTAAGAAATAGTAAGTTGAAAGCGTTAAAATGTGAAAAATGCAATACAATAGAAAAACTCGTTACGTTATATTAGCATATATATTTCAAAGTAGTTAAATCGATTTTCAAGCTGTATCCAAAAATTTCCAAAAATGATGAAAATTTTACGGCATTTACCTCTACTATAAGCATCATCTCTGCCGAAGCTGCAGCTGTATATCATATTTTAAAATTGCCATTCTCTTTCAAATATCTGTAGTTTCCCTTAAAAAGAATAATTTAAATATTTAATGCACATATTGTATTTATAAACACCCACATCCTTGCTTATTCGTCTACAAGTAAAGTCGCCCTGATAAATCCCAGTGGCCCGAAACGAGTATCCCTGTGTCTATATATTATTCTTATACTATTAATAATAATAATAATGTAGAGTGATAATCTAATTAGATAATATAACATTATTATATATTATTAAAACACATCTATATACAACTGTTTTTATCTTTGATTATTTTATTTATATACTAGCAACCGCCCACAACTTCGTTCGCATGGAAGTGTTATTTTTTCAAACATTTTTTTTTAATTTTATGTTTATTGGTTATAGTTTCTCTGTATACTATGTTTAATGTTTTGTTATTTTCTGGTAATAAAATGTATTGGTTTTTATGAGTTCCGACTCTTGATAACCCGATTTATAATTGGCCATGAGAAAAACATTCCGGTCTCAAATCGATTCCCACGAGTTTGAAAGCTTGTCCCTGGAACTTGTTTATTGTGAGAGCAAATATTCCTTTCACCGAAAACTGCAACCGCTAGAAGTAAATCGGTAGATCTGTTGGGATCAAAGGAATATGATGAATAGACGCTATTTTTCTTATATTTTGCCTGTCAAGCCGCCGTGAGCGTTCAGAGCTAGACTCTCCAATTCCATGTAGTCTAGCCGCACTCGCCTCAGACGTATTTCTTTCTTTTAGATGAAATGTTGTCTTCAGATACTAATTAATCTTTAATGGCAGCCACACATGCACAGTTTCCTAAAAGTAAAAAAAAATCGTCAACTGCAAGTTCCATACTGTGATTTCATTTGAAATAAAATTAAATCCTTACCTAGGCTAAGGTAATTAGGTCCTTGACATGTATATGTCTTAAGATCCAATATGTATTTTCACGTTTCTTCTTAGCCAATAATCTATAATAATTATAGAATCTTACCACCTGATACCCAATAAGTCAATCTAGCTCAATCTAGAATCTATTAGTAAATGTGTGCAACAAATATTTACTACCTAAATATTCGTTTAATTATAAAAAAATAAAATAAAATAATTTTGTCTCGGTACAGCGACGCGCGATGCGATAACAGTAATGTCCTGAAAACTATATTAAAAAAATTTCCACCATATTCTCATGCAATATAGTTTTTTTTTATTACCAGATAAAGTATGAATCGTAATGCACTTGAAGACTATTACAGACTTTCTTAAAAATTTTTTGATCAGTACCTTTCGAGATAGGGTGGGGGACAACGTTTCTTTGCCATTTTTTTAAAATGGTACAAAAGAAGTGTGAGCAAGGATATATTTTTCAACTCGTGTTTTCACAAGCTTTGATTTGCCACCCTACTCGATAACTTGGTAAAATTTTTTTCCCTTCCGATTTCACCCTTCAAAACTAGCCCTTTAGTACAAAATTTAACTTTTAAAACTACAAGGCTCTGATTAGGCCATCAATTCCTATAGTTATGTCAAATTTCAATTTTCTACGTTAAATAGTTTCGGATAAAATCGAGTGTGACAAACAGACTAACGAACACCGAAGTGATCCCATAAATGTTTGGTACGGAGCAATTAAAAATTATTTAATAAAAATTGCATCATATACCTCAAACTAAAATTAATTACGTAATAATTGTGAAAAGAAATGTAGTCAATAGAACAAAATTTTTAGTACAAGTATATATTTCAGAACAAGCTTACTGAATAGCAAAGAACTCAAAACTGAATGAAGTAGAGGTACGTATACTTAAATTAAGGACGATTACTAAAATAATATTTGTTGCCTAAATTAATCTCACACTATATAGAAATACACTAATGACAGTGAAAAAATGTAAATAATTATTTTTATTGTTATTTCGTACCTATTGATACCAACAAAGTACCTACAGAGTCTATAAAAAGAATGAAAGAATCCTAAAGCTACGAATAGCAAAACAATAAACATTTTCTTCTTCAAAAACATAACATCCAGTTATCGTGTCACTATACTTCGAGAAAATGAAATTATAGGCTTGGACTGCAAATGCAAGACAAACACAACACTCTGCGAGCACAATGACTGGTCTGTCGGTCGCCTAGCCCGCGAAGCCATTTCCCACCACACCACAAGCGAGCGGCCCTGTGGCCTTTTCTTTTCCCACCGCATCAGCTCTCTTTTGCATAACTTGCTGTCTTTCTATGTTTTCCAGCCATCTTAACCTTCGGAATTTGATTTCCTGTACCAAGTCTGGGTCTTTTTATACATCCGTTAGTCCCATATTTTTCCTCCTCCTGCATTGTCCTGACTGATTCTGTTGAACTGATCCGAATATTTTTCTGAGTATCTTCCTCTCGAAGGACCTTAGTTTCCTTTCATTTTGTTTCGTCATCGTCCAGTTTTCTGATCTGTATAGGAGAACCGATCCAACCACAGTTTTTTGATGATCTTGAGAGGTTCCGGGAATGGAACACCCGATTTGAGCGCAAATAATCATTTGGTCGCACTCTCTATACGTCCTTTGAGTTGTTCTATTATGTCGTTATCTGCTATTATGGTCGTTCACAAGTACTTAAAACTTGTTCGAAATTATAATCTTCCATCGTTACATTCCGTCAAGTTGCCTACTAACCTACATGTTTTTAATTTTCTCTTCATCTATATATAATTCCATTCTGTTGGCTTCCATTTTAATTTTTATGAACATTTTGTTCACTCTGATTTCGTTCTTCTCCATGATATCAATGTTATCAGCATAAGCCAGCAGCAGATGCTGTCTATTCAGTGTAAATATTTGTAGGTTTAGTTCAGTATCTTTTATGACTTTTTCTAGGGCTATATTAAAAAGTATTGGGGACAATGCTCCTTCCTGTCTCCAGTCGTTATTAACTGAGAAACATTCGGAATGTGTGGACCCTGTTTACACTTTACTTTTTGCTACAATGATGCAGGTTTTCGTTATATTAATTAATTTTCTGGATACAGAAAACTCGACCATTGTAACCCATAAGGCTACCCAACCGATACTACCGTATGCCTGCTTGAAATCAATAAAGAGGTGATGCAGGCTTCTGTTGAACTCCCAACATTTTTCCAGCAACATTCGGACGGTGAATATTTGATCACAGAGACTTCCAAGAAGGACATTAGCAACGACTTTATATGTAGTGCTCATGAAAGATATTCTCCTGTATTTTCTACATACCGTTTTATAGCCTTTCTTATGGGAAATATTCCTCTGGTATTTGTGCAGATTCCCATATAGTTTGTATTAGTTGGAATATATGTTTGTTTAAGGTTTCACCTCCATATTTTAATATCTTTGTTGGAATGCCGTCATTTTCTGCTACTTTACCATTCTTTATTTTTTTAATAGCACTTCTGTCTGCAGACAGAAATACCCCCTCTTGCTTTTTCTCCAACTTTTGAACATTCAACTGCTCGCCAAAATGTATCTTCCATCTATCCAGGATCCCTTTTCATCTGTTATTAGTGTTCCGTCCTCCTTGTCGTGATTATTTTTTGTTCTAGGTTTGAAGCTTCTTTTAAAAACTACTAGTTTCTTATAGAATTCTCTTGATCTGTGTAGTATTATGCTCTTCGATATCTTCCAGTTCTTTTCGTTCCTTTTCTCTTTTTTTCCTTCTGAACAATTTCTGGCTTCTCTTCGGGAATATTGGTATTAACATATAATTTCATCTATGTCACTTTGTAGCATTATACATCTTCAATTTTCTGCGTCGAGTTACCTGACTGAAACAAATTTCCTGTTTCTCCACATGGTCGGTGCCTCCATCCACTCCTCTCATACTTCTAACGTCTTGAATGTTACTAGTATATCTATGATTATATGGCCGAATCGTATATATTTATAATGAACATAAAGTATGGTCTTGTTCAATATTGTATGAATCTGATTAATGTAATAAGAAATAATATGCACTTTAAAACGCCTTTTATTTTTTTTTATGTAGTTATCTTTATCCTTCGCCATTAAAACCCTACGAGATGTTGATTGTGGAACATTAGTTATCCAAAGTTTGATGGTTTAACAATATATTAGCAAAGTTTGAACTTGTGTGGCTCATGAATGATCCGTTTGCAGACTAGGTAAAGACCAGTGTCACGATTGAGGTTGTGATGATGTTAAGATATTTCGAGGGGTTCCTAAATATTGACATTATTAATGTATGAAAGAACTACAATCCCAAGTGACTGATCTGCTTGTCTTCTAGTTTTCGGGGACACCACAAATATCTTCCCACGTGTCTTCGAATACTAGAGTATACTCACAGGTCGTCTTTCGAAACTTCATTTCGTTCGTTTCTCTACGGGTTTTAAATTGCACCAAACTCTGATAACATCTAAGATCTCTTTAAGATAAAATTCTCCTCGAACACCCGAGTCTACAGTATCTGATATAAATGTTTACTAGAATTAAAAAACATTCCATTTCAGCACGTTCAGAACCGGTATGAAACAGACCACCAGATGACTAATTAAAGGTCCTTGCAACAAATTCTTTTCTCTATTCTAGGAGAAACTGAGGACTCCGTCGAAATATCTAAACACCTTAACAACCCCAATCGTGATACTGGTCTTTACCTCTCTGGAAACAGAGTATCCAGGAAGCCCCGCGTGTACAAACCAAATTCACTTATTGTTGTATATTCTGAAGATGTCAATTCTTGGAACACACTTTGATGAAGTCGTCAGGATAATCGGCCAAACGTTAGTATCACACACAGGAAAAATCTTGTAGAATTATATTTAAATACACTTCTTTCTAATCAATTTAGGACTTTCTGTTTGGTTTTTAAACAATAAAGCGAATTAAAATTATCACTTATTACTTCAAGAGCCCTTTTTTGTTTATTTGTATATATCATTTTTACGGTTATAATAAACAAAACATTCCATGGCTTGGTTTGATTTTCAAATGTAAGGGGAACTTTTTCCAATGATCAATTATTTGGAATCTTTAAGGATAATATTTTGCTAGAATCAACTTGACATATTGAGCACATATATTGTATCTATAACCATCCACATCCTTGCCTATCCTTCTACTAGTAAGCTCATCCTGATAGACCCCAGTGGTGCCAAACGAGTATCCCTGTTTCTATATATTTTCCTTAGATTAATAATAATAAACGAGTATCCCTGTTTCTATATATTTTCCTTAGATTAATAATAATAATTTATTGTGATATTAGATATTATAACGTTATTATATATTGTTGCAATACATCTATAAATTGCTGTTTTTGTGTTTAGTGGTTTAATAATATACTAGCGAAGTTTAAACTTGTGTGACTCTTAAACTTATTTTCGTTCTTGGTAAGAGTTGTTATTAAAGTGTATAGGATTTTTCAAGATCTAAGAAAGTGATTTGGCAAATTGATGCAATAAAAACATTAAAGACCGTTATGATCTTCGCACGTACCTGGCCATAACAGGGTCGTAATTGATATATATATATATATATATATATATATATATATATATATATATATATATATATATATATATATATATATATATATATATATATATATATATATATATATATATATATATATATATATATATATATATATATACACATATATATTGTAGCCTATGAAAAGGTGTTTAATTGCGCCCCACGTACACTGCGTCATTTTGTAACCTGTTAAACTGTCCTCAGTTTGAGGCATCTTTTTTTGTACCCTGTGAGAAGTTGTTTGTCCCACGCTTGAGCGCAATTTTGTAACATTGGAACCCGCTTTAATTTCTGATACTGAATTGAGTGAACCCTGATTTTAAAAGAACTAAAGAAATTAAACACACACTAGCTCAGTTTTCCTTGGTAGAGAGATATGGGTAAGAGATAATTTTCTTACGTCTTTTTGGAATTATTTTCTATTTTTAAAAAGCTTTAGCTGTACAGATTTTGGGCACCATCCATTTTAAAATAGAAAGGATCTAACTTCAGCTAAAAAAAAATGGAAAAATGCTGAACGAATGTATTGTTGGTAGATAAAAAAAATAGTTTGGTACAGCCGTTTTTGTCCTGAAAAGTAGGATAGGTATTCAGTGAGACACTAGCTTTAATCAACAAAAAAAGAGAATTTATTCATGTTTTTTTAAAATAAAAAGTTCTAACCTTTGCAGTTTTATAAAAAAATTCTAGCCTAACTAGTAGTTATTATTTAATTTCTAAACTATGACTACCCCTGAAGACGAAAAATAGTGCTTTACACTTCACTTTTTAGTCTGTTTTAAATTGTTGTTAAGGCACTACTCTGGAATAAGTCTATTGTAGGAAGTTTGGGTAACTTACTGTTCTTATTCCTGCTTTGATGGACTACGCCCGATTTCACACTTTTTTTTTTTTAGCAAACACTTAGAAAGCCCACTACGGCTTTTAGTTAAGAAACTGGTACTTCTACTTAGCTCGCATGATGGTTGTTCTGAGCTTTTTTTTGTAGCTCAGTCGAAGGAAGCCTACTTGGCGACTCTCATGAAAATTAGCCTGTCGGCTAGATGGTAAATAGCCCGGCTGCGGCTAGATGGAAAACAGCCTCCCTGCGGCTTGATGGTACTAACCTGGCTGCGGCTAGATGGAAAACAACCTCGATTCGAGCTCTGCGGAGCCTTAAATAATCGTGCGACTTTTGCCTGTAATATCGCGACGCCGGAACCAAAACCGGCGGATACAAATTTTTCACCAATCGCGGCGCAGCGTAGGTTCGGTCAGGAACCCGCACAACACACTATACCGAACGTCTTGGAATCTCTGTTTAATATACCGTTCGATACAAAAATGAAAATAAGTACAATTTGAAGTGAAAAATCAGTAACATTACATGGTCTTAAAATCTAGGAAAAAATGAATGTTACAATATATATATATATATATATATATATATATATATATATATATATATATATATATATATATATATATATATATATGTATATATATATATATATATATATATATATATATATATATATATATATATATATATATATATATATATATACCTCCCTTTCAATCTAACATTTTATTGGCTACTTCATGTTTATAAATATAAAGAATATTCTTCTTTTTATCTGCAGTATTATACTGAAATAGTGTCTTAAAATGTCCGAAGCCCTTTCAAGCCGCAAATGTTTGCCCGTTGTGGCAAAAGTAATAGTTAAAAGTGTTTATTTAAAGTTAGTGGAGCGAGGACATGAAAAGGACTTTTCATTGATGGAGACATCAGCTTTAACAAGCATCCCTGAAAGTACAGTTTGGAAAATTGTAAATAATTCGATAGCGTCTAAAAAACACGAAAAGACAAAAGTGTGTCAAAATGTATTGAGTTTTGACAAAGGAGACTTTATCCGCCGCAAAATTTATGAAATATATGCAGAACAAAAAGTTCCTACGTTATTGTCAGTTTCACGGAGGCTGTCCGAGGATGGTTGTGACATAAAATGTTCCACTACAACTTTATGGCGTATTCTACGTCGTTTGGAGTGTTTGTTCAAACAAATAAACAAAAGGCAAGTTATAATGGAATCACGGCGCTTACAACAGCTCAGAATGGAATATCTTGAAAAAATAAATACAGCTAGATCGGAAAATCGAACGATAATTTACCTAGATGAGACTTGGTATGACACCCACGACACACCCAATAAAGGAGGGATTGATAAATCCAAAAAATGCAACACCAAAGCTCCATCAAAAAAAGGTAAAAGAATAACTATTTTACATGCGGGATCAGAAGAAGGCTGGATACCAGAATGTCTGTTTCTAGAAGCCAAGAATATTTCAAATTCCAGCTTGGATTATCATTGTGATACAACCACTGAAGTTTTTGAAGTTTGGCCTCAAAACAAATTAATGCCGAATATACCACCGAATAGCTGTATTATGATCGATAATGCATCCTATCATAGTCGCCAAATGATTAAGGTACCAAGTTCCACCAGTAGAAAAAGTGAAATACAAGCCTTTTTGTGCGAACGTAACATATATTTCCATGAATGTTATACAGTTATATAATCGTTAGTAGTTTTAAAAAGTTACAATTTTTTAGAGAAATATGTTTGTGATAAAGTTACAAAGGAAGCAGGACACGAAGTAATTCGGCTTCCACCATATTATTGTATCTTTAATGCGATCAAGTTGATATGGCATAAAATAAAGTCTAATATATGTGCCCACAATAATACACCCACTTTAAACGGTACTGTGATTGAGTTGATAAAGACAGAAGTCAAAAATGTAACTGTTGAAAACTGAAGAAACTGTATTTAACACGTCAAAAAAATTGAAAACCCATATAGATGTATGTACACAAATAGTTTAGAACCTGCAAAAAAAAGTTATTATTGATTTGCAAGATAGTAGCGACAGCGAACTTGAACTGGATATTAATTAATAACTAAAATTGTAACAAATGTACCCGAAGACATTGTACACTGTTTTAATATATTTGTGAAATTACTATATTGTGTGTTATTCAGTACATAAAACATTAAAATTCAACTATCTTATCACAATAAAATTTTAAACGCAACAATTATACAATCAGGTACAGTGCGGCCCTGCACGATGCCTTGTCATTAAACAGCCATAAATTAATCACTTTCGAATCTTGTTGAATTTTGAATGGATGTAGGTAGCTTTCTTAGATCGTGAAAAATACTATACTAAACAGGAACAATATTTAGAGACTAAAATTAAATCAGATTATAATTCAATTTTCCTATAATATCACTTTCTCATCGTACGAGTATTATAACACCTATTATTTTTAAAAAAGATATAAATTCCTATTTTCCAGATTATGTTATGCTCTGTTAATGATTTTGTAGATTATACGGTAAAAGTAAAAAAGTTATAAGTATTAGAAGAAATTTTAAAAAATGAAAATATATGCTTTTATTTTTAATTTATTTAAAATATTTCTAGTAAATGTTATTGTTAACGCATCCAGTTAACTCAGTAAGTTCTGTAGGACAAGTGATTTGTTCGAAGTTGACTTGTGGGTTGTCAGCGTTTTGGTACCAGCCAAATCTCCAGTGACAACCAGCTTGCAATTCTTCTGGTAGTTGACTACATTCGGCATCAGAGCTTACTCCACCATATTGTTGACCCCAACCGGACCATGGGGCGTTCCATTGAGTGTGGCAACCGCGTGTGTACATACCAACCCCTCCTGTAAGAGTAGTTTATAGGGAAAAATTTGAATACAAATATTGTGTCTAATAACTCTAAAAGTAAAATAATATTACCTCTAAAACTATTCTACTCAGTATATATCACCACTACACCAAACACTTTATTTTCGCACTCGACCCGCGTTTCGTTAACCATGTTAGCTTCATCAGGAGCGACGATTGGCCAATCGTTGTTCCTGATAAAGCTAACATGGTTAGCGAAACGCGCGTTGAGTGGAAAAATAAATTGTTTGCTGTAGTGGTAATATATACTAAGTAGTGTCATTGGGCCAAAGATTCCACATTCCCAATATAGTCTAAAACTATTGTGTAAAAATGACTTATTTGCACTAATTTTAGTTTATGCTAGGATACTTTGTCATTTGCTATTTCTTAATCTAATGAGTGAGTAGTACGTGAAATGTTTATTTTTTGTACACCTGTAATGAAAGGATAAAAATATGTAGTCATTATAAATATAGGTTTTTTGGAGGTACTTCAAATTACATTTAAAAACTGCAAAAACATAGAATCGCCAGCATGTAATATATAAGCAAAAAATCAGTTTTGAATTAGATGTCCATTATATTAAGTGCTCTGTCTTCCTCCGGTCACTACTTTCTTAGAAATCTTTTGTAGGTTGTATTGGACTTTGTTTTGACCACAGCGATAACTTTATACAACTGGAAAACCATTTTGATGGTTTAATCTTGTTTATTTTATGCCACTTATAATATCTCAAATTTAGGCAACAACTTGAGATAGTGGATAATTACATTACAACAACACGTTGTTCATATATTCTATTTTCATATCAATTAATCGACCACGAGATGGCTTAGCATAATAAGATAGTATTTTGGTAGATGGTTATGAATAACCATAAAATTGACGTATGTGCCCTGCCTGAAACCAGACGAAAAGGAAAGGGAACAACTAAATTTGAAAACTACATATTAGAATTTTGTGGTAAAGAGAAGGAAAGCAGGATGGCGACTTCCGGAACTGGAATACTGCTGCATGAAAGATTTGAACTATACATAAAAGAACGCAAATATGTAAACCACAGAATGCCAATAGTAACATTAATCGTGGAAAACGAACAATTACACCTAATAAGTATCTATGCACCTGACGCAGCAAACCGTTGGAAGAATACGAGACTTTCTGTGAACAATTACAAGAAGAACTTAATGCTATCCCAACCACAGAAAGAATATTTATTATGGGTGACATGGGCGCCAGAGTAGCAAATGACATAACGGAAGGTATAAAAGAGAGATTCAATGAAGAATTTCTAAACGACCAACGAGAAATACTGATAAATCTATGTGCACAAAATCAGTTGAGAGTGAACAACCCATTTTTTGACCATAAGCCTCAACATAATTACACATAGTCTGACACAAGAGGACCGACATCTATCATATTATATATATTAACCTTATTATTATAACAAACAAAACAGAACTACCTAGAACTTTACTGGACGTTAGGGTGCTGTCATTAGCGAATGAATAGGCCACCTCTAATTAAGATTGCACCTGAATATATAGAAAAAATCAACATTGAATCATCAGAAAAAGAACTCGACTCTAACAGCATCACCACCACGGACAACACTGAACAAAGTCGGGAAAAATTTAAGACCAGTGTACTAAAAATATCAAGAGAAGCACTGGTAACAGTAAACATAAATAACAAACGAAATAAAAAGCCATGGTTTATCACGGAACTTAAGACGCTATGTAAAGAAATAAGAGATGCATTTCTAAACTACAGAAGTTCGAAAACTGAAGCATCATGAGAAAACTATATATCTGTAAGAAACGGAGTCAACTCAAGAATAAGAGCTATTAAACAATATCAATAGGAAAAGTTTACAAAGGACATCCAACATGACTTTTATGGTACTCAAAAAAGGGTATGGAAACATCAAAGAAACTAGTCAATGAAAATATTGAAAGAAGCTTACTAAAAGCTGACGACTGCACAAATTATCACACTTTTTAACGATAAAGGAAACAGAGTAATGTAATGAAAGACTAATATTGTCAAATTTCTACTTTATTTAGTTTCACTGAAACTGTATGACGCGTTTCGCTATACTATAGCTTCTTCTGATACAAAATTATATTTGAGTATTAGTGTTGTTACATTTATATAAATACCCTAAGGTAGATAAGTAATAAAATTAATACTATATGCTAATGAATATTGCTGGGAAATCCATTCTGAATATTAATTGTATAATTTGAGTAAAGGGGAGTTACCATGGGCCAGACAGGTATCTTTTTGTTCGTTTAAGATGATATCTGAATTTTTAATTCTATTTATTTCTAAATTTTCTAATAGGTTTAATTTTACGCCTTTGTTTTGTATGTGTAGAATTTTAAATTTATCGTCAAAAAGATGATTTGATTCTGTTAAATGATTACTGTACGCTGAGTCAGTTTTGTTTTTTAAATAGCTTCTTTTATGTTCTAAAATCCGAGTTTCGAATGAGCGACCTGTCTGACCATTCGAAACTCGGATTTTAGAACATAAAAGAAGCTATTTAAAAAACAAAACTGACTCAGCGTACAGTAATCATTTAACAGAATCAAATCATCTTTTTGACGATAAATTTAAAATTCTACACATACAAAACAAAGGCGTAAAATTAAACCTATTAGAAAATTTAGAAATAAATAGAATTAAAAATTCAGACATCAACTTAAACGAACAAAAAGATACTTGTCTGGCCCATGGTAACTCCCCTTTACTCAATTTATACAATTAATATTCAGAATGGATTTCCCAGCAATATTCATTAGCATATAGTATTAATTTTATTACCTATCTACCTTAGGGTATTTATATAAATGTAACAACACTAATACTCAAATATTATTTTGTATCAGAAGAAGCTATAGTATAGCGAAACGCGTCATATAGTTTCAGTGAAACTAAATAAAGTGGAAATTTGACAATATTAGTCTTTCATTAGATTCGTTATGAATTTCCATCAAGTAACAGCCACAACAATT
Organism: Pachyrhynchus sulphureomaculatus; assembly: GCA_019049505.1. NCBI lineage: Eukaryota > Metazoa > Arthropoda > Insecta > Coleoptera > Curculionidae > Pachyrhynchus > Pachyrhynchus sulphureomaculatus. The sequence goes on from CM032449.1 coordinate 66,061,827, forward strand.
CAAAGAAACATAGTAATCCAGAAAACAGAAACGCCAAAATCTACGTGGGAGATTACCGAAGATCAGGTTCTGAACATAATAAATAAACTAAAAAACAGAAAGACACCAGGAGGAAGCTACATGCAAATGAACAATTAAAATATGCCGGCACAACAGTAGTAAAGGAACTAACGAAATTATTTAATAAAATAATTGAAGAAGAAAACATACCTTCCGAATGGAAATCAAGCATCACCGCACTCATTTTTAAAAAAGGAGATAAAAAGAATCCAGCAAACTATAGAGGCATTTCCCTACTTGAAGCAACACCAAAGGTGTTCACGGGAATCATCGCTGAAACTTTACGAAACATTATGCCAATTAGCGAAGAACAACCAGAATTCAGGAAAACCAGATCCACAATAGATGCTATATATATAATTAGACAGATCGCTGAAAAATTCATTGAATATAACAGCCCAGTCTTTCTATGCTTTGTTGACCTCACTAAGGCGTATAACAGTATTAGACTGAAAGATGTCACTAAGATACTCAAAGACTACATTATTCCTCTAAAAATCATTAGAGTAATCGAAAACTTAACTCAGACTGCCATACAAAAATAAAACTTGGAGGCAAACTAACTGATAAGATCGCAGTAGATACTGGAATCAGATAGGGAGACAGCTTAAGCCCACTGCTATTCAATATAGTGATGAATAAACTAATTAAAACATTACAGGAATGAAGGGATACGAGATAGGAAAGCAGAATTTTAACGTGGCTACGCAGATGACGCAGTCCTAATCGCCATTACGACGACAACCTACAAAAACTCCTCCACAATTTTAACGTCATAGCGGATATGAAAATTTCATTTGAGAAAACAAAATGCTTAACTATAGCCAGAGAGCCAATTAGATGCAAGCCCATGGTCAACAACCAAATACTCGAACAAATAATGTCATTTAACTACATAGGAATAAACGTAACGGGGAACTACGACCTATAAAAAGAAAAAAAAAACAATTAAGTAAGAAAGGCAGCCGCTGCTTTAGGAGTATCAAGGGACATAATATGGTTGAACAAACACCTTAGGATCGAAACTAAAAGGATTTATAAAACCTGTGTACGTCCTATACTGACCTACGCCACTGAAACTAGGGCAGACACTAGCAGAACGAAACAAGCTTTAAGAACGTCAGAAATGAAAATACTGAGATCTGTCTTAGGGAGGAATAGGCATGCTCGAATGAGAAAGGCAGATATCAGAGAACAGTGCAGTATACAAGATATAATAAGAAGGGGTAGCGAGAGATGAAGAAACTGGAATCAGCACATCTCCAGAATGGGAGAACACAGGCTAGCAAGAGCGGGACGCGACCGGTAGGGCCTAGACCACCAGGAAAGCCACCGAAAAGTTGGCGAGATACAGCTACATTTATAAGACGGACATTCAATTTAATGCGGATTTCAAAAATTACAAATCTATTTTATTTACTATTAAAAGCTTATCAGAACTGTTATAGATTACTTTAGAAAGTAGTTTAATTATAATTGTTAATCACTTCCAAAAATTATTTCAGAATTGAATTACTAATTACCTGCAATTTGAAGAAAGGAATTCAGTAACACACTAATTCACTATACAATGCATTGCTGTAATTAATTTAATGAAATTATTTATGATGACCCTATTACTTTTATAATAATTCCATTTCATTCTTGTAACTCGATTTTTTTTATAGCAAAGCAATTACTTCCATAGTCATCCCATTACTTGTATACTAATTCAATTATTTTTATAATAATTCAATTATATTCGTACGAATTCAAATACTTTTTCTAGCAGTTCACGTTCAGAGTAAATCCATTACTCCTCGGATAGAATCTAATCACATTCGAATTAATTAATTTATCATTTATAGTAATTTAATTAATTGCATAGTACGGTAATTACTTGTACTTATTACTATAGTAATTACAATTACCATTTAAATAACATAATTAATAAGATAATTAAAATAAAAAAGTACCGAACCGAATTACTTCTTTAAATCGCCTTATTGAAGTATAGAGATATATATTCTCTATTTAACAATTGTCCAAATTGTTAAGTAGATAATTTTTAACTTCCTGCAAAATTAAATGACCCCCAATAGGTACAACCAGGTTCTAATATTGTTTATAAATAGTTTGATTTCCTTCTCCGAATGTATATAAAGGCCAACAATACGATCTTATTTTTCTTTAATTAGTGTGTTACAAAAAAAAAACTAAAAACAGAAAACAAATATGATAAATATACTTTTAATAGCATACGTAATATTGAGATTAAGAAAAATTTTGTGTTTTCGACGATATCCAACAAAAACTAAATGAATTTGCTTATATTTTTTGGTCCCTTCGGTTGATTTATTTAAAAAGTATATTTCTTATCAGAAAATTATGCCACACTTTGTGTCCATATTTCTGCAGGTTATTATCGTGAAGCCTCGATAATGTCAATTTAATGCAATATTAATTTTGATTTTGACCTGCACGTATAATTTTTCGGAAACATTTCTGACTCAAAATAGGTTGTGTTTTATACACCTAGTCCAGAAAACTCCTAAATTTGTCATCCACTTTTATGACCACTTAATATGTGAAAATGCAAGGAAAAACATAAATATATATAAAACATTACTTCCGAAGTCTTAACGTAAGTACTGCCAAAAAATAAAATTTCTCGGGTTGATAAATGTATGACAATATTCTTACGTAACTAGTTAAAAAATATACATACGTGTTACAACTGATGGATTGAAGCATATTGGGATAATGTGATATTTTGTGCTATTAAGGGCCAAAATATTCGAACGTAAGTAAGAAAGTAATGCTTTTTTATTTACCTCCTGGAATTTGAATGTCGAATTGGTTTGCACCTATATCACCACCAGTGTTAATATTCTGGACGATCAGAGTTTTCCCAGCAAGAGCATTTGTGAAAGATAACTTAAGACAAATACAACATTTGCTGTTATCGACACCACCAGTGAAAGAAGCAGCTACGAAACCATAGGCAAATGTGTCGTTAACCATCCATGGTTGAAGATTGTTGCATATGTAGGAAGTCCCATCTGTAAAGATAAGAAAATTACGAAATTTTAATTGAAAATTTTACAATTATTGTTTGTATGTAAAGGTAAAAATAATTGGTTATTTTGATAATTTACATCAAAATTCAGATACGCGGTTTTCAATCATCACAAATAAATTAAGTAACAACACTGAAGCATACCAGGTCTATTCTATCCGTTAGAACATTACAACTTAACTGACGCGCGTCGAGTGCAAAAATAATGTGTTTGGTGTAGTGGTGATATATACTGAGTAGTGTCATTGTGCCAAAGATTCCACATTCCCAACTTAGTTTTCAGTATGTTGTTCAGCCAGTACTACTCGGAGTGTATAGGAAAATTTAATAAACTAAAATACTTAATTTACTTAACAATTTCAAATATCCTAGTAACCCATCGGCCCTAAACAGTTGTAGTAGAAAAATATGGCAATGGAAAAATTAGGGATCTTTCGTTAACCATAATGTACAAATGTGATCTAAACTAGACGGAGTACCGTCAAAATCAAATGTTATGCAGTACAATATAACCACTCCAGAAAATGTTTTAAATGTTATTTATTAAAGAGATTCCACACACTTTTTGTCCAAAATTGTTTTGTAAATACCTAATTCTAAATTTATATTTGAAAAACGATTATATATTAATTTAAAATAAAAAAACTATTTATTTAACAAAATTTACCAGACAAAGTGTAACGTAGAGTTTGACTTAGCTAGTACAACGTATGTATAACTGCTTCACATCCTGGCTCCTAGCAAGGTTAACACCATACTGCAGTTACGACTACTCTAAGCCAAAAAATATAAAATATACTTATTCGTATTCGTATACGTATTCGTTTTTTATAAATAAATGTTGAGAGTGAGCTATTTTTGGTCGTTTTCAGTGTTCCGCGCATAACTTGATAAATAAAATCTCGCGAATTGGCAACGTCGCACTGTACAGTCATCACATTTTATTTTGAACTTTGAATGAAGCCCTTCCCTGTTGAAACTACTAAATTTTTTCATATTTAAAAGACTTCTGCAGCTGGTGCATTTCAGATTTCTAGCTAACTCTCTCAATGAAACTATACTCATCAGGAATTTTAAATTGAACTATTTCATCGATTGTTGTTTGAATTTCCTGTTTTCTTGCATCAGATGTACTTGCTAATGATATATTTATTTTTTCAGCAGTTTTTTTAACAAATCTGCCATTCTTTAATCGCGAAGTCATTATTTATTCATTATTAAAAATTTCCAATATAAACGTAACCTCGAATAATACTCCAAAACATTAAAACCCAACATAAACAACTCGTGTCTGGATCAGAGTAAGAATGTAACGTTGCCAGATCCAAAAAACGATGCATTGGGATTATTTTTTTATTTTTGCGCATATGGGACGGGGCGAAAAAGCGCACTGCGCCTCAACTATTCTTTATTGTACGTATGGTAGTTTATATAGGAGGGATATTTCTGTAAGTTTAGCACGACTGCTCCTTGGAAATATCCTTAAACCCTAAAAGGTCTTAACAACCGAATCAATATTCTGCTGACCGTTAGGAGATCCGATAATCTTATTAAAACAAGAAGGAACAGAATAAATTACACTGCATCAAAAAACTTGAGGGATGTACTTCATGAGGTAGTACTAAAATATAAACGACATCAGAAAAAGTCTTCATGTATGCAATTTTAACATCCAATAAAGCGAAATAATTCGCATGATATTAATTAATTTTAATTTCAATTTTAAACACCAGAATAATATGGTATTGAATTCGTCTGGTGGTTTTGCTTATTTTTTAACTGGATAAGACCAACTGCTATCAAATAGTTCCTATTAAAGTAAATCAGCCTTTAAGTTGCAGTCTGTGAAGTAAGACCGTGTCCGCGATAATTCATTTTTGGTAGATGCGATTCCAGCGATTCAACAAAAAATCGGACCTTTGTCTACGACGCATTTTAGTAAAAATATCAGTTGATTCCAAACTTTCGTCCAAATCACGTAAAATCCAAAATGAGTCACTTGTTTGTGCGTCGGTTCGAGGCAGTCTTTGTTTGTTCCCAAACAAGGGGGTCTAAAATGACACATTCCGCGGCCGCAAAATATATTCAAAAGTCTGTGTCGTTTGTGAACAAGTGGCTAAATCTTTTTAACGGGACGAGAAATGTCCACGACTTGCCAAAACGTGGCTCGGTAGGCAAAGTCACTCCGAAAGTCGAAGAACAAATCATGTCTTTGTTTTTACGGGACCCGGAATTGACGCTGCATCAAGAAGCGGCAAAATTAAGACTGGTTTTGAATGTGTCCCATGAGACCATTCATGATATCAAATTCCGAAGAAGCACGTTGAAGAAACCTCTGCTGGAAAAAAATCATGTCGTGAAGCGGCTCACTTGGGCCAACTATAGTATACTAGAGTAACCCTCACAATCGCCGGACGCCAATCCTATTGAAAACGTTTGTTCCCTTGTAAAGAAAAAGCTCAGAGGAAAAACTATGAGGACTTTGACTCCGTTGTCTCTTGAGATTCGAAAAATTTGTAGAGTATGCAGAAAATCTCGTCGACAGCATGCTTCAAAAATGCCAGGCAATTATTGATGCAGGAAGCGATTGGCCAACTTAATAAGCTAAATACGCCGTTGTTAGCACACCAAAGAATACATGCATACATACTGTACTTATTCTATGTAAAAGTGAATTGTCCCATAATACAAATATTTTCTTTAGGCTCTCTTAAAGGGAAAAAAAAAAAAAAAAGAGAAAAGTAAGATACCTAGTATCAGAATATGTTACCAATCTGCACAATGAACTTAGCTGAGTACTAGGACAAGACTGACCTATTAATAAAATTTAAAAGTATTTAATGCCCCAAGAATTCTTCGAAATAAGAAAATTTATAGCAACTCGACAAAGTTAACAATGATTTTTCAGTTTTTTTTGTCAGTTATACTACTGGTTTCTGTTTTACAATAAGTTCTATTTTGTGGTATTTTCTTAAGGTTTTTTTTTGGGCAGTGGGCTAAAACGAGCCGATAATTGAAATTGTGCAATCAAAATTTAACTTGGTTCAATTACACAAGAGAAAAATTCTGTGCTTCTGAGTGATTAAGGTTGATGAGGTTGTTTAAATATTTTAAATTATTTACTGCTTAATTACTAAAATGATTTACCTTTAAAACTGGTGTAATTTATCAACTAGGGTTTAAATTGATAAGACAATCAGTAAAACCTTGGTTCGACCGAAAATGCAAAGAAGCTGTTGCTTCTAAACATATTGCCTACCGACAATGGCGTGAAAATCCTAACACCTTAAATCGAAATATCTTTGTTCATGCCCGGAACAGATGCAAGGGAATTATCGACGAAACCAAGGAGGCACACAATCAACGAATTAGAAACAAACTTCTCGCTTGTCCCAACAATTCCAGGTCCTTTTGGGCAGTCGCTAAGGCAGTCAGTCAAAACTTTACCAAATCCACCATACCACCACTCACACGGCCAGATAATTCCATTGCAACCACACCTGTTGAGAGAGCGAACTTGTTGGCTGAACTCTTTGCTTCACATTCTACTGTCGATTTCCAAGGAAAAACACCACCTACTATTCCCATATTGCAGTCAAGGATGCCCGATGTTGTCTTCAGACAGCGCATCATAAAGCGTATTTTAATGAAGCTAGACACCAAGAAGGCTTCTGGCGCTGACGGAATACCTGCCATAGTTCTCAAAAACTGTGCAAGGGAACTAACACCAGTTTCCTGTAGACTTTTTAACCTATCCTACAGAAAGGGAATATTTCCGTCCTGCTGGAAATGTGCCACGGTTCAGCCGATACCAAAAAAAGGTAAGAAGACCTTGCCAAATAACTACCGACCAGTTGCACTGCTTTCAATAATATCGAAAGTCATGGAAAAGGTTATCAATGAGCATCTTCTAAAATATCTTGAACGATTCAATATTATTAGCGATCACCAATATGGTTTTCGTAAACATAGATCAACGGGAAATCTTCTGACTTATGTAACACATGTTTGGAACAACGCAATTGAACACTTTGGAGAATCTCGAGCGGTTGCTCTTGACATATCCAAGGCATTCGACCGTGTTTGGCACGATGGACTGTTGGCTAAGTTGCGCTCTTATGGTATGTCTGAAAGGTTCTGTTTGTGGCTCTCATGTTTCCTCAGAGAGCGTTCTTTACGAGTGGCGGTCGACGGATTTCTTTCTAACACCCTCACTATCAACGCCGGTGTGCCCCAGGGCTCCATACTGTCTCCAACTCTCTTTCTCATTTACATTAACGATCTGCTGGAAAAGACCGGGAATCCAATCTATAGCTTTGCAGATGACAGTACGCTTGTCTCTTCATTCACCTTGAACGCTCGGACATCGGCTGCTCAGGCGAATATCCGCAGACAGCAGGAGGTCGTTCAACTTAACAAAGACCTGGAAGAAATTCTATCTTGGGGTGACAGTAACCAAGTGGAATTTAACGCTACAAAAACCCAAGCGGCAGTTTTTTCTAAAAAAGTTAACGTTGCTGAACCCGACATAGTTATGTCGGGGCACTCCATTCCCCTAGCATCGTCGCTCAATTTGTTGGGCGTTAGTTTGGGAGCAAATATGTCTTGGCATGAACATGTTGCAGGCATAGCAAGGAGAGCTTCTCAAAAATTGGGAATATTATTTAGAACCAGAAAGCTTTACACCCCACAGCAACTGTTAATTCTTTACAAAGCCCAAATTCGACCAACTATGGAATACTGCTCCCACGTTTGGGGCTCCGCTCCCAAATATACACTGCATTTGTTGGATTCTGTACAGAGAAGAGCGGTCCGTCTGATTGGGGACCCGGAATTGACCGGCGGCCTTGATTCGCTGGAACATTGAAGAACGGTTGGCGACTTGAGTCTGTTCTACAAGTATTTTCATGGAAAGTGTTCGAAGGATGTAGCCCGCTTAATTCCTCCCAAAGCGGTGCATGTTAGAAATACACGTCGCGCTGGTGCTTCGCATCCGTATGAGGTTCAGCTTGTTACTCCTCGTACGACGCTTTTCAAGCAATCTTTTATATGGAGAACGTCATCCCTTTGGAATAATTTGCCCAGCGTGTTTCCCACCGAGTACAATTTACAGCGATTCAAGAACAACGTGAATCGCTTTTTCCGCACTCGTGCCGCTCCTGGAGCGCTTTAGGGACTTCCCTGCAGCACGTGTGCTAGACCAATAAAAAAAAAAAAAAAAAGCGTTAAAGTTATGAGTCTGAGCAAGTACTAGACCAGGAAACAGGTTTTTATTTATGACTAAATAGACAACAATTACCATAAAATTTTAAAAACTGTTAACCTTTTACATCATTCAAGGCCTATTACTCCGTTTTCATTTAAAATTTTCTTTTTAAAATACTTCTTTGCTGATAATTACCTTATGAAATATAACAGTGTCAAAAACAAAAGCCACCTGAATAACACTAAGTTTTAAATTCTAGGACAACTAAATAGTTTTAGATTCTTTTGGTGAACCAAACTGTTAAATATTCATTTATTTCATTGAAATTTGCAGGCTAGGGTCCAAGAACTCGAATTTGAAAGATGAAAACAATTAAATCTCAAACTGCTACAATACTAGAACCAATTATCAAATAAAAGTAGCTTTAAATAAAATCTCATATTTTGTGAATAATAATTAAAATGCTTTTGCTACAACTTAATTATGTGACCTAAATCAACAAAATACTTTTGGCACCACTTAATTATGTGTCAATTAGGCAGCAGCTAAAGATGAGTTGTATTTGTCAATATTTCTTCTCTACCATACAAGTTACTACCTAAACAGTTACTTATTTAATATTTTTTGTATAAAATTAATACGAACTCCCAAAAATTGTGCACCCGCCATATCTGAAAAGTGGTAGTGTAAAACTTGTAAGCTTTTAAGACTTTGTCTATTGCGTCATCCTAAAATTTTCCCTTTTATTTCACTTTCTAACTATCTAATTAGGTATTATGCCTTTGTGTACAAAATACCACTTTAAGGTTATTTTTTTGTCAAAAAAACTTACTTATTTCAATCTAATCATTACTTAGTATATATCACCACTACACCAAACACTTTATTTTTGCACTCGACGCGCGTTTCGGTAACCATGTTAGCTTCATCAGGAGCGATGATTGATTAATCATCGTTGATATATACTAAGTAGTATCATTGTGCCAAAGATTCCACATTCTCAACTTAGTTAATCTAATCATGATTAAATTAAAATGTACGTATCATATTTAGAAAATATATTTCTTTGGCTTCTAAAAAAAAATCTATCTATGCCTGTTATTTTTTTTAGTACCTACCATCTAGACATGCAGATGTAGTTGAAGCATTTAGATGAGTAATTCCATTAGCTGCACAGGAGTAAACTGGGTCTAGTGAACCAACATTTTCTTTCCAAGAACATGAGGGTTTGCAACAATCCCAATATCTAGTAGTGGTGCCACTACCACTAAAACAAGCCACTGCTCCCACTGCCAAAAAAACATACCGTTAATTAATGGATAACAGTCTGAATTAGAATTTATGAGTGTGGTAACCCTAAGTTGCTCTAATATGATTTTAAATTTCTATGTTTCTATAAAATTTGATACTTGTAATAGTACTGATATTCCAAATGATGACCCAAATAAGACTCTGTTATGCAACACAGAGATCTGGGATATACATTTAAAAATTGAGAACCAAAAGAGTATAGTGGAAATCTCAATAACAAGGTAACAACATAATTTTTAAAAATAACCTACATAAAGCACTTTTTAAGTTTTCATAATTAGTAAAATATGTTGTTCTTAATTTAAATGAAATATTATATTTTTTCTTACCTAAGGCAGAAATCACAGCAAGAGCCACAATCGCTTTCATTTTTTTACTGTATGGTTATATTTACCACAAGAAGACTTAAAATCCCCTGCCTAGAAATATTTTCGCAAAGCCATAAATAGTAAAACTCTAAGAAAATAATCTACAAAAATGACAGCGATAAGAAATTTATTTTTTGATAATTAAGAACTTACACGTCAGTGTATTAGATTGTTTATAATAACAAGAATCAATTTCCAGTTTAATTTTTATTAATTACGTGGCCTATAGGACAATATGTAGCTTCAGAGAGTATTCAGAAGATGTACACATTTATATCGCATCAATATAGTAGTAAGTACGTTAAATAATAAGAATTGACTTCATTGTCTCCAAAAAATACATAATGCAAGCAAAAGAATAAATATTGTCAACTAGGTCAAAGTTTTCTATTACCTGATTTTCAGGAGTAAGATCTTCTTAACATTTCTGTTGAGGTTTAAATCACTTAATAGTTTTAATGTTTTGCGAATCCTGTTATTGAGCTCTGCCATATGGTACGAAACAAAAATGCGTAGCTCAGTAGTTTTATGCTGAAATGGCATCAGCAACGTTTTCAATCCAATATTTAAATATATGGAGATTCGAAATATTAGTTTGATGAACAGGGTTTTTACCTGCTAATTGTTTCGTTGTGGTAAAATACCAAACAATGAAATAATCATCGTAGCTCCATATTAAGCCACCCTAGATATTCAAAGTATACGAAAACATCTTCTAAACTTCTTAAACTATGTAAAGTATTAACCTAACACAGGATTCTAGATGAGTTAGAGTTAACAGTCATCTGCTCTGGACAAATTTGGACCACAAATCGCATCACATAGAGATAGGAATTTATCAACTTAAGGTTACAGAATGTCTTTTTATTATACTGGTGAGCAAAAAATCGACTCAAACGATTTTGCTTCATTTCACACTGATTCTTAAATTTAATTTTTAAACAGTGGCATTATTTTTGGTATTATTAGAATGCTGATTTTCTACTCTTATACCAGAAATATTAGGATTTCCAAAAAATTTATCGATTAAAATGGTTTTACTCAATAGAACCGTTTTTGCTCGCTCAGTAACGTCTCGTTGTGCGCTATTCATCCCTATAGAAACACTACTACTGTATTTTCATTCCTTTATCGGAACTTAAACCATCAACATCTTTGCTATACCTGCTCACTGATTACGTCATCGGAAAATAAACACCATCTTGGAAGAAACGACGCAAGTCATTGCTTTATTGCAAGAAGGGCACAACCGACGTGTAGTTAGTCAGCTGTCTCCAGAGTCTACAGACGTTACCAAGAAACTGGCACCTTTACATGGAGACCAAGATCAGGAAGGAGAAGGTGTACCTCGAAGCGAGACGACCGCTTCATTGTCAACACGTTACTTGACAGGGGTTGAGGTTCAGCAGGAGCTCCGACAAGTTCTTGTTTGGTATGTCAGTCATTATCAGAGGAAGACTTAAAGAAGCTAACCCAACTCCGAAGAGACCAGTTGACAGCAACATATCGATAAATGGGACTCAGATTTGCCCGAGAACATGTCGATTGGACCTTGGAGCAATGGAGCTCCCTTTTATTCTCCGACTTGTCCCGAATGTGCCTACAAGGCAATGATGGAAGAAGATGAGTCTATAGGAGACCTGAGGAATGCTATGCGTACTGCTGCATTACTGACTTGGTCGCCTACGGAGGAGATTCTGTTATGGTGTGGAGAGGCATCTCACTGGATGCCAAAGCCGATTTGGTTTTCTTGACTGATGAGACTCGTGGAGGTGGATTAACTGCTCACGAGGAGATCCTGCAGGAACATGTCGCTCCTTACGCTATGTTTGTTGTGTGTGCTAATGCACGACAATGCGAGGCCACATGCTGCTGCATCGTTGCGGCAATAACTGGCGGAAGTGAGAATACCCACATTAGACTGGCCTGCGTGGAGTCCTGATCTAAATTCAATCGAGCATATGTGAGATGAGCTCAAAAAGGGGGTTCGATCGATCGATTGCAGTTAGTTAACAAATTAGCTTATTGAATATTTTCATTCCGTACTACATTCATCGAAAAACTATCTGCAATAGCGGCATTTATAAAGTCTACTTTATCTTTATGCGGCTTGACATTCAGTCAACTTTCTGCAAGTGCACAAGCAAGCTAGTGGGGAATTTGACAGAAATACAAGAGGAGTTGTAATTATAATGCATGTGACGATTGTTGAAGAATATGATTGGTACTTTTAAAACACCGACAACTTATAAATAACAAAAAAGGAGTAGAGAGTCTTTATTACAGTGTTGTTACAATAGTAGTTAGTATCTTCTAAGTAAAACAGCAAAAGCTAAAGATTTTGAATGAGTGGTGAACTCTAAGTTACGATTCTCCCAGCATAACACTTTAACAACTAAAAAGACATTAACCTTAAGTAATTTCTATCGCCAGTTGCTAAACAAGAAGTGCCAAAGTTTATTATATAGTATTGTCTCATCTCATACACAGAAATGTGATTTGTAGTCCAAATTAGTCACGAGCAGACTCTCGTTAACTCTAATTCGTCCAGAATCTGTGTCAGGTTAATATGTGGCTTAATAAGAACAGACGATGTTTTCGTATTCTTTGGCTATCCATTGTGGCTGAACTTCTCTGGATATTGAATTGTTTGATATTTTACCACAATAAAACAAGTATCGGATAAAAATCGGTCTATCTGTTTCGCAAACTAAAATTCCGAATCTCCATATATAACCAAAATATTACGTTGAAAAATTTGCTAATGCCATCTTATCATAAAACCACTGAGCTCCATGTTTTTTTTCGTACCACGTGGTGAAGCTCTATAACAGGATTCTTGAAATATTTAGACTAGTAAGTAATTTGAACCTTAAGAGATGTGTTAAAAAAGTTTTACTTTTGGTAATCAGATAATTGGAACCCTTCCCTAGTTGGTAATCTTTCTTCTTTTGCTTGCTTATTTTTTAGAGACAACGAAGTCATTTATTATTATTTAATATATTCTCTACTACGTTGAAGTGATATAAATATGTATAATCCTCTAAATAATCTGTAAAGTTGCGTATTGCCCTATAAGCCACGTAATTAGTAAAAATTAAATTGGAAATTAATAATTTTTATTTTTAAACAATCTTACATACAACCCACTGACGTGTAGATTCTTAATTATCTTCTATTTCTTATCGCCTTAATTTTTGTAGATTATTATTTTAGAATTTTACTTTTAAGGGTCTGCGAGAACATTTCCACACAGGGCATTTTAAGTCTTCTTGTGGTATAACTGAACAGTGAAAAAAGAGAACGATTGTGGTTCTTGCTGTCAGTTCTGCGTTGGGTAAGAAAAAATATATTATTCTAATTAAATAAAAAAACAACATGTTTAACTAATAATAAGAAGTTAAAAAGTACTTCATGTGGGATATTTTTAAAAATTACGTTGTTATGTTATCTTGTAATTAAAATCTCTATTAAACTGTCTTTTAGTTCCAAATTTTTAAATATATATTAACAACCCAGATCTTTGTGTTGCATAATACAATTTTATGAGGGTCACCTTTCGGAAAATCCGTACTGTTACAAATATTAAATTTTACAGAAATATCGAAATATAATATTATATGGGAGTAACAGAATTATTGCACTTAAAACATAAAATTTAATTTTATTTTTCCTTAATTAACGGTTTGTTTTTTTGGCAGTGGGAGCAGTGGTTTATTTTAGTGGTAGTGGCACCACTTCCAGATACTGAGACTGTTGCAAACTCTCGTGTTCGTGAAAAGAAAATATTGGTTCACCGGACCCAGGCTATTTCTGTTAAGCTGATGGAATTACTCATTTAAATGTTTCAATTGTCTCTGCATGTAAAGATGGTAGGTATTATAAAAATAACAGGTACAGATGGATATCAATAGATTTTTTTTAGAAACAGAAAGAATATATTTTCTAAATGTAATACCTACATTTTAAGTCAAAAGAAAAGCTAAAAGTGGTATTTTGTGGCCGAAAGCACAATAGCTAATAAGGCAGTAAGAAAGTGAGATGGGTAGGAAAATTTCAAGATGATGAAATAGGCGGACTCCTGAAAGCTTATAAGTTCTGCACTACAAGTTCTCGGACATAGCGGGGTCACAATTTGTTAATTTATGTCTCCAGGCTTGCATGGTAGAGGGGAAATATTCGCAAATACAATTCATGTTTGGCTGCTGCCTAACTGACTTAGTTCACATAAAAACATAAAAAAATGCCCGATGTTGTCTTCAGACAGCCTATCATAAAGCGTATTTTAATGAAGTTAGACACCAAAAAGGCTTCTGACGCTGACGGAATACCTGCCATAGTTCTCAAAAACTGTGCTAAACCTGAACCAACATCAGTTTTCTGTAGACTTTTCAACTTATCCTACAGAAAGGGAATATTTCCTTCCTGCTGGAAATGTGCCACAGTTCAGCTGATACTTAAAAAAGGCAAGAAGACCTTGCCAAATAACTACCGACCAGTCGCATTGTTTTCAATAATATCGAAAGTCATGAAAAAGGTTATCAATCAGCATCTTCTAAAATATCTAACTAATCGCTAATAACATTATTAGCGATCATCGATTTGGCTTTCGTAAACATAGATCAACAGGAGATCTTCTGACTTATGTAACACATGTCTGTAACAACACAATGGAACACTTTGGAGAATCTCGAGTGGTTGTTCTTGACATATCCAAGGCATTCGATCGTGTTTGGCACGATGGACTGTTGGCTAAGGTACGCTGTTATGGTATGTCTGAAAAGTTCTGTTTGTGGCTCTCATATTTCCTCAGAGAGCGATCTTTACGAGTGGCGGTCGACGGATTTCTTTCTAAGACCTTCACTATCAACGCCGGTGTGCCCCAAGGCTCCATACTGTCTCCTACTCCCTTTCTGATTTACATTAACGATCTGCTGGAAAAGACCAAGAATCCAATCTACAGCTTTGCAGATGACGGTACGCTTATCTCTTCATTCCCTTTGAACGCTCGGACATCGGCTACACAGGCGAATATCCGCAGAGAGCAGGAGGTCGTTCAACTTAACAGAGACCTCGAAGAAATTCTATCTTCTGGTGACAGTAACTAAGTGGAATTTAACGCTACAAAAACCCAGGCGGCAGTTTTTTCTAAAAATGTTAACGATGCTGAACCCGACATAGTCATGACTGGGCACTCCATTCCCCTAGCATCGTCACTCAATTTGTTGGGCGTTAATTTGGGAACAAATATGTCCTGGCACGAACATGTTGCAGGGATAGCAAGGAGAGCTTCTCAAAAGTTGGGAATATTATTTAGAACCAGAAAGCTTTACACCCCACAACAACTGTTAATTCTTTACAAAGAACATCATCCCTTTGGAATAATTTGCCCAGGGCTGTGTTTTCCACCGAGTACAATTTACAGCGATTCAAGAACAACGTCAATCGCTTTTTCCGCACACATGCCGCTCCTGGAGCGCTTTAGGAACTTCCCTGTAGCACGTGTGCTAGACCCATAAAAAAAAATTAAATCGTAGAAAAAGCATTTCAATTAATTTATCTAAAATATGAGATTTTGGTTAAAACTACTTTTACCTTCTAATCGGTTCTAATTGTGCTGATCTTTAAAACTCCAGTTTCTGGACTGTTGCCTTCAAATTTCAATGAAGTAAATGAGTTATGTTCACCACAAAGATCTAAAACTATCTAATTGTTCTAGAATTTAAAACTTGTGTGTGTTCAGATGGCTTTTGTTTTTGAAAGTGTTATATACTTCATACAGTAAATATCTATATACCTGTATATATATATATATATATATATATATATATATATATATATATATATATATATATATATATATATATATATATATATATATATATATATATATATATATATATATCTATATATATATATATATATATATATATATATATATATATATATATATATATATATATATATATATATATATATATATATATATATATATATACATATATATATATATATATATATATATATATATATATATATATATATATATACGCCATGGGCGGTGTGTGTTCAGATGGCTTTTGTTTTTGAAAGTGTTATATACTTCATACAGTAAATATCTATATACCTGTATATATATATATATATATATATATATATATATATATATATATATATATATAATATATATATATATATATATATATATATATATATATATATATACATATACGAGTATATATATATATATATATATATATATATATATATATATATATATATATATATATATATATATATATATATACATATACGAGTATATATATATATATATATATATATATATATATATATATATATATATATATATATATATATGAGAGTGTGTGTGTGTGTGTGTTTAACTGACACCAGTAACAAGCAGAATGAGTTAAACAACATTTCAAGCACACGAAAACAGAACAGTATAGCACACAAATAATCAAAAGAGCGATAAAAGAACTAAACAACACACGAACGAGACCTCGAGAACCACTTGATTGCGAACCAAAAATTACCCTTCCGTACCTCAAAGAAATGACAAATCGCACTGGACGACTTCTACGAAAACACAAAATATCCACTGCCGATAACTATATGTAAAATAATAGGATCATCATTTAAAAATCCCAAGGACAAAATAATGCTAGAAAACCAAATCGTATGCAGCATTTCATCTGGTAGTTGCAATGAAACTTCCGTTTGGTAAACCAACCTAAGGATATCCGCAAAAATCGAAGAACACAAACTCAGTATCCATTAAAAACAAACCACACTATTCCAACACCAGCTGGGGACTGAACTTAAAATCGACTTCAACTGCTGACCTGGAAACTAATATGTCCACCATTGCCTGCAACTTACAGCAGACGCCTTCATTAGATTTAGTATGCAGATTTTAGAGACTTTTCAAAATTCTCTTTTGTCTTGTCAACCTCACTGTCAGCTATCGAGTTTCAGAAGAACGGTGGGTGTCATCACCACTATATGCGTAAATTATCTGTATTTTGCAAAAAAAAATTAGCACAGAGAAATATTCTAGTGCGTGGTTACCAAAAGCATGTCCTGGTAGAATTTTGTTATTAATAATGTTATCCAGTTTTTTCGATAAGCTAAGTCGAATAGTGGTTGTCTCCATAGAAGTTTAGTTGCATCATGCTCCAATACTATATAAATTCAGTGGAACAATATAGATTAAAATCTCCGTTGTGATCTCGGATACTGACATCCGGTTCATTCTGTCTTTCATACGTCATTTTTTCCAGCAAACTTGAGCTGATTATCGATTTTGACTTTAAGCTAACAAACGGCATGGTCAAATAGCCTCATGTCTGCTAAGTTAGTGATCATGGACTAAACTCAAGCAATCTGAGGGAATCAATGATAACTTTTCACTGCACCTTCATTGTTGATTTTTCGAGATAACGCAAGCTAGTATTTTGTTCAGGTTTTCTAAAAATTTGTCCTTAATGCCTCCTAAAACTGGACCGAGTACAAACACCATTGTTACTGAATTTCCTGAGAATAGAGCACGAAGTCTGTATTGGAAATTCTTGTGCTTGATGCGTTTATCCTGATCTTTGATTACTATATTTCTTTCAACAGCTGCCCAGAACTCAGTTATAAAAATCTTTCTTGTGATTTAATCAAGAAATACTATATCAGGTTTGTCGACTTACCATATTATAGACAAGACAAAATTCTACTAACGGCGGCTCCTACCATTTTTTAAAACTGTCTCAAAAGATATGAGAGTCTGAGAATTAAATCAGTTCTTTATGAATATCTAAATTGAAAACATAGAACACGCAAAATTGCATTGCTTCGAAGAATGCAAGATGATACCTCGTCGACTGGGTATGATACCACATCGACTGGGTATGATACCTTGTCGACTGGGCAGACTGAAGCTAAATTCATAATAGGTTCTTGTTTTATGTTACTTTCCCTACACTTAGTGTCCACCACATCAGTTAACTGACCACGATATCATGACATATGAATCATACCATTCTAACACCCAAACAGAAATCTTTCTATCTCTTACCTAAGATCCGCTGACTATAAGAAACTAAACATTCGTTTTTTCGACAGTTGCAGCTAATCAATATGTCCGTACAACTCTTTCCGTTGTTGCTTATCTGTATGCTTTCTGTAAAATTGCTGGTCTGCTGTTTTATTGTATCTTAAGTTGAGATAGTTTCCAATCTTGAAATTTCGCCATTTTGTTGTTCGATCACGTTGCCGAAGTTTACTTTAACATAAAATTCTCTCACCGCATCTTCTGCTTTCATAAAGGAAAATGTTCTCACACTTCTCCCCCCATGGCTGTAGACAACTTTTGGGAATGAATCCGGGTTCTTTGCAACTCTGCAGGCTAGTCTCACTACAAATCAATTATGTAAACTCTCTAGACTCAAGAGTTTAGTCCACCTGATGACATGAAAAGATCAAAAATGGAGATTTGGATTATAAATGATTTTTTATATGCTAACCTCCAGATCTAGCAGTTCTTTTTCTTACTTTAACATACAAGGAAATAGAAAAGTAAAGATACAGCAAACATATTGATAGCAGCAACTTTCGTAGATTATTAGAATTTTGATGTCCTGATCATTCCTAGTCTCTTACTACACCTGCACATTCTTCAGTATTTAAATTATGGACAATGTTATCATCTGATAACTTCTTGTTCTCCGGATATTCACGACACCGTTCTCTATCGAGCTTGACAATGACACATTTATCCATTCCGAAATTCATGCCAATATCCTGCCTGAATCCTTTAACTAGTCGAAAGGCTTGATCTGGGACTCATTCTAAAGTTGTCCATGTCCATATAGAATAGAGTTTCGCATAGAGCAACCAAACCCGGAAGCAGCAAAATACAGAATAATTTTACTATTTTTTTTTTTTATTGGTCTAGTACACGTGCTGCAGGGAAGTCCCTAAAGCGCTCCAGGAGCGGCATGTGTGCGGAAACAGCGATTTACGTTGTTCTTGAATCGCTGTAAATTGTACTCGGTGGGAAACACAGCGCTGGGCAAATTATTCCCAAGGGATGACGTTCTCCATATAAAAGACTGCTTGAAAAGCGTTGTACGCGGAGTAACAAGCTGAACCTCATACGGATGTGAAGCACGAGCGCGATGTGTATTTCTAACATACACCGCTTTGGGAGGAATTAAGCGGGCTACATCCTTCGAACACTTTCCATGAAAATACTTGTAGAACAGACTCAAGCTGCCAACCGTTCTTCGACGTTCCAGTGAATCAAGGCCGCCGGTCAATTCCGGGTCCCCAATCAGACGGACCGATCTTCTCTGAACAGAATCCAACAAATGCAGTGTATGTTTGGGAGCAGAGCTCCAAACGTGGGAGCAGTATTCCATATTTGGTCGAATTTGGGCTTTGTAAAGAATTAACAGTTGTTGTGGGGTGTAAAGCTTTCTGGTTCTAAATAATATTCCCAACTTTTGAGAAGCTCTTCTTGCTATGCCTGCAACATGTTCATGCCAGGACATATTTGCTCCCAAACTACCGCCCAACAAATTGAGCGACGATGTTAGGGGAATGGAGTGCCCCGACATAACTATGTCGGGTTCAGCAACGTTAACTTTTTTAGAAAAAACTGCCGCCTGGGTTTTTGTAACGTTAAATTCCACTTGGTTACTGTCACCCCAAGATAAAATTTCTTCCAGGTCTTTGTTAAGTTGAATGACCTCCCGCTGTCTGAGGATATTCGCCTGAGCAGCCGATGTCTGAGCGTTCAAGGTGAATGAAGAGACAAGCGTACTGTCATCTGCAAAGCTGTAGATTGAATTCCCGATCTTTTTCAGCAGATCATTAATGTAAATGAGAAAAAGAGCAGGAGACAGTATGGAGCCCTGGGGCACACCGGCGTTGATTGTGAGGGTGTTAGAAAGAAATCCGTCGACCGCCACTCGTAAAGAACGCTCTCTGAGGAAACATGACAGCCACAAACAGAACTTTTCAGACATACCATAAGAGCGTTACTTAGCCAACAGTCCATCGTGCCAAACACGGCCGAAAACCTTGGATATGTCAAGAGCAACCGCTCGAGACTTTCCGAAGTGTTCAATTGCGTTGTTCCAAACATGTGTTACATAAGTCAGAAGATCTCCTGTACATCTATGTTTACGAAAACCATATTGGTGATCGCTAATAATATTGAATCGTTCAAGATATTTTAGAAGATGGTCATTGATAACCTTTTCCATAACTTTCGATATTATTAAAAGCAGTGCGACTGGTCGGTAGTTATTTGGCAAGGTCTTCTTGCCTTTTTTATGTATCGGCTGAACCGTGGCACATTTCCAGCAGGACGGAAATATTCCCTTTCTGTAGGATAGGTTAAAAAGTCTACAGGAAACTGGTGTTAGTTCCCTTGCACAGTTTTTGAGAACTATGGCTGGTATTCCGTCAGCGCCAGAAGCCTTCTTGGTGTCTAGCTTCCTTAAAATACGCTTTATGATACGCTGTCTGAAGACAACATCGGGCATCCTTGACTGCAATATGGGAATAGAGTTCAGCCAACAAGTTCGCTCTCTTAACAGGTGTGGTTGCAATGGAATTATCTGGCCGTGTGAGTGGTGGTATGGTGGATTTGGTAAAATTTTGACTAACTGCCTTAGCGACTGCCCAAAAGGACCTGGAATTGTTGGGACAAGCGAGAAGTTTGTTTTTAATTCGTTGATTGTGTGCCTCCTTGGTTTCGTCGATAATTCCCTTGCATCGGTTCCGGGCACGAACGAAGGTGTTAGGATTTTCACGCCATTGTCGGTAGGCAAGATGTTTAAAAGCAACAGCTTCCTTACATTTTCGGTCAAACCAAGGCTTGCCGTTGGAGGAGCATTTCTTCGAAAAAGGGATATAAGCTTCCATACCAGCCAAAATAACATCGAAGACCTACCTGGCGCAGTCAGATGGGTTATCGGATCGAAAACAAAACGTCCATCCAAGGGAAAGTTCCAAATTATTCCATGAGATCTTCCCATTTAGCAGATTTGTAATGTCAAATCTTGCGCGGCCTAGGCGCCTCTCTGTCACTGATTGGGAGGATACTCGATGTCGAAAGCAGTTTATGGTCGGAAGAACCTAACGGCGCATTTACGGTAACCGTGTAAATCTCCGGATTGGTGGTTAAAAAAACAGATCAAGAAGACTGGCGAACTCCCCGTCTCGATCAGGGATCCGTGTTCGTTCGTCAATAAGCTGAGTTAAGCCATAACTGATTCAGAATAGTTCAGCTTCACGACCTTGTTCGTCGGTAGTATTTGAATATTTAAGCCAGTTAATATTGTGGACATTAAAGTCGCCCAGGGTGACAATTTCAGCACTTGAATAGTTAATTTGTAAATGATCGATGGTGTCTGCAAGAGAAGCGAAAAGTGTTCGAAAATGGGTATCACTTGGTGGTTGATACAGGATACAGATGAACCTTGTGGTTTGCTGAGTCGTTATTTTTAACCACATAACATCAAAGTTTGGGGGCTCCAGAGCTTCTTCTCGTTGACAAGAGAGGTCGCTTCTGACAAAAAGACAGATTTCAAAGTTACTCCTAAATCGGGAATAGCCTAAATCGGGAATAGATACTAACACCTATTTTTATTTCACTCTGAAATATAGTATGTAAATAGTTTCGAATATTGCACAGTTAAAGCAAAAAGAGCATTGTGCGTGAAAAAAAATTAAAAACTAGAAAAATATATTTTATTTAAAATTTATAAGAAATATTTCTAGTACATATTATTGTTAACGCATCCAGTGAGCTCAGTAAGTTCTGTAGGACAAATGACTTGTTCAAAGTTGACCTGTGGGTTGTCAGCATTTTGGTACCAACCGAATCTCCAGTGACATCCAGGTTGCAATACTTCTGGTAATTGACTGCATTCGGCATCGGAGCTTACTCCACCATATTGTTGACCCCAACCAGACCATGGAGCGTCCCATTGAGTATGGCAACCACGAGTGAAAATACCTACACCACCTGTAATATTAAAGATAAAAGACAAGATGAAAACACCAATATAGAGATTTCCTCTAATAATCCTAAAACTAAAGTATTGTTGTGTTTACCACACATAAAGCTGTTATTGATTTTAGCTAACGAAATATAATACCTTATCGATCAGTAGTCAATCCTTGATTTCTGTTTCTCTAGCTTGTGGATGAATAGTTTATAACCGATTTATTTTTCGCACATAAATAATTTCATGTAAGGTGATCTAAACTGGTGGACAATTGAACGCAATATTCAAAATTTTGCTATTTATTGTGAAATGTTATATTTTAGGAAATAATGCACTATATTTATAAGAGTGTGGTATAGAGTTCTAAACTGGTGAAATGTTATATTTTAGGAAATAATGCACTATATTTATAAGAGTGTGGTATAGAGTTCCATTTTTTCCAAAAAATTATACTCCTAAATTTTCGGGAAAATATACAACCATGATTTTTCGTTTTTAATTACTAACTACTTTCATTATTTGTAAATCTACTAGTACATAAGAAAATCTCATGACTTAGTAATATTTTATGGGTATATGTGATGTATATAAACTCTACCGATCAGAAAATGTTGAAAAAATTCTGGAATATTTTCCACAGGGTGTAGATTGAACGAAACTGATCATGAGTGCATTACCCATAATAATTTATCTGGTATATAAAAAAACAAAAATTTCCAGGCCATCAGTTTTCAGTAAAAATCGGAAAAAAGCTTTGTTGAAAACTCGTTTGGGGTGTGTTTCGTGAAGTCATTTTATAACTCGGTTACAAAAATTTTTATTCTAAAAGCAATCAACGTACGACACACTAATTGCACAAGTCCGACTTGCACTTGGCCGGTTTTTTATTTGTTTATATTCTTGTAACTTTTAATTTTGCTGCTTGAAAAAGTCGATTTCACTTTGCTAGATCGCATTTTTTGCGATGCATCTTTTTTCAGGGACATTTTGAAATCAAAGTATGTTTTACTTTTCACATAAAAATACATACGAGCTTAAAAATGTTCAACTCAAAATTCCCTAAAAAAACATAGAAATGGCGATTCATGCTGCTATCATTGTTAAATGTATTACAATATTTCAACTTTGCTAGCTAAATAATTTAAATACGAGCTGCTGAAAGTTAGAACTGACTGACTAGTATTCTGCGATATTACATTTTATATTTCAAAAAGCTAAAGCTTTTTCGTGTAGGTGTACGTTAAGATGTATTTTTCATTTACCTCCGGGAATTTGGATATCAAATTGGTTAGATCCTAAATCTCCGCCAGTATTAACATTCTGGACGATGAAAGTTTTGCCAGCCAGGGCATTTGTGAAGGTAAGTTTAAGGCATATACCACATTTGCTGTTATCGGTACCACCAGTAAAGGAAGCAGCTACGAATCCATAAGAAAATGAATCATTGACAGCCCAAGGTTGAAGATTGTTACATACATAAGACGTACCCTCTGTAAAGAAATAAAACTTATTGTATTATTTCAAATTAAATAAGTAATAAAATATTTATTTTTTAGGTTCTAATTACAAAAACAAGTATTAATATCAGTAATAATAATAATTGATTATTTAATTAATTATGCAAAGATTTTAAAAGTTCAGTAATACCTATTTATAACAAAAAATAAAAACAATTGCTTTAACCAATTATCAAAGATAAGATATGGAATATTTCTATAGTTTTAATTTTGATCACGTAGTAACTTAAAAATATAAATATATATATATATATATATATATATATATATATATATGTATATATATATATATATATATATATATATATATATATATATAATATATATATATATATATATATATATATATATATATATATATATATATATATATATATATATATATATATAAATATATATATATATATATATATATATATATATATATATATATATATATATATATATATATATAAATATATATATATATATATATATATATATATATATATATATATATATATATATATATATATATATATATATATATATATATATATATATAATATTATTAATATATAATAATTATATATTCCTGGACATAGGCCTCTTCCAGGAAATTCCGTACCGATCTTTGCCGGGCGGCCTAAATCCAGTTTTTCCCCTCATGTCGCTGGATGTCATCCTACCATCTCGCCTGCGATCATCCAACATTTCTCTTGGTCTCCACTGCATTAGGGCTTTGTACCATTTAGAATCACTCCTGGCCACGAGTCCCGCCCAACGTCACTTCAGTCTGGCCGGACGCTGGACGACCTCTCAGACTCCCGTTTTTCTTCTTATTTCATCATTTCCGATTTTGTCTCTCAGGCTTACCCCGAGCATTGCCCGCTCCAGTGCCCCCTGGCAAACTCAAATGCGATTGGTACAATTTGTGGTGAATGTCACCGCCTCAAGTCCGTAGGAAGTCACTTGTAGGATGCATGTGTCGTAGACCCGCCTTTTGAGGTTCACAGAGATCGTCGGGCAACAGAGTATGTAGCTAAGTCTCCTGAACGAAACCTAGGTGAGGCCAATTGGCCACTTGATTCCCAAGCTTTATAATATGTTGTGTCCTAAATAGTTGTACTCGTTGACTACTTCCAAAGCGTGATTTTCTATGATGATGATCATATAATCTGGACACATTATTTCGCTTTTTTGAAGGTTCATTTTGAGGCTGATAGCTTGGGAGGCTTCCCTGAATTCTTGGGGCATTGTTGTTATTGAGACGCTTTATATATATATATATATATATATATATATATATATATATATATATATATATATATATATATATACAATACACTAAAATTCCGGGTTTCAATTCGTTTGTCTAACAATTCTAACCTCTAATAAATAATTGTTAGACGAACGGATTGAAACACGGAATTTTAATGTATTACATTCCACCATCCACCTCTATTATAATATATATATATATATATATATATATATATATATATATATATATATATATATATATATATATATATATATATATCTCAGATTAGTTGTTTTCTTCACTGGTGAGTCGTGTTTGTCGGTATTCCGCATCTTTCATACAAGTTTTGACAATTATATTACTTATTATTTTTTAGATTACTTAATAGGAACATGAACAAAAATCATACGCATCAAGAACCGAAAGTGGTAGTGTAGAACTCGTAAGCTTTTAGGGGGCGCTTATTGCCTAAAAAAAATCTACTTTCCGAACTTCACGTTCTTCTGATCTTTTAATTTATTTATTTTTATTAGGCTGTTAATATTTAAATCTAATTAAACGCTGTTATTTTCCTGATACCTACGATCATCACATCCAGAGTGGACTGAAGCATTCAGATGGGTAGTTCCGTCAGCTGCACAGGAATAGACGGGGTCCAAGGTACCAACATTTTCTTTCCATGAACATGATGGTTTGCAACAATCCCAGTATCTGGTAGTGGTTCCACTACCACTAATACCAAAGACTGCTCCCACTGCCAAAAAAAAACAAACCATATGGATTAATAAAAAAGAGTCTACACTGAATATATTTGTTTTGAGTGTTATTCTTATACTGTATTATGGTTCTGTTTATATTATCCATGTTTTCATGCTTAACCCATTATTGTTTGTTTAGTGAAATTTATTGATGGCCTCAGTAAAAATAAAATAATTTATACTGGCCAGTCAGAACAAGTTAGTTAAAGATATCACCGTTTGCAGTCGTTAGGACGTACCATCTTATTAAACATATTAAAAGTTCTCAAACCACCGTAATATTTCATGTGATGGAATGAGCTCGCTTGCAAGTTGTGTGCAAATCTACGTTTTTTATTTATTTATTTTTAAAATTACTTGACCGCTTCTGACAAGTGAAGTGTTTATGGACCTGACTTAGGTTTTTTAAAAAACCAAAATGGTTAACGTATGGCTTAATTTACTGAAATAATTTTAGCACCATATTGACTTTAGAATAAAATTGTTATCCATACTGTTTCTTTTTTCTTTTTTTTATAGCTGACAGTTAAAATTTTACAAGAGTTTGCTCCAAAATATGGTTAGATAGAATGTCAGTAGAAACCAAATTTAGTATATTCTTTTGTTTTCTTTAATGTTACTCTGTTTATAATTTTTTAAATGCAAACATTTTCAAGTTTTACTGAAATTTACAAGAATAACTTGGACTTTTAAGATAGTGCCCGAACAGAGTATTACGCAAGACAGGGACATGAAGAATGTTAATAATATTATTCTATATAATATTTAGTACTGTATTGTAAAATCATCGACGTACTCATAGGGTGAACAACCCGGAGATTTTCTGAGAGATGGCAACACAAACAAAAAACCATATGATTTTCAGTTAGTATCAACTATTAAGAAGATCTGTGTAAAATTTTCAGGTCATTTATTTATTGGTTTGTAAGTTACCGCTGTTGAAGTGACGCTACTTTTGGTTTTTTTGCAAAACGATTAAACAATGCTTTTTGATGGGAGAAAATACAGCCAAAGCTCAAGAATGGCTTGAGAATTCTTATGATACATCTGCTTTGTCGAAAGCAAATATATGTCTATGGTTTAGTGAACTTAAATGCGGTTGTACAGGCACCGGTGATGCACTACGTTCCGGACGTCTAATGTGACAGTCACTCCATAACACACAAGAAATATCCACCATATTGTTCTGAATGACCACAAAGTGAAAGTGGGAGAGATAGCTGACATCGTCAATATATCAACAGAACAGCATCAGCTGGAAAGGTTCTTGCAAGTATTTTTTGGGATACCCCTGAAATAATGCCGGTCGACTATCTTGAGAAGGAGGCAACAATCACTGGAGACTATTACGTTGGTTTATTGGACGTTTGAATGGTGAAATCAAAAAAAGACAGCTAAGAAAAGGTATTGTTTCACCAAGATGATGCAGAAGCGCAGAACTCCATAAACTCAATGGCGAAATTGGACTAATTGGGCTATGAATATCTTCTTCATCCGCCATATTTACCACATCTGCACCGTAGCGATTATTACCTCTCAAAAAGCATACATTCATGAATAGTTGTAGCATACTGAAGTGTATGGATGCATTAGGTGATTTCAAGTTGATAATGGGTCGCTTGAAGACGGTGAAAGTGAAGCTGTTCAAAAATTGGAGTGACCAAAGGTTACATGCATGACTTTGTCAAAAAAAAAACCCGAATTCATCCTGAAGATTGCATAACGATTAATAGAGAATTCCAAAGTCAACCGTACCTAGCAGTTTAAATGTTCCCAAACAGCATTGAAGTTGGTTTGACAGGACTTTTTAAGGCAATTTTTGAACCAAAACGCTAATTTTTTTCCACAAGAATACATTTTCCAATTAGAAAAAAGCTATACGACCTCAATGAAAATGTTAACTATTAAAGCACTAGTAACTACGGCCCTTAACAATATACCAAAAACCTATATAAAGAATCTTTTTTAGCTAATTGTTTGTCCATGCCAAATGCTGTATCGAAGGTGAAAGCGATTTTTACAGTGACAACTGGCTTATTAAACATTTCGTTTCATGTTGAACATGGGATGTATATTGTAACTGTTGATCACTGATAGGAAATAAATTCATTGGATAGTGAGTAAACTCAAGGGGACCTAAATAATTTTAAATCATAATATGTTGGTGTTAATTAGTAAAAAAAACAAATATAGATATTGGGTGATTACAAAAGTTCGTGCCCGATTTTCACCTATGGCAGAAGCATGCTCTTTTGACTGTGCTGATGTTTCTTTTATAATCATATTATTAACTTACAGTTATCTAAATTCATCGTTAGTTAACAAAACCTAAAAAAAGTTTATTTAAATTAATTTGTGTGCAAGGTTAATATTCGAAATAAAAAGTTACATTTTCGCCATGAATATCCAAGGCATTCGACCGTGTTTGGCACGATGGACTGTTGGCCAAGCAACGCTCTTGTGGTGTGTCTGAAAAGTTCTGTTTGTGGCACTCATGTTTCCTCAGAGAGCGTTCTTTACGAGTGGTGGTCGACGGATTTCTTTCTAACACCTTCACTATCAACGCTGGTCTGCCCCAAGGATCCATACTGTTTCCTACTCTCTTTCTCATATACATTAACGATCTGCTGGAAAGGACCGGGAATCCAATCTACAGCTTTGTAGATGACAGTACGCTTGTGTCCTCATTCACTTTGAACGCTCGGACATCGGCTGCTCAGGCGAATATCCGCAGACAGCAGGAAGTCGTTCAACTTAACAAAGACCTTCACTCCATTCCCCTAGCATCGTCGCTCTATTTGTTGGGCGTTAGTTTGGGAGCAAATATGTGCCAGCATGAACATGTTGCAGGCATAGCAGAGCTTCTCAAAAGTTGGGAATATTATTTTGAACAATTGTTAATTCTTTACAAAGCTCAAATTCGACTAACTATGGAATACTGCTCCCATGTTTGGGGCTCCGCTCCCAAACATACACTGCATTTGCTGGATTCTGTGCAGAGAAGAGCTGTTCGTCTGATTGGAGACCCGGAACTGACCGGCGGCCTTGATTCGCTGGAACATTGAAGAACGGTTGGCGACTTGTTCTGTTCTACAAGTATCTTCATGAAAAGTGTTGGAAGGATATAGCCCGCTTAATTCCTCACAAAGCGGTGCATGTTAGAAATACACGTCGCGCTGGTGCTTCACATCCGTATGATGGTTCAGCTTGTTACTCCGCGTACAACGCTTTTCAAGCAGTCTTTTATATGGATAACATCATCCCTTTGGAATAATTTGCCCAGCGCTGTGTTTCCCACCGAGTACAATTTACAGCGATTCAAGAACAACGTGAATCGCTTTTTCCGCACACATGCCGCTCCTGGAGCGCTTTAGAAACTTCTCTGCAGCACGTGTGCTAGACCCATAAAAAAAATGTTATATGAATTTAAAAAGGGAGTAAGTGTTGGAACTGCAACAAAAATTATTTAAGACGTTTATTTGGATTATGCTCCTGCTCTTAAGTCGATTTCAAAATTGTGACTTCAATTTAAACGATAAACTTCGGTCTGGGCGATCTCCCGGCATTCATAATGACTTTATCACTGACTTCGTGAATAATAATCCACGGATTACCACTAAAGGGATTGCTGAGAGACTAAATGTTGACAATTCGACTACATTTCATCATTTAAAGCAACTTTAATATATTTCGAAACTCGATAAATGCGTTCCGTAGGTTTTGACAGAACAGAACAAACTGAACCATGTTTCCACAGTCACTTCTATCCTCGCCCGTCAACAAAACGAACCTTTCTTGGATCAAGTCGTAACTGGGGATGAAAAATAGGTTGTGTATAACAATATAATAAGAAAATGAAGCATGGAAGTGACAGAGCAGAATCTATGGCAAAAGCTGAATTGCATCCAATGAAAGTGTTGTTATGTGTCCAGTGGGATTGCAAAGGAATAATTTTTTACGAGCTTCTTCCACGTGGTCAAACAATAACTGCGAAGAAGTACTGTGAGCAACTCACCTAGCTTAATGTTGAAATTCACGCAAAACATCCAAATTTTTTTCCATCGAAATGGCATCATCTCTCACCATAAAAACGCTAGACCACATGTCGCTCAACAACCACTGTAAAAACTTAAGGAGTTAAAATGGAAAATCCTCCAGCACCTGCCGTATTCCCCTGACCTTGCCCCTTCAGATTTTCATCTGTTTCGTTCTCTACAAAAAAATTTGAATGGCAAAAAATTTGATTCTATAGAAGAAGCCAAAAACTACCTTACGACTTTCCTTAAAGAGAAACCACGCAATTTCTACAAGGAAGGAATTCAAAAACTTGTAAAACGATGGAGACAGTTATAGAAAATGATGGAGAGTACATTATTGATTAACAAATCGCTTTTCTTGAAAATGTGTTGTATTTAATTTGGTTTCTAATCGGACACGAACTTTTGCAATCACCCAACATGTTTTAATTTCTATAATTTCTTTTGAAGATGCAAACGATATTATAGATACATTAATATTTAATAAAAAATTAAAATATAAACGGATATTGTTTGGGTTTCCAGATATTATTAATAGATTAATATCATTAATAATTATTTCTTACCTAAGGCTGAAATAACTGTAAGAGCAACAAAAGTTTTCATTTTTAGAGTATTATTAAACAACTAAACTTTGAATAACTAATGACGCGAAATCGGTACATAAGAGGGTTTAAATAGTGAAGAATTTTGATAACTACTCAAAGCAAGAAGGAGATTAAAGATATTTTTAAATAGCATACCATTTTTTTAGATTTCTAAATAGTGAAGGATTTTGATACTTATATAAAAATAGATAAAAGGTGTTTTTAAAATACATTTTAGAAATTGTTGACAATAATTATTATGAGGTATTTTTCATTTAAATGTCTCAATAATACAAGGTGATTAGGGTACAAAGACACTAGCTACGTAAAATTTGATGCGATAGAAAAATTAAAAGTTCTAGAAATATCTTCCCATTCATTTAAATCTAAGACGTAGGCTGAAAAGTTTTTGGTTTGACACATACGCTACTTTTGATATTTTCAAAGCAATGGAAAAAATCTATTTTTGTGTGTTAATTTAAGACTATTTTTTGATGGGAAAAAATACCGTTTAAGCAAAGCAATGGCTTGATAAGTATTACGAGGACTCTGCCCCAGAAAAATCACTCATTATTTACTGGTATCCGGAATTTAAATGCAGTCGTACAGACACAAATGATGCTGAATGCTCTGGACGCCCAAATGAGGTGGTTACACCGGAAAGCATAAAAAAATCCACAAAATTGACTGTAAAGTGAAATTGCGTGAGATCGCAAAAAAAACGGCCCCAAATGAACAAGAAAAAAGTGCTCTTTCATCAAGACAATGCACCGTGTCACAAGTTAATGGTTATGATGGCAAAATTGCATGAATTGAAGTTCGAATTGCTTTTTCATCCACCGTATTCTCTAGATTTGGCCCGTAGCGACTATTATCTATTCGTAGACCTCAAAAAAATGCTCGCGGGAAAGAGATTTGGCTCCAGTGAAGAAGTTATCGCCGAAACTGAGGCCTATTTTGAAGGCAAATACAAATCCTTCTACAAGAAAGGTATAGAAATGTTAGAAAAGCGTTGGACTGATTGTATCGCTCTTGAAGGAGACTATGTTGATGAATACATTCGAATTTTGCCAAAAAAATGTGTTTTAAGTAGCTAAACCAAAAACTTTTTAACCTACGTGTTATATTTTCATATTTAATTTACTTTTACATACTTATAATATCCCGTCCTTAGAACTACTTACCGTAGATTCGAATACAACTAAAAGATTAATTATAGAAGTTATTTAGCTAGTTAAGCTATTTTAGTAACACTGTAGCTGTTATGTGTGTTATCTTTTTTTCTAGTAATATCGACCAACATATTAAGGTAGATAAAAAAGATATAATTTCAATAGTACCCTCAATGAAATTCACTCCTTTTTAAAAATTTAACCTTTATCCTTTAGATCACCGACCCATCAAAATAAATCTAAATTTTATAATTTTAAATATATACGAGGCTGGTTTGAAAAGTCCGTGCAAAGTTCGAGAGATGGCACCTCCGGCGCGTATCGAGGTCATGTTTAGTTAGTAGCATCTCTTGAATGAAGGCACACCAAGTTTCAGCCATATTGATCTATTTCTTTGTCTTTGGCATTCATGTGAATCAAGGAAGTCGAGTGATTTTCGAGAAATGGACGAAAAAGAATTTCGTGTGGTGATTAAACATTACTTTATGAAAGGCAAAACGCCTCAGGAGACTAAAGAGAAGCTTGATAAACATTATGGTGACTCTGCACCTTCGATTAGAACAGTTTATAAGTGGTTTCAAAATTTTTGGACTGGCCATATAGGCACAAGTGACGCTGAACGTTCTGGACGGCCTGTGGAGGTTACGACTCCAGAAATCATTGATCAAATCCATGATATGGTGATGGATGACAGAAGAGTTAAGGTGCGTGAGATTGCTAGTGCTGTGGGCATCTCGACTGAACGGGTACATAATATTTTGCATAAACATTTGGACATGAGAAAGCTATCCGCAAGATGGGTGCCGCGATTGCTCACGCTTGACCAAAAACGGAATCGTGTGAAGTGTTGCAAGGATGGTTTGCAGCTGTTCCAGTAGAATCCGGAGGACTTTAAGCGTCGTTTCGTCACTGTGGATGAAACATGGATACAATACTATACTCCTGAGACCAAACAACAATCTAAACAATGGGTTACCAAGGGGGAATCTGCACCAAAAAAGGCGAAGACCGTTCCTTCGGCCGGAAAGGTTATGGCGACTGTCTTTTGGGATTCGCAAGGGATAATCCTCATCGACTAACTGGAAAAGGGTAAAACTATTACAGGTGAATATTATTCATCGTTATTGGACCGTTTGAAAACCGAGCGGCAAGAAAAAACGACGCGATTGGCCCACAAGAAAGTCCTTTTCCATCACGACAACGTACCAGCACACACCTCAGCAGTTGTGGTAGCAAAATTAATGGAAATAGGATTCCAACTAGTTTCACATCCCCCCTATTCTCCAGACTTGGCTCCCTCGGACTACTATTTGTTCCCCAATTTGAAGAAATGGCTGGCGGGACAAAGATTTTATTCAAACGAGAAGGTGATTGCAGACACTAATGGCTATTTTGCAGACTTGAACAAATCCTATTATTCGGAAGGGATCAACAAACTAGAACATCGTTGGACGAAGTGTATAAGCCTAAAAGGAAACTATGTCGAAAAATAAAAAAAAGTTTACCCTAAACATATAAGTAGTTTTTATTTTTGCACGGACTTTTCAAACCAGCCTCGTATGTATATATATATATATATATATATATATATATATATATATATATATATATATATATATATATACAGGTATATAGATATTTACTGTATGAAGTATATAACACTTTCTAAAACAAAAGCCACCTGAACGCTTTAGTCGGCATAACATGTACTTCGTTATGAAGGTCAAAGTAGATAAGAAACATTGAATGGAATGACCTGCCTTATATATTTATTATACTTAATGTGATCTGCTTGAGATTAAAAAGTTTTATCCTCTGATTTAAAGTTATATGCATTTTGGATTCTTTAAGTAAGACAGTTTTACTTTTCGAGTTCATTATGTTACTTAAAATTATCAACATTATAACTGGCTGCCCAGAACAACTATCTTTGATACATAAATGGGCATTTGAAAGTAAGGAACGCATTACAGAAATTGTCTGGGTTACTTAGTCATCTTTCTAATCTTGGAATAAATGAGCCTTCTGCAAAAATTACTAAAATTAACGCAAATAGGTGTTATTGATAATTGTAGACCTACTTAAACTGTTTACCATATGTGTTTGTTATCTGTAGTACTTGTACTTTTAGCGTTTAGATTATAATAATTGCTATGTATTTCAATGCCATTTAGTTGATTAATTTGTATAGAGTGGTCAACAAAGTTTGTATCAAATTATAACATTTTAGAACAAGTGTTTCCAATAAAAGTAGAAATATATAAAGAAAACATTTTTTGAGACTAAAAAAATCCTAAAAATTTATACCAGATGTTCAGAAAATGTACTCTGACAAAATCGAAACTATCTGAATGGACATGATTTTGATAATTTACATTTTTTTTAGGAATTTTTTTCATGTCAACAAAGCTTCTAATAATTTTCTGAAGAAGTGAAGTTCTAATTAATTTTAGATAGTATGGGCCTAGTGAAAATTTGATGAATCGGTAATATCAGTAGCGCAGTGAGATTCGAAGGGCAGGGAAGTATGCATACAAGTGGCATTTCTTTAGGGAGAAAAAAACACTGGAGGCAGATCTACTCCTAGAAAAAAAGTTAATTGACAAATAGGGGGGCGTCAAACGACAAACAAGAAGCAAAACCCCTTGATGAAAAAAGATCCCTTTTTACTAGAACTCTAAGACTTGGACCCCTCTCACCATATTAAACTAAAAATGGATGACCGGGAAGGAGGTCAGATGTTTGACAAAAAAATAACCCCTACCTACACTGCGGCTCTAAAATTTACACTCAATTTTTTACAATAGAGAACCGCCAATAAAAAGGAGTTGCATTTCGAAAAGACGTATTTCTGCATCCATGGGGGCAGGGGCATATGTCCCCCGCTAGGCCTACATCAAAAAGTAATATGTAAAAGTAAGTTTTTCTTCCAATAGTAAAATGTATTTTAAGATCGAATAGGGAGCAATAAAGTAAAAAGAAAATGCAACCCAAAGTTCACAAAATTGTTTACGCAAAAGGAGATTCAGAATAATGTTATTTAAATTAAGTGAAGTTATACGTAAACGTAAACATTTCCGGATTAAAAATACAATTCTGAATAAGCAAAAATAAAAACAGTGCACAATAAAAAAAACTATTTTTTACCGAGGGTTAAAATAAGCGAAACATTAAACTTTCATTTTTCTACTCTACCAACCTTCCAAAAACCAATGTTCGTAAATTAATCTGTAAGTGAGTTTAAATGCTAAAAAATTTTCGATACCTTATAGAAAAAAAAATAAGATAAAGAAGATTTCAAAATCAATTTGATATATTTTTTTACAATAAAGGATTGTTCAAATAAATAATCAGATGACATAATCTTCGGTGAAGTGTTTTTGTGTTTAATGATTAAATAGTTTATTTTTATTTTCTATATTAGGTAATTCGAGAGTTCCACGTATTTACTAAATAAATGTTAGCGATTTTGGAGACAAAGCAGAGTCTGATCGTTACGTTAGTGATTTATTACACGCACTCAGCTACAAAATCTATTTTATTTCTAAGAACATATTAGGTATTTTTTTAACTTCCGATGCTACATACAAAGTAGTATTGTATTCGTGAAAAAAATCACCGTCAAAAATTCTTGAAGTTTTTCACATCTGTGGGTATAGCTACAATAATAGCTTTCGAATAAAAAAGATCTCGATTTATAATTTGGTCCACATATAATACTTGATTAACAGCGCAGTCCATAGTTTGAGCGATATAACATCTAGAGAGAAGTTAAAACCGGTGGAGATCATTAACTGTATATTTCCAATAGTATTATCAGATTTTTTGTTGGTTAAAATAAGAGAAAAACTTTAGCAATTTTTATTTATACTCAAACATTTCAAGAAGTAAAGAGATGCAGGAAGAAGTTATTAGGATTGCTTCCTATACAGCGTGTTATAGGTTCTTTCTATTAACTTGGAGTAAGTATTTCTTTAGTGCGAGAAAGTCAAATTCAATATTTAGTTCAAAACTGCGTCTCTCCGAGAAAATTACTAGCAAATAAATTTACTCCCAGCTATGCAGCCTCATTTATACTTTTACTTATTTAAAGACAAAATACGAATGATTAAAAATAACGTGAAACTATAAAATTGGTTACATCAACTAGCTCATAAAATGTTCTAGAAGTTTTTCAAAAACGTATTGATTTCATTTAATTTGTGAGTAGAACGTTTTAGTATTGCAAAACTATTCTGTTCCAATTGACGAAGGGGGAAAAGTTTACTATTTTCGTCTATTTTGTTTGTATAATGTTCTAAAACTTTGAATAAATTTTCCGAAAATATAATGAAACCCAATTTTTTGTCCACCTAAAGCCTTAGGGCGACTAAATATTTCGTTTACTTTACAAAAAGAATCTTTTTGAAAATTTTTAATTTCGATTGACAGTGTTCTACAAGGAAGGTATTGAAGAAATACAATAATGTGTATAGAGTGTCCGAGGACTTTCAAAGTTGTGTGCTAATTATCATTTAAATTTTTTTTAGAAATATGTAAAGATGAGCCATATTTTGCTTACCCAGTTTGGCAAATGGCAGTTCTTATGCCGAATTGATTAAAGTTTTAGACACCACCTCTTCGAATCTACTTAGATTATACAAATAATGTAAACACTTTTCGCTTCTCTTGCAGACACCACCGATCATTTACAAATTAACTATCCAAATGGCGAAATTGACATCCTGGGCGACTTTAATGTCCACAACATCAACTGGCTTAAATATTCAAATACTACCGACGAACAAGGTCGTGAAGCTGATTCATTCTCAATCAGTTGTGGCTTAACTCAGCTTATTGACGAACCAACACGGATCCCTGATCGAGGCGGGGAGTTCGCCAGTCTTCTTGATCTGTTTTTAACCACCAATCCGGAGATTTACAAGGTCACCGTAAATCCGCCGTTGGGTTTTTCCGACCATAAACTGCTTTCGACATCGAGTATCCTACCACTCAGTGACAGAGAGGCGCCTAAACCGCGCAAGATTTGGCATTATAAATCTGTTAAATGGGAAGATCTCACAGAATATTTTCGAACTTTTCCTTAGTTAGACGTTTGTTTTCGATCCGATGACCCATCTGACTGCGCCAAGGAGGTTTCCGATGTTATCTTGGCTGGTATGGAGGGTTACTTTCCATTTTCGAAGAAATGTCCTTCTAACGGCAAGCCTTGCCTACCGACAATGGCGTGAAAATCCTAATACCATAAATCGTAACACCGTTGTTCGTGCCCGGAACAGATGCAAAGAAATTATCGACGAAATCAAAGAGGCACACAATCAGCGAATTAGAAACAAACTTCTCGCTTGTCCCAACAATTCCAGGTCCTTTTGGTCAGTCGCTAAGGCAGTTAGTCAAAATTTCACCAAATCCACCATATCACTACTCACACGGCCAGATAGTTCTATTGCAATGACACCTGTTGAGAAAGCAAACTTGTTGGCCGAACTGTTTGCTTCACATTCTACTGTCGATTTCCAAGGAAAAACATCACCTACTATTCCCATAGCGCAGTCAAGGATGCCCGATCTCGTCTTCAGACAGCGTATCATAAAACGTATTTTAATGAAGCTAGACACCAAAAAAGCTTCTGGCGCTGACGGAATACCTGCAATTCTCAAAAACTGTGTGGGGGAACTAACACCAGTTTTCTGTAGACTTTTCAACCTATCCTACAGAAAGGGAATATTTCCTTTCTGCTGGAAATATGCCACAGCTCAGCCGATACCTAAAAAAGGCAAGAAAACCTTGCCAAAAACTACCGACCAGTCGCACTGTTTTCAATAATATCGAAAGTTATGGAAAAGGCTGTCAATCAGCATCTTCTAAAATACCTTGAAGGATTCAACATTATTAGCGATCACCAGTATGGATTTCGTAAATACAGATCACCGCAATTGAACATTTCGGAGAATCTCGAGCGGTTGCTCTTGACATATCCAAGGCATTCGGCCGGGTTTGGCACGATGGACTGTTAGCTAAGCTACGCTCTTATGGAATGACTGAAAAGTTCTGTTTGTGACTCACGTGTTTCCTCAGAGAGCGTTCTTAACGAGTCGCAGTCGACGGATTTCTATCTAACAACTTTACTGTTAACGCCGGTGTGCCCCAAGGCACCATATTGTCTCCTACTCTCTTTCTCATTTACATTAACGATCTGCTGGAAAAGACCGGGAATTCAATCTACAGCTTTGCAGATGACAGTACGCTTATCTCTTCATTTACTTTGAACGCTCAGACATCGGCTGCTCAGGCGAATATCCACAGACAGCAGGAAGTCATTCAACTTAACAAAGATCTGGAAGAAATTCTATCTTGGAGTAACAGTAACTAAGTGGAATTTAATGCTACAAAAACCCAGGCGGCAGTTTTTTTTTAAAAGTTAACGTTGCTGAACCCCACATAGTTATGTCGGGGCACTCAGTTCCCCTAGCATAGCCACCCAATTTGTTGGGCGTTAATTTGGTAGCAAATATGTCCTAGCATGAAGATGTTGCAGGCATAGCAAGGAGAGCTGCTCAAAAGTTGCAAATATTATTTCAAACCAGAAAGTTTTACACTCCAGCAAAACTGTTAATTCTTTACAAAGCTCAAATTCGACCAGCTATGGAATACTGCTCCCATGTTTGAGGCTCCGCTCCCAAACATACACTGCATTTGTTGGATTCTGTTCAGAGAACGGCTTTTCCTCTGATTGGAGACCCAGAACTTACCGGCGGCCTTGATTCGCTGGAACATCGAAGAACGGTTGGCAACTTGAGTCTATTCTACAAGTATCACAAGGCATCACATGTTCTATTACAATATTCTCAAGATAGTAGTCAGTATTCATGGATCTCGTACGGACAGGAACTAACTCTGTGCGAGCATCAAAGCAGATGCCACCCCAGAACATAACGGAGCCACCGCCGAATGGAATCCTTGCAGAGATATTGCAAGGAGCAAACCTCTCTCCTGGTTTTCGCCATGCTCGCTCACGACCATCTGGATGTTTTAGACTAACCCTAGTTTCATCTGTGAAGAAAACTTGTTTCCAATCATCCACAGACCAGTTTTCGTGATTTCGAGCAAAACGTAACCTGGCAACTCTGTTCTCTCTAGTAAGCAAGGACGCAGTGGCTGGTCTCCTACTGTTTAATCCAGCTTCATTTAACCGTCTTCTAAATGTTTTAGAAGAAATTGTGACATTGCGAACAGCTTCAAGTTCGTTTCTTATTATAGAACTAGTGACAGTCCTGTTTCTTAAAGCATATTGTCTTATAAAAACGTTCATCTAGGCCGCTAGTGCATCGTTTTCGCCCTTGCCCTAGCCTTCTAGAATAAGTTCCTACTTCATTCAAACGTCTTAC
The DNA here is from genome assembly GCA_019049505.1 of Pachyrhynchus sulphureomaculatus. Lineage (NCBI taxonomy): Eukaryota > Metazoa > Arthropoda > Insecta > Coleoptera > Curculionidae > Pachyrhynchus > Pachyrhynchus sulphureomaculatus. The sequence goes on from CM032449.1 coordinate 66,100,564, forward strand.
CATACGACTTATTGTGGAACGATGTTTGCCTAACAAATTGGCAACATAACTCTGACAATATCCCTCGTCCAATAAAACTGAGGCTCGCACTACCCCGTGTTCAGTTAAATTCCTTTTTCGATTCGTTTATCTAATTCTTCGGGGTCAAAAATAAAACAGTCTACCACAAAAACGTATTACTTTGAAAAAGGAAACAATTTATAAGCTTACTTTTAAAGAAAATCTATCGCATTATTACAGCAAATTGTTTATCTTCTAAAAAATTCTTTAAAACTAAATCTAAACGAATTGTTTTGATTTCTGTCATGAACAACGAAACAAAATATGCATAGCCTACTATTCAAATACTCGATAAACTTTAAAACTGACATAAAAAAAAGATAAATTAATTTTCAGATTGTTGCGTTAATTTTGTCCAGGAGTTTATATATATATATATATATATATATATATATATATATATATATATATATATAAACATAACATTTTTAATAAATTAGTTCAACTGGAGACTGAGAATCAAGCATTGCGCAGGACTGTTGATCTCCATGAACAGTTTACGCGCAATATTAATGTTCGAATATTCGGAATGGCCGCCGAAAATAACGAAAACCTACGCTGTAAAGTTCTAGATTTGTTTAAATATAGGCTAAAGGTAAACATTCAAAATACAGAATTAGTGAAGTGCCACCGGGTTGCAGCAAAAACCACTAGTAATAATAAACATCCATCTGTGTTGGTACGGTTTTCGAATGACGAGATAAAAACTTCAGTTATAAAAAAACAGAAAAAAACTTAAAAAAACAGTGGTGTTCTAATAAAGGAAGATTTAACCAAAGCCAGATTGGCTTTATTAGACCGTGCCATTCGCAGTTTTACTATTAAAAATGCGTGGGTGCATAATGGTAATATTTATGTGCGTTATAGAGATGTAGTGCATCTTATTATATAAGAAAAGGATTTGGACAATTTAAAGGACTAGGACTTTTACTTACGGTAACAGCATGTCATTCTCTGTCATGTCTTTATTGTTTTTTTTTGGTTTTTTTTTTGGAAAGGGTTAGTACTACCTAAAGGCTGTAACGGAATTTTAATGCTTTCATTTACGTATTTCTTGTTTTCGAATTTCATTGTGTTTACGGTTTTACTAGTATTCCTTTAACGAGTAATGTGGGCTAATTGCCTTTTTTTTGTGCTCTCTTCTTATCATATATTTTATTTTATTTCTATTTATAACTATTAAGTTGAACTCTCATTCTTTTTTTTTCTATTAGTGTTAGTGGTAGAATTATATGTTCAATATCAAAAAATTTGGAGCGATTACCATAGCACATTTAAATGTACGTTCTTTGTTACCTAAATTTAATGATGTAAGAGATCTCCTGTTGCTTGGGAATTATGATATTTTTTGCCTGTCTGAGACATGGCTGAATCGAGACACTCCTAATCATAATTTGTTCATACAGGGTTATAATTTATTTCGGAGGGACCGCCATGTTGGTCGGGGTGGAGGAGTAAGTATTTATGTCAAAGATGTGATAATTTGTAAAATAGTTCCCTCTAGTTGTAATATTGAGCAACTTTGGTTAAGTTTTAATTTAAATAACAAGAATGTCTCGGTGGGTGTAGTTTATCGTCCACCTGATTTTAATATAATGCATTTCATAGAGATATTCGAGCAGGATATTTCTTCTTTTTTGTCATTACATGATGAGTGTCTGTGTCTTGGAGACTTTAACGTTGACTTATTAAAACATGATACTCCGTGTACCCGTCATTTTTTAAATTTAATTGAATCTTTAAACTTGTCCCAAATAGTGGATGCTCCGACACGAATTACCCTCACTAGTGCGACCTTGATTGACCTAATTTTAACAAGCAATGTCGAATTTATTAATAATGTTCAGGTTGAGCCAGTTTATAATATATCTGATCATGATACTATTAAATGTGTTTTAAACATTTCAAATCCTCCGAAAATACCCCTTTTTAAAATATTAGATACTTCAAGAATTTTGACCTTGATACCTTTGTGGCCAATTTACATGGGGCTTCGTTCGGTGATATTTTTTTGTTGGAGAATATAAAGGACAAGGTTCAGTTTTTTAATAATACTTTAATAGATGTTTTTAACGTTCATGCCCCTCTAAAGCGTATACGTATAACTAAGAAATTTGCACCATGGTTAACAGATAATATTCGATTTTTAATATGTTTGAGAAATAATGCACACTCTAAGTGGCGTAGGACTAAAAATGTGGCTCATTACAATTATTACAAATCTCTTAGAAATTATACTACCTTGGCATGTCGTAGAGAGAAAAAAGCCTACTTTTCCCAAAAACTTAATACCGGTGGAGTTAATAAAATTTGGAGGGAACTCGATATGTTAAATCTTAGAAAAGGAAAACCGGATATTCCTTCAACACTTTCCGATCCTGATAATATAAATGACTATTTTATTAATGGAATCGCTAAGCTGAGTCCAAACCCTGAACAGATTAATTGGTATCAAAACAATGAAAAGCCTGGGGTAGAAAATTTTAATTTTCATATAGTTGCTGAAGAGGATGTGATTAAACTGTTGTATTCCATAAAGACTAATGCGGTGGGCGTTGACGGGTTAAGTATAAAGCTTTTGCTTCTTGCCACTCCATATATAGTACCCTTTATTACACATATAGTGAACTGTTGTCTGCTCTCGGGTGAGTTTCCTGATCATTGGAAACATGCGATTGATACACCTTTGCCTAAAGTTGCATGCCCAAATGAGTACAAAGACTTAAGGCCCATAAGTGTTCTTCCCGTCCTCTCTAAGATTTTGGAACGGTTCATGGAGTCACAACTCCGTGGCCACACTGATAAATTCTCCATTTTGCCCAAATTTCAATCGGGATTTAGACCAGGTCATAGCTATGAGACAGCCCTTTTGGAAGTAATTGATGACATACTCAGGGGCATCGATGGAGGGTGCTTAGCAGTTTTGACCCTCATTGATTTTTCTAAGGCCTTTGATACAATAAGTCACAGCCTTCTTTGTTCTATACTAACATACATTGGTCTCAGTAACAACAGTTTGAAATTATTGCAAAGCTTTTTAAGTAATCGAAGTCAATCAGTGCGAGTCGCCGGTATTGAGTCGAGACCTTTACCAATCACCTATGGTGTCCCACAAGGTTCCATTTTGGGACCTCTATTATTTTCAATTTACACTTCACAAATAATACATCCGGTGAGGTATTGCAAGGTACACTTGTATGCCGACGATACGCAGCTTTATCACATATGTCGTCCTAACGAGATTCACAGATGCGTCAGAGAAATCAATGATGATCTGGTGGGGCTAGTTTCTGCTGCCAGTGACCACTCCCTATCAATTAATACAAAAAAAGTACAGTCATGGTTTTTGGTACTCAGAGGCTCAGAAGCAGTTGCTTACCACATATTAATATTAAAATCAACGGGGAAGTGTTACGGATTGATGACAAATGTAGAAATTTGGGCCTTACTATGGACTACAATTTGAGGTACAGATCGCATGTGAGCATAGTTATACGTCGGGCGTACTTTAATTTGAAGATGATTTACAATTCTAGGGACTATTTAAATCAAAAATTGAAAACTATATCGTGCGAGTCTCTGGTATTGTCCAGATTAAATTTTTGTGATACTATATATGGATTTTCAATAGACTCATCCGATAGACGACGTATCCAAGTTCTTCAAAATTCATGTTTGCGCCTGCTCTGTATGAATTCTATTGTTTATCTCGGATATGTTGGAGTGACTCGCCTGTCTGTTTAACAATTTAATTTATATCAAGTTTTTTTTTTTTTTGTTTGCTCTAGTTGTGTCATGAACCATTCTCTATTTTCTTTGACTTTTTTTTTCTTTTTTCCTAACACTTACAACATTACATACTAGCACAGTTTAATAGATAAATATTGTATTCGATAAACTTTAGTATTAGGATGCTTAAGGTAAAGAATAGGGGGAATGTTTGTACCTTCATGATCTTACATTCCCAGGTGACCTTCGGCATTTTCCAATTTAAGGTAGCATTTTGTTTATTTAGTTTATGATGTTTTGTTTTCTCTTTCATAATTGGAAATAAAGACCATATTTATTTATTTATTTATTTATTTATTTATTTATATATATATATATATATATATATATATATATATATATATATATATATATATATACATATATATGTATATATATATATATATATATATATATATATATATATATATACATATATAAACTCCTGGACAAAATTAACGCAACAATCTGAAAATTAATTATTAAAACGGTTTTACTCAATAGAACTTTGCTCGCTCAGCAACGTACTCGTTGTGCCCTATTCACCCCTATAAAAACAGATTCAACTGCATTTTCCTATCATTTCTTTATCGGAACGTGAACCGTCAACATCTTTGCTATACCTGTTCACTAATTACGTCATCGAAAAATGGATACTACCCCGGAAGAAACGGCACAAGTCATTGACCTATTGGAAGAAGGGCATAGCCCTGCTGCCTAACTTCACCTGAGCCAGTCAGCTGTATCCAGATTCTACAGAAGTTACCACGAGACTAGCGCCTTTACACGAAGATCAAGATCAGAAAAAAGAAGGTGTATCTCAGAGCGAGACGACCGCTTTATTGTCAATACAACCCTAAGAAATGCGCAGTGCTGCATTACTAAAACGGTCGTTTACGGAGGAGGTTCTGTCATAGTATGGGGAGGCATCTCACTGGATGCGAAAACAGATTTGGTTTTCGTGACTGATGAGACTCGTAGCGGTAGATTAATTGCTTACCGGTACATTGAGAAGGTCCTGCAGGAACATGTCGTTCCTTGTGCTGGGGTGATTGTCAATAGCTTCGTGCTAATTTACGACAATGCGAGCCCTCATGCTGTATCGGTGCAGCAATACCTGGGGGAAGTGGGAATACCCACATTAGACTGACCTGCGCGGTGACGTGACCTCACTTCAATCGAGCACATGTGGGATGAGCTGAAAAGAAGGGTTCGAGCTAGAAATCCAGCCCCTGAATCGTTGAGGGACTTAAAGGTTGCGATAGCGGAAGAGCGAGAAAGAATCCCACAGACAGGGGTGAAAAAGTTCACCCGCTTCATGAAAAACCGGCTAAAAGCAATAATAGGGGGTAGGGGGAGTAATACAAAATATTTATTTTGGATTTTATCAACAAATTTAATTATTAAAATTAAAACTTCTTTAATTTTCCAATTCTCTTATCTCTATTTTCAATTTTTGTTCTATTTGTTTCCTCTTTTAATCATTTTAATGAGTAAAAAGCATAAGGTATGCAGTGGAATTTGGTATCATTAGAAAGAGCATAGAGACTTTCGAATGATACTAAAATCCTTAAAAATATATGGACAATAAATTCTAAGATCTGTGTTAAATGAGGCCAGATAGTTTTGATCGATTTTTTGCTCACCAGTATATGCATCTATATATATATATATATATATATATATATATATATATATATATATATATATATATATATATATATTCAAATTTTCTTTTTATTGAACCTTTGACTATTGTAAACTTATGTATGTATATTTTCTTGAGTATTAGGTTCCTCTCAAAATTTCTAACCACTTAATTAACGTTTCGCCCTATTATTTTGGGCATTTCCAAAAAATTTTTTTCTTTATTTACATCTAAAAACATAATAATTTTTTTTATAATACAATACAAATATAATAACAGTACCTTGAAAGTTTCGTTGTCGGTGCACCAGTGAATTTTATTTTATGGTTCTTATTAATAATCACATTCTTCATTTTGATAAATTTTTTAGTTCTTATTTTTTGTTTTTTATTATGTGTACATGATTCAAAAATAGTCAGTATATATATATATATATATATATATATATATATATATATATATGTATATATGTATATATGTATATATGTATGTATGTATATATGTATATATATATATATATATATATATATATATATATATATATATATATATATATATATATATCTATATATCTATATATATATATATATATATATATATATATATATATATATATATATATAAAAACAGTTCCCACCATTAAGAGGATATTTTTATTTATTTTTTTCGTACGTTTAGTTCTTAATTAAATTTGTGTAAATGTGACTGACTCCTCTAACATCAGTCCTGTCATTCACTGCGTTTTTTTCTTTTTTGATTCCAATCATTTCCTTGATCTACAGGTTAGCATAATCTCGGTCTTCGTTTAAAATCTTAGTGTCATTAAAATTAAAACTGTGCTTATATTCAGCTTCGTGTTTGCTGAGCGCCGTGGACGCATTTTTTGTATATTTGTGTACATTCCGTCTGTTTTTTAATAGCTGACAAGTCATTCCGATATATTTTTTTGGACAGTTGTCGCATACACAACATTTGTCAGCTATTAAAAAACAGACCGAATGGACACAAATATACAAAAAATGCGTCCACTGCGCTCAGCAAACACGAAGCTGATTATAAGCACAGTTTTAATTTTAGTGACATTAAGATCTAAAACAAAGACTGAGATTATGCCAAGCTGCAGATCAAGGAAATGATTGAAATTAAAAAAGATAAGAACGCAGTGAATGACAGGACTAACGTAAGAGAAGTCAGTCACATTTACACAAATTCAATTAAAAACAAAACGTACGAAAAAAAATAATAATAAAAATATACATCCTCTTAATGGTGGAAACTGATATATATATATATATATATATATATATATATATATATATATATATATATATATATATATATATATATATATACATATATATATATATATATATATATATATATATATATATATACATATATATATATATATATATATATATATATATATATATATATATATATATATATATATATATATATATAAAAAACTGATTACTTTTAAATAGATACATCATGTACACATAATAAAAAACAAAAATGAAAACCAAAAAATTTATCAAAGTACAGAAAGAATGCGATTATTGATAAGAACCATAAAATAAAATTCACTGGTGCACCGATAACGAAGATACTATTCTTATTTTATTACATTTGCATTCAATTTTAAAGAGTCTTAAATAAATGTATTATACAGAGTGGCGTCTGTAAAATAAGTGTAGGTGTTGTATTATAAAAAAATTCTTACTATGTTTTTAGATGTAAATAAAAAAAAATAATTTTGAGACTGCTCAAAATAATAGGGCGAAACCTTAATTAAGTGGTTAGAAATTTTAAGAAGAACCTAATACCCAAGAAAATATACATAAATAAGTATATATGTATATATATATATATATATATATATATATATACCTACCTAATATGTATATACACATACATACAAAGTAAATAATGAAACAATAATAATGATAAAATTTCATTAAAGAAAATAAAGTTCAAATTAATACCAGAGTGGTGCAACCAAAGGTAAGAACTCAAAAAAATATAAAATTGAACTTCATGAAGAAAGAAAACAAAATACATAGGTAGTTTAATCTACAAATGAACATACAATAATAAACATATAAATTTATATAGTTATAATAATTAAAATAAATATATCTAAATAAGTAGAAAGATAATTATAAGTCAACAAAGTCTGTACCAAAAGAATATAATTAACGTTAACAAAAAAATTGTGAAATATGTTACTTTATATGATTAATAACAATACAATTTTTAATTTTCATTAGTGTTTTTAATACAGGTAGAACTATATATATATATATATATATATATATATATATATATATATATATATATATATATATATATATATATATATATATATAAGAAACATTTGCCAAACATTACTGTTAAAGATAGTTCCTAAAATTAATTTATTTGTCTACGACCTTTGATATCGAAAATATGTCTGTGTAACTTGCAAAGTACGCTGAATTAACATATATTTGGCATGCCCATGAACTATATGGCCTCTATATGATACTTGAGATTTAAAAATTTTACATAACTAAAAGAGCTTATATTAAATCTTTCTTTAACATTATTTACAGGTTTTTTTTAATTCTAAATGCGATTTTCTCTATGCCACCCGTAGGGCTTGTAGTACAGTTTTTTTTATAGATTTTTTGAGAACTGTACAAATAGACCTATCAAAACTTATATCGTTAAATTAGAATTGATAAACTCTAATCACTAAAAAATATACGAAATGCTTTACTCAAACAAAAATAAGAATTTAGCTTTGTAAAAGGTGCGTAATGTTTATATAATAAATGGCAAATATGTCTCTCTTAGTGGTAAGTTTAGATGTTTTGAAAAATATTTATTTTACAATTTTTTATGACGAGTAATATATATTACGATATATTAATAGATTATATATGTTTAAGCATCTGCTTCCAAATTACTCTCATAGGTAATATTTATTCCGACATTTAAAGAAGAAACAAATTTTTCATTATTCATAAAATTATTGTTTGAACACCCCGAACGTGAAATTAGTTCATTTGGGCAATTAATTTGTTCAAATCTAACTTGTGGGTTATCGGCATTTTGGAACCACCAAAATCGCCAGTGACAACCAGGTTGTAACTCTTTTGGTAATTGGTTGCATTCACCGTCTGAACTTACTCCACCATACTGTTTACCCCATCCGGTCCACGGAGCGTTCCATTGGCTATGGCATCCGCGCGTGAAGACTCCAACACCACCTGTTAGTAAAGGAATAAAAATATATTTTTTAGTTCCAGCAAAAACCAGCAGCGACAATAAATAACTACAAAATAAAGTATAAAACGGAAGCTTTTTTTGACAGATGAAAAATCGTGGTTCTGAGAATTAGAACACGTCGTCACTAGACATAGTTAGTAATGTTTTCTTTTTGAGACTGGGCGTCGGAAAATGTTTCCAAATTGACACGGTGTAATCCCAAAAACCACGATTTCTTAAGACCATCATTCATTTACCAAATCCGGACACATTCCGACCAGAAAATTTATGAAGGCTTATCTTAAAGATACTTCAAGTTTTATTATTTTACAATTATAAATATCAAGTTGTTATAAATTCCAATTCCAACAATTAAGGGCGTTCATGTAATAAAATTCTTTTTAAATTACAAAATTTTTATGAATTTTGATTGAGTTCGTTGTTATCTGTGCTTCAAATATGTAATCGTCAGTTCATGTTGAAGTATTCAATTTTTACAATTTTTTATCGTAGAAAAATAATTATTGATATTCTGTTTTCACCTGTGAATTACGCTATATTGGATTGAAGAATGTATTTATCCTAATATTAAAAAATTACCTGATCAAGATCTAGAATATTTCTACGGTTTCAAGAAGAATAAATTATTGAAGAAAATTTTACTTTTCCAGAGCAGCTTATTGTCAATCTACTTCTTCTTCTTCTTCGTTCATGTATGGTTGTCCATACAAGTAGGCGTTAGCCTGTGTTTTTCCCTATGCCTTCTCTGACGTTGACGTCCAGCATTCCCTCCATCTCTTGGGAGGTCGGAGGTTTTCCTTGTGTTCTTGTTCTCGTTGTTTTGTTATCCCTAGCTTCTTTTACTAATCTGTTGTTCCTTCTGTTAATATGTTTATTCCAGTATTTCCTTCTCTGTCTTACTACTTTTATGATGTTTTGGATTTTCCTCATGTTTCTTATGTTTTCATTTCTTATTCTATCACGTTGTCATCATTTCTTTTGTAACAGCTGTGTCTGGTCTGGTTTCTTCAGCGTAGGTCATGATTGGTCTAACAATTGTTTTATATATTCTCATGTTGCTGTCTGTATTCAGGTGTTTATTTCTCCATATTATATCTTTTAGGCAGTCAGATATCTACGCTGATTTCATTGTTTGTTTTCTAACCTCTCGCTGGAGATTGTCATTGCTAGTTATTTCCGCCCCTAGGTAGTTAAAGTTCACTACTTGTTCCACTATCTTCGCATTGATTTCGAGTTAACACTTCAATGGTTTTTTCGCTGCTACGATACATTTTGTTTTTTCTGTATTTATATCCATGTTGTTTTGATATGCTTTTTGATGGAATGTATATAATAGTCTCTGTAGGTAATTCTCCGACTCGGCGATGAGAGCAGCGTCATCTGCATAGCATAGCGCTCTAAAACAAACATTTCCCATTTTATACCCTCTATTTCTACGAAGGTTCCCTATGATGTCGTCCATAACCAAATTGAACAATAAGGGGCTAAGGGAATCGCCCTGTCTTATGCCTCTACTAATGTTAATTTCTTTACTTAAGGTTGGTCCTATCCTTATCGTTGTTTTGCAGTTACTGTTAACGTCGTGTATTAATTGTATCAAATTTTTATTTACCCCTTTATTCCGTAGGATTTCAATAATGTCTCTGAGCCACACTTTATCAAATGGTCAATGGTTGATCTGTTTCTTCTAAATCCCTGCTGCTCTTCTTTTAGTTGTATTTCTGTGCTTAAAATTTCCAAGATTAGTTTTGTTAATATCTTTAGTGTGCTATTTAATAATATTATACCTCAGTAGTTCTTTGGTAATGTTTTTTGTCCCTTTTTAAAGATGGGTATTAGAATACTACTTTTCCATTCTGAGGGTACTTTCTTTTGCTTTAGTATGCTTTTAAATAGTGTTCTTAAATGTCAATCTACGATAATACAAATTGGTAAAATAATTTACACTGTCCTTCCCTATTCCCCCAAACTTTGATGTTATGTGGTTAAAAATAACGACTCAACAAACCACAAGGTTCATCTGTATCCTGTATCGACGACCAAGTGATACCAATTTTCGAATACTTCTCTTGCAGACACCATCGATCATTTACAAATTAACTATCCAAGTGCCGAAATTGCCATCCTGGGCGACTTTAATGTCCACAATGTCAACTGCCTTAAGTATTCAAATACTACCGACGAACAAGGTCGTGAAGCTGAATCGTTCTCAATCAGTTGTGGCTTAACAACTTATTGACGAACCAACACGGATCCCTGATCGAGACGGGGAGTTCGCCAGTCTTCTTGATCTGTTTTTAACCACCAATCCGGAGATTTACACGGTCACCGTAAATCCGCCGTTGGGTTCTTCCGACCATAAACTGCTTTCGACATCGAGTATCCTGCCAATCAGTGACAGAGAGGTGCCTAGGCCGCGCAAGTTTTGGCACTACAAATCTGCCAAATGGAAAGATCTCATGGCATATTTTCGAACTTCCCCTTGGAAGGATGTTTGTTTTTGATCCGACAACCCAACTGACTGCGCCACAGAGGTCTCCGATATTATTTTGGCTGGTATGGAACCTTACATCCCGTTTTCGAAGAAATGCCCCTTCAACGGCAAGCCTTGATTTGACCGAAAATGCAAAGAAGCTGTTCTTCTGAACATATTGCCTACCGACAATGGGGTGAAAATCCTAACACCATAAATCGTAACACCTTTGTTCGTGCCCGGAACAGGTGCAAAGGAATTATCGACGAAACCAAGGAGGCACACAATCAACGATTTAGAAACAAACTTCTCGCTTGACGCAACAATTCCAGGTCCTTTTGGGCAGTCGTTAAGGCAGTTAGTCAAAATTTCACCAAATCCAACATACCACCACTCACACGGCCAGATAATTCCATTACAACTACACCTGTTGAGAGAGCGAACTTGCTGGCTGAACTCTTTGCTCATATTCTACTGCCGATTTCCAAGGAAAAACACCACCTACTATTCCCATATTGCAGTCAAAGATGCCCGATGTTGTCTTCAGACAGCGTATCATAAAGCGCATTTTAATGAAGTTAGATACCAAAAAGGCTTCTGGTGCTGACGGAATACCTGCCCTAGTTCTCAAAAACTGTGCAAGGGAACTAACACCAGTTTTCTGTAAAAAGAGAATATTTCCTTCCTGCTGGAAATGTGCCACAGTTGAGCCGATACCTTAAAAAGGCAAGAAGACGTTGCCAAATAATTACCGACCAGTCGTACTGCTTTCAATAATATCAAAAGTCATGGAAAAGGTTATCAATCAGCATCTTCTAAAATATCTTGAAGGATTCAGCATTATTAGCGATCACCAATATGGTTTTCGTAAACATAGATCAACAGGAGATCTTCTGACTTATGTAACACATATTTGGAACAAAGCAATTGAATACATTGGAGAATCTCGAGCGGCTGCTCTTGACATATCCAAGGCATTCGACCATGTTTGGCACGATGGACTTTTGGCTAAGCTACGCTCTTGTGGTATGTCTGAAAAGTTTTGTTTGTGGCTCTCATGTTTCCTCAGAGAGCGTTCCTTACGAGTGGCGGTCGCCGGATTTCTTTCTAACATCTTCACTATCAATGCCGGTGTGCCCCAAGGCTCCATACTGTCTCCTACTATCTTTCTCATTTACATTAACGATCTGCTGGAAAAGACTGAGAATCCAATCTACAGCTTTGCAGATGACAGTACACTTGTCTCTTCATTCACTTTGAACGCTCGGACATCGGCTAGTCAGGCGAATATCCGCAGAGAGCAGGAGGTCGTTCAACTTAACAAAGACTTGGAAGTAACTCTATCTTGGGGTCACAGTAACCAAGTGGAATTTAACGATACAAAAACTCAGGCAGCAGTTTTTTCTAAAAAAGTTAACGTTGCTGAACCCTACATAGTTATGTCGGGGCACTCCATTCCCCTAACATCGTCGCTCAATTTGTTAGGCGTTAATTTGGGAGCAAATATGTCCTGACATGAACATCTTGCAGGCATAGCAAGGAGAGTTTCTCAAAAGTTGGGAATACTATTTCGAACCGGAAAGCCACAACAACTGTTAATCATTTACAAAGCTCAAATTTGGCCAACTATGGAATACTGCCCCCATGTTTGGGGCTCCGCTCCCAAACATACACTGCATTTGTTGGATTCTGTTCAGAGCTGTTCGTCTGATTGGAGACCCGAAACTGACCGGCGGCCTTGATTCGCTGGAACGTCGAAGAACGGTTGGTGACTTGAGTCTGTTCTACAAGTAATTTCATGGAAAGTGTTTAAAATATGAAGCCCGCTTAATTCCTCCCAAAGCGGTGCATGTTAGAAATACACGTCGCGCTGGTACTTCACATCCGTATGAGGTTCAGCTTGTTACTCCGCGTACAACGCTTTTCAAGCAGTCTTTTATATGGAGAACATCATCCCTTTGGAATAACTTACCCAGCGCTGTGTTTCCCACCGAGTACAATTTTGCAGCGATTCAAGAACAACGTGAATTGCTTTTTCCGCACACGTGCCGCTCCTGGAGTACTTTAGGGACTTCCCTGTAATACGTGTGCTAGATCCATAAAAAAAATCCAGTTTTAAAAATAAATTTAGCTTTTTACACTACGAATAACTAAATCCACGCATCACAACCCGATATTTTATTATACATAGTGATATATTAATAGAAAAAATTAAGAAAGTTAGTTCGGGTTAGTTTAGGTTAGAGGTATTTTTCTGATTCAATGGACGTATGTTATGACTTATCTGAAACCAGCCCTCTAAGCTCCTGCTTTCTTTTACTATAAATCATTAAACTAAAACATCTAAACCAATAACCAGGAAAATTTTGATAATGTTATTGAAACTAACCAATCGATCTCTGCTTTTTTCAATTCCCCCCCTCCTCCCTACCTGTTAGAATTAAAAGTAATGGATAAATATTAAAATTTACAGATTCCTAAATTTCAAGAGCATTAAAAAGGGCGTATAACATGATATACATAAAGGCACCTCTCTAGCTCCCACCTTCTTTCTTATATAAATATATAATAAATTCAAATGTGTCCATTATCTTAACCGAAAACTAACCATTTAAACTACAATATGTAACTACTCCCTACTACCTTTGTCATCTTTCGCTATTAAAAGTTAGAATAATGTAAAAATAAAATAACGTTTCGATTTCTTGGCTACAGGAACACTGAAAAGAACTTGTAATGTGATAAATACCAGGAAACCCTTCTAACTTCCTTTCCTATCCCATTAGTCTCGCATGCGTTTTACTATCAATGCCTAAAATTTGTGTACTTTCCCAACCAAAAACTTAAAAAAACATCCCATTATACTATTGAAATAATACAATATTTAACTTTATTTACTCCATTTCGTCCGACAGCTAACGTACTAACAGACAGATAAATGGACAGATTGATGGAAATGAGTGACTATATTTTTCCTGATCTAACGATCCAGAAACGTAAAGAAACATGAATACGGTACTCCCATTTAGCAAGAGAAATAATCACAGGACTTTTAAATCCGCCGACTCAAAAAACCCTCAAATAGATTTGAACATTTTCGAAACAACCCCTTTCCTATTTCATTAAACACTTACATGTTTGACCAATTGTAAATAATGAAAAAATAGGAACTTTCAGATTCCTTGACTATAATATCCCTATCCTTATATTTTTGAGCAATTAAAAATGACGAGAAAATAACACAATTTTCAAATTGTTTGACTTCAAGAACCCTGGAAAGGACTTTCAACTCGACATATATATGAAGCCACCTCCCTTAACTCCCTCCCCTGCATTATTAACCCCTTGCACGTTTAAAACAACTAAACATAAGAGAAAAACTCAATTTTCCAATTTCCTGATTTTAAGAATCCTTTGAAGGGCATATAACACGATAGAACACCTTTTATTCTCTTGCATATTTGATTAGAAATACTTAAAGTAACCGAAATCTGCTAATATTATTAAACTTTTCAAAAGTTATTAATCCTCCCCCTCTCTTAAAGCTATTTCGTTCAAAAACTATAGGTTTCATTCCCGCTATGATATATGTATGTATACCATATATTTCATTTTATTCGAGGTGAGGCGAGACCAACAGACTGAATGAATTGGAGGACTATGTTTTTTGTGTCCTAAAACATGAAGAAATATAAAACACTCAGAGTGTGATTTTTTTCAAGAATATAATACTTCCTTTTGGCAAAGGAAGTAAGAACGGACATCTTGAGTTTTTGGTTAGCTTGAATACGGGAGTTATAGTATGAAAATTTACTTAATTGGTTTTATTGATATGCAAGCAAACCAAATTGTAGCAGATCTCCTCAGGGTTATACCTATATGATATAATAATAAAAGTAGCATCTATATATAAAGTGACTGATTCAGAATTTCCTAAGCTACATTCAACAACATTGACCCTTTTCAAGCAGTCGTTTATATGGAGAACCTTATCCCTTTGAACTAATTTGCCCAGGACTGTGTTTCCCACCGAGTACAGTTTACAGTGATTCAAGACCAACGTAAATCGCTTTTTCCGCACACGTGTCGTTCTTGTAGCGCTTTAGGGATTTTCCTGCAGCACACGTGCTAGACCCATAAAAAAAAAGGAGTAAAATTATAATAGCCAATACTTTGCGGTAATCTAATTTCCAAATCAACGCTCCTCAAATAACTCCCATTAAATTAAGCTACTTACTTCCTTTCATTTGGGAAATAATTAGATCAGTTTCCAGTCATTACTTTGATAATGTATACGTCTAATTTATTAAGTAATGTATGCAGCATGCAATCGAATGCTCTGCTGAGATTCCAAAAGACTCCAACAGGACATTCACCACACTTAAGACAATGCAACTAAGTTGCAGAAGTGCAACACAGCTGTATGGATTGATAGTCCATTCTGTAAGTCATGCTATTTTCTAGAAATTATTATGTTTTTTCTGCCTACCGAAAAAAGCAACACTCATAAATTTTACTGAAAAAAGTTCCTTTATATTATATTTTTAAAATGTGGGTGGTGTTTAGAGAATACACCAGTAGTAAACAACACGTTTTTAATATAGTCTGTGGGCTATATGTATTTACAATCTGTCTCATTCATTAAGCAATATGAAGAACCGCCGAGCCAAGCAGATTCTGTATTTTTAAATTTAGTTCAGTTTAGTTCAACTTATAATAAAAAGTTATAATTGAACTGCCTAAACAAAAAACACTCTTTTTATAGTCTTCGTTTTGCTAAGTTTTTTCAGTATTTAATACCTCTTACGTCTTTTGTACAACTTATGCAGCCAAGGCGAAACGTCTTCGCCATGGACTGGTCAGTTGCCTAGATTTTGCATAATATTTAAATACGAGGATTGATTGAAATACTCGCGGCCTAGTCAAGAAAACAAAATAAAATACGTACAAAAATATTTTTATTTTTTGACGTAATCTCCACCTAGGTCTATGCACTTCTTCCACCTGCATTCCAAAGCTTCCACACCTGTTTGAAAAAAATATTTCTCAAGGTCTTCAAGATGCTGGTTAACTGCAACTTCGACCTCTTCATTTGAAGAAAATTTCTGGCCACCGAGGTGTTTTTTTTTTAGGTTTAGAAACAGATGAAAGTCCGAAAGTGTCAAACCAGGAGAATAAGCCGGGTGGGGCAGCGATTCGAAACCACAATCACGAATTTGAGCCATAGACTCAACAGACGTGTCAACGTGAACGTTGTCCTGATGGAACAAAACTTTTTTTCTCAGTAATCCTGGGCGTTTCTTTTTAATTTCTTGACGTAAACGGCGCAAAAAGGTAAAATAGTAAGTTGAGTTTATTGTTTCGCCCTTCGGAAGGTAATAATACCTTTAGCATCCCAAAAAATTGACGCCATCACTTTTCCAGCCCACAGAATTGCCTTCACTTTCTTTGGGGTCGGTTCACCAGATTTTTTCCACTGTTTGGATTGTTGTTTTGACTCTGGAGTATAGTGGTGAACCCAGTTTCGTCCATTGTCACAAACCTATTAAGAAAATGTTGCGGATCAACCTCAAACATTTCCAAACAGTCGCAAGAAATAGTGCGTCGAATTCATTTTTGTTCAACTGAAAGCAATCTGGGTACCCACCTAGCAGAAACCTTAGAAAATCCGAGTTCGTTCGCAATGATGTTTTGTGTGCATCCATATGAGATGCCTATAGTGTCTGTAATCTCTCTGATAGTTAATCTGCGGTCTTTAAATATAAGATCACACACTTTGCCGATGTTTTCTTCAACTGTAGACATCGTGGGTCGGCCGGAGTGAGGGTCATCTTTGATGCTCTCTCGTCCACGTTTAAATTCTGCCACCTATTTTTTGACAGTGGTATATGACGGAGCAGATTCCCCTAGCGTTGTTTTCATATCACCGTGGATCTCCTTTGGTGTTAGTCTTTTTTTAATCAGGTACTTGATGACCGCACGTTGTTCAATTTTTTCAATTTTTCCAAAAACGCTGCACTTGGTCTCACTAAACTCATTCTAACCTAAAAACCACAAATTCTATAGCAACAAAATGTTACACTGTGACAACCAAAGAAAGTATGAACTTATTGGGGATACTATAATAAAAATATTATAATTATTTTTTGGTGAGGCTGCGAACTTTTCAATCCATCCTCGTATTAGTTCATGTTAGTAATGAATAAAAACAAACAGTATAAAAAGGACAAACGAGCAATATTCCGACGAATATCAATAATGAATTTGGCTTTGATGTTAACATACTGCAAATTCTGGTTCCTCAAAGTGTCTGAAAAATATGCGGTGATATTCGGCAAATGTCCCGTTAAGGTTGTATTAACGTTTAAAGAATTAAGAAATAAAATTAATACATATAGCAATATTCTTACCTCCAGGAATTTGTATATCAAAATGGTTTTTGCTTAAATCCCCACCAGTGTTAATATTTTGAACAATCAATGTTTTTCCTCGAATAGCATTCGTAAAGGTAAGTTTAAGACAAATACAACATTTTCTATTATCTACGCCACCAGTAAAAGAAGCTGCTACAAATCCATAGGCATGTGTATTATTGACTGCCCAAGGTTGATAGTTGTTACATGCATAAGAACTACCACCTATAAAAAGTAATGCAAAACTACTTATACGGGACTTATAAAAGTAGCACTTAAATATTATTCAGATATATTTTTATACTTGATCCTAACATAAAAACAACACAGTAACTTACTTATATAGCATTCTTTAAAATGTAGCAAAATAAATAAACAATGACAATAGCTAAAATCCAAACTCATTTGGTGCCATAATTAGACGGGAAGTTGACTTATTGATATTTTATAAATTAATTTATTCAAAGATTAGCCCAATTCACTGAGATGAACATCCTTTAAAGAGAAATTAAACTATGTAGATTTATATACTTGAAGGTCAAAGTCAATACACAACTGAAAGCTGATGAAATTTTTTCGAAAAAAATACAGAAAAAGTACTGTTTCCTTGATGAAACCTAATTTTAAAAATTATTACTTAAATTAATACAGTTCTATATCAGAAAATATTCCACCTATATCAGTTTCAGTTATCTCCTTCCAATCTTCTATTAGTATACCCAGTCTACCAAACATCATGGAAGTCTTATTGTATTGCCTCTCTGAATGGCTTGGTCTTATGTCAGAGAGAGTGGATCCCAGCTATTTGAAACACTAGTGATTTTTTAAATTATTTAAGAAACACCTATTTAATATGTAATAATTGAATTTGCTTAGCGTGAAAACAGTACACGCTAGCTCTCACAAACGTAATTATATTAAATAAAGCAAAGCAAGTAAAATTGAAATGAAACATCAATTTAGTTAAATAAAATTTTTAAACTGTTACTGGTTTAATCCTTTTTAAAGAGAAGTGTATTAACAAGAGAATTGTTCTTCTGCTCGTGAATTATATTATCTCTTTAAGCAAAATGACCACATACCTTATGTGTACTAGGATTTAATATACACAATAAAACTAGTGTCCCATTAGAAGAAAAACTTTTGCATTGGTAGACAATTCTACATAAAAACAAAAGTTTTTTCTGAAAGTTATTTCTTATGTAAATGATCTAGAACCTTCCCTAAGAAATTTGTTATTTTCATTGTCAATTTAATGAAAAGAAATTTATAAACTAGGGTGATTACAGACAAACTGAAAGATTACTGGCCTTAATTTGCGTCTATTACTGATGACCGAGGTATAATTCTTCCGGAAACTCAAAAGCTTTTCTGCACTGAACTATACCCTATATCGCAAAAAGGTTATGATGAGAAAGCTGAAATGAAATAATTGTCAGCACTTTCAATAAAAAACTTCAGTTCAAGAAAAATCAAAAAAGGCAAAAACGGTAAAAACCTGAAAAAAACCTAGAGCAAAGAAAAATAAAACCCTTATCAATTTAGCAGCTTGTCTCCAAAGTGACGTGAAGAACCCAACATAGACGTTGCGTCGTTTTGCCTTCCAAAGAGAAGTTTTCAAACCAAAACTGCAGAAAAACTTTGATTTTGGGCCCAGCGCTACGCAAAAAGGGGGAACAAAAGAATGACTGTCATTGAAGTGGGCGGTAGCCTTTGGAAAACTAGCTCCTTAGGCGCAACCAACCTAATGAACGAGAGAGAAAGTTGTCTCCCTAACTTTGGACAGTGTGATTATGCAATCTTTGCAAATAATACAATATATGGGGGGTATGACCTATAGTACTCTAGAAAGTTGAGCAGTTATAAAAAATTAGACAAGGTAAAATATCTATATGAAAACGGATGCACCGATCATATTGTAAACAAATAAAGATTATAGTGTACTATACATGTACTATACTAGAGATCTGATCATATGAGAAGTGAACATATCGCTACAAAATAATTCTTACTAAACACATGTAGAGTTATATAAAATGGGCATGTCGTTAAAAATCGACGTTACAACCTTTATTTTCTGCTTACCATCATCACATCCAGAGCGAGTCCATTCAGCTACTCTCCTCCATCCATCCTTTGAGCAGGAAGCAACAGGATTCAATGGACCAACATTTGCCTTCCAAGCGCAGGAGGGTTTACAACAATCCCAATATCTAGTAGTGGCTCCATAACCATTCAATCTGCCAACAGCTATTCCAAATGCTAAAAGGAAAACAAATACCTAAAGCCTGGTTTACACGGGGAGAGTAATGAGTAGAGTAGAGCGGCAAGTAGAGTTCACTCTACTTGCCGCTCTACCATTTTTTGATTTTTTGCGTTCACACGAAGCAAGTACTAAGTAGAGTATATAGCAGTCAAGAGTAAGTTGTCTAGGTGTTTGAATGGTATATCCTCGTAAATATGAATTTTAAAAAGAAATTAAAAAAATGTTTGGCACCAATTTTAAAAGAACTGGTTAGGGAAGTTGCTGAAGTAATTCATGAGGAGGCAAATAGAAAAAAAAAGAGTGGATGAAAGAATGGCTGAAAAGAAGAAATTCACTTGGAGGAACATCGCTTCTACTAAAAGAGTTGGCTATTGAGGATCACTTGGAATACACGCGATGTCTTAGACTTACCCCAGAAAATTTTGAACATCTGTTGGGCATGTTGAAAAACAAAATTCAACGTGAAGATACGATGATGAGGGATGCTATAACAGCTGAAGTGAAACTACAAGTTACATTGAACTTTTTAGCTACAGGAAACTCCTACAGAAGCCTTTCACATTTGTGTCAAGACCTGCTATTTCTAAATTTATTCCCGAAGTGTGTGATGCTATCTCTGAAGTTTTGGATACTGTCAAGGTAGGTAAAAATCAATCAATTGTGAATAAAGAAAAATTTTTAATATTATTATTGCTTAAATAATACTATGTAGCTTATTGAAATTTAGCACAAAAGTGTTAAAACATTATTATTGTTCCAAATCGCCCGCTATTTTGAAGGCTTGTAGAATTATATTAAACAAACTTGTGAATCAGTAACATCATATTGTTGTACTTGATTACTATTAACATACGCAGAGCAAGCGGTACTTGAGCAACTCGAGGAATAATTTGTGTAGGCAGATTGAAGGGAATTATTATCATGTGAATCACGTCGACTGCACTGTGGTGTTTGAGTTACTGAATTCTGGTTTTCATAAATAGAAATTTTGGGAGGCCCAACATCTCTCAGCCTGTACTTTAAGAGAATTCCCTGAATTTCATTCTGGGCCATAAGTGCACTAGATTTTTGTAAATTATTCAGAGTTGCAGCAACAAAATTTCCAAACGCATCATACTCGTTACAATTACTGTCTTGAATACTTGCAATGACTTCCCGTAGCTGTTCAACTGCATTTGTTAGATTGTCAACTTTACTTCTTTTGGATGCTGGAGCCTTATCTGATACAGGGGTTTTTGGTGCAACTTTTGGAGATTTGCCGCTCTGGCCCTGCGGAGAAAATGGTTCATGGGTAGTGCCCTCTTCTTCTCCGTCTTCAAGTGAATTTATATTTTGAGAACTGGCAGTTTCCTAAAATAAAAAAAATTGTTTCAGATGCCTGAAGCAGACGAGTGGAACATTCTGGAAGCAGGATTTAATAAACGGTGGAACTTTCCGAATTGCTGTGGAGCGATTGATGGAAAGCATGTTTTAATAAAAGCTCCTCCAAATGCAGGGAGTGAATATTATAATTATAAAGGGCAACATAGTATCGTGCTTATGGCTCTTGTTGATGATAAATACTGCTTCTCGTACATTAATGTTGGCTTTAAAGGATCAAATGCAGATGGAGGCGTTTTTCAAAACTGCGAACTATATGAACAACTAGAAAATAATCTACTCCCTGCTGGGTTTGTTATTGTAGGAGATGACGCATTTCCCCTTAAAAAATATTTAATGAAGCCATACCACAAACCCAGACATACTTCTCTAAGTATACCTGAACAAGTATTTAACTATCGCCTGAGTAGGGCAAGAAGAATATCGGAAAATGCATTTGGCATATTAGTGAGTCGTTTTAGGGTTTTTGAAAGATGTTTGGCTGTAAAGTTATCAACAGTAAACAAAATCGTACATGCAGCCTGTTCACTGCACAATTGGTTGACAAAAACAAGTCAACGCTCATATTTACCCTATGGTAGTGTTGATAACGAAGATATGGAAACTGGGGAGATAATCCCGGGTCAGTGGCGCCATGAAATCTCCGATCTACGGAATATTGAACGTTATGGGGGCAGAAGGTCAACCGACATGGCCAAAAAAATGAGGGAAAAGTTTAAAGATTACTTCAACAATGAAGGAGCTGTTCCATGGCAGTACAAAAATGTTTTTTAATTATCCTATGTTATAGGTATATATAAATATAAACACTTACCACAGAATCTTCAGTTTTTTTTCCTGATTTTGCAATCTTCATGATTCGGTCAAAGGCATCAAACCATTTTATATTTGGAACATATATATCTTCTGTCCCTGCACCTGATTTAATTGATTTTTTAATTTTAACACATTCTTGCCTGTAGGTACACTGCAAGTTTTTAATTTTTTGTTTAAGTTCACCCAACCCAAATCCACTTCTTCCAAGTTTCAGAATAATATTTCTTTCCGCGGCCATCCTCATGTTTTTATTTCTGTAATTTGGACTACTCAAATTCCACAGAACCTCTTCATCTACATATAAACCAACCAGCATTTCCGTTTCTTCTTCAGTGAATTTAGACATTTTTAAAAATTAAACAAAACAAACTGATTGCAAAATTCACTGCAACTGGACACTACTGGCTACTTGCTTGAAAAAACGAGTAGAGTGGGGTGTTTATACAGGTAGAGTGGGGCAGTGGTGGGGGTAAGTAGTATAGTACTCTACTCTACCAGCTACTCGCTACTCTACTCTACTCGGACAGAGAGAGGGGGTTTCTACGGGTAGAGTTACTCTACTTGCCGCTCTACTCTACTCATTACTCTACCCGTGTAAACCAGGCATAAATCATAAATCAATAGTGAAGTAAGGTGGGGAGCGGTCGATGAATGTATAAGTTCTCCTAGCCAAAATTTAATCGAGAGTAAGTTTGTATACTTCGTTGTTTTATTTAGTTATGATTTAAAACATTTTACTTTCTGTTTCATTATTTTTAAATTTCTGCATGTTTATAAGTTATGCTTTGAATCATCTGTTGGTTATGTATTAAAGTTTTTCACTTAAGTTGTATTAAGTTTCTAATCTATTACTCAAGCCTCAACGTATTTGAAGTGAAATCAGTTACCCAACGAGCACTCAAAATGGTTGATTGAATCAGTCAGTAATGAGTCGGTCAAATTTATAGTGTTAAATTTCTTCATTGGGCTACCGGTTTTCACAGTATCATCACAGGTATAACCTAATAAAGTTTTAGCTAATATAGAAGAGAGAAATAAAGTATCACGTGTATAATTAACAGTTTTCTAATTTTAATAATTTATATATCACAGCTATTAAAATTAATATATGTAAGTAGGAACACCGTCAAGGCACCCATGAACGTACAATAAAGTAACTTTTTGCATATCGCGCTGAAGGTCGGAGTGGTTGGAAATTTAGCCCACTGCTTTTAACTTAAATAGATGATTGAATTAGCGGTGAACGATTTCAGAAATGACACACTAGGTTTCCCCTTCGGTAGAAAATATCTATGTATTAAACGATTATACTTGTATTTTTCTTTGGTGAACCGGTTTTATTTTTCTTTGTTACCTAATAACATTTTTTGCTATTCTCACCTATCAGAAGATAATAACGAAAAATGTTTATGTGGAGAAACTGAAATGAAAGAGTCATAATGAATATAAATACTGACTAAATAATTGGCTTATATGATGCATACCATGCAGATTACTAATTAAATGACTTGATGAAAATTCAACGTAGGTATCATGTCAAAAAGGTTGTAGCCAAAACCATAAAGCAGGTTTAATGGATGTCGATAAACCGACTTTGAATATGAAATTTATAAATTCACTATTCTTACTGCCACTGTAACCTTTGCTTAAAAAAAAAAACTACAAAAAAACAGTAACATAAGAACGAAGAAAATGAAAGTTACGAATAAACTCAACGGAAATATTAAATGAATAAAATTGGAAACAAAACACGGTCTAATAGCAGTTTTATATATTGTTATTTCGGAAGCATCATGTTGACGTTAATTGTTATGTCCTGGAATGAAAATAACCATCACTGTTTCTATTTTGGTATAATTGTATAGATTTTAAAATGTTCGAAAACTTTTATGCCTTTGTTGTCTAGTAACAATAAAGGGCAAAATAAATATTTATTTCTGCTCTTCGTTAAAAATATTATTGTCATTGATTACAATAGCATTCGGTACTATTTTTTGCAAAATCGTTGACCTCGTGTTCCTGGGGCCCACCAGTGTGACAATAAGATATAAAGGTGACAAGCTATTAAACACATATAAATATATAATAAATTTGATTTTTCCTAATGCTAATTTTAATACTGCCTAATATACGAATTGTCGAAATATCGGATGGAAAATATCATATTTCTTTACAGTAAAGCTACCCCTTGCCAACTATCTTTAAATATTCTTACCCTATTTTCTGAAGTAGTAGTTTTCTGTAGTTCGTTCGTAATTATTTTAAACCCTTAATCCATCAAATATAATGTCTTCTTTTCTTTCTTCTTTGAATTATAATTCATTAGGACATCCCTTATTTTTAAAGAGGTAGATAAAACTCCTAGTCAATCGTATTGGAATTTATTTTGAATTTACAAAAATCAATGATGTTTTTTTTTATGGGTCTAGTACACGTGCTGCAGCTGCCCTAAAGCGCTACAGGAGCGTCATTTTTGTTATTTTATAATTTTAAAGTGTCAAGTGGTAATAACATTCAATAGATATAAACTAAAGGTTTAATAGGATTTTTTAAATATTATTTTTATTTTTAAAATGTTTTCTTAATTTTTTTATTGAGAATATTGTTACGTAACAAAATACTATTGAACTAATTAAAGTGACTGCTGCTAAAAAGGATTTCTAGTTAAGACTTTACGTATTTTTTTAATGAAATAGGTACAAATTTCTGCGATATTAAAAACTAATAAAGGCATCAGCAGATTGTCACCTGGTCTGGGCACAGGAATTATAAGAAATATTATTTTAAATAAATAAGAGTATATGAATAATAAGATTAGAAAATAAATTTGCTTTTTAAATATGTAAATAAATTTTACGTGAATATTTCCCATAAAATAGTTACTGTTCGTTGACGTGATCTTCGATTGGTAGAGTGAAGAGCTTTGGACACAGTGCGTCACTCTGTCTAATGTCTATTTTTTGATGCCAATTGGATTGGTCTTTCTATAAGCTGTATGGTAGAGGTGGCATTATCATATATGTGCCTGATAATTTTGGTGTATCGATTCTGGCATTTCAGAACGATCTCATTATTACCCAGTGTTCGAGCGAGCGTGTTAAACGCTCTTTGGTAATCCACAAACGCCACACATATCCACATTATATAGGATATATACCTTTTTCCATCAATATATATATATATATATATATATATATATATATATATATATATATATATATATATATATATATATATATATATATATATATATATATATATATATATATATATATATATATATATATATACATACATATATATATTAAGTTGGGAATGTGGAATCTTTGGCACAATGACACTACTCAGTATATATCACCACTACACCAAACACTTTATTTTTGCACTCGACCGCGTTTCGCTAACCATGTTAGCTTCATCAGGAGCGATGATTGACTAAAGGTAAACTACATATCTACCCTATTTATTTAATAAGGTAGGCCTCACCTTAGTCTATAAGTCATCAGACAATCTGAGGAATATCTTAGGAAATCCCAAAGATAAGATTCCCAATTGTGAGAAAAGTGGAATTTATGAAATTAGTTGTAATGATTGTGACAAAAAGTATGTTGGGCAAACTAAAAGGTCAATTAAAACACGATTTAAAGAACATTTAGCACACTTAAGATACAATAGAACAGAAAAGTCCAGCATTGCCGAACATGCCCTTGAAGCTGATCATACTGTAACATTAGATAATCTAAGATTAATAAAAAATGTATCTGATAGGAGATTGTTGAACGCATACGAAAGTATGGAAATCATAAAATGTAAAAGTAGTTTAAATAAAGACAGAGGGCCTATTCCTTATAGTTCCCTCTACTGGTTACTTGACCGGAACTGAGGGCCTTGTCTATGTCATTAGTTCCGCTTGAGTAATTCTAGGGTTAGGCTAAGTATAAATAGGGTAGATATGTAGTTTACCTTTAGTCAATCATCGCTCCTGATGAAGCTAACATGGTTAGCGAAACGCGCGTCGAGTGCAAAAATAAAGTGTTTGGTGTAGTGGTGATATATACTGAGTAGTAATATATATATATATATATATATATACATATAAATTCGGTGCTTTTTTTATTTCTTAGGATTTTGGTTCTACTTAATAAAACAACTTATTTTATTTAATTTAGTCTTTACTGACGTTTCGCTCATTTTTTTCTGAGCATTCTCAAAGTATCTAAAAAATTTTTAAAATGTTTGGGGACACATTTTACAATTTAAAATTAAAATTTTGGTACAATTCACGTCACGCTATAAAAACAGTATACACAGTTTTTTTATATATATAACTAAGATGGTTTTTATGTTGTTATTTTTTTTTTATTTCATGTGGATTATATTTTGATAAATATGGCTGAGGCAGGCTATATCAGTTCTATCATTTACAACATCAGGATCCCGTCTTATTTCGATCATTTCCTTGATTTATAGTTTTTGGTAATTAGAGTCTCTATTTAAAATCTTTGTCGCTTTATAATCGAATTCATGTTTAGTCTCTTTGGTGTGTTTGTTTAGGGCTGTGGTGGCGTTTTGCGTATATTTGTGATCGTTTAGTCGGTTTAGTAGCAATTGACTCGTCACCCCTATATGTTTTTTCGGACATTCTGCACTTGGAATGGAAGAAATGACATTTGATTGTTTCATTTTTGGTGTTTTGCTTTTTAGTCGTGTGAATAATGTACTTAATTTAATATGACTTTTGTGGCATGTTATGATATTATGTTTCTTTAAGGCGAATTGTATTCTTTCTGATAGTTCATTTATGTAGGGCAGTATTAAACGTTTTGTGATATCGTTTTTGGTCGTTTTTACTAATGGTTTTTTTTTGAGTTGGTTGTACAATCTTTAAGTTCTTTTTTTAAATATATGTTCTATGTGTTTTTCCTTGTAGTCATTGGATATTAAGACTTCTTTTACTTTTTTTAGGCATTCAGGTCTGTATATTGGGGATGTTAGTATTATAGCTCTATACGTCAAACCTATTATGGCACTATTTTTTTGTTTTTTTGAATGATTTGAATCGTTATTTAGGTATCTACCAGACCATGTTGGTTTGGTGTACCATTTGGTTTCTACTTTATCCACATTTATATATTAAAAAATCCTAGGAAATAAAAAAAAAAGCACAGAATCGTATATATATATATATATATATATATATATATATATATATATATATATATATATATATATATATATATATATATATATATATATATATATATATATATATATATAATATATAAGGGATTAGTTTTGGAAAATGGAATCGAAAGTGTAATATTCGGGACAAGTTTTCATAATATTATTTCATATATGTATATATGTATATATATATATATATATATATATATATATATATATATATATATATATATATATATATATATATATATATGAGAGAGCTCCGATTTTTTATTTCCTCGGAAAAAAATAGTTGTTTACAGCACAGATAATCTCCTTCATTCGGCGAACATTTCTTCTCCCAAGCAAATTTTTGAGGTAAGAAAGCAAAAAAAAAAGTCATTTAGAGCTACTTCTGGAGAATAGGAATAGGGTGGGTATAAAACTATTTCAAAGCCAAGCTCGTGCACTTTTGCCATTGTAAAGACCGATGTATGAACAGGCGCATTATTTTGGCGAAGGAGCACTTTTGTCCTCTAATCTTGGTCGTTTTTGCTGCAACTCACTATGCAAACGGCCCAATAACGTTGCGTAATAAGAGACAGCTACTGTTTTACCCTTTTTCAAATAGTCAAACAAGACGATACGCTGTGAGTCTCAAAAAATATTTGCCATCACCTTTCCTGTGGATAAAATTATTTTTACTTCTTTCGGTGCACTTCTACTTTTGTCAATCCAGTGTTTTGGCTCATTTTGTCTCCGAGGTGTAATATTAGATCTACGTTTCGTCTATAGCAACAAAACGACTCCACAAGTTGCTGCAACTTTTTCGAACATAATTTTGAAATGTTCCTCCTCGCGCATTTTTGGTCTGGAATCAACAAACGCGGCACCCATCGCGAATTTACCTTTTTCGTTTTTAGAACTTCATGTATTTTATTATGTACCCGTTCATATAAGATGTCTCCTTAGTCTTTTATATGGAGAATCTTTATATGGAGAACATCATCCTTTTGGAATAATTTGCCCAGGGCTGTGTTTCCCACCGAGTACAATTTACAGCGATTCAAGAACAACGTGAATCGCTTTTTCCGCACATATGCAGCTCCTGGAGCATTTTAGGGAGTTCCGTCTGCTAGACCCATAAAAAAAAGTCTCACGAAGTTTAATGCAATGATCTTCCACCACGATACCATGAATTTTATCGATCATTTCTTCAGAAGAAACCTTCATTTGGCGTTTCGAACGTGCAGCATCTGGAGTGCTCGTCAGGTTACGTTTAAATTAATTTGCTGGTGGAGAATCTCCATGAACTTCCTTCAGTTCAGGTTTTATCTGAGCCGCAGTCCACTTTTTTAAATAAAAATGTTTTATTACTGCACGAACTCGACTTAAAATGTTTCCCACTTATTCATGTATCTATTTCCAATAAAATTGAACAGAAAATTATGTATATTATATTTATCAAGACGTTTTTAATGATTAAATTAAGAATTCTTACAAGTTTATGCTAAAATCCGCTCAAACTTCTCTTATACGCAAGTGTTTACAACTTTTAATCAATCACGTCTTAAAAAATGTCTGTTATTGAACTTGAAAAGGAAATATCTTCTATTTTATTTTTTAATGCAGGATAAAAGCAAATGGAATTAAGCACATGCTAAGTGGTAAAGCTACACATAACTTTATCTTTAAATACAAATATTGTAACAGTTAAATCGAAACCGGGATATTTAAAATACGGTTTTCCTTATTTACTTCCTACTAAAAAAGAACAGACATCTTTCCCTAATTGGCCCAGTTTAAAATTTATATGTACATAGCTAGTAGTTGTTTGCAGAAATGCAATAACGTCCATGGTAATACTACCGCGTTGTCTAAAAGGTGCTGTGAAATACAAAAATTTATATTTCGGCACTTCTATAAGGTTGACGGGTATTACGACATCCTCGCCGATATCCTGTAAGATATAAAAAAATGAGTAAAATCCCTACTAAGGAGGGGAGGTAAACAATAAAAAAAAATCAGTAATAAAAAACGAGTTTAATTTTATAATTATCTCAAGTTATATTAAATTCAAACCGATGAAAATGTAAAAACAAAATATTTACGATGTTACAACTTAAAATCAAATAGTTCGTAAAATATAATTTTCCGTACAACTTTACGAGATATCTTCTGGCACTGGGACGTGCTCCTCAATACTTAGTAACTGACTTACAAATTGTTACAAATAGATAATTATTTAGTATTTTCGATAATAATTTTTACAAATAGATAAGAAAATTTGATATGTTAAAAAAATCTTTAGTTTAAGATCTTTCTTACGTTGCCTGAAATGTACGGCCATCTGAACTTGACATAACCATTAAATACAAAAATACTAAAGAAAAAATGCGCTTAGACGGTTTATAAATTAATGGAAAGAACAATTATCTGCGATTAGCTCTACCTTCCGTTTTATATCCATGGGTGAAACATATCAGAGAAAACGTATTTGAAAAGAGAAATGGAAATTTAACTTAAAGTGGGTGAAGTTGGACACTTCCTCAGGAAAGCTGATAAACTGATAAATTATTTTCATTAAAACCTCATACAAGTCATATGAAAACGACCTCTGTATTAATGAACCGCATTTACATCCATCTTATGTTACATTACTAAAAATATTAGGTACTTTCTCTAGGAGATATAGCAAAAAAGTTTTTGTGTACATATGTACTTAAGAGAGCAATATAGCTCTAAAAGAACACCAATCATAATATTGATTAAAAAATTAGGATATTTTGATTTGATTATAGTTTAGCCGTACCATATTATGACACCATCTAGCGCTGGCATTGTATAATTTCTTGACTATACGTCTTGTGGTCCTAACAACGGAAAAGCGATAATCTCAAAGTATTTTTATTTTCAGTATTGTGTAAACCAAATACGATCCTTATAAAAGGAAAATTAAAAAGATATGTCTGGTGCTATTTACCGTCGAAATAAAGGAATTAAATTATTAAAAATTTCAAATTTATCTTACAAAGTTTTTTACTTATCTTGTAGAGTTTTCAGCTTTTTTTATATATTTTTGGAAATAGTATTATGTAAATTTATTTACCGGTTTTTTACTTGTTTAACTTATGTTTTTAAGAGGAAGCATAGTTAACAGCTAAACCCTCTGCAGATTTATAATAAAACATGATCGAATATTTCAGGTCCAATCGTTGACTAGTAATGAATCACTAAAATTTATGTTGCTTTCAGATTTCCGATATTCAAAACATTTCTTTTAATCAAATGTTGGCTAATAGGGAAGAAAGTATGTAATATGTACAGCTGATATTAGCTATATATTTTAATGATTATATATAACCACATATAACCAGGCACTAAAATTAATAAATATAAGTAGCATTATGCTGTCCAAAGCGGTTTGTACCACAAAATTCTTTCAAATGTCAATTATATCAAAATTGTTAAAATTAGCTAATAAAAGCGTCATAAAAAAATCGTATTTTCGTTAATCACTTCGTACCATCTACAACCCCTGCTTATAAAATCTGGCTACACCTCTTGTTTGTTTCTATTTTTTTTTTTACCGCCGTTGATATTTAAATGAATTTTTGTGCCAGATTATAAATCATATAAGGCATAATTCAGGAAAAATTGGAAACTTAGTTAAACCACAATTTTTCAGATATCGCCCCGCAATGCTAGAATATGACTAATTTTTAATATGCCTTTTAATCCAATATAGGCGCCAAGATGGAACCACTGAATAATTCATATTTGACGTTATTTTTCTTGTTTCTATTCTGATATTTGTTTAATCGAATGTTCTGCATAATGCAGCGTTTCTCAACCCTTCAGTATTTGCGACCCAATTTTCAAACATAATTTTCATCGCGCCTCCCCCCCTCTCATACAATAACAATGCATGCAATAATATTGTATTTTTAGTATTTTGATGCCAATGCTACACTATTA
The DNA here is from genome assembly GCA_019049505.1 of Pachyrhynchus sulphureomaculatus. Taxonomy (NCBI): domain Eukaryota; kingdom Metazoa; phylum Arthropoda; class Insecta; order Coleoptera; family Curculionidae; genus Pachyrhynchus; species Pachyrhynchus sulphureomaculatus. Next base: position 66,131,805 of record CM032449.1, read on the forward strand.
CCTTAATTACAAACCTTACAAACTACCAAGAATAAGTAAATTTATTCATATTTGGCAACACATGTCTGCTGCGTTGACTAAACTAGAATCGATACCTCTCTATTGCTCTCTGTCACGTCCACCATATCGGTAGCAGCTTCGCGAGAAGTTTCGAGTTGTCTCAAACATTCGGAAAGTCTGCCCAAAAGTATATAAATGCTGCACCTCGTTCAATTACAGCCCGTCTCAGTCGAGTTGATCCTTCTACAGCTATCGGATTTATCGTGATTGTGTATGTTGTAATTTACGTGTTAATTGAAATTCAAGGTATTAAGTATTCACGGCAGTAAATTTATACATAATCATGGATAAATTTTTAAGTGGGCGTAAGCGAGCATTGGACGATAGTGAAGCATCAGTAAGTGCGCAGACGAGCGTGGTTCCGAAAATAAAATCAAGAAAATATTCTCAAGAATACTTAAATTTAGGGTTTTCCAGTATTGAAGTAAATGAAGAAGAAAGGCCCCTGTGCGTTATTTGCTCTAAAATGTTGGCAGCGGACAGTATGAAACCAATTAACCTTAAACGACATTTGGAAACGCTTCATAGTGAGTACCTTAACAAACCCCGAAAATTCTTCGAATTAAAATTAAAATCATATGTAAATCAGAAATCATGTAAAAAGCCTCAGACCATTGGTGAAGAGCTTGTTTGGCCAGCAGCAATTAATATTATAGAAACTATGTTTGGAGATAATGACAAACAATTGCTATCCATACTTATATCAAATGATACTGTTGCCCGTCGAATTAGTGATATAGCTGAAAATGTACAGCATCAGCTTTTCGGGAAGTTGCATGATAAATTGTTATCAATTCAGCTTGATGAGGCAACAGATAGCAATAAAGATGCTCATTTCATTGCCTAAGTTCGATTTTGTGATGGTATGTCAGCAGTAGATGAACTATTTTTCTGCAAACCAATAGAACTCAAAGGAATATTACTCGCATTATTTGTTATCTTAAATGATTTTATAAACGAGGCAAATATGGAGTGGAAAAATTGCGTCGGAATATGTACCGATGGTGCTCATTCAATGTCTGGAAGATTTCAAAGTATACAAGCACTTGTGAAACAAAAATCTCCACTGTGTGTGTGGACACATTGTATGATCCACAGAGAAGCTCTGTCTTCCAAAGAAATGAGTTCTGCTCTGAATATTGTGCTCAATACAGTTGTAACCTTAGTAAACTATATTAAAATGGGACCCCCAAAATCTAGAATTTTTTCTGCACTTTGTAAAGACATGGGTGCCGAACATCCAGCATTACTATTTTATTGCGAGGCAATATGGTGATCACGTGGGAAATGTTTGCAACGTGTTTATGAATTAAGAAATGAAATCGCCATTTTTCTAGAAGAGGAAAACCGACCGGAAGCCGAGAAGTTTCGAAATAGTTTATTTGTGATGAAATTGAGCTACTTGGTCGATATATTCGAGAAACTAAATACCTTAAATCTTCAACTCCACATATACACATATATTCGATACAAGTGACAAAATTAATGTTTTTTGTAGAAAATTGGAATTGTGGAGTAGAAATGTAAAGCAAGAAAACCTAGAAATGTTTGCAAATGTGGGTGAATGTGTGAAAACATACAAGACTGAAGAACAACATTTGAAAGTTGTTTTAGTAACCATTGAAAATCATCTAGCCATGTTGAGAAAGAATTTTCTTACTGACGATAATTTGGTAGCAAGTTACGAGTGGATTCGGGAACCATTTCAAAATTTTCCCTAAGGGCTCTCAATTTCCGAAGAAGAAATCTTCATAGACTTCACGGCAAGTGGAGAAATCAAAAGATAATTTAATAATAAATCACTCTTTGAATTTTGGGCAGGGGCGAATGATGAGTTTTCTGCACTGAAAACAGGAGCATTTCGTATACTATTACCATTTTCAACATCCTACCTTTGCGAAACCGGATTTTCTGAGGTGGCTGCTTTGAAAACAAAATATAGGTCACAATTAAAAATAGAAAAAGAACTCAGAGTGTCTATTTCTAATATTAAACCATCCTTCGAAAATCTTTGCTCTGCAAAACAGGCCTAAGGGAGTCACTAATAATTATTAAACTTGTTTTTAATTTAGTACTGATATGTTAATTATTAGGTAAATACATTGTACGGTACTAATACAATCCTATTTATAGGTGTATTATATCAGTGTAAATGTGTATTTTATTTTTTTTTTATATCTGAATGTATTTTGTTTTGCTTTCCTTTCAATAAATTGTATTAAATATTTTTAATGAATGTTTTTAATAATAATTTATTTTCGATACGCTCGCGGCCCCCCAATAGTGTAACCACGGCCCCCTAGTGGGGCGCGACCCATAGGTTGACAAACGCTGACATAATGTAAGCCTGACATAATATCTTTAGGACGAATGGATTAAAGTTATTATGAAAATGGGCGTTTAATTAAATTTACTGTGAAAATGAAAGTTCTTAAGTTTTTCGGTGAACATAATCGACCATATGGATCAAAAATTCAGAACTTTGGGAAAAATTTGAAAAAAACTGGTTGTGTTCATAATATACGTCAGATAGACCAATAAAGTGCTCGTTCGAATGAAAACGTTGTTGCTGTTTGTGTGCTAAGGTTCTCAACAATTAGGTATTTCTTATGGCAGTCTTTGGCGAATTTTAAATGAAGATTTGAATTTGCATGTATGGAAAATTCAATTGATATTGACAAGGACCAAAAGAAAAAGATCGTCGACAATACAGGAATTTTGCAGATGGGCTGCTAGAACAATAATCAAATGGTTCATTATTTTCTCAAAAAAATCATCTACTCACAAAAAATTTAATTTTTAGTATTCATTTTGGTCTCAAGGAATAATACGTCCTTATTTTCTCGACAATGACGCTGGTAAGGCTGTTAGAATCGAGCCTACACCTTACTTGACAAATATTAAATGAATTTTTCTTTCGTGAAATTAAAGAATCGATATTTCTTATGTTTATTTTCGATAAGATGGTACAATAACATACAAAGCATAGGATGTTATTGCTCTAATGTATTCTGATTTTGAGTTTTCGTGTGACTGCAAGAAATGGTGATGTCAATTGGCCACCAAGGTCATAGCATTTGACACCATTAGAATTTTTCATTTGAGCTGTCTTAACAATAATACTATTTTTTTAAATACCTATTATGCCTTAGAAATCCTACAACATTTTTTTTTCAAAATTCTTATAAAAAAAAGTAACGACAAACAAGCCAATATTTTCGTAACAAATGCAAGTAGAAATAAATATGTATTTTCTGTACTTGTCCGGGAAAGACGTTTGTTCTGGGTCAACAATTGATCACAAATTGAAAATTTTCTCGATAGAAATAACCTACTTTTATGAAGTACAAATAAATTAAATATGTGATCGCCAAAAAGGGTTTAAGCAAGTAAGAAATAAGGTTTTTCAAAGCGATGGTGTTTATTGAAAATCGATATTTAAAAAGACTTTTAGAAACAATATGTTTGATAAACAAAAATATGACAGTGGTTCCAGAATGCTCCAGTATGAAGTTATTTTTCTTGCCAGTGGAATACAAAATAATCCATTACCTTTTCTTAAATAAAGTACGGGTAATACCTTCAAAAAGGTGTTATGAATATGCAATTACTTTAGGATCACCCAGCTTAATAGGATAATTTTGTAATTAAATTTAAATGGGCATACTGAGTGGTTTCAAAATAAAACCAGACTTCACTTCCAACATTACCGGCACTGGTAGCATATTGACCAGGCCACCATTCACTATTATATCATCGTATAATACATCTTTATGAAAAAACTTGAGGTCATGACTAATTTGTGGATTGTCAAAGATATAACAAAAATATTTAAAAAATTCTTACCTAGTGCAAAAAAAATAGCAATTTCTAGAAAAATTTTCATCTTGTATGTTAGAGCTATGAATAACACTTCAAGACGGTGCAATAACTACTACTACTACTACTACTACTACTACTACTACGGCTACTAAGTGTATGTATGTTACATATATATAAAGAAACCTAAGAGAAGTTTAAATACTAGAAAAAGCATTAAAATTAATTCATGTTTAGCCGAGATAAAACTGATATTTTTAGGACAGACCGCAGGTATGGAATAATATTTTGTAATATTTTAATATAATGCTATTTCGAAGTTTTGTTTTTATTATTGTATGCTTACTTCAAATGTTAATCTGTTAAAAGAAATATTACAGGCACATAAAAAATTAGAAAGAAAATTAAATTTAAAGTTACCCCTCGAAAAAGACAGTGATGATGCAGAGTCAAGAAAGAATTATCTTACATAGGGCTGATACGCGAGTAAAAAATCTTTTTGAATGAATTTTGATGTCATTCTAGCTTACCTAGAAATGCGAGTTTCTGAAACATACAATTTCACAAATTATTAAAATTACGAACTACTACTAACTAACTTTAGAACTGTGTTTCTTCAAGGGGTCTATCTTATAACTTTAATAAATTTTTACATGCCTAATTCACTTTCACATATTTAATTAAGTTTGCAGACATATACAGTCAAAATCAAACTGATAGCATCGTCTAAAATTATAATTTTGAATAATCTCTGCTTCAAAAAACCCTCTGGAACCTATTTCAAATTCATTTTAATTAGCCAACTATCTATCACTTAAAGTTGTTGCACACTATTTCTTGAATATCAGGCATCAAGCATGTTCCTACACTAATTAGCACACTAGTTGTAAAGTAAAAAAAATTGGCCACTTGGCGATCTACAAGGTGTGGCTACAAAATAACTGGACTGATATTGTTACGCCGTTAATATTGGTGTAGCGCGGTTGGCAGTGGTGGAACGTTGAGCTTGAATACTTCCTCTATCTATACCGCCATTTTGATTACCGTGCAGTTTCCAGTTCGGCTGCAGCGCTAGTTTAAATCGGATTGTGTATTTGCTCTGCATTGGAAAAAAACTTAGTGTCAATGTTGAGCAACGACTTAACATGAGATTTCCCGTTCAACTTGGAAAATCTGCTACAAGAAGTGTATAGTGATGCTTATTATGACCTCAATGTTTCGAGTGGGTAAAATGATTCAAAAATGGCAGAGAAGACGTCACGGACAATCTCCGTATTGGGCATCCACCAACGGTAAAAACAACGACAACATTAAATACCCGTACGTCGATTGCTTTTAAAATATTTTTTTTTACGGAAGTATAAAATGATCAGTGACTTCACAAAACATATCCCAAATGAGTTTTCAACGAAATTTTTTTTCTGATCTCTACTGAAAACGGACCTTAAAATTTTTGTTTTTTTTTTATATACCAGATAATATATTATAGGTAATGCACTCGTGATAATTTTTGTTCAATCTACACCCTGTAGAGAATATTCCAGAATTTTTTCAAAATTTTTTGATCAGTACTTTTCGAGATAAGGAGGGGGGACCGCGATTTTTCGCGCTTTTTTAAAAATAATACAAAGATAAGTGTGCTCAAGTATTACATTATATATATTTTTGAACTCACCTTTTTACATGTTTTCATTTGACACTCCACTCGATGACCTAGTAATTTTTTTTTTACTTCCGATTTCACTCCTCAAAACTAACCCCTTAAGTTAAAATTTAACTTTCAAAACTACACGGCTTTAATGAGGCCATCAATTCCTATGTTCATGCCAAATTTCAACTTTCTATGTCAAATAGTTTCGAAGAAAATCGGGTGTTTCAGACAGACAAACAGACCGATAGACAGTCGGTAAGATTATTAGAGAAAATCGACATCTCAGTATTAGAACCCTAAGTGAGTTAACAAATATTGACAAAGAAAGTGTTCGGCAAATTTTCTATGATAGCTTTAACACGAGCAAAATATGTTGAAAGTTGGTATCGAAAATCCTTTCTGCCGTTCACAAGCAAGCTCCAATCACCATTTGCTCTGACACCTTGAAAAATAGTGCATCTAACCCTAACCTTTTAAAAAGGGTGATGATTCATGGTTTTTCACAAATGATATTCAAACCAAGCCCCATTCCATGCACTAGAAAAGCTCAACCTCACCTAGGCTAAAGAAAGCGCGGATGAGCCAATCAAAATTCAGAGCAATGATGATTTTTGACATTCGTGGGATTGTTCACATTGATTGAGTGCCTGAAGGTCAAACTGTAAATCAAGTTTACAATAAATAGGTTTTAGTCACCCTTCGCGAACGTGTGGGACGGATAAGACCTGTAAGGAGGCAGAATTAGTCTTGGATGCTCCACCAAGACAACGCACTAACGCATAATGTTCTTTCAATCAAGAAGTTTTTGGTGAAACATGGAATTCACGTGTTGGAGCATCCATCCTACTCACCTGACCTTGCCTTATACGACGTTCTTGTTTTCCAAAGTGAAGAGTGTGTTGAAAGGAACCCGTTTTGTGTCCGTTGACATAGTGAAAAAAAATCACGACCGCCATGATGAATCTGTCAGGAAACTGTAGAACTGCTTCCAACAATGGAAAATTCGTATGAAGCGATGAAGGGATCGAGAAGAAGTGTATGTTGAGGAAGATTAAGGTTTTAATGTCAAAGTTAAAAAATAACAAGTTTTATAAATTTAATTCAGTTATTTTCTAGCCACATCTCCTATAAGGGCCTCTTTATATTTAATGGGAGCAGCTATTCCGTTAAGAAATCCAGGCTCACTGATACTTCTAGGAAAGTGGAGGAACGTTAAAATATAACTCCGAAGCAATGACATCATAATGTATGTTTTCGACTATTTCCATCTAGTGTAAAGTAACGTACAACCGATATTCTACCAATTATAAGTAGGTCTCCCTACAGAGGTCTTCAGTGCTCTACATTTTTTATCCATTACAATTAAACCACAGGGAAAGTATACCCATGGGCAATATGGCAACGGTTTTTCAAGCTGAGGTGTTAGCCATCTTCAGATGTGCGAAAATGCAAATCTCGAAAGGGACAAATAACAAGAAAATTTTAATCTGCTGCGACAGTAAGGCAGCTATACAAGCTCTTGCCAAATACACCATGAACAGCTTGCTGATCAGGGAATGCGTGCAAGAACTAAATACGTTAGGAGGTAACAAAGAGGTTACCCTAATGTGGGTACCAGGCCATCAAGGCATATCTGGAAATGAAATAGCGGACAAACTCGCCAAAAGAGGCACCTTAGAGGACCCGCCTGAACAGGTTATAGGAGTTCCATTCGCTTTCGGTAAAAACAAGATCAGGGAATGGTTGGACAAGGAACATCAACGCTCTTGGGCTGCAGGAGCGGGGTGTCGTCAAACCGAACTCCTTATGAAACAACCTACGACGGGCAGAACAAAGGAACTCCAGTCAATGTCAAAATAAAGGCTACGCCTGAGTATAGGACTCCTTACGGGACACGTGATACTACAAGGCCATTTATATAACCTCAAACTGGCTGAGTGGAAAACATGTCGGCTGTGCGAGAGAGAAAACGAGGACAGCATTCACATTTTGTGCGAATATCCTGCACTAATGGTTAAAAGATCCAGATACTGGGGTCAACTATTCTGTGAACCCAAAGATCTACAAGAGGTGAGGGTGAGTAGCCTATGTCTTTTGGCAGAAAATGCCGGACTAGGACTACAACCCTGATTCGACAGTGGGGAGACACAGAAGAACTTTTAGATCTAAGTTACATGAGGGACTTAAGGTACCACCCTCTCTTCTTACTACTACTACTGAATTATCTAATATATAGTATCATTAGATCTAAAGTCTTTTCTTTCGGTCTTCTGAAAATTACTATGTTATTATCGATATTTGACTCGCTTGAGCTAACTGTTGTACTAATTATAATGGTAATATCGATAATGTGAGTATTTAAGTTTTTAAAAAGCTACTCTGATAGTGACTAACAAAGCAAACTACTAATAATTAGGTATAAACTCCTTGGGAGTCGAAAGAATTTCAGGCAGTTTCTATGTCACAATTTGTAAAGTACTTTGAATAATACTTGGAAAAAAAGGTTGTAATAAAGAGTGTTATGTAAATTGTATCATAGACGTGTAGTTTCCAAAATACCAAATTTATAAAAAGTGAGTAATTTTTCAGTAGACTGGCATTCCTGCTAAGATATACCAAAAATGATACAGATAGTTTTGAATGTTATTTTGAACTAAATTCTAATTATAATAATATATAGTAATAGTGATAATAGTGAGGTGTGGGAAGAATAACTGTTCTGTTATGTTTACAATACTGTGTAAAGGCATTTTATAAGATTTTTGAAAGTTTGACAAAGATTCAAATAAATAACTGAAACGTCGTGAAATAAACAGATTATCTTTTACTGCCGCCTTCATTTTCACTACCTTCCACCAACTACATTCACATTAAGGACGCTATTTACCATGAGTTAACTGTCTATATTTCTAAACCTCTATAATCAACTCAATATTTTTTACGTTAGTCTGTAATTAAAACTCTATTCCTTCTATATACTATTTTTTTTTTAAATTGGAAATAATGGATAAGCAAGAAATACAAACAATATATTACGATACATACACAGTCACCCTTCTCAGTCCCTACCGTATCCCTTTCACCCAATATAAATATTTTACTGCAAAAAAAAATTATTTGAAAAAGACATTGAACACACACACACACACACATATATATATATATATATATATATATATATATATATATATATATATATATATATATATATATATATATATATATATATATATATATATATATATATATATATATATATATATATATATATATATATATATATATATATATATATATATATATATATATATATATATATATATATATATATATATATATATATATATATATATATATATATATATATATATATATATATATATATATATATATATATATATATATATATATATATATATACATATAAGGAGAAACACCACCTACTATTCCTATAGTGCAGTCAAGGATGCCCGATATTGTCTTCAGACAGCGTATCATAAAGCGTATTTTAATGAAGCTAGACACCAAAAAAGCTTCTGGCGCTAACGGAATACCTGCCATAGTTCTCAAAAACTGTGCGAGGGAACTAACACCAGTTCTCTGTAGACTTTTCAACCTAACCTACAGAAAGGGAATATTTCCTTCCTGCTGGAAATGTGCCATAGTTCAGCAGATACCCAAAAAAAGGCAAGAAGACCTTGCCAAATAACTACCGACCAATCGCACTGCTTTCAATAATTTCGAAAGTCATGTAAAAGGCTATCAATCAGCATCTTCTAAAATATCTTGAAGGATTCAACATTATTAGCGATCACCATATGGCTTTCGTAAAAATAGATCAACAGGACATCTTTTGACTTCTGTAATACACGTTTGGAACGACGAAACTGAACACTTTAGAGAATCTCGAGCGGTTGCTCTTGACATATCCAAGGCAATCGACCGTGTTTGGCATGATGGGCTGTTGGCTAAGCTACGCTCTTATGGTATGTCTGAAAAGTTCTGCTTGTGGCTCTCATGTTTCCTCAGAGAGCGTTCTTTACGAGTGGCAATCGACGGATTTCTTTCTAACACCTTCACTATCAACGACGGTGTACCTCAAGGCTCTATACTGTCTCCTACTCTCTTTCTTATTTACATTAACCATCTGCTGGAAAAGACCGAGAATTCAATCTACAGCTTTGCAGATGACAGTACGCTTATCTCTTCATTCACTTTGGACGCTAGGACATCGGCTACTCCGAATATCCGCAGACAGCAGGAAGTCATTCAACTTAACAAAGACCTGGAAGAAATTCTATCTTGGGGTGACAGTAACCAAGTGGAATTTAACACTACAAAACCCAGGCGGCAGTTTTTTCTAAGAAAGTTAAAGATCGAGTTATGTCGGGGCACTCCATTCCTCTAACATCGTCACTCAATGTGTTGGGCGTTATATTGAGAGCAAATATGTCCTGGCATGAACATGTTGCAGGCATAGCAAGGACAGCTTCTCAAAAGTTGGGAATATTATTTCGAACCAGAAAGCTTTACACTCTACAACAACTGTTAATTCTTTACAAAGATCAAATTCGACCAACTGTGGAATACTGCTCCCATGTTTGGGGCTCCGCTCCCAAACATACACTGCATTTGTTGGATTCTATTCAGAGAAGATCTGTTCGTCTCATTGGAGATCCGGAACTGACCGGCGGCCTTGATTCGCTGGAACATCGAAGAACGATTGGCGACTTGAGCCTATTCTACAAGTATTTTCATGGAAAGTGTTCGAAGGATGTGGTCCGCTTAATTCCTCCCAGAGCGGTGCATGTTAGAAGTACACGTCGCGCTAATACTTCACATCCGTATGAGGTTCAGCTTGTTACTCCTCGTACAACGCTTTTCAAGCAGTCTTTTATATGGAGAACATCATCCCTTTGGAATAATTTGCCCAGGACCGTGTTTCCCACCGTTTTCCATATATATATATATATATATATATATATATATATATATATATATATATATATATACATATATATATATATATATTGATATTTTATTTTTTTGAACGTACCGACAGAGAGAAATGAGTAACTATGTTTTTCGTGATTTAGGGATCTAGACCGTGAAGAAAAGAAAAATATCGGTGTTTATTTAATGAATACAATAGTTTTCTTTAGGAAAAGAGAATACAATACTGTCTTTTAGCAAGAAAATTAGAATGAAACAGAATTTTATTTAAGCTTATTATAATTATAAAATTTAATATTGTTACAGGAGAAGTTATATATGCCACCGGCAATAAAAAGACTTTATCTAACAATACCACACTGGGGCGGTCGGGTCGACGGCACAGAATGGGAGGAATGACGTCAAGTAGCAGTGCAACTTCCTGCAATAGTAACGATAATATATTGCAACCTAACGGTGACATTCCGTACCATCAGGAATCTCGAAGACTCAGCAACGGTATGTAAAATTAAATAGAACTTATATTTAGTTTATTCTGACACAATTTAAGTAAATCATAACTTTAATACAGGGTGATGGAAATGTAAGTTATGAATGATTGCTCAATGAAAGTAAATAAATAATTATAACATAACTTATATAAAAGATTATAAACGAATTATGTGTTGAGCGTGCGTGAAAAATACGGACAATAAATATATAGTGAGTTATCGGATGAAAATGGTCAGTAAGTTTTGCTTTTGCAATACAGTAGGCGAATTACGGGTGAGTACATTCTGACACACTAATCCGCTTTGTCGCTGAGCTATCAGTCGCGACTGAATAGTCTACTGTGTGAATGCTACCTCTATGACAAATAGATACTTATACTGCACTCTGTCGGTGACTTACAAAGTCTTTTCAAGCAGAGCGGCACAGCACGGCTGGCACTTATTGCAAAAATGCATCTTCTCGAGCATAACGCTCGAAGGCATAGATGTCATAGGTAAAACAACTAAAAACCAATCGAAAGATTCGCATTTTCAGAAGTCACCAAAATTGTTCTTCGTATTTGGTGAACTATCCCAAGACACGTTTCACCGTATCACGGCTCCTCAGTTGGGCTAGGTTCAGCAAATACGAGAACACCATTTTTAGTCCTTATCCAGGTACTAACGGAAAACTATGACAAATAGATGCTTATACTGCACTCTGTCAGTGACTTACAAAGTCTTTTCAAACAGAGCGGCACAGCATTGCTGGAACTTATTGCAGAAACGCATCTTCTCGAGCTTACCGTTCGAAGGCATAGATGGCATTGGTATAACAACTAAAGACAAATCGAAAGACTCGTATTTTTAAAAGTCACTAAGTCAACTGAGGAGCCGTGATACAGCGAAACGCGTCTTGGGATGGTTCAGCAAATACAAAGAGCACTTTTGTTGACTTCTAAAAATGCGAGTCGTTCGATTCGTCTTTAGTTGCTATACCAATGCCATCTATGCCTTCGAACGGTAAGCTCGAGAAAGGTGCATTTCTGCAATAAGTGCCAGCCGTGCTGTGCCGCTCTGCTTGAAAAGACTTTGTAAGTCACCGACAGAGTGCAGTATAAGCATCTATTTGTCATAGTTTTCTGTTAGTACCTGAATAAGGTCTAAAAATGGTGGTCTCGTATTTGCCGAAACTAGCCCAACTGAGGAGCCATGATACGGCGAAACGCGTATTGGAATGATTCAGCAAATACGAAGAATAATTTTGGTGATTTCTGAAAATGCGAATCTTTCGATTAGTCTTTAGTTGTTATACCAATGACATCTATGCCTTCGAGCGGTAAGCTCGAGAAGATGCGTTTCTGCAATAAGTGCCAGCCGTGCTTTGCCGCTCTGCTTGAAAAGACATTGTAAGTCACCGACAGATTGCACTATAAGTATCTATTTGTCGTAGTTTTCCGTTAGTACCTGGATAAGGACTAAAAATGGTGTTCTCATATTTGCTGAACCTAGCCCAACTGAGGAGCCGTGATACGCCGAAACGCGTTTTTGGATGGTTCAGCAAATACGAAGAACAATTTTGGTGACTTCTGAAAATGCGAATCTTTCGATTCGTCATTAGTTGTTATACCAATGACATGCTACCTCTTATTTTACGAAGCGTCAAATGTTTCTATTGTTTAAATTAGCAGCGAAATTTGAGATGAAGAGTAAAGAATAGAACGTTAAGCAAATTCGTGTTTAAGAAAAAAAGTTCACTTTACTGATTTAATAGCCATAAGAATAGAGCACTCAACATGTTGGCTGACATAACTATACCGCGGCGGCAAAATGTGACCAATGAGCCAAAAGTGTAAATTCCTGGGAAACCACTTTGCATAACAAGGCGAGGCAAGGACTCTTCTAGATGGGCCACAATCATTTTCCCACTTAAAATCATTTTTTTGAAAGAATTACCAGACGAGCGACAATGGCGAGCGATCACCGCATGTAATGTGGTCAGGTTATGGAAGCAATAGATTGATACCTGAAATTGCAAATCGATGGACGATGTGGTATTTAAGAAATAACGAGTACAGCAACAAAACATTAAAAAAAAAGGAGAAAATTGCAAACGGTTCACTTTCTTTTTTACACTGGTACAGAAATACAGCAGGTTTTCTTGTATTAAGGAGATGCCTTAAATAGAAGACAATCATTACAGAAAATTTTTAGCTTAATTTAAAATTTAGATTTTACTATTGAGTTGCATCGGATTGATTGGGATTTTTTAAAAGATCTGTTTTACACTATCCTACATTATTTAAAAATGTTATTTAAACTACTATGTTCAAATAGGAAGGTTAATAATAAAAAAAATACGTAAGCTGCTGCTTTCTATTAAAGTAACTTATTTTTTATATTGTTAGAACTGATAACAGTTCCATCCATCTTAAAAAAATGTTCATGACGTTTGTTTTACTACGTTAAAAGGAAAAACATGTTTTGTAATTGTGGAAATTTCTTATTGGCGAATAAATTTATTGACAGAGAAATTACATTTTTGTTTTTAAAACAAAAGGTATTGTACCGATGCCGAAAAGTATTACCGTGATGAATACGTCAAAGGTATTCAAGTAGTATAAACCATAGACATAGAGGATGGACTGAGCATTAGCCTCATAAATTTGACCACTTTTTAGAAAGATACAAAGAGTCAATACCTGTCTCTTTTCTGTAGACCTGTAATAAACAAGGCGCGGTACCCCGAGACGAAATTCAAGGGGAGAAAAGCCTCCACCCGATATTAGTTTAAATAGAACACTTTGAAATATTATTTTCAAAAGCGCCGTAGCTTAGCGGCATTCTAAAAAGAGACAGCTACTGGCCGCTTATTCGCTTTGTCTCTTTCACACTTTTGCGTCCATAGTTACTTCACAGCGGGATACGGAACACTCAGTCCATCCTCTATGTCTACGGTATAAACCGTTTAAATAGTGTGGAGAACGAATTGAAGGCAAACCACGTTCTGAAAGACCATCCCCAGCAACTACCAAAGAAAACATCAACAATATCAAGGATCTTACTATTAATAGTCATTGGACAGCTTCAGTAGCGTAGTGGTCGCTGGTTTGATTCCGGTAATCGGCTGGGTATTATGGGGAATGGATATATGTATATATTTTGGTAGTAGTTAATACAGACATACCTTAACGTCACTGGGAGCATTACCGCGTTATCTGAAAAGTGAAATAAGTATGTGTCTTTCGACAGGTGGGTAACATTGACGAATAGTATGACATCCCTGTCAACATATCTCATCAGAGATATAGTAAGAAAAGAGGTAAAACCCTATAGTGACGGAGAAGTGAACTAGGAAAAGAAATTAAGTATAAGAGGTCTTGTAGACGTTGCTGAAATATTAATTGAATCAGTACAAGCGATTTTGAAAGACGATTTTGTCACATCGTCATCTTGAGGTTGCCAATGAAATGCTTGATCACTCTCTGTTGTTGGACAATATTCAAAATGGTAAACAGATTTTTCTCATATTTTAACCCCGACCTTTAGTTAAAGCGAAAATTTCGACAACCAAAATTAATACTAAATAGCTTTTCAGATTTTTTAATAGTTTAACAGTTAAAAATAATCCACATAAATATATATTTTTTATCGTAAGACTAAATCTTGTTACAACAAGCCACGGATAAATGCCAGCTTTCTAATAAATCATTGTTTTATCTATCTTGCATGACATGATACAACATTAGCGTTGTCATAACAGAACTTAAACTATGAAACAGCGGCGTTTTAAGAATATAATAACAAATAGGAGTATCTTTTCTCTCGAAGGTTCATCATCTAAAGAAACTAATTACATGCTTTATTAAATTAATAATTAGTTTTTGTAAATAATAAAACTTGCTACTATGTAAATAAACTACTTCAAGAGAAAATTAATCTAATATATTCTAAGTTACGGTTAGAATTTTATATCTAATACAATTTTATTATTATTTGTGGTAAGCGAGAAATTGTGGCTATGATATTTACCAAAAGCCTAACTCTTTTCCATATATATATATATATATATATATATATATATATATATATATATATATATATATATATATATATATATACATACATACGAGTATATATATATACATACATATATATATATATATATATATATATATATATATATATATATATATATATATATATATATAAATAAATATATATATATATATATATATATATATATATATATATATATATATATATATATATATATACGAGGCTGGTTTGAAAAGTCCGTGCAAAGTCCGAGAGATGGCACCACCAGCGCGTATCGAGGTCATGTTTAGTTAGTAGCATCTCTTGAATGAACGCACACCAAGTTTCAGCCATATTGGTCTTTTTCTTTGTGTTTGGCATTCGTGTGAATCAAGGAAGTCGAGTGATTTTCAAGAAATGGACGAAAAAGAATTTCGTGTGGTGATTAAACATTACTTTATGAAAGGCAAAACGCCTCAGGAGACTAAAGAGAAGCTTGATAAACATTATGGTGACTCTGCACCTTCGATTAGAACAGTTTATAAGTGGTTTCAAAATTTTCGGACTGGCCATATGGGCACAAGTGACGCTGAACGTTCTGGACGGCCTGTGGAGGTTACGACTCCAGAAATCATTGATCAAATCCATGATATGGTGGTGGATGACAGAAGAGTTAAGGTGCGTGAGATTGCTAGTGCTGTGGGCATCTCGACTGAACGGGTACATAATATTTTGCATAAATATTTGGACATGAGAAAGCTATCCGCAAGATGGGTGCCGCGATTGCTCACGCTTGACCAAAAACGGAATCGTGTGAAGTGTTGCAAGGATGGCTTGCAGCTGTTCCAGAAGAATCCGGAGGACTTTAAGCGTCGTTTCGTCACTGTGGATGAAACATGGATACATTACTATACTCCTGAGACCAAACAACAATCTAAACAATGGGTTACCAAGGGGGAATCTGCACCAAAAAAGGCGAAGACCGTTCCTTCGGCCGGAAAGGTTATGGCGACTGTCTTTTGGGATTCGCAAGGGATAATCCTCATCGACTATCTGGAAAAGGGTAAAACTATTACAGGTGAATATTATTCATCCTTATTGGACCGTTTGAAAACCGAGCTGCAAGAAAAATGCCCGCGATTGGCCCACAAGAAAGTCCTTTTCCATCACGACAACGCACCAGCACACACCTCAGCAGTTGTGGTCGCAAAATTAATGGAAATAAGATTCCAACTCGTTTCACATCCTCCCTATTCTCCAGACTTGGCTCCCTCGGACTACTATTTGTTCCTCAATTTGACGAAATGGCTGGCGGGACAAAGATTTTATTCAAACGAGGAGGTGATTGCAGACACTAATGGATATTTTGCAGACTTGGATAAATCCTATTATTCGGAAAAGATCAACAAGCTAGAACATCGTTGGACGAAGTGTATAAGCCTAAAAGGAGACTATGTCGAAAAATAAAAAAGGTTTACCCCAAACACATAAGTAGTTTTTATTTTTGCACGGACTTTTCAGACCAGCCTCGTATATATACTATATATATATATATATATATATATATATATATATATATATATATATATATATATATATATATATATATATATATATATATAAAAGAAAGAAAGCATGTTGCGGTATCTAACAAAATTCTTAAATATGAAATTAGTTGGGAAACTCGGCAAAGGGCGCAACAGGTGTTCACACAATGTTCATTTAGCCAATATTTCGGTACTAGGTTGGGACCTTCATCAGGACACAACCTAAAAAAAGAGAACGAAGCGACAATTGAAGTAGTACGGGCATATGTTAATGTGTAGTGTAAGATTTAATCCATTGTTAGTCGCATTTATATAATTCGTTTTATGGCCATTTTTGTTAGATTAATATCACACCCCTCATGTAAGTGGTCTTTTCAGTTTTATTACTATATATACTTTTTCATTCTCTTTTTTAGTTTGTGCCCTGATGAAGGTCCCAACCTAGGACCGAAATATTGGCTAAATGAATATTGTGTGAACACCTGTTGCGCCCTTTGCCGAGTATATATATATATATATATATATATATATATATATATATATATATATATATATATATATATATATATATATATATAGAGTCGAAGACGTTTTTTATAGTCTGTGTAACAGATGGTTTCTGTGTTCTTGTCTGCTCTTGCATCCTCTTCTATTTTTCCTGCACCCCTTCTGCTCTTCTGTGAGAATATTGTTGTCTATTAGGTGTTGTTCTATTTTCTTGGAAATTCTGGCTGTGATGATCTTGTATAGGATTGGAAGACAGGTGATAGGTTGGTAATTTGACGGGTTTGTGGTATCTGAACTTTTAGGTTTGATGTATGTTACTCTTTGTGTAAGGAAAACGGGGAATGTGTGTGGTTGTAGAATGGCTTTGTTGATTTGGTATGCGAGTGCTTCGTGTGTGGTGGTAAACTGTTTGTACCAGAAGTTTTGTATATTGTCTATTCCAGGGCATTTCCAATTGTGTGTGTTTGATTGTTTCTGTAATTTCTTGTGTAGTTAGTGTGGAATTTTCTTGTTCTGTCACTTGTTTATACTTGTCCTCTTCGGCTTTGATCCAGGGAATGTTATTATTGTGTAGTTTAGATTCTGACCAGATACTTTTCCAATAATTTGTGAGTTCTTGTTTGTTTGGTGGTTCAATCACTGCGGTCTGTTCGTTGTACATAGTTTTTCGGTAGAACTATTTTTCGCTTCTTCAGAAGAGGTTGTTGGGGTCTTTCCTCTCGTTTGATTCTACGGAGTCTTGCAGCATATACGGATAGTTTTTGTTTCAAAGTATCAAGGATTTCTGGCAGTATTCTGTACGGAGATTGGATTTGATCTTGTCTACACCCTATGTGACACGTTTGGACGCGTTCCCGTTTATAAACTAGGTAAGGTGTCCTAGATCTTTACTAATGTTGATTTTGTTTTCTGTTCTTATTTGCCATTTGAATCTTGATTTTGTGCTGTTGGGGTTTCTTTGCCGTTGCGGGAGTTTTTGATTATTTTGTGTTAGAGTGGTAATTGCTGCTGCATTTATTATTGTGTGAATGTCTTCGATTGTGCTTAAGTCTGTACTGGGGTATTATGTGCTTGTTTATTATGTTGAGGATTGGTTGCGTGCTCTCTTTGAAGAATAAACGAGGGATGGGATTTCTTGTTGTGGAGTCGGTGCCAGACCATCGAGCTAGATGTGACTCCATTTTTGCTTTGAGTGTTTGTATGAGAGGTGATTCCGGGTGATGTTGTGTGTGAATGATTGATTTTGTTGTCTGTGATATGGTGTTGTACGGTACTTGCTATTTGCCCTGTAATATTATTTTGAGTTATGCTTCTGCTGGATGCTGAATCTTGTTCTGTTCGACTGGGTGATTGTGTATGTGAGATTGGTTCGGTATCTGCTCTACTGTTTCTATTATTTGGTTGGTCTGTGTTCAGTTCAGCAGCTACTGTATTTTTGATGGTTTGCAATTCGAAAGGTATGAGGCGATTGTTCTTGATAATATCTCTTTTTTGGTCTATTACTCTCTATTCTGTAACAAGTAATTGCAGATATGGATATTCGGTTAAGAAAAGTCTATGCAGTTCCAGTCTGTAGCCCGATATTATTGTTTCAAGTTTGGTGGCGGTATAGTAACAGCGCATCACTGTTCTGTTCATTTCATCTCTCCACTTTAACCGCTGTCTTGGTTTGCCCGCCATGGTAGTTACATATTTTTCTTGCAAAACATACGCTGCTTGGCCTGGTTTTGGTGATTGTGTTTGTTCCGTATCTGCGTCGGTTGCGCTTGGAATTAATGGTGGTGGGTCCAGGCGGCGAGTGATTTTCTTCTCAGTGATTTCCTTGTCAGGTTCTGTGATTTTATTATACACACATGAAGTGTTTGTTGATTCCTGTGCTGCAACTTATGCTTTGCTTTGATTTTCCCGCCTTGGTGGGTATCGGCTTATTCGCCAGAACAACACTTTTGGCAGGTCCATTTTAGGTTGCCCGGTCTTCTTCGTTTTGGTCGAGCTGCCATTTCCCGCTACGTCCTTGAACGTTACGTCGCTCACCCGATGCTTCTTTTATTAGTCTACTATTGTTTGGGATGTTTTCAGTGTTTTCTGGCTTCAGAAGCTCAAAGTGTCCTGACATTTGGTTGCCTGTTAGTAGAAGGTAAATAATTTCTGTGTGTTTTCCTGTTCTTATTATTGTTGATCTGTCCCGAGAAGTTATCTTTTAGTCTTCGTTGTTTTGAGAAGATATGAAAGGTGGTATTTTGGGTTTCCGAGAGGACAAGTATCTCTAGGCTCGTTCCATTGGTGCCGTTTTTCCTCATACAATTATAATAGTAGATTTATGATTCACGTGCTCTTATCATGATATTTAATAGCAAAAAATATGGTGTGGCAGTAAATTTTGCATAGTTAATACAAGAAGGTGCTTTACATCTTCTAAATAGGTAGGAGATTTTGGAACATGTTATGTCTAATGGTTCTCGATTATCAATTATATCATCAAAAAACTTCCCTTGTACTGCACGGATCCCTGGGAAATACATCTAAAAATTAGGCTGTCCTTGAAATCTTCAAATATCTTTTTCATCCATGTTCTCCCTGATGTTTCGAAGGTATACTAAGGATACAACGAATCGTTTTTTTTCCTATGGAATCGCTTGACTTATTTTGGCTTGCTATTAGAATTGTATGCAATACGTTCCGAAGCAGCCTCTGGTAGTAATATCTGCATTTAGTGTTTTTTTTAGTCTCATAAATGTCTCTTCAAAATATAGCAAATTGTTATATAGATGGCGGCTTTTCAACTTTGAGTATGCCCTACTCGAGTAGGCGAGATGTGTGAGAAACGTTTAATTTTCGGCAATAGATCTAAGTCGCGTTGTAGGGCATTTTTTTGCTTCCAGCTTTACTCGATAGTGCGGATAGTGCTATTTTATGGTATTTATTGTGTCATTAAAAAGTGTATCACGAGCGTGTCCAAGCTTCTTAGCTACTTTCCAGATCTTCCGTTCAGTTCTTATACACTCCATCAAGAGCTTGGCATCCTGAATTTTCTTTGAGATTTGTTGTACACGCTTAGGACGTTTTCAGGAAATTTGATCATAGCCGGATCTGAGAAAATATACCATGTAACCTTGTATTTTTTCGTTTGGGAGTTTTCTAAAAGCTAGACGTTTTTCTTCCCAGAAAGTATGCATATGGGCTACATATTCTCTTCGATTTGAACTTTTGGTTGCAGCTACACAGTTCTCTCTGAGGCCATTTGCAGAGCGATTCTCTGTTATCAGAGTTGCTATCCAATATCAGCTTCTTTACACTCTGTATCATCATCAGAGGTTTTCAGGAGTCATGATCAATGGAATTTCTGAGTTGAACGGTCATACCATCGTGTTTCCGATATTAAAAAGGTTCTTGAAATAACTTGGGCCAATGAAGTGACCTAATGTTATATATATATATATATATATATATATATATATATATATATATATATATATATATATATATATATATATATATATATATATATATATATATATATATATATATATATATATATATATATAATAAAATATCTTGAAGGATTCAACATTATTAGCGATCACCAATATGGCTTTCGTTTAAAATAGATCAACAGGAGATCTTCTGAGTTATGTAACACATGTTGGGAACAACGCAACTGAGCACTTTGGAGAATCTCGAGCGGTTGCTCTTGACATATCCAAGACCGTGTTTGGCACGATGGGCTGTTGGCTAAGCTACGTTCTTGCGGTATGTCTGAAAAGTTCTGTTTGTGGCTCCCATGTTTCCTCATTGAGCGTTCTTTACGAGTGGCAGTCGACGGATTTCTTTCTAACACCTTCACTATCAACGCCGGTATACCTCAATGCTCCATACTGTCTCCTACTCTCTTTCTCATTTATATTAACGATCTGCTAGAAAACACCGAGAATCCAATCTACAGCTGTGCAGATGACAGTACACTTATCTCTTCATTCATTTTAAATGCTCAGACGAATATCCGCAGACAGCAGGAAGTCATTCAGCTTAACAAAGACCAGGAATATAATATAATTAATAATAAATAACTCGCCGAAGAGTAACATTCATTAAATTTAGGTCCCCCCTTTTTTTATAAAATTAAAACTAAAAAATAGATATCATTAATAATTAATAATTTATCTAAAATTAGCATCCACCTAAAAAATTTACCACATCCCTAACTTCAATGCTTTTTATGGTTTTTTGTCGACCTGATGACGACATAGACTACCAACAATATCCGGTTCGGACTAAAATATCACTAAATAGTTACTAAACTCGACGTCAAAAGATTTTAAAATGGAATACCATTTCAACATCATGGTGTTTCTTGCAGTTATGTTTCGGTCTTCAAAAAGTGTTTTTAACTAATGTTTATTGACAAAGTTTTATTTTTAATATTTGTGTAACTCTCTAAATGTCTTTTAATCATATTTGTGTAATCATTCATACTACCTGGCCAACAAAAATGCAAATTTCGTTGTCTTCACCAGAGATGAACTAACTGCTGACATTTTTGTAAGTAATTTCACATACAGTCGTACAATTCATCTAATCACATTTTAAAAAACGAACGTTTTGGTTTATTTTCTGTACCTGGTTTGCATTTTTAGAATCCAGAAGAAGCTACCATTAGGCAGCAAAAGCTCGATAATAAAAATAAAAAGCAGATACTAGAGCCTTTAGATCTTTGATTGCTCATCTCTTCTCCTTATAAGGGCGTTTCCCAGTAGTTAAACTTAGGATTATTTGTTGCCAGTGCCCTGTTACTGTCTTTCCTCTTTCTTATATATATATATATATATATATATATATATATATATATATATATATATATATATATATATATATATATATATATATGTATATATATATACATATACCGTGGTAGCATCAGCAAGAGCACTTGAAAATGCCAAATGAGATGGTGACGAAACGTCGTGCAAATTCATTGTTAGACGACCGGGAATTTTATTGTAATATATATATATATATATATATATATATATATATATATATATATATATATATATATATATATATATATATATATATATATATATATATATATATATATATATATATATATATATATATATATATATATATATATATATATATATATAGTAAATTTTATAAGATATGCGAAAGGTAGAAACTTTTAAAAAATGAATCTTTTAAGGTGACTTATTAGGTATATTTTATTCTATATCTCACTTCTTTACACATAAAACATAAGAACCAAAATATTCGTCCTTCATCCTGTTCCTCGACTATAATTTTCAAGTCATCAAATTGCTATGCTCTTGAGCTTTAAGTTTCTGCATACTGGAATTGTGTTGAAATTAGCGTGCATTGTTGCAGAGTTCAGATTCTTCTGGAGATAGCCATGAACGAAGAAATGTGGTGGTCTTTCTCTTTGTGGCGACATCGAACTAAAAAATAACGAGATAACAACTACTACCTAGATTTAAGATAGTTATTAAAATAGCAGAATAACAACAATTTCACAGATAGTATACTAGAATGCCTCGGCATAGAGTTTTCTTCTGTTATCAAAACAGAACTAATATTTATTGTCCTGTAGTCGGGAAGTCTTAAGTCAGACACCGAGCATCGTATCATAATACCTTGTTGTATCGTAGTTGATTTGGCGGACATTAAATTTTTTTTTATGCAAAAAAAAAAACAAAACGACACAAGCATTTACTTTCAGCCTGTTCACTGTACGTTGTATTACTATCCGCTTGTCATTGTGTCGTATCTACTGGAATGATACCTTTTCAACCACAAGCCGACAAATTGATCAAGAAACAAATTTAAAAATATAGCAATCAAGGGGGAGAAAAAACTTTTTATGTAAAAAGATGATGATGATTCACGTTCTGTTATCAAGCTATTTAATAGCAAAAAATATGGTGTGGACCCTGTTATCGGGATTATTCTAAGAAGAAATAAAATAACGCTTTCATAAAGCCGGAAGAAGATGCCAGCTTGCTGTTTCTCACTTACAGTAAAGATGCAGACTTGATTCTCTCAAATTGTTCAGGCAGGAGTTTGTTCGATGATCAGTAACCAGACGGACGTGAGGCATCATCCAGCCATACTGCATGACAAGCTCATGACGTGACTCAGAATCATGACATTTGTCGAGTTGGATCTTTCTTTTTCTTCCAGATAATAATAATGAAAATAAAAATAAAATACTAACTTAAGTTCATTTATTTTATAAGTATGTTTATTTACATTATCATGCTGTTTTCTTGGAAGACAAAAATATATTAAAATCATAACCTATAGCAACTGAGTTATATTTAATTGTTACTCTCTTAACATTTAAATAATCTTACCCATGTCCTTTATTTTAAAGAACAATTAATAATGTGAAAATTGACGTCATTTTTTACATATCTTTCATCTGTACTTAATCAGCAATCTAATAAACACAATTAATGCATATACTAATATATAAGCACTTCATAAAAGTTCGTCTTTAAAACAAGCACTTTAGGTAATAATATATCTGATTGTTGTTCTGAGATTTGCATTTGAACTAAACTTTGATTCTGTTGACATAAGAAATAAAATTCTTTTTAGTGTTCCGTACTGGAACACTTATGGGATCATTTCGGTGTTTATCTTTCTGTCCGTCCGTCTGTACGTATATCAGACCCGATTTTCTCCGAAACTATTTGGCAAAGAACGTTGAAATTTGTCACAAATATAGGAATTGGTGACCGAATTAGGGCAGTGTAGGTTTGAAAGTTAAATTTTGAGTTTAAGGGTTAGTTTTGGGGGTGAAAGGAAGTGAAAACATAATTATCAGGTCATCGAGTGGGGTGTCAAATAAAAGCTTGTAAAAATACGAGATCAAAAATATATATGATGTAATACTTATTATATATTATTATATCTCGAAAAGTACTGATCAAGAAAATTTAAAAAAAATCTGGAATATTCTCCATAAAGTGTAGATTAAGAGAAAATTATCACGAGTGCATTATGTTTGATAATTTATCTGGTTTATAAAAAAAAACAATTTTTCGTGGTCATCAGTTTTTAATCAGCGAATTAGAAACAAACTTCTCACTTGTCCCAACAATTCCAGGTCCTTTTGGTCAGTCGCTAAGGCAGTTAGTCAAAATTTCACCAAATCCACCATACCGTCACTCACACGGCCAAATAGTTCTATTGCAACACCTGTTGAGAAAGCAAACTTGTTGGCAGAACTGTTTGCTTCACATTCTACTACCGATTTCCAAGGAAAAACACCACCTACTATTCCCATAGTGCAGTCAAGGATGCCCGATGTTGTCTTCAGACAGCGTATCATAAAACGTATTTTAATGAAGCTAGACACCAAAAAAGCTTCTGGCGCTGACGGAATACCTACCATAGTTCTCAAAAACTGTGCAAAGGAACTAACACCAGTTTTCTGTAGACTTTTCAACCTATCCTACAGAAAGGGAATATTTCCTTCCTGCTGGAAATGTGCCACAGCTCAGCCGATACCTAAAAAAGGCAAGAAGACCTTGCCAAACAACTACCGACAAGTCGCACTGTTTTCAATAATAACTAAAGTCATGGAAAAAGCTGTCAGTCAGCATCTTCTAAAATACCTTGAAGGATTCAACATTATTAGCGATCACCAATATGGCTTTCGTAAACATAGATCAACAGGAGATCTTATGACTTATGTAACACATGTTTGGAACAACGTAATTGAACACTTTGGAGAATCTCGAGCGGTTGCTCTCGACATATCCAAGGCATTCGACCGTGTTTGGTACGATGGACCCTTGGCTAAGCTACGCTCTTATGGTATGTCTGAAAAGTTCTGTTTGTGGCTCTCATGTTTCCTCAGAGAGCATTCTTTACGAGTCGCAATCGACGGATTTCTTTCACAACACCTTTACTGTTAACGCCGGTGTGCCCCAAGACTCCAGACTGTCTCCTACTCTCATTTGCATTAACGATCTACTGGAAAAGACCGAAAATCCAATCAGCTTTGCAGATAACAGTACGCTTATCTCTTCATTCACTTTGAACGCTCGGACATCGGCTGCTCAGGCGATTATCCGCAAACCGCAGAAAGTCATTCAACTTAGCAAGCAGATCTGGAAAAAATTCTATCTTGGGGTGATAGTAATCAAGTGGAATTTAACGCTACAAAAACCCAGGCGGCAGTTTTTTCTAAAAAAATTAACGTTGCTGAACCCAACATAGTTATGTCGGGGCACTTCATTCCCCTAGCATCGTCACTCAATTTGTTGAGCGCTAATTTGAGAGCAAATATGTCCTGGCATGAACATGTTGCAGGCATAGCAAGGAAAGCTTCTCAAAAGTTGGGAATATTATTTCGAACCAGAAAGCTTTACACTTCATAACAACTGTTAATTCTTTACAAAGCTCAAATTCGACCAACTATGGAATACTGCTCCCATGTTTGGGGCTCCGCTCCCAAACATATACTGCATTTGTTGGATTCTGTTCAGAGAAGGGCTGTTCGTCTGATTGGAGACCCAGAACTGACCAGCGGCCTTGATTCGCTGGAACATCGAAGAACGGTTGGCGACTTGAGTCTATTCTACAAGTATTTTCATGAAGAGTGTTCGAAGGATGTAGCCCGCTTAATTCCTCCCGGAGCGGTGCATGTTAGAAGTACACGTCGCGCTGATACTTCACATCCGTATGAGGTTCAGGTTGTTACTCCTCGTACAACGCTTTTCAAGCAGTCTTTTATATGGAGAACGTCATCGCTTTGGAATGGCTTACCCAGAACTGTGTTTCCCACTGAGTACAATTTACAGCGATTCAAGAACAACGTGAATCGCTTTTTTCCGCACACGTGTCGCTCCTGTAGCGCTTTAGGGACTTTCCTACAGCACGTGTGCTAGACCCATAAAAAAAAAATAAAAGAAATAACGAAGATGGGAAACAAGCTTTGTTGAAAACTTATTTGGGGTGTGTTTTGTAAAGTCACTAATCATTTTATACCTCCGTAAAAAAAAATTTTATTTTACACAT
The DNA here is from genome assembly GCA_019049505.1 of Pachyrhynchus sulphureomaculatus. Classification (NCBI taxonomy): domain Eukaryota; kingdom Metazoa; phylum Arthropoda; class Insecta; order Coleoptera; family Curculionidae; genus Pachyrhynchus; species Pachyrhynchus sulphureomaculatus. The sequence goes on from CM032449.1 coordinate 66,157,898, forward strand.
CACCTTACGGAACATTAATATTAAAAAAAAATCAAAAAGATTGTACTAAAAATAAGCAAAATTTTTTCCAACATCGCCTTAGTAATACAGTATTTTATTTACGTAAATTTCTTAAAACAATTAAGTTTTTGTTAATAGAAAATATTTAGCCTAAAATACAATTTACTTACACAGTACGTAGTAAATACTGTACATACTAACTTACTACTGCCTGTAGTGCTTCAGATACAAGTAACTTATTTTTTACCAAGCCGTGAAATTAGAAGCCCCGGATATATAAAAATTTGTCGGCTGTAATTAATCGGCCTTTGGTAGAGGGCAAGTACGCTTTTTATATTGGGCTGATATCAACCAGAGATACTTGTGTCTTATTACTATATGCAAGGGATAACATACACCTTGAATTTTATTCTCTATACTTCTAACAACTATTCAAAAAGAAATTAAAAAAATTCTATCCCATTACAAAATTATAGCATTAAATGTGACCTGGCGTCAAATGGGGACCGCTACCTGTTTTCAGACACGGTCTGCAATACTACTAAGTCAATTTTTAATATTTTTTAACTTTTTTTTTAATCTTAATAATTACTTATTCTACAAAATGTCGAGTGGTTTTTTAAAATTTTTCTAATAGACAATTTTTTATAAATAATTAATCATAAATTTTTTAGTTGAAAATTTAGCACAAAATTGAAACACCGTAAATTGTTTATTTTTAACCCTTCGACAATATTATTTTACAAGATTTTTATTTTTGAGGATTGGTTTATTTTTTATGAAGTTATCCTGCAGACAATAAGGTCCCATTTAGCCCGATAAAAAATAAAGTTAACATTTGAAATATATTTAAAAAATAAATTCTTGTAATTAAAAGTACTATAAAAATATGTAATCGCATTTTTTGGTATTATTCACTTAATAACTTTTATATTTTTTTTTAAATATACATACTTTTTGAAGCGCTGAGATGTATGTAATCCCTTAAGTATGGCGACAAAATACTGATTTTTTTTCTCCCATCTCTGTCGATTCTGGCGCGATTGACGATTCGTGATATTAAAAAACTCGCAAACAAAGATTACTCAAAGGATGGAAGAGCTATAAATGACTAATTGTCGACAAAAATTCCAGTTATTAATTAAAAAAATATTTAGTTCACAATAACGATTAAACTTTTGCCCTGAGAAACTTCTTGTTTCACAAGATGGTGTCCACAGTTTATTGCAATAACTAAAATATTTTTTAAAATATACTCTGTTTTTTGACCTGACACTAGTTAACATAATGATATTAAGTTGGAAAATCAAATTTTAATGTGTAGTGACATTTGATGATAGGGAAATTATAAACGGATACTAAAAATGAACAGTTTATTTAGTTTAATTCTAAAAAAGGTACGTTGACATGAAATAAATAGATAAGAACTTGTTTTGATTATTTTTAGTGTTACGTACGGAACACTTACGAGGCTGGTTTGAAAAGTCCGTGCAAAGTCCGAGAGATGGCACCACGGGCGCATATCGAGGTCATGTTTAGTTAGTAGCATCTCTGGAATGAACGCACACCAAGTTTCAGCCATATTGGTCTATTTCTTTGTGTTTGGCATTCGTGTGAATCAAGGAAGTCGAGTGATTTTCAAGAAATGGACGAAAAAGAATTTCGTGTGGTGATTAAACTTTACTTTATGAAAGGCAAAACGCCTCAGGAGACTAAAGAGAAGCTTGATAAACATTATGGTGACTCTGCACCTTCGATTAGAATAGTTTATAAGTGGTTTAAAAATTTTCGGACTGGCCATATGGGCACAAGTGACGCTGAACGTTCTGGACGGCCTGTGGAGTTACGACTCCAGAAATCATTGATCAAATCCATGATATGGTGATGGATGACAGAAGAGTTAAGGTGCGTGAGATTGCTAGTGCTGTGGGCATGTCGACTGAACGAGTACATAATATTTTGCATAAACATTTGGACATGAGAAAGCTATCCGCAAGATGGGTGCCGCGATTGCTCACGCTTGACCAAAAACGGAATTGTGTGAAGTGTGGCAAGGATAGTTTGCAGCTGTTCCAGAAGAATTCGGAGGACTTTAAGCGTCGTTTCGTCACTGTGGATGAAACATGGATACATTACTATACTCCTGAGACCAAACAACAATCTAAACAATGGGTTACCAAGGGGGAATCTGCACCAAAAAAGGCGAAGACCGTTCCTTTGGCCGGAAAGGTTATGGCGACTGTCTTTTGGGATTCGCAAGGGATAATCCTCATCGACTATCTGGATAAATCCTATTATTCGGAAGGGATCAACAAACTAGAACATCGTTGGACGAAGTGTATAAGCCTAAAAGGAGACTATGTCGAAAAATAAAAAAGGTTTACCCCAAACACATAAGTAGTTTTTATTTTTGCACGGACTTTTCAAACCAGCCTCGTATAAGATCACTTCGATGTCCGTCTGTCTATCCAACTGTCTGCCTGTCTGTCTATCTGTCTGTCACACCCCATTTTCTCCGAAACTATTTGACATAGAAAGTTGAAATTTGGCACTAACATAGGAATTGATGACCTCATCAGAACCGTGTAGTTTTGAAAATCATATTTGGACATAAGGGGTTACTTTTGGGGGGTGAAATCGAAATTGAAAAAAAAAATTTTACTGGGTCATCTAGTTTAGTGTCAAATGAAAGCTTGTACAAATATGAGTTCAAAAATATATATAATGTAATACTTGCGCACACTTTTCTTTATATTATTTTTAAAAAATTGCGAAAAGTCGCTGTCCATCCCTTTATCTCGAAAAGTACTGATCAAAAAATTTTTAAAAAATTCTGGAATATTCTCCACAGGATGTAAATTGAACGAAAATTATCACGAGTGCATTACCTTTAATAATCTATATATATAAAAAAAAACAAAAATTTCGAGGTCATCAGTTTTCAGTAAAGATCGGAAAAAACTTTGTTGAAAACTCATTTGGGATGTGTTTTGTGAAGTCGTTGATCATTTTGTACCTCCGTGACTGCGCAAGTCCAGTTTGCACTTGACCGGTTATTTATAAACTAACTCTATTCAGTGATTTCTTTTCGCAAAGTCGTTAATTACTTAATCATAAAAGTCGCTTATGGTTGATTACATGAAAGTATTTAAAAGCTTTTTTTCTATTGAAAGTAACGCTAGTGACGACAATCTTTCCTATGACTGAGTGTTCCTTGTGAATGTGTGAATTCACTTCATGGCTTAAACTTTACTTAAATTAAGTTTGGAATGTTGAATCTTTGGCACAATGACACTACTCAGTCTATATCACCACTACACCCAACACTTTATTTTTGCACTCTACGCGCGTTTCGCTAACCATGTTAGCTTTATCAGGAGCGTTGATTGACTATTAATCAATTGATAGTCAATCATCGCTCCTGATGAAGCTAACATGGTTAGCGAAACGCGCGTAGAGCGCAAAAATAAAGTGTTTGGTGTAATGGTGATATACCCTGAGTAGTTTTCTTAAATTGTTTAAATCATCAATCATTCCACACATTAATTTCATTTGAAAATGATAGGCAAGGCTAAGAAAACAATTTTACATTTTTATGCATGCACAGAGCTATTTTATGTCTTCATAAATTTTATCGTGAAAATGTCGAACAATTTTGTTTTAAATGAATTTAGATATTGATATTTCACTTTTAATAATGTTTTCTTCTTCATTATATCGGTTTGAGGCAAGAATTTTCAATATCACAATTATATTCTGAATTGCTAGCGATGATAGAGATGATATAAAAAAAAAAACTATGAAAACTCACTTGGTCAAATAAAATGTGAGGTGGATATACATACCTGGTATAAAATATTCTTCAATTTTATGAGTATACTTTAAAAAAAAAAACCAGTCAAGTGCAAGTTGAACTTCCACAATTGGTGTTCAGTACGTTGATTGCTTTTAAAATAAAAAAAAATTGTTACGGAGGTATAAAATGATCAGTGACTTCACAAGACACACCCCAAATAAGTTTTCAACAAAGTTTATTTTCAATCTTCACTGAAAACTGATGACTTTGAAATTTTTTTTTTTTATATACCAGATATATTATTAAAGGTAATGCTCTCGTGATAATTTTTCTTCAATCTACACCCTGTGGAGAATATTCCAGAATTTTTTCAAAATTTTTTGATCAGCGCTTTTAGTGATAGGGGGGGGACAGCGACTTTGGCGATTATTTAAAAATAATACAAAGAAAAGTGTGCGCAAGTAATACATTATATATATTTTTGAATAAGCTTTCATTTGACACCCCACTAGATGACCTAGTAATTTTTTTTCACTTCCGATTTCACCCCCCAAAACTAACCCCGTAAGTCAAAATATAACTTTCAAAACTACATGGCTCTGATGAGGCGATCAATTCCTATATTATTACCAAATTTCAACTTCCTATGACAAATAGTTTCGGAGAAAATCGGCTGTGACAGATAGATAGACGGACAGACGGACAGACGGACAGACGGACAGACGGACAGACGGACAGACGGACAGACGGACAGACGGACAGACGGACAGACAGACGGACAGACGGACAGACGGACAGACGGACAGACGGACAGACGGACAGACGGACAGACGGACAGACGGACAGACGGACAGACGGACAGACGGACAGACGGACAGACGGACAGACGGACAGACGGACAGACGGACAGACGGACAGACGGACAGACGGACAGACGGACAGACGGACAGACGGACAGACGGACAGACGGACAGACGGACAGACGGACAGACGGACAGACGGACAGACGGACAGACGGACAGACGGACAGACAGACGGCCAAACAGACACCGAAGTCATCTTATAAGTGTTCCGTACGGAACACTAATTATAATTAAATATAGCTTTGTAAAGAAACCTACATAAAAATAACATACAATATTTAAATCTTAAAACAATCTACTTAGTCCAATAGCTCCCTACAATTGGCTAAGGCAGGGAATGAGTGGAAGCGTTATACGATTTTTGGTGCTTAGCATCCACAAGCCAAACCTAGTGATGTCGGTCTCTGTAAAGCGCATGCGCGAATGCGTATAATCAACTGCCACTTTACACGATTCAAATATTTTCCCCGTGGATGCTACCCCCTATTCGACAATACATCGCTTCCATTGGGAATATGCACATAAAAGATTATCATTATTTTTCACGTGTAATATAAAAATTTGTAAAAAGATACATAATGCCGTTATAATAAGAAATTAATTTTAAGTGATTTAAAGTACGTTAAAATAGAAAACAGTCCGACAATATGAATTTTAAAAAATATAAGGGACGCGGCACTTCCACAGCTTCCACGGATTGCACGCCACTCACGTATAATAATACGAAATCACTACTAGTTTAACAGACGAGGAAACTGCGTCTTCAAAAAGTTTCACTTTTTTTTATTGATGTTTTAAAATTTTCATCTTGATTGGATAAAATCAGTCAAGGGATTTATCCAGAAGGTTCTTTTAGAAGTTTTAAATAAATACTGGAAATTTAGATGATGCTACTGTAAGATGGGAAAAAATTTAATAGTGTAAGAGCTTTAGAAATATTTAGAGCTAAAAACTAACATTTCTCTATATAAACTGTTTCTGCTAATAGTGGAAATAATAGAAACATAAAATAATTTTAAGATTTCTGGTCTCTATGAATTTTAAAAATAACCTATGATATGCAAAATGACGCTGAGACTATAATAAAGCTATTAACCCTACCCTTTTTATTTCCTTTTGTTGAAGCGACATTTGCTCAAAAATTAAAGATTCATATTATATTTTTAGTGTTCCATACATAATACTTTTAAGATCACTTTGGTGTCTGTCCGTCCGCTCGTTCGTCCGTCCGTCCGTCTGTCACACCCGATTTTCTCCAAACCTATTTGACATAGGAAGATGAAATTTAGTACTAATATAGGAATTGATGGCCTTATCAGAGCCGTGTAGTTTTGGAAATTAAATTTTGACTTAAGGGGTTAGTTTTGGGGGGTGAAATCGGAAGTGAAAATTTTTTTGTTTACCGGGTCATCGACTGGGGTGTCAAATGAAAGCTTGTAAAAACACGAGATCAAAAATATATATAATGTAATACTTGCGAACAGTTTTCTTTGCATTATTTTTAAAAAATTGCGAAAAATCGCTGTTCTCATTTATCTCGAAAAATATAGTTTATAGGAATATTCTCCACAGTATGTAGATTGAACGAAAATTATCACGAGGGCATTACCTTTAATAATTTACCTGGTATATAAAAACAAAAACAAAAGTTTCAAGGTCAACAGTTTTCAATAAAGATCAGAAACAAACTTTGTTGAAAACTCATTTGGGGTGTGTTATGGGAATTCACTGATCATTTTATACCTCCGTAACAAAAATTTTTAATTTAAAAGTAATTAACGTACGGAACACTAATTGCACAAAGTCAACTTGCACTTGTCCGGTTATATAGTATTATATGAGTATAAAACGTTTGTGATCTATAAATCATTTACGTCGATAACGGTCGTACCCAGTAGACAAACACACAAATCAGCAAACACTTAGACCGACGCACAGTAGGGTAAAATACCCGAAAAATGGAAAAAAAAACCTCCTAAAGTACTTCAGAAATATCAGTTACTTATGTGTGGTGTCAAATATAATGTATTTTTTTGTGCTGAATCGAATAGAAGAATTTCTAAATTTATAAAACTGGCTGCATGCTATGCCAATTTATTCATATAATTACAATATTAGTGCAGTTTTTGATGCATTTTCGTGCTTAATCGAATTTTAGTGTCACTAAGATGGACTAATATGAAAATATAGAAAGAATACTATTTCGTAACCAGATATTTTATTTAGGTAGAAACCAGAGATCACTGCTTACACACGATTTTTGTATGGAAATGATATTTAGAGGTAGTGAACTCTAAATTACTTATAACATTTTTCAGTGGTTTTTATTCTTCAAGGAACTCGTCAAAATTAAGCAATCATGCTTCGAACATGAGTACTTAAGTACATTACCATATATGTTATATTATTGATTTCTACTTCTACTAAAATGGAAGTATGATGATAGCATTTGTTTGCCTTAAGTTATGAAGACTAGCTCCACTCACTTCGAAAGAACCTCTTGCTTGTTTAGATAATAGCTACTATGAGCTTCGATTTCCCGCAAAGAACGTCACCAAATATCACCGATGCAGTTTCTGTTGATAGTTCATTACACAGGGGACAAAAAGTGGTCATTTCAGGACAATAATATACAAGTTTTTTTTTCAACTGTTCCTTATGCTTCATTGCGCATTTCCACTATATATAACTACACTAAATTTTCTACAAATTATGTTTTATGTATTTTTTGTCAGTCAAATGATTTAGCCGCTAGAGCTTTTTGAAATTTAGTGATACTTCGGACATAGCGCTAAGCGAAGAGCAACCTCGTTTCTCGCTCGGAGCACTATTTTCTGGTCACAAATGTCGATTAATAATTTCGCTAAATATCAACTAATTAAATTGTTTTAAATAAAGATATCGTGAAAATAGAATTCTTAGCGCGAAATAAGGGAGTAAACTTTTGGGTTAGCTCTGTGTCCAAAATTTACTAAATTTCAAGGTGCTCTTGCGGCTAAACTGTCCATCTGTCAAAAAACCCGTAGAACATAATTTGTTGAAAAGTTATGTATATATGTTATTTGTAGTTTATTTTTGTATGGAAGTATCGAAAAGTGCGTAGTTTTCAAGTAATAAGCGAAAAATTGAAAAGAGAGCATTTTTCGCCGTTTTCTGCATTTTACTTAAAATTCACAATATTTACGAGGCAGCAAAGTTAAAATTTGGATTCGTTACTCCAAAAAACATAAAGAACATTCGAGAAAAAACTTCTATATTTTTTTCCTGAAATGACCACTTTTGTCCCCTACTTACTGGACTATCCACTGAAATTGCATTCGATGGCGTTCTTTGAGGAAAATCGAACCTCATAGTACCTAGTATCTAAGCAAACAAGAGGTTCTTTGGAGGCGAGTGAAGCTTGTCTTTAAAACTCAAGAAAAACAAAAACTATTACCATACTTTCACTTTCATGGAAGTAAAAATTGGTAATATAATATATACGGTAATAACTCATGTTCGCTGCATGATCGCTTAATTTTGACGAGTTCCTTGAATAATAAAAACCAATGAAAAACGTTATAAGTAATTTGGAGTTCCCTATCTGTAAGGAACATTTCCATACAAAAATTGTTTGTAAACAGTGTTGTCTGGTTCGGGCTACTTTGGGGCCGTTTTTATTCTTCTGCTATTGGAAAAATTTGGAAGTTAAACTACAGTAAAAATTAACAATAATAATTTTTGAAAGTGTTTTGAAATTTAGGTTTTTTTTCACTTATTTCCCACTGTGAGACGGTAATTGGAAACTATGCATTTGTGCTCTAAGCTTTCTGATAATGAAACGGCCAATATATTACATCAATTAAGCACAATTAAGTTCTGTTTCCAAATATCTATATTTTTGCGGTTTATGGTTAATGTAGTTGCATTTTCAAATTATCTAATAAATAAACTTTCCAGTTTCACAAGTTGAAAAGATTGACTCACAGGTGCAAGGATTTCTATAAACCGTTTTATCTCCCAAGAATGACAAATATGTGTCTGCGTGTGCAAAATCCCTTACCACGCTTTTAGTCTGTACTAAGAATTTTGTATACGCCTTATAAAATGATGGTGATGGCTTTTAAGCAAAGTAAACGCTGTTACTAAAATTCTTCATTGCAGTTTTGTGAATACAGTTAAAAGTTCTCGGGCTCACGTTGTGTTAGATTTTATTTACCGTTATATAATTTTGAAGCTAATTCTTCCACGGCTAAAAAGCTACCCATTTTATTAAACATTTATTATTTATGTATTATTATATATTTATACTAGCCGTGCCCGCGGCTCCGCTCGCGTGGACTTGATTTACCTTTATCGTCACTATTTATTCGTTATGTTTATATTATTATATAGCTCGAGAGGCCTTAGAGGCCCATGGCTTGGTTGCATACTCGTCTCCTGTTAGCTTTTCCCAGTGCGGGATTCCTATCAACTCCAGATCTTGCTTTACTGCCTGAATCCATGTAAATAGAGGTCTACCCTTGCCTCTTCTTCCAACCACTCCTCTTATTAGGGCTTGCTTTGCCTGTCAAGGATGAAGGAAGAACTTCATCCTTGCCACGCGTCCCAACCATCTTAATCGCTGGCTTCTTATGATTTGGCTTATAAGGGGTAACGTATATAGGCATTTTAATTCGTAGTTTGTTCTTTTTTTCCACAGTCCCTCTTCTTTCCTTCCTTCATTGATTCTTCTCAAAGCTTTCCTTTCCCACACCTCCAACGTCTCCTTTTCTCTTGCATTCAGTTTCCACGTTTCGCATCCATATGTCACCCTGGGTTTGACAACTGTCGCATATATGTTTTCTTTTGCTTTTCTTGATACATTCTTTGATTTCAATATTGGATTCATTGCCCCCAAACATATCTGTCCTTTCACTATTCTTGCTTGTATCTCCGTCCTTTCTTGTCCACTCTCTGTTAGTGTTACTCCCAGATAATTAAATTTGTCTACTTTTTCAAACATATATATTTTCCCTAAGTTGTTTATTATATCTAAACTTTTGTTGTTTTTATTATCCTTCTTCTTTGCAATTTCCATGTATTTTGTTTTTTCCTCATTTATCTTTAGTCCTCTCATCCTTCCCCTTTCTTCTATCCTACTTATGGCTTTTTTGAGGTTCTTTTTTGCTCTTGCAATCACTGCTACATCATCAGCATAGGCCAAGCATTGGCAGGTTTGTTGGTATATCGTTCCATTTGTTTTTATTTCTGACTCCCGGATAATCTTCTCTAGTACCAAATTAAATAGACATGTCGACACGGGATCCCCTTGTCTTAATCTTCTCTTCACCTTAAACTTGTCTGATACTTTGCCCTCAACCAACACTCTATTTTTTGTATCATTCAGGGTCATTCTCATCATGCGAATCAATTTACTTGCAATTTTAAGTTCTTCTATTATCTTGTAGAGTCTTTCTCTATTTACAGAGACATATGCTTCTCTAAAATCCACAAAGACCAAGTGTAGTGCTAAATTTTGTTCTAAGGTATTACCTTGGTTTTGCTTAATCGAAAATATCTGGTCTGTAACCGAACTATTGGTACTCTCCCAGAATAGACTCGGCTTTCTCTTCTAGGCTGTTTTTGATAGTCACCACTACTATCTTGTACACGACATCCAGTAAGGCTATTGGTATATAATTAACACATATAGTTTTTTCTCCTTTTTTGTATATTGGACAAATGAGGGACTCTCTCCAGCTTACTGGCATCTTTTCTGTTTCCCATACTTCTTGCACCAACCAGCATATTTCATTTTCCAGATCTACTCTTCCAGCTTTTATCATTTCTACTGTTATACAATTTCCACCCGGGGCCTTATTTTTTTTGGGTTCTGAGTATTTCTCTTATTTTTTCCCTCCTGCCCTTCAGTTAATTTTACTTCCTATTTCTCATTCAACTCCTCATTTTTATCTCCATTTAATGTTTCTTTAAAGTGTTCCGCCCATCTATTCAGCCTTTCTGCTAAATTTCCATCATTTTTCCTATATATTAGCATTTTATCTCTGTTTATTCCCTTTGTATTTTATAAAAAAAAAACATGTAAATCGGATAAGTGGTTCTTCTGTGCTAAGCGCACTAATAGCCAGACAGACAGACAGAGAGACGTTACGTTTTATATATATTATAGTTTTTTTATATATATATTAAATTAAGAATTAAAAAAAACACGTAAATCGGATGAGTGGTTCTCGAATGATAAGCACACTAACGGACAGACAGACAGACAGAGAGACGTTGCGTTTTATATATATTATATAGATCATTATTATTATTATATAACCTGGCCAGAGAACATATGTATGAATTAAAAAAACACGTAAATCGGATAAGTGGTTCTCGAGGAATAAGCGCACTAACAGACAGACAGACAGACAGAGAGAAGTTGCATTTTATATATATTATAGGTATAGATTATTATTATTATTATTATTATTATATAACCTGGCCAAAGAATATATGTATGAATTTAAAAAAAGACACGTAAATCGGATAAGTAATTCTCGCGTGATAAACGCACTAATGGACAGGCAGACAGACAGAGCGACATTGTATTTTATATATATTATAGATTATAGATATTCTCTGCTACATAATATTGTTCCATATTTAATGGTTTAGGCTGTGTATTGCAAGGAAACGCGCTAGCGGCAAACTTTTTTCCGACTTCACTCACTATTATCGTCACTGCTCATTCCTTATGCTACCTATCGTAATAAAATATAGGCTATAACCTGGCCAGAGAACATATGTATGTTTTAAAAAAAAAGTACGTAAATCGGATAAGTGGATTTCCAGTGATAAGCGCACTAACGGACAGACAGACAGACAGAGAGACGTTGTATTTTATATATATTATAGATATTATTTATATATTATTGAATTTAGAATGTCAGTAAGTTAGTGATACCAGGTCTGAATATTTTTTATTGGCGTTGCCATTTACTGCTATTGGCGCTGCCATTTACTGCTGTATATTCAAATAGAATAAAGATTTGGTAATTGGCAATGTTGTAACGTGATCAGCACATGTTTCCTTGTGCATATTGACTTTTCTCAATTTAAGGTTCATGTGAAAACTTTATAAAAACGTTAATATAAACTACAAAAAAATAATTACATTTATAATCATCCATGTAATACACAAATTTCTATATCCTTTCACGCCTTCATATATATAAATATTCAGTCTGTCAAGTAAAAACGTGTCCGCGATAATTCATTTTTGGTAGAGGCAATTATAGCGATTCAACAAAAGTTCGGTAGGGGAAAACTTTGTCTACAACGCGTTTTAGTTAAAGTATCAGTGGTTTCCGAACTCTCATGGAAACCACGTAAAATCCAAAATGAGTAACTTGTTTGTGGGCCGGTTCGAGGCTGTCTTTCTTTGTTCCCATCCAAAGGGACCTAAAATGACAAATTCCCCTGCCGTTAATATATTTAAAAGTCGGTATCGTTTGTGAAGAAGTTGGTAAATCGTTTAAACGAGACGAAAAATGTCGACGACTTGCGGAAATGTGTCTCGGCAGGCAAAGTCACTCCGAAAGTCGAAAAACAAATCGTGTCTTTGTTTTCACGGGTTGAAATTGATGCTGCGTCAAGGAGCGGTAAAATTTAAAATATCGGGTTTGAATGTGTCCCATGGGACCATTCGACAACATCTTCGTTCTAATAACGTCAAATTCCGAAGCACGTTGGAGAAACCTTGGCTGGGCGAAAATCACGTCGTGAAGCGGCTCGCTTGGACCCAATATAAGATTCCAGAGTGGCCCGCATTATCTCCAGACACCAACCCTATTGAAAACCTTTGGTTCCTTGTAAAGAGAGAGCTCCGAGGAAAGACTATGAGGACTTTAACTTAGTTGTCTCACGAGATTCGAAAAATTTGCAAAGTATGCAGAAAATCTCGTCGACAGCATGCCTCGAAGATGCCAGGCGATTAGCGATGCAGGAGGCGATTTGATAACTTACTAAGGTAATTACGCCGCTGTTAGCACTCCAAAGAATACATTGAAGGCTACAAATGTTTCCGAAACACATTTTTTCAAGAATATGAGCGGTCATATTCTTACTTGACAGACTGTAATATATTTAGAGTATATCGCTATTTATGTACAATTTCATTATTAGGCATATTTTACATTTAGAATATTTAAATTTTAATTTATGATGGGATCTATCAGAGGAATAGGAATTGAAATAAGCCGAAAAAAAACCGCTGAAATTCTTTGTTAACCTAAAATTTTTCACAAAATCAAAAGACATACCTCAATTTATGTAAAATTCACCTATTTTAATAATACAGAGTTCTCAACTAAAAATTCTTTTCAAATGACCGACCTGTACGTTCTCAAAAAATAAAAATAAAAAATTTAGCATCATTAATAATATTATATCGTATCTGCTTTCCGGCGATCCAAGTTCGATTCTCGGCTTGGGAAATAAAATAACAAAAGAGAAAAAAGGAAAATAAAATTACAACATGACGGTCGTCTCTCTCGGGAAGGCATTGTCTAGTAAAGCCCTATCATTTTGACCGTTCGGAATCGGTATTAAACTGTAGGTTTCCTTTGTATGTGGAATACTTAAAAAAGACACGAACCACAGGTAAAGGCGAGAGGATCGTGTCTCGATCTCGTATCCCGATAAATGGCATATCGAGAAGAAGAATAATATTAAAAGGGAGAAAATTAATCTTAATCTGGTTACTAACTATCGAGATATTTTCTTGGAAGTATATTCCCACAATATGAAATGCATAGCAGGTACATAAAGCGCAGGTAAAAATTTAAATGAAATAATAATTAGTAAGAAATGGAAATTTACTTCCTGAAATGTAAATATCTGGAGATGCCACCATTCTTTAATTTCTAACACCACCAGTCAAACTAAAGGATGCTCATCGGCCTTAAAAAGTAGCATTAAAAAAAATGGCATAGCGCAGGCGCAAATATTATTGACTACTGACTTGTAAGTTATATGTGTATATTATAATGTATGTTATATAATGTATATTATATATTATTACTAGCTGTGCCCGCGGCTCCGCTCGCGTGGACTTGATTCGCCTTTATCGTCACTGCTTATTCGTTATGTTTATATTATTATATAGTTCAAGGGGCCTTAGAGGCCCATGGCTTGGTTACATACTTGTCTCCACTTCTTTTTATCTCCTTTTAGCTTTTCCCAATGTGGGATTCCCATCAACCCCTGATCTTGCTTTACTGCCTAAATCCATGTAGATCGAGGTCTACCCTTGCCTCTTCTTCCAACCACTACTCTTATTAGGGCTTGCTTTGCCTGTCTTTCTTCCTTCATCCTTGCCAGGTGTCCCAACCATCTTAATCGCTGGCTTCTTATGATTTGGCTTATAAGGGGTTTCGTATATAGGCATTTTAATTCGTAATTTGTTCTTCTTCTCCACAGTCCCTCTTCTTTCCTTCCTCCGTAGATTCTTCTCAAAGCTTTCCTTTCCAACACCTCCAACGTCTCCTTTTCTCTTGCATTCAGTTTCCATATTTCGCATCCATATATCACCGTGGGTCTGACAACTGGCGTATTTATTCTTTCTTTTGCTTTTCTTGATGCATTCTTTGATCTCAATATTGGATTCATTGCCCCCAAAGATCTCTGTCCTTTCGCTATTCTTTCTTGTATCTCTGTCCTTTCTTGTCCACTCTCTGTTATTGTTACTCCCAGATAATTAAATTTGTCTACTTTTGCAAACGTATATCTTTTCCCTAAGTCGTTTATTACATCTAAACTTTTGTTGTTTTTATTATCCTTCTTCTTTGTAATTTCCATGTATTTTGTTTTTTCCTCATTTATCTTTAGTCCTCTCATCCTTCCCCTTTCTTCTATCCTACTTATGGCTTTTTTGAGGTTCTTTTTGCTCTTGCAATTACTGCTACATCATCCGCATAGACCAAGCATTGGCAGGTTTGTTAGTATATCGTTCAATTTGTTTTTATTTCTGACTCCCGGATTATCTTCTCTATTACCAAATTAAATAGACATGTCGACACTGGATCCCCCTGTCTTAATCCTCTCTTCACCTTAAACTTGTCTGATACTTTGCCCTCAACCAACACTCTATTTTCTGTGTCATTCAGGGTCATTCTCACCATGCGAATCAATTTACTTGGAATTTTTAGTTCTTCCATTATCTTGTAGAGTCCTTCTCTATTTATGGAGTCATATGCTTCTCTGAAATCCACAAAGTGTAGTGCCAAATTTTGTTTTAAGCTATTATCTTGGATTTGCTTAATCGAAAATATCTGGTCTGTAATCGATCTATTTTTCCTGAATCCACGCTGGTACTCTCCCAGAATAGACTCGGCTTTCTGTGCTAGTCTGTTTTTGATAGTCAACACTACTATCTTGTACACGACATCCAGTAAGGCTATTGGTCTATAATTAGCACATAGAGTTTTTTTTTCTCCTTTTTTGTATATTGGACAAATGAGCGACTCTCTCCAGCTCACTGGCATCTTTTCTGTTTCCCATATTTCTTGCACCAACCGGCATATTTCATTTTCCAGATCTACTCCTCCTGCTTTGATCAGTTCTGCTGTTATACAATTTCCACCCGGGGCCTTATTTTTTTTGGGTTTTGAGTATTTTTCTTATTTCTTCTTTGCAGGGTTTGTTTGTCCCCTCCTGCCCTTCAGTTAATTTTGCTTCCTATTTCTCATTCAACTCATTTTCATCTCCATTTAGTGTTTCTTTAAAGTATTCCCCCCATCTATTCAATCTTTCTACCAAGCTTACTGCTAAACTTCCATCTTTTTTCCTACATATTAGCATTTTGACACTGTTTATTCCCTTTGTATTTTATAAAAAAAAAAACACGTAAATCGGATAAGTGGTTCTTGAGAGCTAAGCACAGTAATAGATAGACAGACAGACAGAGAGACTTTACGTTTTATATATATTATAGATTTTTTTGACATATATTAAATTAAGAATTAAAAAAAAAAATCATGTAAATCAGATGAGTGGTTCTCGAATGATAAGCACACTAACGGACAGACAGAGAGACGTTGCGTTTTATATATGGTATATTATATAGATTATTACTATTATTATATAACCTGGCCAGAGAACATATGTATGAATTAAAAAAAAACACGTAAATCGGATAAGTGGTTCTCGAGTGATAAGCGCACTAACGGACAGACAGACAGACAGAGAGACGTTGCATTTTATATATATTACAGATATTTTTTGCTACATGATATTTTTCCATATTTAATGGTTTAGGCAGTGTATTGCAAGAGAACGCTCTAACGGCAAACTTTTTTCCGACTTGATTCACTATTATCGTCACTGCTTATTCCTCATGTTAACTAACGTAATAAAATATAGCCTATAACCTGGCCAGAGAACATATGTATGTTTAAAAAAAAAAGCACGTAAATCGGATAAGTGGTTCTCCCCTGATAAGCGCACTAACGGACGGACAGACAGACAGAGAGACGTTGCATTTTATATATATTATATGTTAGATGTAATAAAATATATATCTATAACCTGGTCAGAGAACATATGTATGAATATAAAAAAAATCACGTAAATCGAATAAGTGGTTCTCGAGGGATAAGCGCACTAACGGACAGACAAACAGACAGAGAGACGTTTCATTTTACATATATTATAGATATAAATTATTATTATTATTGTATAACCTGGCCAAAAAATATATGTATGAATTTAAAAAAAGACACGTAAATCGAATAAGTGGTTCTCGCGTGATAAACGCACTAATGGACAGACAGACAGACATTTTATATATATTATAGATTATAGATATTCTCTGCCACATAATATTGTTCCAAATTTAATGGTTTAGGCTGTGTATTGCAAGGGAACGCGCCGCAAACTTTTTTCCGACTTCATTCACTATTATCGTCACTGCTCATTCCCTATGCTACCTATCGTAATAAAATATAGCCTATAACTTGGCCAGAGAACATATGTATGTTTTAAAAAAAAAAGTACGTAAATCGGATAAGTGGTTCTCCAGTGATACGCGCACTAACGGACAGACAGACAGACAGACAGACAGAGAGACGTTGCATTTTATGTATATTATAGATATTATGCAAGACTTATTGAAAGATTTCAAATTTATGTAATTTTAATAAATTTTAAGTAATAATATTTAGACATAGGTGACTATACCATGCAAATCCAGTTTTTTTTTTATTTTCTCGGCAAAAATAAACATTTATGGGAAATTTCACTGTCAATTTATATAATTTTTCCATGTAGCTTTACATCTTTTTTTTCCAGTGTACTTTTAACTAAAGTTTCATAAAGCGCTACGTTATCGAATAAATTTCTATAAACAATGACGCCTGTATCAACACTTGCATCAATACTCAGCTTTAATAAAAAAATCAACCACAGGTTTGTGCTTTAAACTCACTTTCCGCCCGTTAGTCAAAATACATTACCACGAGGCGTCTAATAGAACACATGTCATAAAACAGCTGATACAACCCTAATGAATGATGTCGTTTTCTATAACAAAAAGATACAACAGCTGACGCGAATATTTATTTCTGTTTTCGATAAGTTCTTTTCGTTTTTGGATATTCGATATACATCGCCATTAATTAAATCTCGCAAGTTGAACTTGTAAGTATTAGAATTATGTAAGTAGATCCAGTTATATTTTAACTTTTTTTTCAACATTCATATGAGAAAACAAACCCTTTACATTGTTTAAAAATTATTATGCTGTTTTTTTAACGTAATTAAAGGACTCCGTATCTATAAAAGTCCTCTAAACTTGTACTTTTGGTTTACTGTTTGGTTGCCGCCAGATTTTACGAGTATATAGTGAAAAAGCTGTATCAACAAAAAGAAAAATATAATTAGTAGGAAGGGGGTACTACATGGTTTTACAAACAAATCAGCCTCTCATATATTCATAGAATCACGAAACCATGATTTTTTATATATACTCTAAACTAAGATCTGTTAAGAAACTAATATTATTCTAGAATATATATAAAATAAAACCGGAAAAGTGCAAGTCAGACATGCACAATTAGTGTTCCGTACGTTGATTGCTTTTAAAATAAAAAATTTTGTTACGAAGGTTGATCAATGATTTCACACAAAACACACCCCAAATGAGTTTTCAACAAAGTTTGTTTCCGGTCTTTACTGAAAACCGATGACCTTGATTTTTTTTTAATTACCATATAAATTAATAAAGATAATTTGGGTCAATCTACACCCCGTGGAGAATATTCCAGAATTTCTTCAAGGTTTTTTGGTCAGTTCTTTTCGAGATAAGGGGGAACAGCGATTTTTTTCAATTTTTTTAAAAATAATACAAAGAAAAGTTTGCACAAGTATTACCTTATATATATTTCTGAACTCATGTTTTTACAAGCTTTCATTTGACACTCCACTCGATGATCTAGTAATTTTTTTTTTCATTCCCCAAAATTAACCCCTTCGGTCAAAATTTAACTTTCAAAACTACATGGCCCTGATGAAGCCATCAATTAGTGTCAAATTTAAACTTTCTATGTAAAATAGTTTCGGAGAAAATGGGGTGTAATAGACGGGCAGATAGACAGATGGACAGACACCGAAGTGATCTTATAAGTATTCCGTACGGAACACTAAAAATGAATTGACCTTCTAATGCACCTGTAAGTGACAGGCACTAAGGGCCGAAAAAAATATCTATTTATTTTGAACTATTAGATAGACAGTAGCTTAACTATTTTATTTAGGTCCAGCTGTGACGGCTTTATCAATAATTTTTATTCTCCTAATATAAAAAAAGCTTTTACGGTTTATAAAAAGGGCGCAACCGCAGTTGATATAAACTTATAGGTGGGAGTAATGGTAACGGAGTAATATAGTTTGGTGAATTTAACACTCTTAAGCCACATTAACTAAATCTATTAATATAACTAAATAAGAATATATGTACTGTTCTTCTTCAAATGCCGCCTCCTCAACGGAGGTTTGCGACAATCAACCGGAATTCTTCTCTATCTTGAACAAAACCGATAAGTGTGCTAGCCTCTTTAATGTCAAACCACTGGCGCAGATTCGGCATCCATGAAAACTTTTTACGTCGGATGCCTCGACTTCCTTCAATCTCTCCCTCTATAATCAGCTGCAGAAAACCATATTTAGCATTTCTGATAATATGGCCAAAGTATGCTGCTCTTTTTACTGTAGCTAAAAGTTTCTGGTCCTTTTTCATCCCCTCCAGGACTTCAACATTGGTTACTCGCTCGGTCCACGATATTCTCAACATTCGTCGGTACAACCACATTTCAAATAAATCCAGACATGACATGGTTCGTGCTTTTAATGTCCACCCCTCTACCCCATATAATAACGTAGACAGTACATAGCATTTAGTGGCTCGCCATCGAGTAGTCAGACTTAAATCCCGGTTGCACAGAAGTGCTTTCATTTAAAAAAAAGAATTTCGGGCTATTTCAATTCTACATTTAATTTCCTTATCGGGATCCCATTTGTCGTTGAGCCAGCACCCTAAGTACTTAAATCTCTGTACTCTTTCTATGTCTTGCCTTCCTACTCGCAGTCTAACATTGTCAACTTGTCTTACTAATGACCATGAATTTTGTCTTCTTAATATTCATTCTGAGCCCATATCTTTGGCTGATGGTATTGACTCTGTCCAATATACATTCCAATTCTTCTTCATCATTAGCAAGGAGCACCGTATCGTCAGCATATCGGATGTGGTTGACAGGTTTTCCATTCACCTTTATTCTCACCTTTATATCCTCCAAGGCTTCCTGGAAAATCGATTCTGAATATAGATTAAAAAGAAGGGGCGACAATATACATCCCTGCCTGACGCCCTTTAAAATTTGTATGTTCTCCGTTGACATTCTTATGTGAGCTGACTGATTCCAATATAAGTTTTTAATAATCCTTATGTCTTTGCCATCTAGTCTAATTCGTTCTTGTAAATAAATTAATTTGTCGTGCTTCACATTATCAAATGTCTTCTCATAATCTATGAAGCAAGCGAAGACATTCCTCTGCTGATCGAGGCATTTTTGAGTCAGCACCTGTATTGCAAATAAAGCATCCCTCGTTCCCATTCCATTTCTAAAATCAAACTGGCTTTCGCTTAGGTTCTCATCAATTTTTCTAGTCTAGAGTGTAGGATACGTAGAAATACTTTCAGTGAGTGACACATAAGGCATATTAAACGGTACTCGTTACATTTCTTGGAGTTGGATTTTTTATGGAGTGGAACAGAAGTAGACTGCAACCATTGCCTGGTTGTAGATTCGGTTGAAGATTAGCATTTTCATCATCCAGTAGTTTTAAGATTTCAACATTTAAATCATCGGGGCCATTAGCTTTTCCATTTTTAGTTTCTTTTAACGCTTTAATTAATTCCTTCCTAAGTATGTCTGACCCTTCCATATCACCATCCAGCTGATCTGTTGCCTGTCGATCATCGTTAAAGCATTTTGATATGTATGCTTGCCATATTTTCAATTCTTCCTTTTTATCTAAGATAAGTTTGTTGTTCTCATCTATAAGTTTAACTGGTGTTTTACGTGTGTAAGTATGTGACATCTCTTTGATCTTCTTATGGAGATGAAAATTATCATGCTCTTGTTCTAGCGTTTCTGTGTCATTACCCTGTACATTAACCCATTTCTCTTTAGCAATTTTTATTTCTCTCTCAGCTTTGCCCACACTCCTTCAGTTTCCACATTGTCCGAGTGTTCCCTCATATTTTTTATTTTGTTATTAAGTTCTACAGAAAGTTGAAGCCTCCTGTAGTTTATTTATTTGTTTATTTATACATTCAATTCCAACAGGCCAAGGCCCAATTACAGGAATAACGTTTATACTAATGAGCTACATATAAAAGAAGAACATGATACAAATTCAAGTAATAACCAGAGTATACAAGTAAGAACATTTAACAGTCTGAACAATCTACAAATTAAAAAAAAAAATTAAAATAACAATAATAAAAGCCTAAAAATTCGAATAACCTCTAAACACTAAGCAGAGAACCAATAAGTACCAACAGCCTACTGGAATGGAAATCATCGGAGTTTCCAATGACATTGCTGTTCTTGCACATTATATAAATAGGACTGTGGAATAGTATATTTGACCTAGCCAGGCCGAGGCTAAAAATAGGTGAGTGCCTTGCCCCAAGGAGTGACACATGGAAAGATACATTGCTTAATAGGAAAGAGCAATCAATATGGTGATTTAACAGCTTATATAAGAATTTGATGGAGTGAATGTTCCTTCTTTTTGCAAGAGGCAACTCATTAAACCTTGACTAATTTTATCGTGATCAACACCGCGGTCCAGATAGACACCGTCCCCCTTGAAAATAAGATACTTAATAAAGCCCACCTGAATCGATTCGATTGAGTTGTTATGGCAATTGTATATTGGATACCAAACAATAGAAGTATAGTCAAACTTAGATCTAACAAAGGAATAATAGAGAAGCTTGATTGCAGTTATGTTAGTAAAGTCTCTACAATTTCTAAGCAGGAAACCCAGCATCCTTAATGCACTAGCAACCATTTGTTCAATATGGTCAACAAAAGAGAATTTCTCGTCAAAGATGATACCCAAATCTCTAACCGAACGAAGATTCTGTAGAACAGTATCATCTACGGAATAATTGAAAAATCTAGGGTTGTTAGGATAGGAATATCGGACGATATTGTATTTTGAAAGGTTTAAAATGAGCCTGTTAGTAGAGCACCAGTTGGTGAGAGCATTAATGCTACTCTGTAATTCGTGGCCATCAGAAACCGAGTCTATGCGTTTAAAAATCTTAAGGTCATCGGCATAAGCAAGCTTCCGACAACCCATCCCACTCAGCAAGTCGTCAACAAACATGTTGAAAAGAAGAGGACCCAGACTGGAACCCTGGGAAACACCTGAAATGGGAATATGGAAAGGCGATCTAAACCCATTGATTTCTACAAAGAACCTGCGGTCCAAGAGGTAAGAATTTAAAAGATCAATCCGGTTATTTAAGAGCATCAAGGTTTACTCTATTAATTTTAGTACGGCTGTTGATCTTTTTTAATCTGATTCTCAGTTGTGCCATCAGTAGGTTGTGATCTGATCCAATGTCTACCCTAAGATATGTTTTAACAGATTTTATTGGATTTTGGAATCTGTTGCTATTCAAGATGCAATCCATTTGGTTGCTTATGAGTCTTTCTGGACTATCTTGTGGAGATTTCCAAGTATATAGTTTTTTTAGGCATCTTGAACCATGTGTTTGTCAAAGCCAGTACTAGCAAGTGGAAAAGATTACGAGTAACTCATTGTTCAAGCCGCAGCATGATTTAAAATAGAACAAAAAAACCCAATATACAAATCCTAAAAACAAACATATAGTATCTAAACAAAAAAAAGAGATCTTAATTATTTTCGTTTTTTAAACTTTCTTAGATGATTTAAAGGTCCGCCGCCTAAATTTTCTCTGCTA
>CM032449.1:66180183-66182683 GCA_019049505.1 Pachyrhynchus sulphureomaculatus
TATATATATATATATATATATATATATATATATATATATTATAATCAAACAATTATTGTTTATAGACCAATATATAAGAGGGCAGTAGAAGGTTAGCGGAGTTCTTAGAATCAAAAAATCTTATTGGGAGGTTAGCGGAGTTTTATTGTACATATCGTGTTATGTACCTTTTTCAGTCTCAAATTTCTTTTGCTTTTCCATTACTTTGAATTTTAATAAAACTACTCGTAGTAAATAGTATATAGTGTATATAAAGAAAATCATTCTTTAGTAAAAGATGTTCAAATTTAATAATTATCTATTTTTTTTATAATAGTAAACCCCAAGTATATGAAATTCTTTTGAAATCCATTGCTAAGAAAAATATTGTATTCGTAAAATAGTTACTTCGTTGGAAAGTCTGTAGATCATGAAAAACATAATTTCTGTCTGTTGATCGGCTGCAGCTATAAGAACTAAACGAAACGAGATATAGACATCAAATTGTAATTTATAGAACTTTGTTTAGAAACCTGTAGTTTTTCAGCAATTAGGCTTTAAGTGAAGGAAGAGGAAGTCGATAAATTCTCAAGAGTTTCAGGAGATCTCTGGGAATTTTTATTTGTTTGAGAGCCTCCCTAGATTTTAAATAAAAATATTTTTAGTGACATATAACAGCGGTGGATTATTTGAACTTTTACTATTTTAAATAACTCGTCCAAGTGATTAAAAGGATTTAAGTTGTGGGAGTAGGTTCTTATACTTTAATGTCTGACTTTTCTTCTTCTTTATTTTTTTATTATTGCTAATCCAATAGAAATAATACATAGAGAAGTCTGGATTGTTATTACGAAAGACTTCAAAAAGTCGATAGTATTATTTTACTTTTTATTTATTTGTGATTAGAAATAAAAAATAATTTCAAATGTAACTATTTTATATCGCATCTTTAAGTGATATAAAGGATTTGAGCGGTAAGGGTAGTTTCGAATAACGTGGTAAGGTACAATTTTCTTCTTTAAAACATATTGTGCGAAAGTCAAATTCATTATTTACTTTATAACTTATATTACCAAAGAAACTACTGGGTAAATAACTCACTAATATCAGTTAAAGAAAACTCTGGTCTAAGCTTCCGTATACTTACATTACAATACCATCAACCATTGCTAATAACGAATCGGTAGAATTCATATTTATTCAAAATTTAAAGGATTTCTTGGATCACTCTGTTTCTCATCATCATTAAAATTCTAACCTATTTAAGTGCATAGTTTTGTCTAAGGAAAAGTTAATAATATTATATTTTTCATTAACACCTAATCTCCAAATTTGTATTTTAATAATTTATTTAAATTAATAAATATAAGTGGCAACCTTCCTATGGTATCCAAAGCATTTTGTACTATAAAACAGCAGGTTGTCATGTTGTTTCTGTTTATCCTGACCATTGGTCAGGACTGCATTTCAGTTCACTGTTTCTACCTGCTTTTTACCGTACTCATTGACATTTTAAATGAAATAACCGGTCAAGTGCAAGTTGAACTTGCGCAATTAGTGTTCCGTACGTTGATTGCTTTTAAAATAAAAAAATTTTGTCACAGAGGTAGAAAATGATTATTGACTTCACAAAATACACCCCAATTTTTCGCGAATTTTTAAAAATAATACAAAGAAAAGTGCGCGCAAGTATAATATTATATATATATATATTTTTTACTCGTGTTTTCACAAGCTTTCATTTGACACCACACTCGATGACCTAGTAAAAATTTTTTTTTTTCACTTCCGACTTCACCCCCAGAACTAACCCCTTAAGTCAAAATTTAATTCTCAAAACTACATGGCTCTGATGAGGCCATCAATTCCTATATTATTACCAAATTTCACCTTTCTATGTCAAATAGTTTCGGAGAAAATCGGGTGTGACAGATAGACAGACAGACAGACAGACAGACATCGAAGTGATCTTATAAGTGTTCCGTACGGAACACTAAAATTAAATTGGAGCGAAAAGATTTATGAAATACTTAGTGTATATAACAAATGTCCTTTCTCTAGTCAAATCGACAGTAAAGTCAAGTACGGTGCGTATTCCGTCTTAAATTTACCTGCTGTTAGTAAAAGGGTATATAAAAATAAATTATTACGAATTTTGGACAAATTTTAACTTGAAATTTTATAAGAAAACAAAATGGAAAAAGAGGGATAAAAATAAACAAGAGTTATTAAGCAAATCCTTACAGAGAATCTTGTAACATTATGTCTTACTTACGTTTTTTCGTTGAAGCAAATATCATAAAAAATCCATGTTTTTACTTATAGAATGTACATATATCTCCACATTAGCGATAAATCAATATTTCTCGAATTTACAAAATACTGTCTATATTATGACTTAAAAATATACAATTATTTAATTACAGCAGTTTATTCTTTCCTTTCTTCTGACAAAATTAACTAACAAAACCTGTTATGTACTCATGCAATATAATTAGAGACTCTAACAGGTCAGAAAGCT
>CM032449.1:66187683-66217470 GCA_019049505.1 Pachyrhynchus sulphureomaculatus
AAGCGGTTATAATTTCGCTACGGAACCAAACATCTACAACTAAATAGTTTTAAATTATTTGGAGGAGGGTGGATACAAAAAAAACCCAATATTTGACTAGATGTTCGAGTGCCATATAATTTAACAGTGAAAAAATTTACCTCATCGAATTTTCAACGGCAAAACATTATTGGAGCGAAACGAAATCAATCGATTTTTGAAACATTTTATTACGAGCTATGAAAACTGGCTCACCGACGACAATTTCATTTGAAAAAGAACTTTTTGGAAGCATGGTGAAGCTGCGCGAACGGTGTCAAAGCCAAGATTAATTCAAAAGAAGGTGATGTGTGTTTGATGGGATTTTATGGGAATCGTATATCCAAACGATTGACTGATCTCTGCTATCAACAGTGAGTTAGATTAGAGCGAGCGATTAAGAGGTACTGGCCGGAATTGATCAAGGGAAAAGGCGTTCTTTACCATCATGACAACGTCAAACCACACATATTTTTGACAACTTGGCAAAAATAATAGAAGTTGGCTGGAAAGTGTTGATACATCCACCGTACTGCTTAAAACTTGCATCGTCCGACTATCATTAGTTTTCACCTATGCAGCACTGACTTAATGGTGTAAAGTTGGCCTCGAAAGAAGCTTGTAAAAAGCACTTAGTTCAGTTCTTAGCGCAGAAGTTATACAGTAACGGGATCATGCTTCTACCCCCAATACAAAAATAAATAAATATACAGAGAATTTCATTTTAGAGATAACATCGATTACCATTATAATCTGGGACCTATAGCGTTATTGTATTTAAAACCAGCATCCAAAGCGATAAATGATATTTTTAATAATTACTACTTATAATATTCGGTTATTAAAGTTAAATTCGAGTTGAACTTTTACATTTTTTACTTACATCATCGTCGTGAAACTTACTTATTCGATGTGTAAATTACTACTTTCCAAACGTATCGTGTAAATAACTATTAACAACCGATTTTAATACCTTGTCTAGATTAGGTAACTTTATTTCCTCTAGATTTAAACCATGGATTTTCTATGCAAATTAATTATTATACGAAACGTAAATTCTTCAAGTATTTACTAAAACTACATTTCGTTGATATATTTTTCATGCAACATACAACAACATAGTTGATAAAACCTACGCACCGTTTGTAACGTATATTTTGTTCAATATTCTCTTGCATTTAATGTCGACAGTAATTTGTTTGAACTAGTATAAAATTCCTATTTCCATTTCCTTTTTTACTCTTATTCCTCCACCTTTACCCTATCCAATAGTTTATTTAGTAAAGCCAACAATATACCTACCCTCTAAATTATGCGAGAACGTGCGTAGTTCCAACCTGGACGTGTCACAATGAATCGTTTTTAATTTCGTTTATAGTGGGGTCGATTCTTGTCGGCATCGGCACTAAACCGAATTCACAATCACTATTAATGTCCCACTAAGTAGCAATAAAATTTACAGGCAACACCCGACTTTGGAATTAGTATGCATCCACCGTGTTCGACGGAAAATTACGCGAGACACTGTCTGACCGATCGTCCTTTTAGTAAGAATTAAACTAACGATATCACAAAGAGATAAGTTGTTTAGATGTGAGAGAAGTCGTAATAAATAATTTTGACTAATTTGGTGTAATACAATATAAATAATGATAATAAAAGAACAGGATGACATTTGAAAAAATAAATGAAAATAATATTGGTTAGGAACTGAATCAGTGAATAAATACAAAATATAAAAATGTAAAAGTAAAACAACCATCAAGAGAATGAAAAAGTTGATATATGTCAGAGGGACTCGAGTTGCAATCATTAAATTAATCCTTCTACTAACTCGATTATGGTATTAGTAAACCACCGAAACCATCTTCGAGTTACTCTGCAGTGGTTCTGTAGCTAAGTTGGAATGGAGTAGAAACATTGATGATTTAAATCCTGCCAATAGAAAAAAACACGTATCATTATCCTTGTCTTTATTTTTAAATAAGTAAATAATTTTTCATCTTTTGATTAGTAACATAAAATAGGTATTAATACAAATAATAACTTAATAAATAGAGTCTATAGAAAACGATCCTTTATACTGTTTTTCTCAACTTTTGTTATTTTAAAATTTCTAGTACTTTGTGCAGAATTAAATAGTAAGTAACAGGTTTGTGGAAGGCTTACAGTACTTGGACCACGTAAGAGCTTGTTGTGCACCTGCCCCATTTTAGGGATACGAATAGCCTTTAAAAAGGTTGAATCTCCTTAACACATTCGTGGTCTAAAATTATTGGTGATCCCAGGTGGCGGTGCCTTGTTTAAATAATTCTCCGACAATACGTAATGGCATGAAGAGCTGTCTTCTCCTTTTCCAAGTATTATCTGTAACCTGTCGTCTTTGATACCAATCGGGGTTAGGTGTCCATTCCTTTGGCAGTGTGTCCTGTAAAGATGCTCGTATACTCAATATTAGGTTGCCTTATAAAATTCTTAATCTGTCTCTTCCCTGGTGCCTCGTTCCAGTATTTCAAGATTTATAGTTCATTTTATAGCGGCGTTTCGTCACTTCGGCGCCCGAGGTATCGGTTATTTGTCGGTCAATAGACATTCGGACGGGTTATACAACAGTCAATCTCGGAGGCCACCCACGTGGTAAAGGACCAACCGGTTGTTACAATGGAGAAACGGTAATCCAAGTTTAATGCGCATGTCAACTACTATCTGATGGTGATCTATCTTAGATTCGCCATGAAGAGCAAAAGGGATGGAAAAAGAAATATAACACGCGGTTTAATAAAGGTACAACTAAATGAAGATGAGGGGTGTGAAGTGAGGTCATATGTCCATATGGGCGAGAATGTAGCACGAAATCGAGTGGAATGTGTACAACGAATAGTGGTGCGCATGCTAATGTCATCGAGGTGGTGACGAACGTTCCCATTGATCATAACGGATGCAAATCGTGGGCAGCTGGCAGCGCGACTATCGAATAGACCAGAATACCTGACCTCGGTCGTACCCGAGCGCCAGACATTTCCCAGCAACAATCCCAGTCGTGCCGGAATGTCCTACCTTGGTCAGTCTCGCGGTCCAAGGTATTCTCCAGCAGTACTCGGTCTAGTGGTAAAACTTATCGAGCCTCACCACGTACACTGGTCGATGTGTCGCCAACTGACGACGGTAAGCAGCCCTGTGCAGGTGAACAGGAACGTGGATGACGACTGGTTTGTTGTTTCCGGCGAGTAGTAGTTTATTTTGAAGCGGTCAGTAGCGAGGGATCAGCAGCTTTGCGACTTATTCAGTAGGTGGCGGTGTGATGGTAGTTCGCACTCATCGTGAGTCTGTGGAAAGCTCCTCTGAACTATCAGCAAATTGGTTTTGATTCTTGTCCGATTTAACGCCGTTATCGCGTTATACTCCAGGCTCACGGTGCGCGTGCGCGGCTAATTACGTCTAGTAAGGGATATGCTTGTAAATTGTTGGTATGTCTCAACTTACAAGTGGATGCATCGTGGTCAGGGTATACACCATAAGAAGAAGCATACTGATCGTAAGAGTCCGCAGTATAACTTTAGATGTGCATCAGACAGAGACGCTGCTTGTCAAAAACTTGTTCCGCAGCGAGGAGGATGCTGGTCAAAACGAGTTAGCAGATATCTCCTTCGCTGTGTACTGGAGAGAGAGACGGCCGGCTGGTCAAAAAAAGGACAGCATATAGTCTGTCACCTTGGAGGCGGTATTTGTCAGAGAGAAAGGAAATGTCTTTCTCGGTTAGTCTCGGTCATTCTCATACCTATAAGCGTATACCTCTAATAAAAAAGGATATAATGATTGGCAGCGTTGGACCGGATTTACTGCCTGACTGGGCTGCTTGGCTTCTTACCTCTGGTCGGTCAGTGCTCAACTGCTACTGCCTGTTCAGGCCCGCCAGATGTACGATCCAAGACATTCGACGCGCGCTGGCAGTACTAGCGTTGGTTTAAGGCGATGTCACGGTAGAGGAGCAATAATGGATCGAGGCGCGGCTGGGAAATTGAAAAAGCTGTCTTTTCGCGTTTCCGGGGAAATATTATATGGACGGATTAAATCTCAAAAGTTCGTAGTTGCTTATTAAAGCAAGCTTTATCCAATGTCATTTCGTTACAACTTGATCCCTATCATTGCACCATCCATATTGCAAAAGCTAAACCTAAAAAGGGTTTAGGTCTCTTGGGGCTCATTTGAGCTCCCTTTTTTGTCATCTCATTCCCCTGGGTACTCGTGTGGCCAGGTACACCGATGTGAAACAGGTTGTTTCTGTCCGTTAGGTTAGTTGGCAAGTTGCTAGGTCACTATGGCTAATTTCAAAGTCAACAGGGTGCTTCTGCTGTTAGAACAAATATACATAGTGGTTTGCTATATTGTTCTTCTTATTATTTTCCAGTCACATATGATAGATTTCCATTTAAAAAACTAGGACATAACTGCCCAGGGACATTACTAACTTTGTACCTGTGTATAAGCAGTATGTGTCTGTTCACACCTCTCATTTCTGTTTAGAGCCATTTGTGTATTAGATAAGTTCATTCTTTAAAAAGATGGTTTCGTTAGTTCAGTTTTCATCAGAAGTCATATTTATGTGACTGATATAACTGTCAAAAAGTTAAAAAAATCTGCTAGCAAAAAAGATGAAGTGAAGAATTACTTCACTTATTAATGCAAACTATGAACTAAATTAAAATCCTACCACCAAAAATATGTACCTTTAAATTTTTGGTACCAAAGCAACCATCTACAAATATTATACCTTTAATTTCTAAATAATATTTAAAGACTAAGAATTGCTTTATATCCGTAGTACATAATATTTCAGCACCAGTCGCTGATACACAGGTTGGGAAAGCAA
The DNA here is from genome assembly GCA_019049505.1 of Pachyrhynchus sulphureomaculatus. Lineage (NCBI taxonomy): Eukaryota > Metazoa > Arthropoda > Insecta > Coleoptera > Curculionidae > Pachyrhynchus > Pachyrhynchus sulphureomaculatus. Next base: position 66,192,572 of record CM032449.1, read on the forward strand.
AGAAAGTTTATAAGCTAGTGGTGTTGCGTAGTGATGGAAAATAAAGGCGGAGGGCAACCTCCAGGAGAAAGAACTTTTGCAAAGGAATAGAAAAGCTTTCTGAGTAATTTTAATAAACGCTCACAAGTTCTTAACAAAAAATATTAGAATGTAACACAGATTACTTCTAAACTCGATCAAAATTCAGAAGAAAAACCAACGAATTAATAAAACAAGTGAATGATAACTAAGCACAAAGACAGATTTCAACGCCAATAACAAGAAGCTGGGATATAGTGTATCATGTGAACTTGCCCGCTTTTTGAGGCGTCATTTTGTACCCTGTGAAAATTGTTTTTCCCACGCTTGGGCGCAATTTTGTACCGTTTGAAATTTGTTTGCCCCAGGCTTGGGCGCAATTTTCTTGCAACCTCTTTTTAATTTCTGATAATGAATTGAGTGAATCCTGATTTTAAAAGAACTAAAGAAATTAAACAGACACTAGCTCAGTTTTCCTTGGTAGAGAAATATGGGTAAGAGATAATTGTTATACGTCTTTTTGGAATTATTTTCTATTTTTTAAAAAGCTTCAGTTGTACAAATTTTGGGCACCATTCATTTTAAAATAGAAAGGATCTAACTTTAGTTAAAAAAATGAAAAAATACTGAAGTGTTTTACGGTTATTACTAAAAAGAATTATTCTAGTACAACTTTTCTTATCCTGAAAAGAAAAATAGGTATTCAGTGAGACACTAGCTTTAATCAACAAAAAAGAAAATTTATTCATAATTTAAAATAAAAGTTCCAACCTTTGCAGTTTTAAGGAATACAAAAAAAATTCTAGCCTAAAAGTAGTTTTTATAAATTAGAGTCCCTAAATCAGAGATTTTACTTCTAAATCTTGCCTACACCCGGAATCGAAGAGTCGTGATATTCACTTCGCGTTTTTCAGTTCAAATTGCTGTTAAAACACTTATTTGCGGGGAATATATTTATTGATGTATGTTCTGGTAACTTACGGTTTTCCTACGGGCTTCTAGGCCTTCAATGGAACACAAAACCGATTTCACACTTTTGAGAAGAGCCTACTTTAGCTACTCCATTTAGAAAACACACAAAGCCCACTACGGCTTTATAATAAAAAAACTCGTGCTTAACTTGGCTCTCGTAGATATTGTCGTAAGCCTCTACTGCGGCTCGGTGGAAAATCGCCACTTGGCGGCTCGGTGGAAATTAGCCTGGCTGCGGCTTGATGGTACTAAGCCTCTTGGCGGCTTGATGGTACTAAGCCTGGCGGCGGCTGGATGTTACTGCCTGTCGGCGGCTCGATGGTACTAAGCCAAGATTCGCGTCCTCCGGACCCTTAAATAAGCCGTGGGCACTCTGTCTGTAATATGGCGACGGAACGGAACCAAAACTCCGGATACAAACATTTGACCAATCCCGGCGTATCGATAGATTCGGTCGCAAACCCGCACAGCACACTATATAACGAGCGGCTAGGAATTTCTGATTAATATACCGCTCGATACAAAAATGAAAAGAAGTACATTATAAAGGGAAAAATCAGTAACATTATATGGTCTTAAAATCTAGGAAAAAATGAATGTTACATTACCCCCTTCCAAAAAGAAATAGACTACACTAGTCTATTAAACTAAGGCTACTTATGAAAAGGTACAAAGTGGTACACTATCACTTAATACTAAGGTCAGAACTTAAAACAAAATTACAAACTTCGGACCTTGCTACTAGACTTAATTCAATTAAGCACTAATATTAAGTACAATGAAAACCAAATGAAAATCTTTGCATGTACACAAGAATCTTATAACTAGACTTAACTTAATTAAGCACTAAGGTTAAGTACATTAAAAAGTAAATAAAAATCCTTGCATGAACATAAGAAATACCTGTTCAAAGTAACAATCGCGGTCTTCTTATATAAAAGAATCAGCTCTGTTATTGTTACTAAAACAAAAAAAATATAACATTGTCTAGACTCTTGTCTAAATCAAAAAAATGAACTGAAACAAAGTATGAACACCCCCCTTAAAATATTTTAAGGATTGTCTGAAAATTTTCTATTTCAGCAAAAGAAATTTATAAAAATTCTTAAATAAAGAAAAACAAAAAAAATAAGTGATTCTAGTGCAAACACTAACACTAAAAGGAGAAAGTCTTGTAAGACCATTTAGCACAAGGCTAAGAAAACCACCTGGATGAAAATCCAGACAAACGCTCGGGAAAAATCGCCATCAATGCTCTAGCTCACCGCTAAGAGAACATTCTAAATCTAGTATCACTACTAGTCGCACTCGGAAAATAATCGCACTCTATCGCGCAATGTCGACGTCCTAAGACATCTAGACATGCTAAAATCGCCAGGGAAAACGCTCTGGTTGATCGCCAGATAATCGCACTCTATAACGCAATGTCGACGTCCTAAGACATCCAGACATGCTAAAGTCGCCAGGGAAAACGCTCTGGTTGATCGCCAGAAAACACGTCAGCTCATCGCCAACTAAACACTCTGGTATATCGCCAGAAAAAACCTCGGCTCCTCGCCAAGAAAACATTCTGGTACATCGCCAGAAAAAAGCCTCGGCTCCTCGCCAAGAAAACACTCTGTAAATAGTCCTCGACTACACAAAGTCTGCGTTCTAAAAGAACAATCTCGCCATTAACATAGTGAGCAGCTATAAAAGCTAACAATATCACTATAGGCACAGTGAATAGCTACAAAAGCTAAAATTCACTCTAAACACAGTGAATAGCTATAAAAGCTAAAATTCACCAAACTGAATGATCCTGCTTCAAAAAGCAATGTTCACAAAGAACAGAATGATTAGTCCACGCGCAACTAACATTCAAGGAAACATTCCTAGCATAACTATGTGAGACAGCTAGTCTCTAAATAGGACCTCCCTAAAGTCATAATCCTATATATAGGAGTCCATAAACAAAACGACTCAAAATCACACATTTTGAGCACATGCCCTCAGGCAACCAATACACTGAAATATATACAGAAATATATACAGAAATATATACAGAAATACATACAGAAATATATACAGAAATACATACAGGAGTTCAAATCCCAAACTCTTGGTTATGATAACTCCATACTGAGCTTGGTGAAAGCTCTTAGCAAAAGCTAATCAAATCTTCAGCACATCGCACCAAAGTGACAAATCTGCCTAGAAACATGAGCCAGAAGAAACGCCCTCCGTCATTCCTCAGGGTGGCTACACAGAGATATAAAATTTAACCAGCATTGCGCTTCTCCAATTTGCATGAAGAACCCTCGTGTACTGGTCTCGCCCTAGAACAACAACGAAAAACATTCAATCCATCCCACATAACAGGAGACAAACACCTCACCACGATATACTGAATGGTGGAGACAATAAAATACGGAAATGGTGACCCTGGTGTCCACCAACAAAAGGGAGTAGATTATAGCATCCACTAAACTAAAACGGTGTCTACCACACCACCATAAGTCAAAAAAAATTTAATCAATAGAGTGTTCCGAAACACACTACTGCCAACAGCCTGTCACCACTAATAGGCTAATTGGAGCTGAGGTCGACTACAGTAGCTAGGCTCTCTTTTGGCTCAAATAGAAATAACCATTGAGTAACAAAACCTTTAAAAGGTCCCAAAGGTCAAACGTTTGCCCCCCATAGACTACCCTTCCAATCAGTCTGTTCCTCAGGAAGACGAACTTCCTGCCAAACGTCGTAACGGCATCTGTTAGCACCCGGTGCATCACAGCCTGTAAAAAAATAACTTATGGGATACAACCTAAAAGGTTTACAAGGTTGACTTAACCAAGCTTCTAACGGAAATTTCCAAACTACGAAAATGAGCTTAAAAAGCTACATGAAGCAAAAATTTCTCTATTTTTCGGTGGCCATGCAACAAAACTTTTGAAGACGACAAGAGCTTTTCCAGCTTAATCAGAGACAAGAAGAAAACATCGTTGACAGCTAAAATATTCGATCATGGTGTTAATCGTCTCCCTAGACAATAGCCTCTAGAAGAAACTGCTACAGGTATCAGGCATAACCGTTTTCTGTCAGCCCAAACTTCTAGATTACCTCTTGGAAATCTAAAAATTCGGTTAGGAATCTTCCTTCACTGCGCTTAGCCTCTCTTAACAAGGTTCTCATCTCGGTATCAGATTTTGATCATTTCTTTGTGAAACGACTGTCTTACTTTGCTCTCGTCTCCTGTAAATGATCAGCCTTTAGTTCTCCTGCAGGACTTCAATTTCCTATCAATCTGATAGTATACCGAAAAAAAACTCATCATACGCCTATGAGTCCTTGCAAAAAAATTTTAAAAAAATTAGTGACTCAAAGGTAACGTTTAAACGGCCCTGAAAAGAATAGAGTATACCCTCAGTTTGTCAATTCAGAAGAAGATCTAAATCAAAATAATCCAAGTCTTAGACTCACTGGATAAACCAAAATCAATTTACTCTTAATTGCACCCAACATATACCACTAAGGTAATAGAAATCCACCCACTCGGGTAACAAACTTTGAAATTGCTCATAAAAATTTTGACTCTACATCACACTACACGAGCTACATCTTGCGCTTGTCCTAACTCAAGATCCCCCTTGGATTGCCTCTAATCAAAATTTCGCTTCCAAGTGTCAAGAACTGGATATTATTTGGGATCATAAGCAAATCAAATCCCGCGATCACCGACATACCAGTCTTATGATATATGCTGAGTGTGACTCCTTCGCAAGCTCGCTAAAACTGAGTCGATGCTAAACATCAACCACAATCAACCTAAGTTTGGGATATGGCCAATACCCAAAACCTTAGCATTAAACAATAAAAGTAAGCTATTCTCTGCTCAACTTTTATAACAGTCAAAAAAACGAGGTCGTCACCTCTACAGAGCAACATCAAAAAAAATAAAGTAAAGCAATTAAGATAATGTAAATATAAATTATTCTTCTTCTGACAAACTTTCATTAGGGTTAGGTTCATTGAATGGTTTTAAGTCTTTAATATGCCATCGTCCTATTTTAGTCCCATCTAAATTAACCAAACCATAAACTAAATCTGAAATCTTTTCTCTTATCACGCAATGCACATACTTAGGTACCAACTTAGATGTGAGTTTATCAGCTGCACTGGAAAGAATTTTATTTTTTCGCCAAACGTGATCACCTATATTAAAGGCAAAATCCCTTTTTCTAAGGTTGTAAGACTTACTGTTCCGTTCATAAGCCTTATGTATCCTACTACGCACGTCGGTGAAATTAAAATTTACTAAAATTCCGAATTTTTGTGCAAAATCACATCCTAAAACCAAAGTATGTGATAGAGAAGGTACTACTAGAGCAGAGATTACTAAACAATGACTATTGCAGACTAGCGGCAACTCAACCGTACCTAAAACTTTTAGACGGCTGCCATCTGCAGTGGTAACACTTCTATTTTCGACATGGCATATTTTTATACTTAAACGACTTAAAATTTTAATACCATTCTGACCTACGGAGGTATTTGCACGAGAGTCAAATAAAGCCGAGAAATGGACACTTAATAGATTTATCTTTATATGCGGTCTATTATCTAAATATTTATGCACGAATAAAGGAGATATGTGACCATTTGGAGAAGCAGGAGTTTTAACTTGAGAAGGAGGATTTTTATTAGACTTAAAAAAAAATCAGAAACTTTTGTAACTATTTAGTCCAATCTGATCTATTGGATTATTTCTTTACTTAAGATCCTCGTTGGAATCTTTCTTTTATCCGCGACCGGACGTTCTGAGAAAATACGACGGATTTTCATTTCATAGTCTAACTCATATTCCAGTAGGTGATTGACTTTAAAATTGAAAGCTTCCATGATAAATGTATAAAATTTAAAAAAATTGTTTAAAGAGTCGTGAAAATATTTCTCCTGTGCTCCCAATAGTCAAAATAAAAAAATATGTAAAGGCACTTAAAATATGTAAACTTCTTTACCAAACATTTAAAAAATCTTCAACAATTTCAAAAAAAATTTCTAAGTATTGCCTTGTATTAAAAATCTTTTACCAAATATGTTAAGAATTTCCAACAAAAAAATCTCCAAATATCGTTTCGTATCAGCAAAGTATTTTTAATATTCATGCAAAACATCGGTGAGAAAAAAGTACAGTTTTTTCTTCGGTTAACCGCAAAATAAATCTAACACCGCAAAAATTAAAGTAAACCAGCACATCTGCTAATCTGAACTATAAAAGTAGCTTTTAAGAAAAAAAAAACAGGGATCACTTATCTTAGAGTCGATTAACAAAATTCAAATATCTATACCACCATCAGATAAATTGAAATAAATAATTCTACAAATTTCCTGCTTTTGTCTTATTGCTATAGTGTAGTTTCGTTTAATAAATATTATGAGATAAAAATATCTGAAAAGTTAGAGCTTTTACTTTGTTCGAAAGCTAGTACACTGAACCCTTTAAAAAATAAAATTCCAAAAGCCTCGCGTTGACAGCGCTATTTTGTATCTTGTGAACTTGCCCGCTTTTTGAGGCGTCATTTTGTACCCTGTGAAAATTGTTTTTCCCACGCTTGGGCGCAATTTTGTACCGTTTGAAATTTGTTTGCCCCAGGCTTGGGCGCAATTTTCTTGCAACCTCTTTTTAATTTCTGATAATGAATTGAGTGAATCCTGATTTTAAAAGAACTAAAGAAATTAAACAGACACTAGCTCAGTTTTCCTTGGTAGAGAAATATGGGTAAGAGATAATTGTTATACGTCTTTTTGGAATTATTTTCTATTTTTAAAAAGCTTCAGTTGTACAAATTTTGGGCACCATTCATTTTAAAATAGAAAGGATCTAACTTCAGTTAAAAAAATGAAAAAATACTGAAGTGTTTTACGGTTATTACTAAAAAGAATTATTCTAGTACAACTTTTCTTATCCTGAAAAGAAAAATAGGTATTCAGTGAGACACTAGCTTTAATCAACAAAAAAGAAAATTTATTCATAATTTAAAATAAAAGTTCCAACCTTTGCAGTTTTAAGGAATACAAAAAAATTCTAGCCTAAAAGTAGTTTTTATAAATTAGAGTCCCTAAATCAGAGATTTTACTTCTAAATCTTGCCTACACCCGGAATCGAAGAGTCGTGATATTCACTTCGCGTTTTTCAGTTCAAATTGCTGTTAAAACACTTATTTGCGGGGAATATATTTATTGATGTATGTTCTGGTAACTTACGGTTTTCCTACGGGCTTCTAGGCCTTCAATGGAACACAAAACCGATTTCACACTTTTGAGAAGAGCCTACTTTAGCTACTCCATTTAGAAAACACACAAAGCCCACTACGGCTTTATAATAAAAAAAACTCGTGCTTAACTTGGCTCTCGTAGATATTGTCGTAAGCCTCTACTGCGGCTCGGTGGAAAATCGCCACTTGGCGGCTCGGTGGAAATTAGCCTGGCTGCGGCTTGATGGTACTAAGCCTCTCGGCGGCTTGATGGTACTAAGCCTGGCGGCGGCTGGATGTTACTGCCTGTCGGCGGCTCGATGATACTAAGCCAAGATTCGCGTCCTCCGGACCCTTAAATAAGCCGTGGGCACTCTGTCTGTAATATGGCGACGCCGGAACCAAAACTCCGGATACAAACATTTGACCAATCCCGGCGTATCGATAGATTCGGTCGCAAACCGCCGCACAGCACACTATATAACGAGCGGCTAGGAATTTCTGATTAATATACCGCTCGATACAAAAATGAAAAGAAGTACATTATAAAGTGAAAAATCAGTAACATTATATGGTCTTAAAATCTAGGAAAAAATGAATGTTACAATAGATTGAACACGTATATTAGTGAATTACTAGTAGATTGAATAACCAAGACTTATCAGACATCGACTTTAACATATCACCAAATAACAATGATGACGAACAAGATAATAAAGCTAATACAAAAACAACAGATAAACTAACCTAGATAATTCAATATGCAATAATAATTAACTTTTTTCAATCCATCTGAAACTAATGATAGAGAACTAAATAAAGTTTTCACAAAATAAGGGCTTAAGTATTACAATAATAAAAAAAAAACAAGATAGTAGCCAAGCTGTAAAACTAAGTCAAAATAACGTTATAATTTGTAAAAAAAAATTGAAAAAATCAAAGATCTCAACTCTTGTCATTAGTGACAAAAGTCAATACAAAGATGTAAATGTAATTTTTTGGGGAGCGATAAAATTAAGAATATACTTGGCCACTTTTATCGATTACAAACACATCAGGTACACAAAAAATTCTTTAATTCGAATTTAATAAACTATGATTCAGTCAGGTTTGCTAAAGAAGACGAGCTTTACGTACAATTACGTAGAATTCTTGAAAACCGGAATACAAAAAAAAAATTTGAAACGACTTGGAAAAACATAGATTTACCTCCTCATGTAATAAGATGGAACCGCAACGACAGCATACCGATGCTGATAGTTCTAGTCATATGACCAAAAAATAATAGACATATTTAAGATCTGTTTTATTCAGATAAAATTTCGATTGGAGTCACACTCTAAGGAGTTAAGCTTTGGCGACTCAGTCATTGGACATTATTAATAATATTGCTTTGCTTAGATGCTTGGTACATTTTTAGTATCATTTCAACTTCAGTATGAAATCTCCATGAAGTATGCTAAGGAGCACTAATTCATACTACTACCAAATCAAGCCCGAGCCCAAGCCACTGTTGTCAAGCTAAAAAGCACTCTGTTGATACAACAAATGGTCCAGTTTATATGCTTTTTGTAAGAATAATCAATAATTACGTCACGTTTTCGATTATGAAATTTTAGAGCAATACCAGATCAAGTTGGGTTCTCTTTTATGAAACATCCCGTATATTATTCAGACTAATTATTAAGTAAGTGTTATATTTTACAAACATAATAATGTTAAATGTTATATAATTTTATTAGATATCCAAGAAATATTAAACATAATACACAAAAATTAGTTTTTAATTTACTCACAAATTTTAAAATAATCGATATACAAGATGTAGTCAAAAATTGTAAATATTCAATTTTATTTTGTTACTTAAAAGCGGGTAGACACTTTTGCACAGTCCCAGTGTAAAACAGGAAAGCAATCCTGCCTACGCGAGCCTTGGTTCTCCTCTGCTTCCCAAACCAGAGGGAATCATGTCCTTTTCCTATTTCTACCAACAACCTATATATCTTTACCCGTCCACTACCCTGAAGAAGGGCAGCAGCGATCACCAGTACTAGCTCGGAGCGTAGAGGAATTGATCCTGGACCGGTTTATTGCAGCAATTTTAATGGTAGTGGCACTGCGGTGCAAAAAGCAAGGAGAAACTATTGCACTATTTTTCTCAAGAAAATGTATAATGGCAAGTACAAATACTACAAAGGCCCCTAGTCCGTGGCAGACTTTAGTTAGTCAAGGGGTGCTAAGAATCCCCACGATGAATGCTAGGACTCACCCGCAAGTGGATAAACAAAATAATTATAAGATTTCGAACATCAAGAAGTCTCTATATGACTGGAAAAACACATAATATCATCAGGGAAATGGCTGAATATCAGTGTGTTAGGTATTAGTGAAGTACAATGGCCGAGAACGGGAAAGACCAATATTGGTAACTACACTATGTACTATTCTGGTAACGATGATCCAAAGAAGAAATGCCCTTCCAACGACAAGCCTTGGTTTGACCGAAAATGCAAAGAAGCTGTTGCTTTTAAACATTTTGCCTACCGACAATGGCGTGAAAATCCTAATACCATAAACCGTAACACATTTGTTCGTGCCAGGAACAGATTCAAAGAAATTATCGACGAAACCAAGGAGGCACACAATCAACGAATTAGAAACAAATTGCTCGCTTGTCCCAACAATTCCAGGTCCTTTTGGTCAGTCGCTAAGGCAGTCAGTCAAAATTTCACCAAATCCACCATACCACCACTCACACGGCCAGATAATTCTATTGCAACGACACCTGTTAAGAAAGCGAACTTGTTGGCTGAACTCTGCCTCACATTCTACTGTCGATTTCCAAGGAAAAACACCATCTACTATTCCCATAGTGCAGTCAAGGATGCCCGATATTGTCTTCAGATAGCGTATCATAAAACGTATTTTAATGAAGCTAGACACCAAAAAAGCTTCTGGCGCTGACGGAATACCTGCCATAGTTCTCAAAAACTGTGCGAGGGAACTAACACCAGTTTTCTGTAGACTTTTCAACCTATCCTACAGAAAGGAAATATTTCCTTCCTGCCGGAAATGTGCCACAGTTCAACCGATACCTAAAAAAGGCAAGAAGATATTGCCAAATAACAACCGACCAATCGCATTGCTTTCAATAATATCGAAAGTCATGGAAAAGGCTATCAATCAGCATCTTCTAAAATATCTTGAAGGATTCAACATTATTAGCGATCATCAATATGGCTTTCGTAAAAATAGATCAACGGGAGATCTTCTGACTTATGTAACATATGTTTGGAACAACGTAATTGAACACTTTGGAGAATCTCGAGCGGTTGCTCTTAACATATCCAAGGCATTTGACCGTGTTTGGCACGATGGGCTGTTGGCTAAGCTACGCTCTTATGGTATGTCTGAAAAGTTCTGTTTGTGGCTCTCATGTTTCCTCAGAGAGCGTTCTTTACGAGTGGCAGTCGACGGATTTCTTTCTAACACCTTCACTATCAACGCCAGTGTACCTCAAGGCCCCATACTGTCTCCTACTCTTTTTCTCATTTACATTAACGATATGCTGGAAAAGACCGAGAATCCAATCTACAGCTTTGCAGATGACAGTACGCTTATCTCTTCATTCACTTTGAACGCTCGGACATCGGCTACTCAGACAAATATCCGCAGATAGCAGGAAGTCATTCAACTTAACAAAGACCTGGAGGAAATTTTATCTTGGGGTGACAGTAACCAAGTGGAATTTAACGCTACAAAAACCCAGGCGGCAGTTTTTTCTAAAAAAGTTAACGTTGCTGAACCCGACATAGTTATCTCGGGGCACTCCATTCCTCTAACATCCTCACTCAATTTGTTAGGCGTTAATTTGGGAGCAAATATGTCCTCACCCCCCCCCCCCCCCCCCCCCCCCCCCCCCCCCCCCCCCCCCCACCCCCCATGGCATGAACATGTTGCAGGCATAGCAAGGAGAACTTCTCAAAAGTTGGGAATATTATTTCAAACAGAAAGCTTTACACTCCGCAACAACTGTTAATTCTTTACAAAGCACAAATTCGACCAACTATGGAATACTGCTCCCATGTTTGGGGCTCCGCTCCCAAACATACACTGCATTTGTTGGATTCTATTCAGAGAGGAGCTGTTCGTCTGATTGGAGACCTGGAACTGACCGGCGGCCTTGATTCGCTGGATCATCGAAGAACGGTTGGCGACTTGAGCCTATTCTACAAGTATTTTCATGGAAAGTGTTTGAAGGATGTGGCCCGCTTAATTCCTCCCAGAGCGGTGCATGTTAGAAGTACACGTCGCGCTAATACTTCACATCCGTATGAGGTTCAACTTGTTACTCCTCGTACAACGCTTTTCAAGCAGTCTTTTATATGGAGGACATCATCCCTTTGGAATAATTTGCCCAGGACTGTGTTTCCCACTGAGTACAATTTATAGCGATTCAAGAACAACGTGAATCGCTTTTTCCGCACACGGGTCGCTCCTGTAGCGCTTTAGGGACTTCTTCCCTGCAGCACGTGTACTAGACCCAAAAAAAAAAAAAAAAAAAAAAAAAACCACTACTCAAATTTTTGCCCCTGTCTGACCGGGTCATGCTCCTCCAAATGAGAGCCCATCCACAAAATATAAATATCATACAGGTTTATGTTCCTACATCAGATAAAACTGAAGTGGAAGTTCAACAATGGAGTAACGAAGTTTATGAAATTTGCAGCTCTCCATATTCATAATTTATGGAGATATCTCTGAATAAAAATACGACACAAGGTATATAATAAGTTTTTGAAAATAACTGTGCACACAGTAATCCAGAACTGTCTCTTATTTTTGGACGATTTATTCATACCAAATCATCCATTTTCAAGTATCTTGTTACCAATCTACAAATTTCGAGCGTTTATTTGTCACAATCAAGGGTGAACAGATAATTTACTTAATTCAGACTAACATCAAGTATCGGTCTTTGATATGTCGGCACTAACAGATTTATCTAATGCTAAAGGAACAACTCACACAAACACCTCTACAGCTTAGAATATTGTGACATGATTGCTAATTGATTACCTTGAGGCAAGAATCTATCTAACTTGACCACAAAGACCAGGGCGTTTGATTTGAAGTCAAATATACAGCGTAGTATTGGCTAAATTTAAATGCGGTAGAGCGAATATTGTTGTTAAATATACAAGGTGTTTCCTAAGTTGAGGAAATTATTAACAGGTTATAGTACACTGTTAAGAAAAAAATGGTTTTTGACAAAGTTCATGTAAAAATAACTTTTAATAAATAATTAAGCTGAATGAAATAATTTAATTTTAATTCTGATTTTTAATTTGGACGAATGAATTTCAGAATTACTTATTCAGTGATCACCTATTAAAATTTTGTAATATGTACAAAGTTGTTTTTTGTAACTTTACAGAGTATAAGAATCGCTCTGAATGCATTGATGTTTTTATTATTATAACAGCAAAGTTAAATTATGTATAAAGCTAATAGGTTAATTTGGAAAGTTACTTTATTAAATCTACTCCACAGTTTAAAAATTTTTTACATCTTTCCGGAAGTTATAATAAGGAGACATTTCAATAAATTCTATTTACAGTCTGTCAAGTAAGAGCGTGACCACTCGTGAAAATATGTGTTTCGAGAACATTTTTTGCTGTACTAATAATCGCACAATTACCTTAGTAAGTTATCCAATCGCCTCCTGTATTAATAATCGCCTGGAATCATCGAGACATGCTGTCGACGATTTTCTGCATACCCTGCAAATTTTTCGAATCTCGCGAGACAACTAAGTCAAAGTCCTCAGAGTCTTTCGTCTGAGCTTTCTCTTTACAAGGGACCAAACGTTTTCAATAGGGCTGGGGTCCGGCGATTGTGAGGGCCACTCTAGTATCTTATCGTGGATCCAGGCGATCCGCTTCGCGACGTGATTTTCGCCCAGCAAAGGTTTCTTCAACGCACTTTGGAATTTGACACCGAGCACGAAGGTGTTGTCGAATGATCTCATAGGACACATTTAAACCTGATTTTCTTAATTTTGCTGCTCCTTGACGCAGCGTCAATTTCGGGTCCCGTGAAAACAAAGACACAATTAGTTTTTCGACTTTCGGAGTGACTTTACTTACTGAGCCATGTTTTGGAAAGTTGTCGACATTTTTCCTCTCGTTAAAATGACTTACCACAACCTACAAAAGACATAGACTTTTTAACATATTTAGCGGTCACGGAGTGTGTCATTTTAAGCCACTTTGAATCGAAACAAAGAAAGACTGCCTCGAACCGACGTACAAACAAGTGACTAAAATGAAACAATCCTAGGTGATGATGGTTCCGACAGATTGTGCGCCGTCGCTATAAATATTAAAAATTCACAAATGTTTATACATCTAAATATACTTTTACCATAAGAAGTTTAAATTTAAATTGAAAAACTAAATTATTATCTAGATTTGTTGAAAATTACCAGTTCAATAATAAATTCTACAGAAAATTAAAAATGATATAAATATTGACGAAAATTATTTAAATCTGAAATATTCTTTGGAAAATCAATTAAATTTATGGAATAATATTATCGGATTTTAAATAAATTTCTAACAGTGCTCTTATTAAAGTGTTAAAATAAGTTGATTGGCTAAATATAACCACACGCAAGTTACATGAATTGTAGAGAGATCTTTCAAACTCCACAAAAGCTGCCAGTGTGCGAAAGTAGCGAATCTTTACAGGTTATACTCGATGTGAAACAAAATTCTGATCCTCTTTTTTAAATAGATGAAATTCTCTGTACAAATATGTTGTCGAAGGGGGTAATACAAGGAGTGGCTCGCTACATCCCATACGGATGAGACATATTAGTGCATCGTGTATTCCTAGTAGCGGGCTAGATCGATCGAGCTGTTCCCTTGAAAGTATTTTTGGAATATGCGCAAATTACCAACTTTTCTTTTTCTATAATATTCCAAAGAATCAAGGTTTCTAGAAAGTTCAGGGTCCACAGGCAGGCTCGTTTTTAGATAGACTCTAACAAATTGGGACCTCTCGAAACATGGGAGCATCGATGGTCGAATCATTTCACGGAAATAAAAACTATTTTGGAGAATAATTTTTTTATTATTATTTTATAGTCCACCTCCCCGTCACTATAGGGATTTTTACCCTTTTTCTTAATATCCCTGATGAGATATACATATTTGCGGGGATGTTATAGTATCAGTCGATGCTGCACAGGTGCCGTAACATATTTTCAGGAACGTAAGAGACACTATGTAGCCGTAGGGTACCTCGGTGTTGATAGTTAAGGTGTCAGAAAGAAATCTATTAGAGGCCACTGGCAAACAGTTCCTCTAAGGAAATTCGAAGGCCATAAAAAAATTCTTCAGACATAAGGTAAGAGGGAAGGTTAGCCAAAAGGCATATGCCTTGCAGTCTCGCCATAATGTTCAATCGCATTATTCCAAATATGTGCCTGTGCCTGTGCATAAATCGCCTATTAATCTTTGTTTACAAAAGTTCAATTGATGATAGCTAATAATATTAAGCCCTTCAAGATATATTAAAAAATGCTGACTGATTTTTTTCCAAAACCCTGGATATTATTAAAATCAATAGGACTAGTCAGTAGTTGTTTGGTGTGGTCTTTCTGCCTTTTTTAGATATAAACCGAAATAAATCGATTTTGTAGCAGGAAGCAGAAAATTCTTTTCTGTAGGATAAGTTAGAAAGTCTGCAAAATACAGTTGTCAACTCGGTCGCGCATTTTTTTAGCGCAGCTAGAGGTATTCCATCAGCGCTAGATTCATTCTCTCTGCTCTACGACGAGCAGTCCAAAAACAATATTTTGCATTTCTGTCTGCACACAGGAAATTGTGGGTGGTGTTTTTCCCTGGATATTAACAGTATAACGTGAAGTAGTGCAGGCAGCAAGTTGGCTTTTGGAACAGATGTTGTTGCAATAGTATGTGTAAGAGGTACTATAGTTGATTTGTTTGAAACCCTGGCTATGGCCTCGGCAATCGATCAAAAAATCTTAAATTATTGGGACATATAAGAAGTTTGTTGTTAAATCGTCCCCCCTCTTTCTTTCTTACCTATTCCAGCAATTCAACATCTGTTTGTTTCGTTACCAAGACCAGTGTTTGTGTACATATATATATATATATATATATATATATATATATATATATATATATATATATATATATATATATATATATATAAGATGTTCTAAAAACCAACATATTCCCTTCGAGAGCTCACAAACTCACAAAAATATGGAAATATTATCTTAGTGACAAATCGTTCAGCTTTTTGAGTGCCACAACAACAAATTTCCGTTTCTCATTCCATTTTTTTTTAATTTGTAGTTGTGGCATTCGATAAACTAATCTAAGGTGTAAATTTTCACGAAATTCGTAAAAGTGTTAATATCTCGAAATCTAACGATTTTTCACTAAGGTCATATTTTCATATTCTGTTGAATTATGAGCTGGCCTATCATACATGAAATGCAAGAACCCAATAAGAAAACCAGAAACTAAGGTAAAGAAGTTTTTTTCCTTCCTAGCTGTGATAAAGTAATGCGGCAACCACGGCGGGAGCATGTCCACTGCTTACTTTTTACCTTCACTGCCTTGCTTTTGAGTGCTCTTTGACATATTTTTGTCGCTAGTAACGTTTTAGCAATCAGTAAACTAAATTGTTCATTCTTACGTTCATATCTATCATTAAATAATAAAGTGCACCTATTTTGACGGCAGTACAAGAAATGTAATTACTTACCCGCTGGCAGATACTGAGGATCTTGACAGGTTGTTAAGTCGTCACTTGGTGGAAGTTGATATTGCGTTCTGCTTCTTAAAGTAGCAGAATGAAGGGAGCCCCCACGAGGTGGTATTTCAGGTGGAGCGGGCTCTGGAGGTGAGTCTTCGGTGACATCTATAAACAAATAACGAGTTTTTAAGAAATTGCTTCAAAATTTATTTAAAAATTACTGACAATGCATGTCGCAAAAGTGGGAGAGAAAAAATCATGCCCCGAAATATCCATCCTTGATTCTTTATTCCTCGAGTATACCTTTTACTAGAGCTGACCAGCGGAAGAACTTGGTCTAACAGCTAATTCTGGTGACGTCATCCAACGACAAAATGATCATTTTAACGTTCTAGATTTAGGACCGCTTAGAGTTAGGAGAGTTATAAATACAGCAGCATAATAGGAATCATGTAGAAAAGCCTTAACATGCAGTATTTAGCAGAACCAGTGATTTACTATAACTGCCAAAAATACGAAAATTTACTTTCCTACGGTAAACATGTCTGAATAATACCGAGGAATTTTAACTTAGGATGGTGTAATCCATAACTTGTTATACCGTATGGAATACATCCATGGTCACTACGGTACTGAGCGCCCATATGATGTTGAGATTTAAAGTCTGCCCTAACTTCCGAAAGAAATAGAGCGAATTGTGGTAAATCATAGATACCATACTTAATCGAGTTTCACCTTTTCGAAGATATATCTCTCTCTCGCTTCGTTGCTCGGCTCCGAACGTCGTGACCTCTCTTGCGTTGTTACACAGAATTTACAACAGCCCTCCAGGCTTCTCTATTTTCGACACCTCTCATCATCTTCGGTAACTCCAAGTGTATTGTAGACTTGATCTGATCGATGTATCTATTGAGAAATCTACCTCTTTTTTTTCTACCGTCGACTTTCCACTGGATTAGCAACTTTTCCATACTATCCCTCCTTATTATATGACCAAAAAATGATATTATTTTTTTCTGAATCGATGGTAACAGCCGGTCACTATTTTGAATATTAAGATCGCTCAGAACACACGTATTTGTCCTATGAGCTGCCCAGGAAATTTTGAGCATCCGCCTGTAGCTTGTAGTTTCGAAAGCTTCTATTTATTTTACGGCATGCTGCATTAATAGTCCATGTTTCGGCTCCATATGTCGCTATAGAGAATATTAGTGAGTTGAAAAGCACTTTTTGAGTCATTTCATTTATGCTGTGATCTTAGGCTTGTGATTGCAGTTTTAGCCATCGCTATCCTTGTTTTGATTTCTTCTTCGCAGCCCCCCTTGTTAGAAATTCTGGCAGCTAACTATTTAATCTCTGTATTTAGTGATATACCGTTGATTTTGTTGAGAGGAGGCAAAATTTTAGCTCAATTTACTATGAGAAGAGAACATTTCTTTCGATTTAGTGAAAGGCCGACATTTTCGCTAACCTTTTCGATTCGATGCTGAAGTGCCATCATTTCTTCCTCGGAGCTAGCCATTATTGTAGTATCATCAGCGTATCTTAAGTTCGAGAACTTTTTGCCTCCTGATATCCCTCCATTCCACTCGTCCCTCGCTTTGCGGATAATTCATTCACCATATATATTAAAGAGTAGTGGAGACAGGATACAACCTTACCTCACCCCCTTCCCGACTTGGAATGGCCTAGACAGATTTTTCTCAACTCTAACATAGGCGATGTTTTTGGTGTATAATTTGTAGATTAAGAAGACTAGGTGGTCTGGTGTCCCCATTTTTTGAAGAATCCTCCATAGGTGATCCCACTGTACTGTGTCGAAGGCCTTTGTATAATAAGGAAACAGAACACGGCAGGAACATTATATTCGTAGAACTTTTCAATCATTTGTCTCACATTGATTAGCTGTTCTCTTGTGCCGGGTACAAAACCTGCCTGTTCTTGAGGAATCTGAGACAAGATAATTGGTTTCAATCGGTCTTGGATGATGTGGAGCATAATTTTTCTCGCATGATTTATAAGAGAGATAGTTCGGTAATTTTCACAGACGTCTGGTGGTCCTTTCTTATGAATCGATATATATATATATATATATATATATATATATATATATATATATATATATATATATATATATCGATTATGTCCATTCTTTAGGTCATTCACATGTTATCCAGATCTTATTGCATATTTCGTGGATTAAGTTAACACTGGTCTCTCCTGGAGTTTTACGCATTTGTGCCACAACGCCATTCACTCCTGTGGACTTATTATATTTGAGTTTTTTTATAGTTGATTCCATCTTACTCCTGAGAATTATTAAGACAACAGAAATATTGTTTTTGATTCTTTTTCCTGCTAAAATAAACATGGTACTTCAAGAGATCAGAAAAATTATTAAAGAATATTGAAAAAAAATTGATTACTTATATCTATTTTTGAGTTTAATATAAGGTTAAGACTATAATCTTTCTAAATTATTTGGAATCTTTTTAAACTTGTCATCTATTAACTCGTCAATTATCTGTTTGAATTAATAAAATATATTGAATCTGGTTTAGAAAATACAAGAATCTCATAGTAGATGTCACCATTGTCCTATAAATTTAGATTTTTATCATATTTGCATTTCACTGTCCTAGAATATGATTTCATTATACAATAATTGTATTGTCATTATAATAGATGTGATCATTTTCCTATAAATTTTGATTGCTATCATATTTGCAGCTCACTATACCAGCCGAAGCTACCATTATACAAATTTTGTTTTCTAAAAAAACAACATTAAGAAATAATTTCTAGATATATAATAAATACGGTGTTCCAGTAGGGTGAGGTGAAAAATATAAAAGCTAGGCTTCTTTGAAGTATTCACAAGACCACATGAATTGCTAACGCTTTTCTGTACTCTAGGTGGAAAATCTTATAAAGTAGTAGAAAACTATTTTAAATAGTCAATACTTTAGATCTTGTTGTACTCTTTTTACTTAATATGTATTGATCACAAACTATCCAGATAGACTACCAAAAAAATGGGGCACATGTTCTTGGTAATTATCTTGAGTGTAAAAAACTGACCTTAAAATTAAATTTTGGTTATTTTGCTCCAACCAGCCGCTGGGTTAGTTCAGTTTAGTTTATGCTATATTTTTTAGTAAAGTTAATCACACGTTCATATTAACATCAATCCAAATTGGGTTCTCGGTATTTTGAAGGGTGTGTTTTCTACTATAAGTAGTTCTAAAAATAATTTCTTTTTGTCGATTTCAATACTAAAAAAGCCGTGCAAAATGGTCAAAGTTTACAAAAAGGTTGCAGCTCATTGAATTCATGAATGTTTATTATCATATTTTTTACCTAATATTGTTACAGTTGTCTGTGATGAGATGTCTAAAAATATAAAAAGTAAATGTTTGCCTAAATTCAAGCAAAAAGAGGCTTAGTACTACAGAAGAAATAATTTAACTATTCCTTTTCTTAATGCTGAGTGGTGCAGTGAATGCAATATAATTATAAAATTAATTACATACGTTAATGAGATTTAAAATTTTTTCGATATTGTAAGAATTAACTCTACAAGTATAGAGCCAATTTTAAAATTATTATCACACTGCTTATGATGCAGTTTAAAATGTAAAAAAAATCACATCATTCTATTTTGTTAAGGCAGCAATAATTTTGTATAAATTTCCATATCAATGTCGCAGTATTTGCATCGCACTGTTATTCTGCGACGTTCATTAAAATTCAACAGTGTTTACTTAATATCGTTGTCCGAGAACTAAAACTGTTGAGAATCTTTGTTAATTGTTATATTTACTTTACGATGGTTCTTTAGCAATGAGCATGAGAAAATATTGAAATAGATTCGCACATGTAACCACAGTAAAAGACGATGGTTTTAAAAACAATGAATCCTTTGAACAAGATTTTGTGTAATGATATAATAAAAATAGTAAGCTCGTAACTTCATAAAAAGCTATGGAAAAAAGCATGCTTGGTATCTCCCTTAGAGATGGAATTCATAACCAACAGATAAGGAGGCGAACCAAAGTCAGTGACACTACTTTGGAGACGGTAAGGATGAAGTGGGGATGGGCGAGTCGTGTGGATAGATCATCCCGAGATAGATGGGTATATAAGATCACAATATTGAGACCCAGAGAAACAGGAAGAGGAATGGGACGTCCACAAAAACAATGGGTCGATGATAAAAGAGTAGTAGCAGGCAAGCAGTGGTTAAAGGTGACAAGAGATAGGGAAGCATGGACGCGAGAGATAGATGGATAAGAGACCTTCGCCCAGGAGTAGACAAACTTAGGTTGAAAAGAAGAAGAAAATAATATTATATTTATTAATATAAATAATAATAATATTAAAGTATCCCTGACTAAAAATTACAAAACTATCTGGCCTATCTTTCCTGATTATTCTATGTTTGAACACCTTGAGAGAAGCGGAAGGTCAAGGCTCAGTAAAGGACCACACTAAGGAAGTCAGTCTTCTAAGTTGTATTCATGACATCCTTTCTAAAGACTGGCTAAATATTCTTAAAAAGCCTTTTCTAGAAATGTGAGATATGCGTTGTAAAGCAAGTCCAACAAATCTATTGTCGATAATAAAAGACAACCATCGCGTTTCTTCAATAAATGTCTCACACAACTATCGCGTTTATTCGAGGAAGAGGCAGCTAAAATTGAAATGCCATCATCCATAGAGCAAGTAACTACATCCCGTAAGAACATTTACGCCGACACTCTCACTCTGAAGTAGAACCATATAGTAGAGCATATCAAACAGCAGCACGACTTTAATTAGTTAGTGACTAAGAAAGAAGTTTCAAATGTCATTAAAGGCTCGAACAGTTTCGTTTTTCCGGGATCAGATGCCATCAACAATTTATTTATGGAAAAAGTTCTCTAGTCCTACCAACATCGAGCTTGAATGCAGGATAACTAACCTACAAAAGGCTGATTTGATCAACTCCAAAAACTATAGACCGATTGCTTGCTTCAATTTTTGTTAGAAAATATTCATTTAATCCATCTACAATAGATTCCTCGACATAGTTGAGCTGATTCTTCAATACGTCAGGTAGCAATATGAAATAGGATCTGAAAGTTGCAACGAGAATCCCCAGATTAATAGATATATTACTCAGGATTCTGGGCAATATAAAAGAAGTCTATTCAGAGCCAGGAATGACCACGGAAAAGCGCTTGACGCAACATCTCTCGAACTGATCCTTTACCTGTTAGGAAGATTAAAAATGCCACCAGCTTTAATTAAAAGCGCTGAAAAATTAAATTTATCATGATTTCAGGTATTATTGTTTCCTCTTTTAATTATGCTACACCAAACCTTCAGTTATGTAGTTTATCAGGAAATTGCAAATATACTTCTTTCCAAAAAGATGTTTTTTTCTGTATTCCATCGTTTCCTCTTTCAATTATTCTAGGCCAAACCTCCAGTTATGTAGTTCATCATGAAATCGCAAATATATGATCACAAGGTTATTCATCTGTCTTATATGGGTAACCTTAAACTTAATAGTAGTTTACAACGTAACCTAAATCATTCACAAACAGTAGTTAAAGACTACAAATTAGAAACAAACTTCTCGCTTGTCCCAACAATTCCAGGTCCTTTTGGTCAGTCGCTAAGGCAGTTAGTCAAAATTTCACCAAATCCACCATACCCACCACCACACGGCCAGATAATTCTATTGCAACGACACCTGTTGAGAAAGCGAACTTGTTGGCTGAACTCTTTGCTTCACATTCTACTGTCGATTTCCAATAAAAAACACCATCTACTATTCCCATATAGCAGTCAAGGATGTCCGATATTGTCTTCAGACAGCGTATCATAAAACGTATTTTGATGAAGCTAGACACCAAAAAGGCTTTTGGCGCTGACGGAATACCTGCCATAGTTCTCAAAAACTGTGCGAGGGAACTAACACCAGTTTTCTGTAGACTTTTCAACCTATCCTACAGAAAGGGAATATTTCCTTCCTGCTGGAAACGTGCCACAGTTCAGTCGATACCTAAAAAAGGCAAGAAGACCTTGCCAAATAACTACCCACCAATCACACTGCTTTCAATAATATCGAAACTCATGAAAAAGGCTATCAATCAGCATCTTCTAAAATATCTTGAAGGATTCAACATTATTAGAGATCACCAAGATGGCTTTCGTAAAAATAGATCAATAGGAGATCTTCTGACTTATGTAACACATGTTTGGAACAACGTAATTTAACACTTTGGAGAATCTCGAGCGGTTGCTCTTGACATATCCAAGGCATTCGACCGTGTTTCGCATGATGGGCTGTTGGCTAAGCTACGTTCTTATGTATGTCTGAAAAGTTCTGTTTGTGGCTTTCATGTTTCCTCAGAGAGCGTTCTTTACAAGCGGCAGCCGATGGATTTCTTTCTAATACCTTCACTATCAACGCCGGTGTACCCCAAGGCTTCATATTGCTCTTTCTCATTTATATTAACGATCTGCTGGAAAAGACCGAGAATCCAATCTATAGCTTTGCAGATGACAGTACACTTATCTCTTCATTCACTTTGAACGCTCGGACATCGGCTACTCAGACGAATATCCACAGACAGCAGGAAGTCATTCAATTTAACAAAGACCTGGAAGAAGTTCTATCTTGGGGTGACAGTAACCAAGTGGAATTTAACGCTACAAAAACTCAGGCGGCAGTTTTTTCTAAAAAAGTTAACGTTGCTGAACCAGCCATAGTTATGTCAGGGCACTCCATTCCTCTAACATCGTCACTCAATTTGTTGGGCGTTAATTTGGGAGCAAATATGTCCTGGCATAAACATGTTGCAGGCATAGCAAGGAGAGCTTCTCAAAAGTTGGGAATATTATTTCGAACCAGAAACCTTTCCATTCCACAACAACTGTTAATTCTTCACAAAGCTCAAATTCGACCAACTATGGAATACAGCTCCCATGTTTGGGGCTCCGCTCCCAAATATTCACTGCATTCTATTCAGAGAAAAGCTGTTCGTCTCACTGGCTTTAATTCGCTGGAACATCGAAGAACGGTTGGCGACTTGAGCCTATTCTACAAGTATTTTCATGGGAAGTGTTCGAAGGATGTGGCCCGCTTAATTCCTCCCAGAGCGGTGCATGTTAGAAATACACGTCGCGCTAATACTTCACATCCTTATGCGGTTCAGCTTGTTACTCCTCGTACGACGCTTTTCAAGCAGTCTTTTATATGGAGAACATCAACCCTTTGGAATAATTTGCCTAGGACTGTGTTTCCCACCGAGTTCAATTTACAGCGATTCAAGAACAACGTAATCCGCTTTCTCCGCACACGTGTCGCTCCTGTAGCCCTTTAGGGACTTTCCTGTAGCACGTGTGCTAGACCCATAAAAAAAAAACGCAAAAGATATTAGTAGGAAAAGTGAATTTGACAAATGTAGCGCTATAAAGGTCAACAAAGAAAGTATCTTCAACATTCAGAGTTCAGGCAGGTATAAGATTCAACTGTTTTGTTTACTTTGTTTCGAGGAAACGTACATCTATATAGACATTGCAAAACATCGCAGGCTGGATAAAGCCACTATCAAAATCATTTACCGCACCAGGTATAATAACCGGTCAAGCGCAAGTTGAACTTGCACAATTAGTGTTCCGTACGTTGATTGCTTTTAAAATAGAAAAATTTTGTTACGGTGGTATAAAAAGATAAGTACAAAACACACCCCAAATGAGTTTTCAACAAAGTTTGCTTCCAATCTTTAGTGAAAACTGATGACCTTGAATTTTATTTTTTTTTTATATACCAGATAAATTATTAAAAGCAATGCACTCATGATAATTTTCGTTCAATCTACACCCCGTGAAGAATATTCCAGAATTTTTTCAAAATTTTTTTAGCAGTACTTTTCGAGATAAGTTGGGGGCCAGCGATTTTTTTTTTCGCTATTTTTTAAAAATAATACAAAGAAAAGTGTGCGCAACTATTACATTATATATATATTTTTAACTCGTGTTTTCACAAGCTTTCATTTGACATCACACTTGACGACCTAGTAAAAAATTTAATTTTCAAAACTACACGGCTCTGATGAGGCCATCAATTTCTATATTATTACCAAATTTCAACTTTCTATGGCAAATAGTTTCGGAGTAAATCGGATGTGATAGACAGACCGAAAGACAGACAGACAGACAGACACCGAAGTCATCTTATAAGTGTTCCGTACGGAACACTAAAAAACGACTAAAAAAGATCTGGTAGTTAAAGCCCTAAAGACATAATAAATTTGCTGCTACCAATATGCTGCATATATCGGTACATCATTTAACTTTAGAATGGTGAAATAGACGAAAGAAAAACTGAGATATGTAGCTTGATGGTAACACATAAGAAATAGGATATATCCTCTATTCTTTGCTCCTGGAATATACCTTTCGCATCATCAACAGAAGAGGATGGTGTGGGAACCTTTCCGTTTATGGTTATATTTACCATTTGTTCGATTTTCTACATTTTATTCTATATACTATATTATATTCGCTGCACTTAATTTGCTCCTTTTTGACTACCCTGCTAATGTTGGTTTCTATTTTGTAATAAATTGATAGCATTGGAATCTGCCTGGTTATTTCACTTTATCCTATCTTCAAATAACATAGTTCTTTGAGAACATTTTTTCTTTTGGGATAATACCTTATGTAAATTTCTGTGCGTCTGATCTCAGGGAATCTCTGCAGTTTCGAGCAGTGTACTAACGGGTATTTTGCTTCCAAAACTAGTCAAAAATACTTTTCTGTTAGTAAACACATTTTCACCATGAAATGAGATGCATGTGCTATCATATGTTACTATTCATTACA
>CM032449.1:66220070-66287570 GCA_019049505.1 Pachyrhynchus sulphureomaculatus
GGTTTTCCATAAGTTACTTGGCCTCTCCTGATGAGATTCTCATAAGAATATTGTCTCAGCCATTACCATCCTAGTTTCATTTGGGTTGCTAAACACTTTTTGAACCGAAATGCCTGAGGATGAGCAGGATATTTCAAGAAAGGAAAAAGGCCTTAAACTTGAGAACTAGAAACCGTTACTGCACTACTACATTACTGAGAAAAAAAAACACTCTGGCGTGCTGGAGAACAAAGCCACTACGGCCTACTGGCGGAACAAAGCCGTTACTGCTTCATGGTGAAAAACGCCCTTAAAAATTCCATCTGGCCGTTTATATATCTTTTGCCCCTTCTTCAATGTGACGTCTTTAAAATGGCTCACTTCCGGGAGCAAAATTAATGCAAACAAAATAAGTCAAGTCGGCAACACGCTTTACACACTGCCGGTTTAAATTAAACTGTACAAAAATTTAAAACACTGTTTTAAGTTACACTGCTCAAAAATTCAAATCACTGCAATAAATATAAAAATGTAATAAAATATAATAGGGAGAAAAATAGTGTCGTAACATGATTTTAAAATCTAGAAACAAATCAATGTTATTATATGTATATATATATATATATATATATATATATATATATATATATATATATATATATATATATATATATATATATATATATGGAGGGTCAAAGTAGAACATTCAATAGTTCTTTTTTCAAATTAGAAAATTCTTAAAAATTTTTAAAAAAGGGTAGAAATGGATTTTTTCGTCAAACCAACCCACACCTGAACGCTATGTTGCCAAACATACGATTTTCTTCAAGAATTACAGATTTTCAAATTTTGGGTACAATTAATCCAAAAAATGAAATAAATAATATTTACACTTAGTGAAAATAATATTTAACAATAATTAAGATAGTTTTTTTTATCTATTACTTAAAGAAATATTTCCTTGGCAACGCGCGAGAATAATTGGATCATTGCTTCTTAACAGCTAATTTTGACTTTTATGTTAACAGCTGTCACACATAAATAAAATTGCTGGTTTCACTGTTGTAGACCATTTCAACTACTTGGGATCCCTCATAACTAACAATGGTGGTTGTAAAGTGGAAGTAAGAAGACTTTTGGCAATGGCTAGAAACTCGACCATCAAACTCATTAAGGTCTGGAAAGATCCAGTTGTCACAAAAAATGCAAAGTTAAGATTGCTATCAAGCCTTATATTTCCTATAGCATCTTACGCATCGGAAACATGGACCATCGATGCGTTTGAGATGTGGGCATATCGAACAATTCTTAGGGTATCATATACCGAATACCGTACTAATGTATCTATTCTTGAAGAGCTTGGTATCAATGATCGACTTTCAAATAGAATTAATAGACAGTACCTGAAATATTTTGATCACATTATGAGGAAAGTGGATGCCATGGAAAAGCTTGTACTAACGGGGAAGGTAGAAGCTAAAAGATCAAGGGGACGGTGTCCGACAAGATGGTCGGACCAAGTAAGATTTCTCCTTGGATGAGGATCGAGATACCTGGAGATTGACTGTTGAGGCAGCAACTGCATAGTGTCACCGATACTCCTATTGGTGTGAAAGGATTAAGAAAGAGAGAGAGACTCCCAGAAGAGACGTATAACACAATATAAATGAACTACTAACCTCTTATGTGCTTGAACAAGTATAATTTAAAATAGTGAATATTTGATCCTTTCCTAGACATCTAAAACCCTGGAGAGGGTGTATAACTAAATATATGCGAAACAATACTTATAGCGTCGTTTCCCACCCCTTTAACCCCCGATAGAATTAACTTTATCTAATTATCCTTAATCTGTTTTTATCACAACCAAAAACAAGAAAGTCTTTTAATGCTTCTAGAGATATTCAGTATTTTACGACCCCCATCTTTTCGTCCAATTTCCCTGAAGCAGCCTAAAAACCAGTTCTCTTCCTACTTGAAGTAATATATTTGTATCGAATTAAAAATCGATTTCTCGACCGTTTGACAAACCGACAGACAAACCGACAGATGAGCCCATAGATAAACAGACAGACAAATCGACAGGGAAACTGACATACAGATAGGTTGATAGACAAACATAACGATTTTCTGACACAACTTGGAAAATATGTTTTTCATGATTTAGTGACCTTGAAACCGGAATAAATGTGATAATCACTGAAAGTGATTTTTGTACAAATAGAAGACTTGCCCTTGAGCGGGGAAGTAAAAAGAATTTCATGTTATTCCTATTTCTAGAATGTTAATTTAAACAAGTTAGGCGTAATTTAACATTTTTTATCGCGTTGGTTTCATCCTCTAATTTTGTTATTATTAGAAATTTGAATCAACTAGTTTACATTTACTTCTTTATCTTATAACTTTGTAATTATTTATATAAGTTTGCTGCTTATTTTATCAAAAATAATTTATGAGAGATAAAAAATAGTGTAGGCAAGATTTGGAAAAAAAAATAGGGAAACCACCTGTACGAAAGTGTATTTTAAAGAAATTATTAGGCCAACTTTTATCAATAAAAACTTGTTTTGATACATACGAGGGTTGTGTAAGAAATAAGGTTCCCAACGCTGTAAATTCGCCGAACGAGATGCTAGGCGAAATCCGGCAACACCGCCGTGTGCGCTGATTCCCCCACTCTAGATCCCGCCTTGGTAGAACTCGCTGCGACGTTCAGTGCCGGCCTGACAGCCATCCGCGATGGAACCCCCGATCGCCGTCACCGCCAGGTGCGAAGTTCGTGCGGTAATCCGATTTTCGCACGCTAAAAAGTTACCACCGGTTGATATTCATGGGTAGTTGTGTGAAGTTTATGGGGAAGCTTGTATCAGCGTTCAACACGTCCGCAAATGGTGTAGGGAGTTCTCCGAAGGACGCACAGACATCCACGATGAGCAAAGAAGCGGAAGGCCATCGATCTCCGACAAAGTTGTGTCGAAGATTGAGCGAATTCTGCTCGAGGATAGGAGGATAACGATTCGGGAACTGACTGCCGGGTTCCTGAGGTTTGTGAAAAAACAATCCACACGATTTTGACTGAAAGGTTACGTTATCACAAGGTGTGTGCGCGGTGGGTCCCGCACATGCTTTCAGAAACTCACAAAGCCGATCGCGTCAAGTGTGCCCAGGAGTTTCTTCGAGAATGCGCCGAGAATACCGAAGATTTCTTAGACTCCATTGTTACCGGGGTTGAAACGTGGTGTCATTACGTTACCCCGGAAACAAAACAACAATCGCGACAATGGCGCCATACCGGATCGCCTAAACCGAAGAAGTTCAAGCAGACGCTGTCCGCAGGGAAAGTGATGGTTACGGTCTTTTGGGACCGTAAGGGTGTCCTGCTTATTGAGTTTATGCCTCGAGGGATCACAATAAATTCGGAAAATTATTGCGAGACCTTGAAAAAACTCAGAAGAGCCATCCAAAATCGCCGGAGAGGAAGACTGACAAAAGGCGTTAGACTGCACCACGACAATGCGCGCCCGCACGTCTCTCGCCAAGCCAAGGATTTAATCGACAATTTTGGCTGGGATCTCGTTGAACATGCTCCCTACAGCCCTGATCTTGCACCGAGTGACTTCCACTTGTTTCTAAAATTAAAGCAACACTTGGGTGGACGACGTTTCGAGACTGATGAAGAAGTGCAGGAAGCGGTCGCCAAATTCCTTCACGGACTGGCGGCGGACTTCTTTGAAGCGGGATTCCAAAAGTGGATTAGTCGTCAACAAAAATGCGTGGAAAAATCTGGAGATTATGTTGAAAAATAGCTAAGAAATTAAGCTTTCCAATGATGTATTTTTCAGTTCAAATAAAAAATGCCTTACACCTGAAAAAAATGTGGGAACCTTATTTTTTACACAACCCTCGTATAATATACATCTCGTAATAAATATGCTATACCTCTCCAGCAAAAATTTGAAGTTTAAGTTTTTCTCCAATGCGAAATTATAACATTATGATTATTATCTAAAACTTGATTCTTTAAAAATTTAGAAGCTGAAATTTTCCTCCATAAATTGTAACAAAATAAACTTGTACCGTCGCTATTTTTCTGAAACTTCTTACGCGACGCTGGAATTTAAAAGGAACAATGGCTCATTGCTAGCAAAAATTTTATAAATTTATAATATGTTTTTCAAATATTAAGAAGTATTTAGTTATACTACAGAAAAAAAGCCTCAAAGAATTACAACATACATTGACACCTTTCTCCTTGTCACAGAGAACACGACTTTGTAGGAAACGATGCACACACTAAGTGATTTCGGCAACTGGCATCATTAGACTGTAACGCTAATGGACGACGGTAAATAGTCCGAGTCACTAGTAACTGTAAATGGTGACTTCAATTTGTTACAGTCAACTAGTGCAGTAAAAAAAGGTCAAAATAATGATGAGATAGGCATATTTTAGATACAGCATTATTATGATTTTATCCTCTCTGATGTATCACCAGGAGTTTTGTCCTGAATTCTGTACCTCGAAAAAATTGTGCTCTTTTGTTTATAAACAATTTAAGTTTTCAAAACGCATTTTTAGAGCTTAAAATGTGAATAACTCCGGTTATATAAATCGGACCGAGACAAAAGAAAACCAAACTCTTCGTAATGAAATCCTCAACAAATCCTCGTTGGTTTTAAGTCACGTACATAACCTACAAAATTGAAAAAAAAAAACACAGGCAAAGAACTGTTTTTTTTTCCTTTTTTTTGTATAGGTTGACTAAGTGGACCGATCGGGTTGAAACTTTCAGGAAATATGCCTTTTATTATAGCAAGAATACCCTGAAATTTTGTTACCAAATTATTGTTGTTGAATTGCCCGCCATTTTAGGCCATTTGGTCCAAAATGGATATTTTTTTTCAAAATTTAGGTCTCGGCGCCGGCTTTCCCATAACATTAAGAAAATTATCTGTTGGAGTGATTTTAACCTTTTTTTTTAAATTTGTTTATTAATCAAATAACAACAAATCCGGTTTTTTCAATCATTTTGAAAAAAAAATTGAAAATTTTTTATTACATTTGGTAGAGAATCCCGAGACCTTTATTTAAAAAAAAAATTATTTTCGTTAATGTGAAAATGACCTAAAATACACATTTGTTAAACGGTTAAAATGACTCCAAATTTTTTTTTTTTAATATCATCGGAAACTGGCATCGAGACCTAAATTTTGAAATAAAAAGATCCATCATTTTGGACATTGGACATAAAATGGCGGGAAATTCAAATTTTAAATAACAAATTCAATTGTGCCCATTGGAGTCAATATTTTTATATCAAAATTTCAGGGTATTTTTACTATAATAAAAAGCATATTTTCTGAAAGTTTCAAGCCGATTGGTTCACTTAGTCGACCTGTAAAATAAAATGAAAAGATAAACATTTTGTTTGTTTTTTCAATTTTGTAGGTTATGTACTCACTTGAGCGACTTACAGCCAACGGGAATTTGTTGGAAATTTCATTACGAAGATTTTTTTTCTTGATCCGACTATATAACCGGAGTTATTCGCATTTTAAGCTCAAAAAACGCGTTTTGAAAACCTAAATTATAAACAAAAGAGCACAAGTTTTTCGAGGTCCAAAACTCAGGACAATATTCCTGGTGATACCCCAGAGAGGTTAAAATCGTAATATTGTTGTATCTAGACTGTGTAATTCCAAATGCTTTTTTACTTCAACCGTAATAGGCTATGATTACAATCACACAAACGGGAATATAATTGATGACAGTGGATGATTTTGACATCGCAGGAAGTTTTAAAGAACGGCAGTAGACAAAATTTGTTCCAGTTCCAACTCAACGTCGACTATATGGGCCCAACATTATGAGGCTTATAAATTCGATATTTCTGACTCGAGACAGGCACCTTGGGGTCATCACTTACTGTGGTAATTCTCCTCTTAATTTACCCTTTCATTTAGTGCCTGGTCTGGTCTCTGGTTTGGTAACTCATTCAGTTTTTCGTTCTACCTTAACCTGGTCCGGGCTGCTGGCAATCGGCCGACCGATTCAACTCAAAAAGCAGTTTCGTGATTTTATACGCCCAGTAGGCAATCGAGGGCGAGAGATATAAGTTTGCCCTGGCAATGACGCTATACTAACGTCACTGTGGAATAAGCTTGCATGCAAGTACAAGCTGAGTCCAGTAACTAACTAAGTTCAAAGAATGGTGAGGGGATGCAGCCTTAGGCAAGAAGGCAAATCACGCTATCCTGTTAATATGATATTAGTGCAAAATTTTCCGTAAAATTACTATCCGTAAGCGTACAGCTATAAGCTTGCGGATAGTAAATTAAATCAAATTTTAATATTCTAAAATGTAGAATAAGGAAGTTAGAACCAACTACCCGAAATACAATTATTTAACTTCCTGTTAACAATATAAAATGCACCAGATGTTACATTCATCACTAATCTCTAAACATTTTATAACTGTCCCGCTTTTTCAACTTTGTAAAATGTAATAAGCAAACAAATGTTTACAAATAAAAAAGTAAATTGAAAATTTTCAATCATTCCGCCGGTAAAAAATTATGCTGCATAGGTTGCTGCAAGTAAAAACTAATTTCCACATTTTACTTTACGAGAGCATTCGTCGCCTCGCATTGAAATTTTTAACTCGCAGCAATTTAACTAAATGTCGTGTCGAAACAGCGACAGTCACAGATGCAGCGTGATATTTTTAAAAAGATTAATCATGATAAAGTAATAAAGGGACCTAACAAGCTTCCTCTCCACTCTATAATTGATGTAATGTCCTTTATTGTATTACATATAATCAGTGTATGTTAGCATACATTTTGTAATATTATGTAGGATAAAAGATACAGGGTATTTTTTAAGTTGTGGCACATTTTTACATCTCCTTACCTTCTCCATTTAGTCTTTTTACAAAAAACTGTTATACTTGATGTAGCTATATTGCTTCAGGGGGAAGGGAATATGCATGTAGAGGGAAATCTTAGGTTTCAGTTATCTTTAAAGAGTTGATTGATTGGTCCTTTACTTTGTGACAGTACATTTCAACAATAAAACTACTTAATTACTTTGTTAACTGTCACTAAATATATTTGTAAAGAGTTTACAATTGCGTTATCGCGATTTCGTAGCACAACTACATTTCGTAGTACAACTACATTGTCAAACGCTTAACTAAGACTGTCTAAGCCTTAGTTAAGCGTTTGCCAATGTAGTTGTATTACGAAATCGCGATAACGCAATTTTAAAATCTTTAAAAATATATTTAGTGACAGTTAACAAAGTAATTAAGTAGTTTTATTGTTCAGTTATCTTTACCCTCTAAATTTTTTCTTGTGATTCTTCCATTAAGTTCTTGTTAAGTAGAGAAAGTCAAATTAGATATTTATTTCAGACCTGCAACTGATTATAATTCAGGTGGTTCGAGCTAATAATTTTAAATCTGTCAATATTACTGTTCTCCCCGAAGTGCCTCAAGGCTCTCATATGGGGCCTTTGCTGTTTAACCTGTTCTTGAATGATGTGGCCGACTGCTTTCGGTCTTCCAGGTTTTTGCTCTTTGCTGATAATTTGAAGTTGTACACGGCGGTTGGATCGATTGAAGATTGTGTGGGATTGCAGGGTGATTTGGATAGACTTAGAGTCTGGTGTGAGTTAAACGGTAAGGTTTTAAATACTTCTAAATGTTTCTCTATGTCTTTCTCGACATCGCGCAATCCATTGTTTTTTTGATTACAGCGTAAATGGGACTTCCCTCGAATCCGTGGTTAGCGTTAGGGATCTGGGGGTTAAGTTTGATTCGACACTGAGTTTAATTTCTCATATAACCGAGGTAACGTCTAGGTCTCTGAGTATACTTGGGTTCATCAGGCATTGGTGATCAGAATTTTCATCCATTACCTCTATAAAAATGCTGTACTACTTGTTGGTTAGACCTCTCTTGGAATATTGCTCATGTATATGGAACTCACCTTTTGCTTGCCATGCTGGGAGCTTGAAGCTTGTTCACAGTAAATTTCTACGTTATATTAATTATAAATTCTTTAACAATGATTCCTTTAGTTATTCAAAACTGACATCTATATTAAACTTGAATACCCTATCTAACCAGAGAGTTCAACGAGATCTTGTAATGTTCTTTAAAATTTTAAATTCCATTGTAAATTGTCCAGAACTTTTAACTCAGATTAATTTGTATGAACCTTCTAGACATACAAGATCAACGTTGTCCTTCTTCAAACCTTATCATAAGACAACCTATGGAGCTAATACTTTCATGTCAAGATCTATGGGCATTATAAATAACTGCCCATCACTGGACTTGTTCTACAGCTCCTTGTCTCTTTTTAAGAGGCAGATCGGGGTTCTTTTCTGCATTTCTTAGTTTTGGTCTTTAGTTTTAAGTGTCACTTATAGATGTAAAATTTTGTATTTGGTCTTTATGAGTTGAATGGGCATGTCCCGTAAATAAATAAATAAATAATATTCACTAATAACTACTAAACTTAGAAAACATCCTAAATAATATTCAGCATATACAGTTTACAAATTCGTGAAGGTATTTGCCCGGTAATTAACTTGCAAAATAAATATGGAATTTGACTTCTTACTCTACCGATTAAATTGTAACACGATGGTATGATACAACGAATTGTATTAAGTACGCATACCTATTACTCCATAAATTGTAACACATGTTTGGAACAATGCAATTGAACATTTTGGAGAATCTCGAGTGGTTGCTTCTGACATATCCAAGGCATTCGACCGCGTTTGGAACTAACTAGCGGCCTTGATTCGCTGGAACATCGAAGAACGGTTGGCGACTTGAGTCTGTTCTACAAGTATTTTCATGGAAAGTGTTCGAAGGATGTAGCCTGCTTAATTTCACCCAAAGCGGTGCAGGTTAGAAATACACGCGGCGCTAATACATCACATCCGTATGAGGTTCAGCTTGTTACTCCGCGTACAACGCTTTTCAAGCAGTCTTTTATATGGAGAACATTATCCCTTTGGAATAATTTGCCCAGGGCTGTGCTTCTCACCGAGTACAATTTATAGTGGTTCAAGAACAACGTGAATCGCTTTTTCCGCATACATGCCGCTCCTGGAGAGCTTTAGGGACTTTACTGCAGCACGTGTGCTAGACCAATAAAAAAAAAATATGAGGAATGATAACACATAGTGAGTGCGTGTTTGGCACGATGGGCTGTTGGCTAAGCTACATTCTTATGGTATGTCTGAAAAGTTCTGTTTGTGGCTCTCATATTTCCTCAGAGAGTGTTCTTTGCGAGTGACAGTCGACGGATTTCTTTCTAACACCTTCACTATCAACGCCGGTGTACCCCAAGGCTCCATACTGTCTCCTACTCTCTTTCTCATTTATATTAACGATCTGCTGGAAAAGACCGAGAATCCAATCTACAGCTTTGCAGTTGACAGTACACTTATCTCTTCATTCACTTTGAACGCTCGGACATCGGCTACTCAGACGAATATCCGCAGACAGCAGGAAGTCATTCAACTTAACAAAGATCTGGGAAAAATTCTATCTTGGGGTGACAGTAACCAAGTGGAATTTAACGCTACAAAAACCCAGGCGGCAGTTTTTTCTAAAAAAGTTAACGTTGCTGAACCCGACATAGTTATGTTGGGGCACTCCATTCCTCTAGCATCGTCACTCAATTTGTTGGGCGTTAATTTGGGAGCAAATATGTCCTGGCATGAACATGTTACAGGCATAGCAAGGAGAGCTTCTCATAAGTTGGGAATATTATTTCGAACCAGAAAGCTTTACACTTCACAACAACTGTTAATTCTATACAAAGCTCAAATTCGACCAACCATGGAGTACTGCTCCCATGTTTGGGGCTCTGGTCTCAAACATACACTGCATTTGTTGGATTCTATTCAGAAAAGAGCTGTTCGTCTGATTGGAGACCCGGAACTGACAGGTGGCCTTGATTCGCTGGAATATCGAAGAACGGTTGGCAACTTGAGCCTATTCTACAAGTATTTTCATGGAAAGTGTTCGAAGAATGTGGCCCGTTTAATTCCTCCCAGAGCGGTGCATGTTAGAAGTACACGTCACGCTAATACTTCACATCCGTATGAGGTTCAGCTTGTTACTCCTCGTACAACGCTTTTCAAGCAGTCATTTATATGGAGAACATCATCCCTTTGGAATAATTTGCCCAGGACTGTGTTTCCCAACGCGTACAATTTACAGCGATTTAAGAACAACGTGAATCGCTTTCTCCGCACACGTGTCGCTCCTGTAGCGCTTTAGGGACTTCCCTGTAGCACGTGTGCTAGACCCTTTAAAAAAAAAGAGACAATAACTACAAAATATTTGAAAATACCCCTCTAGTCAACTTCCAAACTCTTAATGTCCCTTATACATGCGATTAAAAGAGGTTAAATTCAAAATTAGTTTACAACCACAAACCAGTAAAAAATACATTGATTATGTATTGAAATGTATTAAATTGTTTTAGATCACTCTGTAAATAGATTTCGGTTTTACCTTTATATTATTTCTATATAGATTGGAATTATTAAAAAACTAACTTCGTTTATAGATTCCTCTGTTCTAAGAATTCTCCAAACGACAAATATTATGACGTATTCGAAGATAGGTTCGACTAAAATACTCAAGCCATGTATCCACTAGGCAACAATTGACGCAACACGAGACGCTCAACATGTTCTGCAACGTTGCACAACAGCGGGCGACGTTGCTAGATGGCGCGCAACAAGACGCGCGGCTCGTTTTTTTCCGTGCAACATGTAGTTGCATATCAAATCACTGATCGTGTAGAGTGTGTAGACAGACAACGTTGCTAAACAAAAGTTCCGCGTCGACGTTCAACATGATGAGCAACATATGCAGCATGTTGTGCGTCAATTGTTGCCTAGTCGATACAAGGCTTTATCCTATCCTAAAATATTTGTTCTCTTAAAAAGTTTCCATTATTCTGTCAGAACTCACGATACTCAAAATACGAAATATGTGAAGCAAATTCTCTAACCCTCTCTTTCAAACCTTTATTCTCTTATGTCTGATTCTACAGAATTGTACTCTAAATTTATTCATTGGCAAATCACCATTTAGGAAAATTCTCATAGCATTATTGAAAAATTTATAGACCTGACTCCTTTCACCCTTACTCTTTTTTTGAAGCGATATCGCTTAAAAACTGTAGGTTCCTTTCCTGTTTCAAATATATGTACCGAACTTGAGTCATCCAGCTAACAGATCCACAGATCGATCGACCAAAATTAAAATCTATCTTGTTCGGGATTTGGGAACCCTGAAGAAATGCAAAAATTTCGGAAGGCGCTTAATTCACGAATACAATACTTACCTAAGTAAGGGAAGAACCTGCAGATTTTTTGCCTCTCGGTATACTTTCCCTAATAATACAAAATGTATACCAAGATCCACTGCGTACGCAATATAATAAAGTAAATAATATTAAAAATTATAGAGTTTAAAGAAAGTCCGTTAGGTACCTTCAAAGAGGGCATCTATGCTAGGCGAGAAAAAACTTAGTATATTGAAATATTTGCGTTTTGTTTTTTAAAAAAGATAACAAAATTCCAGTCGAAGAGGAAATCCTTTATAGGGGAATTTCTTTTCAACACCTTCACTATCACCACTCGTATCCACCCATGCCTTATAATAGGAGGATGGATTGAAAAGTTCGCGGCCTAGCCAAGAAAACAAAATAAAATACATACAAAAATATTTTTATTTTTCTACATAATCTCCACCTAGCTCTATGCACTTCTTCCACCTGCTTTCCAAAGCTTCCACACCTGTTCCAAAAAAAAAATTCCTCAAGGTCTTCAAAATACTGGTTAACTGCAGCTTCGACTTCTTCATTTGATCAAAATTTCTGGCCACCGAGGTGTTTTTTTAGGTTTGGAAACAGATGAAAGTTCGAAGGTGCCAAATCAGGAGAATTAGCGGGGTAAGTCAGCAATTCGAAACCACAATCATGAATTTGAGCCATAGACTCAACAGAAATGTGAACGCGAGCATTATCCTGATGGAATAAAACGTTCTTTCTCAGTAATCCTGGGCGTTTCTCTTTAATTTCTTGACGTAAATGACGCAAAAGGGGCAATAGTAAGTCGAGTTTATTGTTTCGCCTTTCAGAAGGTAGTCTACCATAAAAATACCTTTAGCATCCCAATAAACAGACGCCATCACTTTTCCAGCCGACAGAATTGCCTTTGCTTTCTTTGAGGTCGGTTCATCAGATTTTTTCCACTGCTTGGATTGTTGTATTGACTCTGGAGTATAGTGTTGAACCCAGGTTTCGTCCATTGTCACAAACCTGTTAAGAAAATCTTGCGGATCAGCCTTAAACATCTCCAAACAGTCGCGAGAAATCGTGAGTGAATTCGTATTTGTTCAACTGAAAGCAATCTGGGGACCCATCTAACGGAAACCTTAGAAAATCCAGAGTAATGATGTTTTATGTTCGTTCATACGAAATGTATATAGTGTCTGCAATCCCCCTGATAATTAATCTACGGTCTTTCAATATGAAATCACACATTTTGCCGATATTTTCTTCAGTCGTAGACGTCGTGGACCAGCCGGAGCCAGGGTCATCTTCGATGCTCTCTTATCCACATTTAAATTCTGCAGCCAATTTTTTCACAGTGGTATATAATGGAGCAGATTCCCCTAGTATTGTTCTCATATTATTGTGGATCTCCTTTGGCGTTAATCTTTCTTTAAACAGGTACTTAATGACCGCTGCACTTGGTGTCACTAAACTCGTTCTAACCTAAAAACCACAAATTCTACCGCAACAAAGTTTTACACTGTGACAACCAAAGAAAGTACGAACTTATTGAGGGTACTATATTAAAACTATTATAATTATTTTTTTGGTGAAGCTGAACTTTTTAATTCGTCCTCCTATCTCTTGCTCTTTTTTTATTTACGATCTACTTAACAAAGTTCTATATTCTACTAGAACTTCAAACTCTTGAATATCAGTTGCGGATGAAAATATTTGCAGATAGTAGAAAGTTTTACAACTCTAAAAAGGCATGGAAGAAATTTTCTCACGAGGTAGCAGTAACCGAGGAAGTAGTTTATTTCTTTAAAAAACTTTACTCTGGATAGCAAACATATCTTAACATGATCATGTTATGCGAATATCAGCGAAAGCTTTTCAAAGCTTGAAATATTATTCTGTGCTAGGAAACTATTCGAGCTATCAGAATTGTTAAATTAACATAATTCCGTAAGAGAACTATTCTTCTAATTCGAGAGAATAATATTCTCATCTGTTGAAAATCTCTCTTTGCATACAAGTGACAACGCCTGTTGGAGAGTCCCAGCAAGAACCCCAATATAAAATTTTCTCCAGGTATATATGTATATATATGAATGTATACGTATATATATATATATATATATATATATATATATATATATATATATATATATATATATACATGTATATACATGTATATATATATATATATATATATATATATATATATATATATATATATATATATATATATATACATACATATATATATATATATATATATATATATATATATATATATATATATATATATATATATATATATATATATATATATATATATATATATATATATATATATAAATACATATATATATATATATATATATATATATATATATATATATATATATATATATATATATATATATATATATATATATATATATATATATATATATATATATATATATATATATAATATATATACATATATATATATATATATATATATATATATATATATATATATATATATATATATATATATATATATATATCACAAAGGAACTATCCTTTCAAAGAAATTGTAAATACAATAAAGAAGCTAAAATAAAGAAATTAGTAGAGCAGGACCAGGGTCTATATTATAAAATATGTTTCCCCGGAAATCGACTCCAATAAAACTTATATCGTTAACTTAATGTTCACTACATGTACTTTTTTATCATCAGCGCTAAAAACAGGTCTAATTAAAGCAACATTTAAGAGGAGTAATAAAATTTCAATAAAATCCCAGTAGCTTTATTAAAGAAGACTTTCAAAATTCTGAAAATTCTCAATCAGTGCAGTATATCAGACTGTATATAAAAGGCAGGGGTCACTGAATTCAGGAAAATCCACAGTAATCATGCATTTACATCGATCTGTCAAAATCTTCTGGTAATATCTACCACAAAGTGATCCATCTTAATCTGAAAAAATATAGAATTAGGACTAAGACAGACAAATTAATAGAATCTTACCAAGAAAATCATAAACTGACGTAGCACTGAACAAAACTGACACCTATGCTGTTTTTCAATTAGGAATGCTAAGGAAAGATGTCTTACATGATTCAATTCTTTATTTACGTAATATATTAAACGAATTGCCTACTTTCACATGGCAAACACTGCTCATTTTGCTGATAACATGGCGATCATATTTCCATTTCATTCAAAATAAAAATTGTGATAAATTTTTTAATTTAGTGGTCTTAATAACTTTAAACTTGCTTCTGATCATCTTATCGTCACTATAATACAGGATGTCATGAGATCTCTTAAAATTTTTATTAAATTAAATTCAGATTCATTGCTAGAAGTAGACGTATGGTTATTGTTGTGCTTCTACAGGGAGCTATTATTCTTGCCAGATGGAAAATTATTAGCAAAAACTAAGGCATATAAAATGCAATTTACCTATGTTAAAAAAA
Source organism: Pachyrhynchus sulphureomaculatus (assembly GCA_019049505.1). NCBI lineage: Eukaryota > Metazoa > Arthropoda > Insecta > Coleoptera > Curculionidae > Pachyrhynchus > Pachyrhynchus sulphureomaculatus. Next base: position 66,234,849 of record CM032449.1, read on the forward strand.
ATAACCGGCCTAGTACAAGTCGAACTTGCGCAATTAGTGTTTCCGTACGTTGATTGCTTTTAAAATAAAAATTGTTGTTACGGTGGTATAAAATGATTAATGACTTCACAAAACACACCCCAAATGAGTTTTCAACAAAGTTCTTTTTTCGATCTTTACTGAAAATTGATGACCTTGATATCTTTGTTTTTTTTATGTACCAGATAAATTATTAAAGCCAATGAATTTACATCCTGTGGAGAATATTCCGAATTTTTTCAAAATTTTTTGATCAGTACTTTTCGAGATAACGGGGGGAACACCGATTTTTCGCAATTTTTTAAAAATAATACAAAGAAAAGTGTGCGCAAGTATTACATTATATCGGTTTTTGAACTCGTGTTTTAACAAGCTTTCATTTAACACGCCATTCGATGACCTGGTAAAAACTTTTTTTTTTCATTTCCGATTTCACCCCCTAAAACTAACCTTTTAAATCAAAATTTAACTTTCAAAACTGCACGGCTCTAATGAGGCCATCAATTCCTATATTAGTGCCCAATTTCAACTTTCTATATCAAATAGTTTTGGAGAAAATCGGGTGTGACAGATAGACTGAGAGTCAGACAACGATGTGATCTTATAAAAGTTCTGCATGGAACACTAAAAAATAAATAAATATATATGCATATATATATATATATATATATATATATATATATATATATATATATATATATATATATATATACATATATACATATATATATATATATATATATATATATATATATATATATATATATATATATATATATATATATATATATATATATATATATGTGTGCGTGTATGTGACGTATAACGTTAAGTCAAGGTTATTAAATTGATGAAGTCAGAGATTCCGAGATAAAAATCTGTGTAAAGTGCTTTTGGTACGTATTGCTCACTACACTTTTTCGATGACTGTCTAATATATACATTAAAATATAGTACTGAAATTCTTGCACTTGTGACAAGCGATTTTTGTGATTTTCTAACCATGTTTTATTGCACAGTAATATTTGATAAAATTAAAATTGTTTTTAACATTAACGCAGAAAACGGACTGTGACTTAAAGAGAATTCAATTGAGAACTAACATTCTTAGTCTTTTTACAAGAAACCAAACTATTTTAGAAGTATTTATTCATTAAATCTAGAAAAACAGATCTTCTAAATACATTTGTCCAATAATTTATAACAACTAATCATCTAATCTCAAAAATTAAAGCTAGGATATCTTTAAAAATAACTTATATATTACAGTTACTTGCACAAATAAAGTTCTTTATTATTATTATTATTATTAAATGAACCATGTATATGTATGTAGCAGACAAAACAAAATGCATTTGTACTATTACTGAATGTACACATTCGCTCTGTACGGTGGCGACCTCACAGGGCAAACAGGGTTAACTACATTACGGTGTATTGACCGGCAACCCGTGGAAACCCTCTTCGATACTTCTTTCTGCCCATCCTTGTTTGTGAAGCGAGCCGGACAACAGATCGACCTTTTCACTGTTCTACGTGTGTATTATTTGTGGATATGGCTTTTTATTGGAATTGTACGTTTGCTTCATTGCGTAGCAATATATATGTATATATATATATATATATATATATATATATATATATATATATATATATATATATATATATATATATATATATAATATTAAATAAGTTTACCATTAACAATTTTAAAGGTATGAATTGGAGGGGTATAGAAATATTTCTTCCCAAAACTTACCCCTACCCAATGCTTCAAGCAGGTATAATGCAACAATATAAATTGGATAAAAGTACAGGTGAACTAGTTTTATGCTGTTTAAAGTCTACAGACATTTATACTACATTTCCCCTTTTTTTTCATTGCAATGAAAATTAGATACAAAGGACTGTAAGCTTTTACAAAATCTCAAATATAAAATTAACTAATATAGGGATAGGATCAACTATATGTCGCAACGAAATCAACAGTGATCTCGGAACTAATTTTAAGAAGTACCATTAAATAAATGAAACAAGACTATTTTATTCTGAAACACACCAATGTGTGCTTTTTACTTTCTTATTCGTGAAGAAATCAGATTTTTAGTTTGCTTTACATTTTCTGATTCCTAGATCATGAAAAATACTCATTTCCGTTATTCTGTTGACACGACAATTTCAAACAAAATAAGATATCAATTTTGACCTTGGCACATATATAATACCTAATAAACAGAATAAACCTATAGTGATACGGTAATTTTTCCCGGTTTTTGTCGGATAATAAACAAATTTTATGCATAAATATTTATAATAAAACATAAAGCCGTAAAAAGTTTATATAAGAATAATACTGCAAAAGTCAAAGTTGGGCAACAGATCTCAGAAGGTTTCTGTGTGAACAAAGAACTCGAATAGGGATGCTGTCTCTCCCCAACATTGTTTAAGATTTATGTTGAACAAGCGTTAAAACTTTGGAAAAGGAAATGTGATAACATGGGAATACCTCTAGATAATAATACGCTATACACACTATGCTTCGCAGACGATCAGGTCGTAATAGCACACCAATATGACGACATAGAATATATGACACGTAAATTAATTGAAGAGTACAAACGATGGGGATTGGAAGTGAATATAAAAAAGACGGAATATATGTGTATCGGGGGTATACAGAAAGACATAATCTTAGATGATAAACAGCAAATAAAGAGTTGACAAAAATATAAATACTTAGGGATGAAAATAACAAAAGGCGGGATGATGGATCAAGCCATTAAAGATAGGAATAACCAAGGGAGGAGAGCAACCGCGTTGATGAATGGAATATTATGGGACTCGCATATATCAAAGAAAAATAAACATCGAATATATAACACCATTATTAAAAGCATTATTACATATGGTAGTGAAGTATGGCAGTTAAAAGTAAGAACAGAGAAAACACTGGAAGTAACCGAAATGGATTATTAGAGATGAGCAGCAGGAAAATCTAAGCTAGAAAGCAGATACAATAAATTATGGAAGTCACACATACAATTGTGGATGACTAAAAACTAAACAGCTTAAATGGTATGGTCACGTCCAAATAATGTGAGAGGAATGAATACCAAAACAGATTTTTAAATGGAAACCGATTGGAAGAAGAAAAAGAGGGAGGCCTAGGAGAAGCTGGAAAGAAGGGATAGATAGAGAAATCAGAGAAAAAGGAATAGAAGAGGAACTATGGGGAAATAGAGAAGAATGGAGACTGGGAATCGGAAGATGGCGAAGAACGTGATAAATCGATATACATACTTACATAAAAAAAATGCAGGATTTATTCGAGGCTATCTATCTATCTGGTAGCATTACAACCCTAGGCGACTCTTGGCTGCGTTTACAATCCGTCTCCATTCCGCACGATCTGGAATCATTTGCAAGTCATAACCCATGGTATGCATATCCGCCCTTATGTTGTTCTTCCCCAACTAGGTTCTCATTCCACACTAGCTGGGTGTATCTGTGGTCCGACTGTCTTTCTATGTGTTTCAGCCATCTTAATTTTCGGAATTTGATTTCCTGTACCACATCCGGGTCTTTATATACTTCCGTTAGTTCTGCATTTTTCCTCCTCCTACATTGTCCTGATTGATTGTTTCGTACTGTTCGTATTTTCTTCTCTAAGCACACTAATTTTTGAGGGCAAATCAATATTTGTTCGCATTCTGTACACGACCTTTGAGTTCTTTTGTTATACTGTTATCTGCTGTTATGGTCCCTTATAGGTAGTTGAAACTACCCACTCGTTCAAGTTTTAATCTCTAATCGTTACATTCTGTCCAAACCTGTCTCTGTTAAGTTGTTTACTAACCCACATATGGTCTTCTATTCAATTTTTATGAACATTTTCTTCACTTCAATTACGTTTCCCTTGCATGTTATCGATGTCATCTGCATAAGCCAGCATCAGATGTAGTCCATTCGGTGTAAATATTTGTACATTTAGTACAGTATCTCTTATGACTTTATCTAGGCCTATATTAAAAAATATCGGGGACAACGCATCTCCCTGTCTCAAACTGTTGTTAACTGAGAAACATTCAGAAAGTGTTGACCCTATTAGCACTTCATATTTTGACCCGATAATTAATTAATGTTCTGTTTTTTAAAAACTCCTATTTCGTATAGAATTCTCTTAGCCTATTGCTAATATTATGCTCTTAGATATCTTCCAGTTCTTTTTGTTTCTTTTCCCTTTCTTCTTTCTGAACAATTTTTTGGCTTCTCTTCGGAAATATTGGTATTTACGTCTATTTTCATCTGTGTCCCTATGTAGCATTATTCATTACTCGAGAGTGAATATCCATAATTCCAATTTATTTTAAAAGGGTTGACGTTCTATCATTAAAATGTTGGCCACACATAAAGATTTTTATTTATTGTCGGGTCAATACATTTAAACAGAAAATATGGCCGCGATAAAGATAATTCGACTGCATTATTTTTACCTAGCGTTTGCATTTACCCGGTGAAAAATGATGATTAAATTTATCGGAACGACTATTTTCTCGTTGACTCCAGTTTTGTGAAATATACCGTAATCCTCATGTCTTTATGGTTCTCTATAGGGTAATAATGTAACAAAGCTAACTGCATGGCAAATGTCCAACGCTGTAAAAGCAATTCCTAGGGCGTTCACTTTGCTGTGTTTAAAATTTAATCTTCCTTATAAAGGGTTAAACGTAACTCTAATATGGTTGGCTTCAGCCTTTAAAACAAATATTTATGGAGGAAAAAGTATTTACCATAATCCCTAACTTTCTGTATGTGGATTCGGGAATGAGCATTACTTTTAACGATAAAGAGTATTTACATTTTAGTATTGTACTCTCTCTATGTTAATATGAAATGTGGTGTGGAAATGTGAAAGTTTAAATACTAGGGGTTTATTTTCCTTGTTAAATATTTGTAAGTGCTTTACAAATTGCGCTTTAGCTGTGACTACAAATGTCGTGAAAATATTAGAATCCTTAGCTTGTTGTTTAGCTGAGGAATTGTAAAATCCCATTAGCTCTAACACATGAAGATTGAAAATGCGATAGTGCGTCAGTTTGCATAACGCTTTGTAATTAGGTGTGAGAAGATGGTCCTTTTTTAACTGAAATATTTGTCTAACCCACTCTTAACGCGTCTTGTTAACTATGCTAATATCAGAAGAAAATTAAAACTCCCAAAAGAAACGTATCTTTTTGCTCAACAGTGAGAATTTTCCAAAATTTTCCATACTAATCTTTTAAAAATTAAAGAAAAGCGGAACGAAGTTGGCTCATGTCAACGAAAAACTTTAGTGGGTATTCCAGAGCCTGACTCATTATAACTGATTTTGTATCTTTCTTCTTCTTCTAGCTATTCTTTATCCTTTGCATAAAGGCCTCTTTCATGTGTTTCCATATGTACCTGTTTTGAACAATTTGATACCAATTGAGCTCCGCTGATCTTGTAATATCGTCATGCCAACGTTGTTGGGGTCTGCCAGTACTCCTTTTTTTCCCTTATGGTCTCCATCTGGACACTTTTCCGCTCCAGTATTTCTGGCCACATAGCCAGCCCAGTTCCACTTGAGGGAAGATATCCTCTCAATTATGTCGTGGACTCCTGTTTATTTTCCTTATCCAATCGTTTGATTTGCAGTCCCTAAGTGATATACCTAGGATTTTTCTTTCAATTGCTCTCTGATGAACAAGCAATTTTCTAATTATTTTCCCTGTCAAAACCCAAATTTCGCTATCATATATTGTCTGGGTAGAATGCATTCGTTATATACTTTACTTTTAAGTTTTAAAGGCATTTTACTGTAAGCCGCCCATCGCAGGCATATTCTTCGATTGACTTCCAGTTCTTGATTCAATTTTCCGAGTGTAACTTCCTGTTTCAAATATACATATGAATCGGCCCTTTCCACTTGTCCGTGTATGAATATTACGTCATTAATGGTTGTTTTTTGCTTCAGTTTGTAATTCTTGGAGCATTTCTTTCAATTCGATTTCATTTGCGGCAAAAAGTGCGATGTCAGCAAATCTTAAGTTGTTGAGTCTCTCTCCGGATATGTTAAGTCCCCTATTTTCCCAGTGAAGGCTCTTGAAGATCTTTTCTATTACCAGGGTGAATATTTTGGGTGATATGATGTCACCCTGTCTTCTTCTTCTTTTTACTTTTACTTCCTTGGTATTCTCGTGTAATCTCACTTTCAGTTTTGATTGATCATTGCTTTTTGTCGGTATGTTAATATACCTTTGATCGACTCTTGCGTTTTTCAACGCTTTCTCAATTGACCAGTATTCCACTGTGTAAAAGGCTTTTCGGAAGTCGACAAGTGCCATCCAGGCTGTGATATTGTATTGAGTTACCTTTTCTATAAGTTGTCTGATCGTGTGTAGATGTTCAATTGTGCTAAATCTTTTTCGAAGGCCTGTTTGTTCTTTGGATTGGTAATTTTCAAACTTCTTGTCTAATCGGTTTGTGATTAGTCTCATGAAAAATTTGTTTATTTACGATAGAAGATTTATTGGCCTATAGTTCCCCAAATTGCTAGGATCTCCTTTTTTGTATATCAATATAACTATGGCAGTTTCCCAATCTTCTGGTATCACTCCTTCGATTAGACATTTATTGAAGAGTTTTTTAAGCTCTTTGATTAATGGTGGTCCTCTCTCTTTTAGTATTTCCGGCAGGATGTCGTCGTTTCCTGCTGCTTTTTTATTTGGTTAATGGCTTTTTCAATTTCTTCAACTTCGATGTCTGGTAGATCTTCGGAACCGACAATCCTTCGGTTGTCCTCTCTTGATGTTCTCAGAGTTTCCTCATTGGCTTTCGATCCGTATAGATCTGCATAGAATATTTCTGTCACTTTAGGTATTTGTGGCCTTTCTTCTATAAGGTCTCCAATTTTGTCTATCAGTTTGTTAATCTCCCTTCTGTCTAAGTTTTCCTTTCTGAATATGTTCAAACCCCTATTCTGTTGTATCAGTTCTTCTACCCATTTCTCCTGCTATTCTCTAATATCCTGTTTTGCTGTTCTTTTTGCAGTTCTGTTGATTTCAGCATATTCCACCGTATTTCTTTTATTCGACCTTAGTAGTTCTCTCCGTTTCTTCAGTAGTTGTTTTGTTGTTAGTTTCTTTAATGTCATGTGGTTTGCTGCCGTTTCTTTTATCAACTTCGTCAGTTTTCCATTTATTTCATCTTCTCATGAAGCTGTGATGATCCCTTTGTTAATTGTTGTGTTAGTTGTCTCTTATATTCTTTTTTGTGTTTCTTCAGTGAGCTCATATTTAATGGTTTTTGTTTGTTACTACATCTACTGGCTCTTTCTAGTTTTCCATTTATAAGGATTTTGCATCTTACTAGTCTGTGATCACTGCGAGTCGTGAAGGAACTAAGGACATCAACATCTTGGATTATGTGCTTGTAGTATGTTAGCACGTAGTCTATCCAAATCTTAATTTTACCATCTGGGCTCTTCCAGGTCCACTTTTTATTAGGTATTTTTTTTAAAAAAGGTGTTCAGTGCGTAGAGTGGTTCTTTTTCTAAGTAGGTAGCCAGCATGTTACCTCTCTCATTTCTAGCACCAAGTCCAAATGGGCCAATGTATTTTTATTCGCAGTCTTTTTTTTATGAGTCTAGCACACGTGCTACAGGGAAGTCCCTAAAGCGCTCCAGGAGCGTCATGTGTGCGGAAAAAGTGACTCACGTTGTTCTTGAATCGCTGCAAATTGTACTCGGTGGGAAACACAGCCCTGAGTAAATTATTCCAAAGGGATGACGTTCTCCATATAAACGCGTTGTACGCGGAGTAGCAAGCTGAACTTCATACGGATGCGAGGTACCAGCGCGACGTGTATTCCTAACATGCACCGCTCTGGGAGGAATTAAGCGGGCTACATCCTTCGAACACTTTCCATGAAAATACTTGTAGAACAGACTCAAGTCGCCAACCGTTCTTCGATGTTCCAACGAATCAAGGCCGCCGGTCAGCTCCGGGTCTCCAATCAAACGAACAGCTCTTCTTTGAACAGAATCCAACAAATGCTGTGTGTCTGGGAGCAGTATTCCATAGTTGGCCGAATTTGAGCTTTGTAAAGATTTAACAGTTGTTGTGGAGCTTTCTGGTTCGAAATAATATTCCCAACTTGTGAGAAGCTCTCCTTGCTCTGCCTGCAACATGTTTATGGCAGAACATATTTGCTCCCAAATTAACGCCCAACAAATTGAGTGACGATGCTAGGGGAATGGAGTGCCCCGACATGACTATGTCGGGTTCATCAAAGTTAACTTTTAAAAAAAAAAACTGTCTTCATATTTTTGCGTTGAAATCTCCTCTAACCAGGGCGTATTTCGTTCTATATTCTGTCAAGCCTTGTGATATTTCTTCTTACAATGTTTCGATCTGGTCGTCATAATGGCTACTTGTCGGTGCGTAAATTTGGATTATTTTTATCGTTATGTTGAAAGTAATTCTTATGGTGGTGTAAATTATTTTGTATATAAAACCCCAAATATTTTGCTAATATGCTGTAGCTTCTTGACAACCAAGAGACTGAAAAAAAACAGTGAATAAATTGTGAGAGCTTATAAGTTACAAGATAGCTGGTTAACAGCGTTACAATGTAGATGGGAAAAGATCGTTTCTACTACTACAACAAACGTTTCACTTTTGCCTTAGAGGGTCGTTTCGCTAACCCTGTCGGCATCATCAAGAGCGATGATTGACTGTTAAGCACCGCTCTTAATGTAATTGACTAGCGCGGCGAGTGTAAATTCATTAAATAAATTATTTCATGAATTGATGATAGGTATTATGTAGTGCCACTGTGCCAAAAATTTTAAAATCCCAACATAGTAAGGATTATTTTAGTGTGCACAGTTGAATGGTAAGTGGAGAAAATTAGAAGAGGTCGAGAAACGTGAATGTTGAAATACTAGGAGGTTATTTTCTCTATTTAATATGTTTACAAAATGTAATGTGTGCAAATTGGGAATAAAGAGTGTTGTTGACTGATTTTTAGCTATAACTAAAAATATCCTGAAACTTAATAGAAAATACAAAATGGCAAATTTGTATCCATTGATGACATCGTCACAAAATCTAGAGAAATCAAGATCAATAAATAAAAATTGAAAGTACGATAGTATGTAAGTTTACCAAACGCCTTCTAATTATTAAATATGTTCTCTTATTACTAAAGTAAAAACTCCCAAAACATCTGTATCTTTTTAATAATTAAACGTTCTGCTGCAGGCTTAGCACAAGTATCGCCTTTTCATAAAATTTATTCTACAAGTTTACACCTTGAAATAACTTGAAATTATCTTTTATATTGACGATTGCCCAAATAATTTATTATAAAGAGTACCTGTTTATATACACTTAAATATTTCACGTATTATAGTATTTTATGTAAATATTGTAGCAAGTCACAATTGTTATTCAATTAAAAACACATTTCCTCCGCTCGCGTGGACTTGATTCACTACTATCGTCACTGCTTATTCCTTATGTTACCTAACGTAATAAAATATCTGCCATTATTTCCCCTTATCTCCCATTATTTCTCCTTATCTCCCATTATCTCTACATAATTTCCATTATCTAGGCTTATCTCTGCTCATCTCCCGTTATTTATCCTGATCTCCCATTATTTCTCCTTATCTCCCATTATCTCACCTTAGCTCCCATTATCTAGGCTTATCTCGACTTATCTCGCAATATTTCTCCTTATCTCCCATTATTTCTCCTTATCTCCCATTATCTCACCATAACTCCAATTATCTATACTTATTTCTGCTTATCTCCCATTATTTCTCCTTATCTCCCATTATTTAAACTTATCTCCCATTATCTCACCTTATCTCCCATTAACTAGGGTTATATCGAATTATATAGAACATATGTATAAATTTATAAAAACACGTAAATCGGATAAGTGGTTCCCAAGTGATAAGCGCACTAACGAACAGACAGACAGACAGAGAGACGTTTATATTTTATATATATTATATTCTTTGCAACATGATATTGTTCCATATTTAATGATTTAGGCAGTGTATTGCAAGAGAACGCGCTAACGGTAACCTTTTTTCCGACTTGATTCACTATTATGGTCACTGTTTATTCTTTATGTTACCTAACGCAATAAAATATATCCTATAACTTGGCCAGAGAACATATGTATGTTTTAAAAAAAAGCACGTATCGCACTAACGGACAGACAGACAGATAGACAGACAGAGAGACGTTGCATTTTATATATATTATAGATAGATAACCTGGCAAGAGAACATATGTATGTTTGAAAAAAAAGTACGTAAGTCGGATAAGTGGTTCTCCAGTGATAAGTGCATCAACAGACAGACAGACAGACAGAGAGACGTTGCATTTTATATATATTATAGATGTAATAAAATATATATCTATAACCTGGTCAGAGAACATATGTATGAATTAAAAAATCACGTAAATCGGATAAGTGGTTCTTGAGGGATAAGCCCACTAACGGACAGACAGACAGACGGGCAGACGTTGCATTTTATATATATTATAGATATAGATTATTATTATTATATAACCTGGCCGAAGAATATATGTATGAATTTAAAAAAAGACACGTAAATCGGATAAGTGGTTCTCGCATGATAAACGCACTAATGGACAAACAGACAGCCAGACAGACAGAAAGGCATTACATTTTATATATATATATATATATATATATATATATATATATATATATATATATATATATATACATATATATATATATATATATATATATATATATATATATATATATATATATATATATATATATATATATATATATATATATATATATATATATATATATATATATATATATATATATATATATTATAGATTATAGAATATAGATATTCTCTGCTACCTAATATTGTTCCATATTTAATGGTTTAGGCTGTGTATTGCAAGGGAACGCGCTAGCGGCTAACTTTTTTCCGACTTCATTCACTATTATCGTCACTGCTCATCCCTTATGCTACCTATCGTAATAAAACATAGCCTATAACCTGGCCAGAGAACATATGTATGTTTTTAAAAAAAAGGATCGGATAAGTGGTTCTCCAGTGATAAGCGCACTAACGGACAGACAGACAGACAGAGAGACGTTGCATTTTATATATATTTATATATTTATATATATATATATATATATATATATATATATATATATATATATAAATATATATATATATATATATATATATATATATATATATATATATATATATATATATATATATATATATTTACATACATATATATATATATATATATATATATATATATATATATATATATATATATATATATATATATATATATATATACAGTAATACCCCGCTTTACGCGAGGGATACGTTCCGAAAAAAATCGCGTTAACTGAAATTCGCGTATATCGAGGTTTATGATTAAACATAGTCAAAATTTAATACAAAAAAATACAAATCATTTTAATCAATCACTTTAATTCTAAGAACACTTTATGCAATACATACTCTTATTTTTTACGGAAAAATACATCTATTGTCTTTTGGGTAACGTTTTGTTTACGTTCTTGTAAAATACGTTCATAACACCCAACACTGTTTTTAATTGTTTGACACACGGTCAAGACACGGTCATCATTATTGTCTATACTCTGCAATATGTCCAAACCTGAATAAATTTTTGAAAGTGCATTTTGTATTTCCCCTGAAGATAAAACTTTCTCTTCTACTTGTTCTTCCTCATCGTAGATAGGATTATTCTGTAACTCGATCAGATCTTCATTGCTAATAGGATCGTCGTGCGTTGCTACAAGTTCTACGAGATCTTCTACCGTGACATCTTCAAGTTCAGACCCCTCAATCATTGCAGCAATGTCTTCAAGCACTTGTCTCTGCATCTGGACAATTCTTCTAGGTGCTTCCACTACATCTGGCCAAAGATTACGCCACACCCCATTCATACAACTCATTTTAACTTCCTTCCAAGCCTCTTCTATGTTGTGAATAGACTTCATAATGTTGTATGACTTCCACCACTCTCGCATAGACTGTCTTCCTTCCCCGTCAGTTTCATGAATTAGTTGGCTAAAAGTGCGGCGATGGTAATAAGCTTTGAAGTTTGCTATTGCTCCCTGGTCCATAGGTTGTAATATTGACGTAGTGTTTGGTGGAAGGAACTTTACGTTCACTTTTAAGTCTCTGGGCGTATCAAGTGAGGTTGGATGTCCTGGGGCATTGTCTAAGAGTAATATAACTTTAGGTTCAAGCCCATTTCTGTCACAGTATGATTTGACTGATGGGCAAAAACTATTAGAATACCATTCTTGAAAAATTTCCCGTGTAACCCACGCCTTTCTGTTTGATCGCCACACAACTGGTAGACTTGTCTTGTCTGTGCCTCGCATTGCACGGGGTGTTTCTGAATGGTACACTAGTAAAGGTTTCAGTTTGAAATCACCAGTGGCATTACCACCCAGCAGAAGTGTTAGTCGATCTTTCGCAGCTTTGAAACCACTGGCTTGACGTTCTTCCTTAGAAATGAATGTTCGAGATGGCATTTTTTTCCAGTAAAGTGCGGTCTCATCAACATTGAAGATGAGACAAGCAGGAATTTTCTCTCGTCTAACGAAGTCTTGAAACTTGTCTGGAAACTCAGCTGCAGCTTGAATGTCCGCGCTGGCCGCCTCGCCTGTTATGTGGATATTGTGAAGATTAGAACGCTGCTTGAACCGATGGAACCAGCCTCTGCTGGCAGCAAAAGTCGGAGTGGCACTCCCTTCTCCTTCTTTTGTTTTCAGCATCTCATACAAAGATTTTGCTTTTGTGCATATGAGATCTTGACTTAGTGGTGTGTTCTTCTTATTCAAATCTTCGATCCAGACTGACAGTAATTTCTCCATTCTTTCTAAGATAGATGATCTCGAACGAGAAAGTTTTGTTGCACTTATAGGTGTTGAACCTTCGCTGGAGATTTTAATTTTTTCCCGATTTTTATAAATCGTTCTCACAGTCGATTCTGAGAGTCCAAAATCTCTCCCAACAATTGTTGCTTTGCCTCCATTTTCCATTCTTCTTAACACTTTCATCTTCAATTCCAAAGTGACGCTTTTACGCTCTTTTTTCTTTACAGGCGGCATTTTTAACGTAGGGTTAAATTATGTATGTATGTATCTCCAATAAATATTAAAACAAAACTGCCAGCCGACCGAACTAACATTACGGAACAAATGAACACACGAAACGAACGAGGAAATCCCCATAGAACAAAGTCGAAGGACAGGGAATTCCCAATTCTTCAAAGAGAATATTCAGAGAAAGCGGGGATCCCCCCGCGACCATAGAGAAGTTAATGACTACATGAGCGCGAAATTTGAAATTCGCGTTATAGTGAAACCGCGCGTAACGGGGTCGCGCTAAGCGGGGTATTACTGTATATATATATATATATATATATATATATATATATATATATATATATATATATATATATATATATATATATATATATATATATATAAATAAGTAAATGTGTGTATGTTGGAGATCCAACAGTTTTCATTTATGAACCTGACGGTATCATATTGCTGCAGAACAAGGTGAATTTGCATATTGTTGCAAAGTTGCAAACATTTTTTTTTTTCTTCGTTGAGAAGAACAGATATATTTTCTTTGCTAAGGAGCTTCGTTGTCTACATCAGGATCATTTTTTGTACCAAGAAGGATGACTTCAATAATAGTGCAATGTACATTAGAAGTCAAAAACGGACTATAGCCTAATTTACAAAACGCCTCCTAATTATATTAAATATGTTCTTTTGTTATTAAAGTAAAAACTATCAAAACATCTGTATCTTTTTAATAATTAAACGTTTTACTGCAGGCTTAGCACAAGTATCACTCGTATCATCTAACAGAAGCTAGTCGCAATTCTAACGACAACTCATACTTGACCTTAATAGCTACTAGTAATACTAAGTAAATAGTTTAATTTAAAAATGAACTTTAGTGACCAGCAACAGTAATTTTAATTTAAATTCGTATTCTTCTACCGACTTTAAATCCATTAAATGTTACGATAAGATTTTCTCCTCGTTTAAATCGTTCAGCCAGACAAGTAATAAAACCCAATTAACTTATAATTCCTTTATCCGACTTTCCTTTCTCCTTTATTGGGAAACAAAAATAATAAACTCCAATTTTCAAGTAATTATTGCAGGACTGTTTAAAGAGAATCGACGTGGAACAAATGGAGGCTATCAAATAATCTCTAAGTAATTAAAGTTTCCTTGTTTTTATCTTATGAGAAAGCCCGGCTGAGTCTAGCCGAGACGTAGTTAAAAGACAACAAAGAAAGGATAGTATAATTTTTGGATTAGCATTAAGCTCGGCGCCTTGAGCTAAACCTCTCTGAAAACGTGTTCTTTTTTTTAAATATAAACATTAAAAAAAATCTCTTTTACCCAGTACTTCCCTTGCAAATATGCGTGTTTATATAAATAATAAATTTGACTATCTCAAACTAAAGAATAATCTAAGTATTACGACTCGGCATTTTGAAGAAGGAAATCATACCTTATGGTAAGACATTAATCATAAAATATTGCTAGCAATGCCCACGTCCAAAATATGTAATATCGCTTACAGGCGAGCTTGAAAATAATTATATCAAATTACTTTTACTAATTCAGTGCGGACTGGATTAACAAAATTTATCGATAGCCACTTCTTTCACTCCAGAAATATTACTTCAAAACTTTGGATTACCTGCACGTACTAAAAATGTACTAAATTTTAAATCATCCTCGTTGCATTTGGTAATTATTGAGGCAACGTAACAAAGAATAGAGAAAATGATGGAAATTTTCATGATCTAGAGAACCTGAAACAGAATGTTTTTTTAACAAGTTCCATTAGTCATAAAAAAGATCTAAAAAGTTTATATACATACTTGACGTTCACATTTAACCCCTTATGTGTTTGATCACAAATAAATGACCACTCTAACACTCTTTTCTCCCAGTCCTATAACCCCTTATTTGACGATAAATATTGATACTTAAAAATTATTTATTATCTCAGGCAAGAACTCTCAAGAATTTTCTCATAATGGTATTAAATATTTACAAAATTTATTTACTGTCATCCCTTGAATCTCATTTCTTTCGAAACTTATGATACCAAAATACATATAGACAGACCGACAAATGAACAAAAATGCGAGCCTACATTTTTCGTGAACCGTAAAAAAATGCAAAAATATCAAAGTGAGATTTTTTTCACAAATAAAATACAATAGCAAGAGAAATAAAAAACTTATATAAATTATACTTGCGTACAGTGTGTTAATTTGTTTGAATGTGATAAAGTATGAGGCTGAAGATACCAAAATGTTGATTTGTTTAAGAAGAAAAAACCGTAGGCATTAGACATGTTTTCAACGCCACCACATCTCCAACAAATACCTATTTAAGGGACGATACAGAGTATCATGGCCTTTCAATTAGACCTTATCACATTGTAGTGATTCTACTATTACCAAAGGCATGTTTAGAGATGTTTACACTAAATAATAAACTTGACATAAGTTAAGTCCTTATACTTCAATGTAAACACGTATTTTCTTGTATGATACAGGTTCTAACTGACTTTTCATTCTCCTATTTATAGAAACTGGCCATTAAATCAAAAATGTTGGTTTAACCGTACTACATTGATAGTGTGTCCTATATATAGCTGATGGTTAGCTTAGCAAATAACGCAATTGGTTTTTTTCTAACATCTTTCATGTTTCCTAATTTTATTGGATATTGATCTTTCACAAAAACAAGAAATTTTATACTATATTCATCTGTAGTTTTGTATGCGAAAAAGCTTGGCCTTCTACTGGTGCATCTTTATTACAAGTTTATTTCAGAGTTGGATTTTGTATTCAGTATGACGTTGAGACGCGTGTACGATGAACATCATCTTTAAAGTCCAATTTTAGAAGAATTCTCTTTGAATTGACAGAGAACTGACGTGAAATAAATAGGAGCTATCAGCTCTTCTTATAAATAATTAAGTTTTCTTCTTGCTTTTTGGTTAAGCTTAAATCCTTGGACTAAATGCCTCTGAAATTCAACTAGATCAAGTTTAATAGGTGGGCTTGAGGGTAAGAAATTATCTGGAATGGGGAAATCGTGCGCATACGGATGTTGCGATGATACACCATTCAGAATTTACGTCAAGAAATATTTCTTAAAATTCTGGTTTTATATAGTTTATGCATATATTTTAGCTCCCCGATAATATAAATTCTTGAGCATTGCTGTATGGTGTAACCTGGGCTAGTTGCCTTTTCTTATAATTTATTCTATAATTGTAGACTTTGAAATAATTTGAAATTATCTGTATTATATTGCTGCAGAACAAGATGAATTTGCATATTGTTGCAAGGTGCATCCATTTTTCTTTTCTTCGTTGAGAAGAACAGCTACATTTTTCTTGTTAAGGAACGCAGCTTTGTTTTTTAGATCAGCATCTTTTTTTTGCACCAAGAAGAATGACTCCAGTAACAGTGCAGTGTACATTAGAAGTCGACGGAGGACTATCTGCTGAATCTGCATATCGCTGCACGTTTATTTTTAGCCTAGTTATTGCGATCACCTCCATAACGTAACGGAAATTATACCTATCGTTTTCTTGGGATTTGTATATGAATTTATTAATAGTCTGAATGCCCAGACTTTAATTTTCAAGAAAGATCGCTAAATACATTGACTGAGTTGATTATTTTGAAAGGAAACAAAACTTTTGATTACATCCCTTCTGACAGAAGTTAAATTGACTTGCAGGTTCTGATAAAGCTCCAAAAAGAATATCAATTCAACCATATTAGTGGCGCCACGGCCATGTACTTTCAGCAACTCAAGACATTCGGGCTACGAGTGAAACTACAGCCATCATAACAACAACAAAAATACAAAAATATGTACTATTTATTTACTTTTTATTTTCCTTGATGTCTTCAAATTAAATGCAGGGAAGCCGAAGCTTTTTAAAAATGGAAAATTAAAAAGAATATATTTTTTATATCTTCTTTTTAAATATTCAGTAAACAATAATAATATTAGCAAAATAATAAATATTATTGTTCTGTCACAGGCCTTGTTCTCATGTCAAATAATTTTATTTAGTTAAACATAATAATTATTTGCTGTTGCTGGATAACCCTAATGAAATCTTGGAGAAAATACTTTGTAATCTAGAAGCGAAACATAAACTGTTTAATAGCGATAATGAAATCTTTTTATTTTCCCACAGCTAAATACTATAAAATAAAACGAGATACTTATTTTTCACCTGCGCCATTTTATCTATCCACTCAGTGAAAAAGCGGAGCTGTTTATATGAGCAATGATTAAATAGGTGAAAACTCGAGAGTTTAAAACCTTGTACGTTAGTGCATTTTTCTTTTTCCTCTTGCCAAAGACATTTTCCGAGGAAAACTGAGGAAAATTGTGCAATACTGACAAGCAACTAATGTGAGTATACTCCTGCATAAAGTGGATATAGAGTAAAGTGGATGTTTTCAGAAAATAAGCTTTAAAATTGCATTTATGTCTTTGTTCTCGAAATCATTTTGGAATCGTGTTTTGATCCTCACGGAAAATTTTCTTAATAATTTGTTTTTCAGGGGACCTGGTTCAATGAACAGAATGTCGATTATTTAACATTTGAAATTTGTCTATATTGATTTTTACTTTCCTTGCTAAAAAAGGATTGTATTCATGAAAAAATCACCCTACGAGATTTTTGGTTTTCTTCACGTTTTAGGGTTCTTGAATCAGGAAACGATGGTAACATAGTGCCGTCGGTCTGACTCTCGATCTGTTGGCACTATAACTTTCGAAGAAAATAAGGTACCAATTTTAAACTTGGTACACATATAGTATCGAAAGATGCGATAAAACCTATAAATCTTGCTCTGCATTGCTTCAGGGAAATAGAGTTAAAGAATGGGTGACGATATATTTTGTACGGTTTTAATAGTAATATTTTTTCTGTTTTTTTTTTGTTGAAGTAATAAACTAATTTTATGCATAATGATTTATCGTAAACCATATAAGGGATTAAAGACATGAGTAGGTTAAAGGGGAGGAGGAGAAGGCGGTTAAAAGGGTTGCCTCTTATATATTGTGTTTTATACCTTTTTTTGGGTTCTTGGGATAAAGGAATTTGAAAATTAAATTAATCCTCCGTTACCTGCAATTTTATGTGGGAAAATGGGTATAAGGTATGAGAGTCAAATGGTGGAACTAAGCTATAAGGGTGCTTTTATATATGTTGGGTTATTCATAATTTTTAAGATGTTTGGAATCGAGAAATCTAAGAATTTTTTGATGGAAAGAAGGGTTTAAAAGCTGGTATTAAAATAATCGTATTATGAGAATTTTTCTGGGTTTTAGTTGAGATATTGGACAACATTTGAGAATAAGTATTTATTATAGAATATATCTTGCAATCTTAGGGTGTTTACCGTGCCGAGAAGATGAATGGCTCAGCGTTTATGAGTCGCAAACGGTTCCCCCGGATACCGGGCGTCCTCCGGGAGTAAGTAGCCTTGCTGTGGCATCCAGGCTCTGCCGCAGTCGACCATTCTTTCCTAGGATACTCGTGGGAACACTATGTCACAAAATAATAATTATACTAGTGATAATGGCAGGGTGCTGAGGAGGCGGACCCCTGTCGTACAAACAGCTACAGCACCACCACCACAACAACAACGACAAACGATCCAACCAACCGCCTCAGCTGAAACTACTCCCGATAGTTTTACCAGATCCGACATTGTAGGTGATGGAAATTGCCTTTTCCGTGCAGTTAGCTTACACTTATATGGCCACCAAAACCATCATGAAAGACTCCGAGAGGCTGCTCTAAGATATATACAACAAAACTGGTCGGAACTTAACACATTTTCATTAATTGGGGACGACGATATGAAAAACTTCAATAACTACTATAACTATATGAGGAAAAATGGCACCTATGGAACGAGCCTAGAGATACTTGCCCTCTCGGAAACCCAGAATAGCAACTTTCATATCTTCTCAAAACAACGAAGAACAAGAGATACAAAAATAACTTTTAGGGACAAGCCAACAATAATAAGCACAAGAAAACACACCGAAACTATTTACCTTCTACTAACAGGCAACCCAATGTCGGGACACTTTGAGCTTCTGACACCACAAAACACTAAAAACATCCCAAACAAGAGTAGACCAATAAAAGAAGCATCGGGTGAGCGACGTAACGGTCGAGGACGTCGCGGGAAATGGCAGCTCGACCAAAACGATGAGGACCGGGAAACTGACAATGGACCTGCCAAAAGTGTTGTGCCGGCGAGTAAGCCGACACCCACCAAGGCGGGAAAATCAAGGCAACGCATGAGTTATACTACAGGAACAAACGAACACACCATGCGTTGCTTTGATAAAAGCACAAGTCCTGACAAAGAAACCACTGAGAAGGGAATCACTCGCCGCCTAGACCCACCACCATCAATCCCAAACGCAACCGACGAAGTATTTAATCAAAAACTCTCGCAACGACAAAGAAATCCCAACAGCACAAAACCAAAATTCAAACTGCAAATAAGAATAGAAAACCAAATCAACAACATCAGGAGATATCTAGGACACCTTACTCAGTTTATCAACGGGAACGTGTCCAAACGAGTCACGCAGAGTATAAACAAGATCAAGTCCGGGTCTCCCAACAGAACACTGCCAGAAATCCTGGATACTCTGAAACAAAAATTATCCGTATATGCCGCAAGACTTCGTAGATACAAAGAACCAAACGAGAGGAAAGATACCAACAACCTCTTCCGAAGAAGCCAAACACAGTTCTAGCGGAAAACTATGCACAGCAAACAGACAGCAGTGACCGAACCACCAAACAAACAAGAACTCACAGATCATTGGAAAAGTATCTGGTCAGAACCCAAACTACCCAATAATAACACCCCCTGGATCAAAGCCAAAGAAGGCAAAGATAAACATGTGACAGAACAGGAAAATTCCACATTAACTACTGTGGGACCAAGGAGCATGATGAGGCGCCTGGATGAAAGAAGTTCCGGAGGTAGAATGGCCCCCCGTTCGGATCTCCGGGTAGGGGCTGGTTCGGAGGCGTCGACTTGCAGACATCATAATTTTAAGATAGATTTTTGCAACATATGAGGTATAAACTCGAACATAAATTCAGTGCATCAACACCTGCAATCAGATAAACCTCATGTACTCGCTCTATGTGAAACCAAGGTCAGTCCATAGACCAGCACGGTCAACTATCTTTATCCTGGGTACGACTTCTATTCCCGATTTAGGCGTAACTTTGGAATCTGTCTTTTTGTCAGAAGCGACCTCTCTTGTCAACGAGAAGAAGCTCTGGAGCCCCCAAACTTTGATGTTATGTGGTTAAAAATAACGACTCAACAAACCACAGGGTTCATCTGTATCCTGTATCGACCACCAAGTGATACCAATTTTCGAACACTTTTCGCTTCTCTTGCAGACACCATCGATCATTTACAAAGTAACTATCCAAGTGCCGAAATTGCCATCCTGGGCGACTTTAATGTCCACAATATAAACTGGCTCAAATATTCAAATACTACCGATGAACAAGGTCGTGAAGCTGAATCATTCTCAATCAGTTATGGCTTAACTCAGCTTATTGACGAACCAACATGGATCCCTGATCGAGACGGGGAGTTCGCCAGTCTTCTTGATCTGTTTTTAACCACCAATCTGGTGATTTACACGGTCACCGTAAATCCGCCGTTAGGTTCTTCCGACCATAAACTGCTTTCGACATCGAGTATCCTGCCAATCAGTGACAGAGAGGCGCCTAGGCCGCGCAAGATTTGGCACTATAAATCTGCTAAATGGGAAGATCTCATGGAATACTTTCAAACTTTCCCTTGGATGGACGTTTGTTTTCGATCCGATAACCCATCTGACTGCGCCAGGGAGGTCTCCGATGTTATATTGGCTGGTATGGAAACTTACATCCCTTTTTCGAAGAAATGCTCCTCCAACGGCAAGCCTTGGTTCGACCGAAAATGCAAAGAAGCTGTTGCTTCTAAACATATTGCCTACCGACAATGGCGTGAAAATCCTAACACCTTAAATCGAAACATCTTTGTTCATGCCCGGAACAGATGCAAGGGAATTATCGACGAAACCAAGGAGGCACACAATCAACGAATTAGAAACAAACTTCTCGCTTGTCCCAACAATTCCAGGTCCTTTTGGGCAGTCGCTAAGGCAGTTAGTCAAAATTTTACCCAATCGACCATACCACCACTCACACGGCCAGATAATTCCATTGCAACCACACCTGTTGAGAGAGCGAACTTGTTGGCTGAACTCTTTGCTTCATATTCTACTGTCGATTTCCAAGGAAAAACACCACCTACTATTCCCATATTGCAGTCAAGGATGCCCGATGTTGTCTTCAGACAGCGCATCATAAAGCGTATTTTAATGAAGCTAGACACCAAGAAGGCTTCTGGCGCTGACGGAATACCTGCCATAGTTCTCAAAAACTGCGCAAGGGAACTAACACCAGTTTTCTGTAGACTTTTTAACCTATCCTACAGAAAGGGAATATTTCCGTCCTGCTGGAAATGTGCCACGGTTCAGCCGATACCAAAAAAAGGTAAGAAGACCTTGCCAAATAACTACCGACCAGTTGCACTGCTTTCAATAATATCGAAAGTCATGGAAAAGGTTATCAATGAGCATCTTCTAAAATATCTTGAACGATTCAATATTATTAGCGATCACCAATATGGTTTTCGTAAACATAGATCAACAGGAGATCTTCTGACTTATGTAACACATGTTTGGAACAACGCAATTGAACACTTTGGAGAATCTCGAGCGGTTGCTCTTGACATATCCAAGGCATTCGACCGTGTTTGGCACGATGGACTGTTGACTAAGTTGCGCTCTTATGGTATGTCTGAAAGGTTCTGTTTGTGGCTCTCATGTTTCCTCAGAGAGCGTTCTTTACGAATGACGGTCGACGGATTTCTTTCTAACACCCTCACTATCAACGCCGGTGTGCCCCAGGGCTCCATACTGTCTCCTACTCTCTTTCTCATTTACATTAACGATCTGCTGGAAAAGACCGGGAATCCAATCTATAGCTTTGCAGATGACAGTACGCTTGTCTCTTCATTCACCTTGAACGCTCGGACATCGGCTGCTCAGGCGAATATCCGCAGACAGCAGGAGGTCGTTCAACTTAATAAAGACCTGGAAGAAATTCTATCTTGGGGTGACAGTAACCAAGTGGAATTTAACGCTACAAAAACCCAAGCGGCAGTTTTTTCTAAAAAAGTTAACGTTGCTGAACCCGACATAGTTATGTCGGGACACTCCATTCCCCTGGCATCGTCGCTCAATTTGTTGGGCGTTAGTTTGGGAGCAAATATGTCTTGGCATGAACATGTTGCAGGCATAGCAAGGAGAGCTTCTCAAAAGTTGGGAATATTATTTAGAACCAGAAAGCTTTACACCCCACAGCAACTGTTAATTCTTTACAAAGCCCAAATTCGACCAACTATGGAATACTGCTCCCACGTTTGGGGCTCCGCTCCCAAACATACACTGCATTTGTTGGATTCTGTTCAGAGAAGAGCGGTCCGTCTGATTGGGGACCCGGAATTGACCGGCGGCCTTGATTCGCCGGAACATCGGAGAACGGTTGGCGACTTGAGTCTGTTCTACAAGTATTTTCATGGAAGGTGTTCGAAGGATGTAGCCCGCTTAATTCCTCCCAAAGCGGTGCATGTTAAAAATACACGTCGCGCTGGTGCTTCGCATCCGTATGAGGTTCAGCTTGTTACTCCGCGTACGACGCTTTTCAAGCAATCTTTTATATGGAGAACGTCATCCCTTTGGAATAATTTGCCCAGCGCTGTGTTTCCCACCGAGTACAATTTACAGCGATTCAAGAACAACGTGAATCGCTTTTTCCGCACTCGTGCCGCTCCTGGAGCACTTTAGGGACTTCCCTGCAGCATGTGTGCTAGACCAATAAAAAAAAAATATATATCTGGGGCTAAAAGGTCCTGTTTTAACGTTCTTGAAATCGAGGATCTAATAATTATGGTATTTCTCATTACTTTCCATTTTATCAGAAGCTCCGCCTCTAGTTAACTTTTTTTTAAAAAAATCTCATCCATTGGGTAAAGCAAAGAGTTGTAATATTGGATTAAGTTATTTTTGATATAGGAACATAAAACTTAGTGTTTATTATAAAATTTCGGGCTTGAGAGTGAAGTATTTAACCATCCTAGTATTATTCTTTTTGTTGTTTCGAAAAATATTTTAAATAGATGTATTATTTTTAGTCAATCATAAAAATAAAAAACTATTCTGTTGATCGTTTTGGAATCACTGGCAATCTATTAATCTTGGAAAAAACGAATTGATAACTTTAAACTACCTTCAAGATTTTGATGTAAGAATATAGCCATAAAAATGAAAGCGTTTATTGAAATAACACTGAAATACTTTCAACTCATTTTTAACTTCTCTACACATAACCAGAACTTTGCTTTGAAGTCTGTATTTTACGTAGGTGACTGCTTCTTATTTATTCCTTTCAGTTGCATCTAGTCGAACTTAGCAACACCACTATAGTGACAAAATCAAAACAACATATTTTTCAAAACGTTATTTTGACTTTGTCTCTTCAGCCATGCAGCTTGGGTTATTCGCGATTGTTGCTCACGTAGTATCCGCCATAGTATCTGGCTGCCTTAACGCCATAATTGTTTTAAATACTATACGAAGCTTAAATGCAACTATGGTATTTTATTAACTTGCCCCCGATTAACTAGTATTTAGATAATTTCATAGTTTATTTATCTAGTCGAGAGGAAAAATAATGTAAGTAAATAAAGACTTTTTCAAAGACCATTTTCAGATGAATATGCCTTTTATTCTCAATATATCGATCTTTTAGTAGTTCGTAATACCGAAGCGATTGCTAATTAATTTGTTAAATTGGTTTTTGTTGTTTTGAAATGAGAACAGAAAGGAAAATATATATTTGGACTAATAAAGGCTTCACTTTTGTGTTGAAAGTATCTGCATCCAAAGTTCTGGGCTATCCAGGTGCGCCATCTATAAGTCACCAAACTAGAACATGCATATTTCGCTCCATACATGAGTTCGTCAGCCAGCTTAGGTGAAGAGGCAAATCAAAAATGCATAATAATAGCAAGGGAGATTTAAAAATAATACACAAAAAAAGCCAGTGGCGAACAAACCTCAGATTGATTCAGTGTGGCACTGCCACAACTTTTAATTCAAGAACAAAACACATCGAGAAATGCGATGTGTTATTATAAGTGAATCGGGTACTAATAACGTCTTTGAATAGATAATAGTAACTATAAAAATAGAGAACTAATGCAATTATCAAATGATTAGCGATAACTCTAAAAATCGATATAGGACAATTAAATAATGAGACTGATATGATAAAAAAATTTATATATGTTTTTAGTTAGTAGTGTGATCTCCTTCAAGGCAGTTTTCTTCTGCTTGCACACAATTATCCCAACGCGCCTGCCACTTCTGGTAACTTTTCTGGAAACCTTCTTCTGGAATGTTGCCTAAGAATCTTGTCACAGCACCAATTTTTCGCATGTTCAGATCTTCTATTATTATTAGACGAACGGTTTCCCGATTGATGTTCACTTCTTTTGAAATCATTTTCACAGATAATCTTCGATCGGCTAGTACGATTTCACGCACTCTGGCCGTGTTGAGGTCTGTCTGTGAGGTTGATGATCGTCCACCACGAACATTCGTTCTGCCTTCACAAAACATTTTGTGCCAACGAAAAACTGGAGCTCTTGACAAAACTTCATTTCCAAAAGCCTTCCGAAGCTTGCCGTAAGTTATCGTCGCATTCTCATCAAGTTTAATACAAAAAGAAATGGCATATCATTGCGCAATTGTTCGCGATTCCATTTCCGCGACGAGAAACAAAAACACGTGTTTACTTATCACACCACTACTAAGGACTGAGAGGTTACACAAATGTGCCACTTAGGCTATTAGTGGCGTGAGGATCAAGGTCAAAGATAGAGTGTCTATGAAGGCTGCAGTGTTGCCATATTTCGCTCAAAAAATCAGTCTCATTACTTTATTGTCGTACCTCGTATATCATTTCTTTTCTTTATATTTTCACGGACGTTAAATATTTGTTTTATTTACAACAGGAAGGTTATTTTTTTGATCCATTAAAATTTGAGGAACATTTTTTATTCAGATTCAAGATCAAGCTGTTTTCGATTAAATTATTACGGGCCCTGTTCACGAATTTTCGGAATTTTAATGCCAAGCCATTTTTTTCATTTGCATTCATATGGCATCTAAATTTTTACGGTAATTTTGACTTGCTATAAAAATTATTACACTACTTGAAAATATACGTAAAATATTTCTGAAACTTTAAGGTACACACAGGATGTCGCACAAATAGTTTTAAATTTTTTGCTAGAAAGGGCACAGACGCGTAACAGTGAATCAAATTCTCTGTTTATAACTAAACTTAAATTATATAGTTAATAATAAAATTACGTTAAATTTTTTACCGGATAGGAACGCGCTTTTTGTGTGCGAGAGTGTTATAAAAACAATATTTCTGTGGCCTCGCGGATGAAATTTCTAATTCAATATCATTTATAAAGCAAAAATGAAACTCCGAGCTGTTAATTGATTATGGGAGTAATTAATAAAAAACTTACATAAAAAAAATGAAAAAAAGATACATAATAATATCTTCTCTTAATCATAAAACGTTGGCACCTACCTGCTTGTAAAAGAAAATCAAATAAAATACGATTAGAAAAAGACATTTGTGCTGCAGATACAAGAAATATAAGTAATATATAATAAATACACCAATTATAATACGTCAACACATAAAATCAAGCAAATTTTTGAGGTCGGCGGAAGTCGCGCTTATTTAGTCGTCTCTGAATCTTACAATATATATAATCACGCTTTCGCTGTCTGGTAGTTTATTCTGGATACTGAAATGGAAACAAACGACAGAAGGAAAATTAAGATGTTCATCAGAAAGTGCGATAATTAAGTTACTATAAGATATACAATAGCAGACCTACAAAATATAAAAGTATTTTTTCTAATTCACTGTACATTTTTTTATTTTTAACAAAAAACCATTCGACAATTTTTAGCTACTGCATTATTTTACAACATAATTTTGCAGATTGGATTATTTTTTGTGAAGTTATCCTGCAGACAAGGAGGCGCCATAGTTTTTATTAGAGGCCCATTTAACCTAATAAAAAATAATGTTAACATTTAAAACACATTTAAAAAAAAAAAATCTTTTTTATAATTTAAAGTACAATAAAAATATGTAATCGCAATTCCTTTATATTAGTCACTTAACCTTTAAAATATTTTTTTAAATATACATACTTTTTGCAGCGCCCAGGTGCGTGTAACCCCTTAACAATAAATAATACGTAGGCCTTTCACGACATTTCGACGATTACAGTTTACAAGATACAGTGGTCTTAGTGACGCTACTTTGGATATTTACAGAACAGTGAAAAAAATCGAATTTTCTGTATTGATTAAACACAGTTTTTTGATGGGAAAAAATACGGTTCAAACAAAGCAATGGCTTGACAATTATTACGGAGACTCTGCTTCTGGAAAATCACTCATCATTTACTGGTATGTTAAATTTAAGTGCAGTCGTACAGATACAAATGATGCGGAACGCTCTGGATGCCCAAATGAGGTGGTCACACTGGAAAACATCAAAAAAAATTCACAAATTTGTTTTGGATGACCATCCAAAAAGTGAAATTGCGTGAGGGTCAAACATTTCACTAACCAGGTAGCGACATAAACATAAAAAACATTAGAACAAGAAGAAACAAAATGAATCTTAATATTAAAAAATGCAAGTTAATGTCGTTCTTTAAGATGAAAACTTCGCTTTTATATGACTGCAGTATCAATAATTGTCTTCTGGAAAAAGTCTCTTCATTATGTGACTTAGGTATTTATTTGGACACTAAGCTCGATTTTCATATTCACTTTATTGCTAACAAATATTTAAAACTTCTTGGTTTCGTCTGTAGGAATACTAGGGATTTCCAGACTCTAGATAGCATGAATACTTTGTATAAGGCCTTGGTAAGATCTTCTGTAGAGTATCTGCCATGTGTATGGTCGTCTTCTTATGCTATACATATTGAAGGTATTGAAAGGGTACAGAAGAAGTATGCTAGATATGTTTCTTACAAATTTAAGTGGATCATTACTGTCTATGGGGACCTGCTGCGAAGATTCCAGCTGTAATCCCTTTCAAGAGGTAGGAAAGTTGCTGATATCTCTTTCTTATTTCGCCTTGTAAATGGTCATAGAGACTGCTCCGATCTTCTGAATTTGATAAATTTCCGTGTTCCACCAAGATCAACAAGGGACCACTCACTCTTCGCCCCGAAGTACCATAAATGTAACTATGGCCTATTCTCGCCAATCACTAGAATCACTAATAGCACGGGTAAAACGGAACTTGATTTTTTTAATCTCTCATTAAAACTTAAAAAAAAAACTGTTGTCAGTCCACTGAGTTCTGTGATGATATTTTCTTATTTTTGTTGTATTGTTATTATTGTTGTATTATTGTATTTTCTGTACAAACTATGTATAAAATGGGTCTTCCCGTAAATGAATAAATAAATAAATAAACAACACATTTGGAGAAATTGCTTTTAAGAGGTAAAATAATAATAAATTTTTTGATGGTTCTTTTTTAGTGTTCCGTACGGAACACTTATAAGATCACTTCGGTGTCTGTCTGTCCGTCTGTCTGTCTGTCTGTCCGTCTGTCACACCCGATTTTCTCCGAAACTATTTGTCATAGAAAGTTGAAATTTGGTAGTAATATAGGAATTGATGGACTCATCAGAGCTATGTAGTTTTAAAAATTAAATTTTGACTTAAGGGGTTAGTTTTGGGGGGTGAAATCGGAAGTGAAAAAAAAATTTTTTACTAGGTAATCGAGTGTGGTGTCAAATGAAAGCCTGTGAAAACACGAGTAAATATATATATATATATATATATATATATATATATATATATATATATGTATATATATATATATATATATATATATATATATATATATATATATATATATGTAATACTTGCGCGCACTTTTCTTTGTATTATTTTTAAAAAATCGCGAAAAATCGCTGTCCACCTGCCTTATCTCGGAAAGTACTTATCAAAAAATTTTGAAAAAATTCTGGAATATTCTCCACGGGGTGTAGATTGAACGAAAATTATCAAACGTGCACTACCTGTAATAATTTATCTAGTATATAAAAAAAAACAGAAATTTCAAGGTAATAAATTTTCTGTAAAGATTGGAAATAAACTTTGTTGAAAACTTATTTGGGGTGTGTTTTGTGAAGTCACTGATCATTTTATATCACCGTAACATAAATTTTGACTTAAGGGATTCGTTTTGAGGGGTGAAATCGGAACTGAAAAAAAAATTTTTTTACTAGAGTGTGGTGTCAAATAAAAGCTTGTGAAAACACGAGTAAAATATATATATATATATATATATATATATATATATATATATATATATATATATATATATATATATAATGTAATACTTGCGCACACTTTTCTTCGTATTACTTTTAAAAAATCGTGAAAAATCGCTGTCCACCCGCCTTATCTCGAAAAGTACTGATCAAAAAATTTTGAAAAAATCCTGGAATATTCTCCACGGGTATAGATTGAACGAAAATTATCATTACCTTTAATAATCTGTCTGGTATATAAAAAAACCAAAATTTCAAGGTCACCAGTTTTCAGTAAAGATCGGAAACAAACTTTGTTGAAAACTCATTTGGGGTGTGTTTTGTGAAGTCACTGATCATTTTATACCACCCTAACAACATTTTTTATTTTAAAAAAACAATCAACGTACGGAACACTAATTGTGCAAGTTCAACTTGCACTTGACCGGTTATTTTATGTTAATATCATTATTTTGCCTCTTAAGACTGTTGTAATTTCTCCAAATGTGTTGATTAACTTCTGAAGTAAACAACTAATTTGAATGGTTCTTTCACTGTAACCTAAGCTAAAAAATATCTAATCAAACACAAAAGCCTGGGTGCAGTGATTTTATAGGTATTTGAGAAAAAGCAAACCTACATACAGATCCGCAAGATTTGGTATTGGTTCGAAAACATATATAGGTTACATAAATATTACGACATTTACACAATAGTAGGTTAATAAACGGATGCAAGGCATATGATCAAGTACGGTAAACGTACTCAAGAGTTTATTACAATTTATTACTCACATCCACACCTTAACGGCTTCGATAGTAAACATAATTGACATTTATTAAGTTCTAGAAATCGGAAACTACAGCATTAAAGGTTTGGACAACAATGTGGTATAATCGACTGTACAGCTTTAAGAAGGACCAAGGCGCAACAACTGTTAATTAGGAGTAACATGTAGACCAGGGGTTCTCAAACTTGAACTGCTAGCGATCTACCTCAATATTGTTAGACTACGATCGATCAACTCTGAGAGGATGCAAGTAAGTGTGATGCAGGATTGTCGTCTAGGTAGGGTGTATCGTGGCATAGATAGATAGATAGGTCTGCTCTAAAATGTCAACGAAAAAACTCATAATTATTCAAAATTACGAGTTTATTGGTTCTTACAAAACAAACGAGTTCTAGTGTCTAAACTTAACCGAAGAGTGACTTTGGATGTTGAAGCGTGGCACTGCATGTCCTCACCATACTTTTCATAAGATGGTACGTAATTACCGAGTGCTAATCGCAAGCATGATGACATATGTTCGTCAGTTAGTCGATTACGATATTTTGACTTAATTATCTTCATTTCAGAAAATGCAGACTCGCACAAGTAAGTTGACCCAAACATTGCCATCAGTTGAAGGGCGATTTGCCTTAGTTTCGGATATTTATCTTCAGATATAAAACACCAGAATTTTATATCAGATGCTGTGGCTTTGAGATGTGTATCTGATTTAATCTGCACTAACTCATTTTCAACAGAACATGAGTCCATGTTAAACTGACTTGCTATTTCAGTAGCTAATTCCTCAATGTTTTTACACGAAAAAGGATAACTCATAAATGATGCGATATTTGCCAATTTACTGAAATCATAAAAACGTATTTGGTATTGACCCAAAATATTTGATAATTCTGCCTCATAAATATCATAATTCAACTGAGGAATCCTTGCTTTCAAAGACGGAAAATTTTTCAGATCCTTTCTTTTCAGTTGATCTATCATAAGTTGCGTTTATTGCGCTAATCATCTCAATAATAGTTTTTCCTTTACCTTGAAGCTCCAAATTAATGGTGTTTAAATGCATTGTGATGTCTGTCAAAAATACCAAATCAGTCAGCCATTTTTCGTTTTTCAGCATCTGAGTGTCATCACCTCTTTCGTCCAGAAAAGCTGTTATTTCGGGCAATAATTCTTGAAACCTTTCTAGGAATTTTCCGCGACTCAACCACCTGACGTCCGTGTGGAGAACTAAATCAGTGCGTTCAGCTGACTCACTATCTTCCAACTGCAATTTAAAGAGCCGTCGTTGCAAGCTACGTGCACGGATAGAATTCACAATTTTTATTGCAATGCCCATAATCTCCTCCATGTTTAGAACTTTTGAACACAAAACTTGTTGATGTATAATGCAATGGAAGGAGAAAAATGAAGGAAAATCATCATTAGCTCGACACAATGCCACAAAACCGTTTTTGTTTCCAGTCATTGCTGGTGCTCCATCGGTTGTAATGCACACTAGTTTATATATTGGTAGTTTGTAGTTTGTTACAAAATTGAAGAAAACGTCATATATATCTTCGCCACGGGTCTTTCCTTTCAGAGGAATCATTGTCAAAAACTGTTCCTTAGCCGACATGTCATTGAGTACCATTCGAATAAAAATACACAGCTGGGCAGTGTCTGTCATATCGATGGATTCGTCGAACTGTAAAGAAAAGTATGTAATTCCATGATATCATGTTTTAGTTTATTTGCCATGTCCTGACTCATGACATCAACACGCCTTGTGACAGTCGGACGAGATAACTGAAGTTCTCTAATAGCAGTCTCTGTTTTATTTTTAAAATCTCCAAATAAAGTCTCACCCGCTTCAATAAATGCTTCCTTCACAACCAATCCTTCACCAAATGGTTTCTTGTGTTTCGCCAATATATGAGATATTTTAAATGACGTGATCGTTGCAGCTTTTGATTGTTTGGCTGGTCTTGTGAACATGGTTTGTTCTTTTTTCAAGCAAGTTATCAAATCACGTACTTTTCGTTTTCTTAATTCACTCTGTGACGGAAAATCCTTTTCTTAGTTCCCACGCTTAGGTATTGCAACTGACGCACGGCAAATGAGACAAATGCACTTATCCTTTACCATACAAAAGAAGAATTCTTCCTCCCAATCGTTAATAAAATGATAAGTTTTACTTTTCTTCGCCGCACTCATTTTGGACTATTTATTAATTAACTTTGTATCGATGTATCGCCTTCAAGTTACAACTCAGACTGACTCCTATTCCTGCAGGCGCAACATTTATATTGGCGCGAACGAAGTCTCGAATGTTCCCGTCAAACACGCCGCCCAAAGTTTCTAGAAAAATCGGCAGGAATCAAAAACGCGGCTTTTCTTTGACAAGTACCGCGCGTTCCTTTGATAAAGCCGCCTTTTGCCGCTAGCAGGGGGTTATTACGATAAAAGTGATGAGGGCCTGGCCTAATTGTAGATCGAATAAATTTTAGTAGTTTATTCATTACATTTTGTTTTAGTTACCTAAAACAAAATCTGTGAATAGTTCTATATCGGAATTTTTTTCTCGAGATCGACTCAAAAAGCACTAGCGATCGACCGTTTGAGCACCCCTGATGTAGACTATGAAAACTTCTTAATTCCGCCTTATAAAATTTTGCTGGATAGCGATCTGCACTCCCAGGAAGAAAATTTTCGGCAAGAAATAGCAACGATTACGAAATGGCCTACCGAGTAGTGATCAATAAATGATATTACCGCTCACTTAGAGGAGTGAAAGACGTAGTTTAATGTACAATAAAGATATTATTTTCCTTTCAATTTGTTTTCTTATAACTATTTTCAACTACCCATTTACCGTAAATAACCCAGAAAAAAATAGTTTCTGAAATATTTATACAAATGTTAAGCATTCAACAAAATAATATTTAAATATTTAAAACTGTTCTAATATAGTAAATCCTACACTTATGTTGTCCATTGTGTTCATATGCTCGAATACCCCGAATAAACCTTTATTGTAATTGTGTTTACACAATTCGGTGCAATTGTATATCTTGAACAATAAGTATGGGTCCCTCGTGACACGCAGTTATAACGCTCTTGTATACTTTAGACATATGCGGTGAGCCCCATTACGTGTAAGGGCAGTCATTCAAAGGCTTTTACTAAACAAATAGTGCTTTATTTATGTATACCGGTTGCATGCATCTTTAATGGCAATGTTAAAATAATACCCCTGAATTATTTAGATCGATTTTTATTGTTAGAAAATTTTGTGGTTATTACAAAAACTCTTTTAAGTACTTTTGCTACGACATATATACGGACCACTAAATTTTTATATCACCTTATATACTACTACATAGATTGGAAATATTGAAAACATTACTATTTTCAGAATATTCATATTCCTCGACTTTCATAAACTATGGAAAGAGCAGACCTGTCTTTTAGCGGGATCGTAAAAGAGTGTCTACCTGCTACCTATTTTATACATATTGTTTATTTAATAAAAGCTATATTAACGCCTGTAGCATTCGACCAACAAAATTTTTTTATACAGTGTAAGACTGAATAAGTCATTCCAAAAAATAGTTATATTTGTACTTTGCAAACTTTGTAAAAATTCACTTTTATTTATTATGTTATTAAAAAAGAAAGCATATTGATTTGTTGAAACCTAAGTTAGGAGGGCTATAAAAACTCTTATTGATGTAAAAGGTTTCAATTTGGACTTATCTTTGATGTTCTTAAACTTTCTTTTATATGTATTGAGTAATAAGAAAAGGTGTAAAAAGAAACCTGAAATGATTGACGACTTTGTTTTTGTCATACTAATATAATTTTGTTGGATTACTTTTTGTGGTTTATCTTGGAATTTGGATTTAATTAATTTAACTCTATATAGTTTTATTATGTATCCTGACTGGAGAGTCACAAATTTAGCTCTATATTGGTTCTTAATTTAGTTTTTGTCTTAGACTCTTCCTTATTTATATTTTATACGTATTATTATTTCTTTGAATAATGTATAACCATACTGTTAAGATACAAATTTTTAGAATTGTATAACAAATTAATATTATAGGTATGTTTAGTAATTATTTTCGCAGCTTTTTGGTGATTAGTTAGTTCAGTAAGAATGACTGATACAAATAAATACCAATTATTAAGCAGAATGTACTAGAAAATTCTTAAAGCCGTTGGTTGCTTACAGTAACAGGTTCAAAGTAAATTACTCACTTTTCAGAGTCAACTATTTTTCATTATTTTTAACGTGCTAAAACTATTATTATTTTTTTAAATATTAAAATATACATGAGGTAATTATATTATATTTTCCACAACGATCACACATCTGTCAAGTGTTAACCAAAATACTACCCAGTAATTTATAAGTATTTATTATGAAAGACACCAATAATTATCATTTATTCCGTTTGATCACGCTTCAATTTCACCAGACACCTAACTGAGATGGCGCCTAAACAAACACACAGACAAAAAATTCTGAAAATTGTTGTTCTATATGTAATAAAACAAACCTGAAACTTAAATTTTATTAATATTTTATATGTATGATTTTTTACAATTTATTTTATATCTATAAATAATGGTTAATTTATATTTTGAATATTAGAGCTAGCTTAAACCTATTTTTTACTAGTATAGTATAATATATATAAAATGCAACGTCTCTCTGTCTATCCGTTAGTGCACTTATCCCTCGAGAACCACTTATCCTACTCGTATTTACGTGATTTTTTAAATTCATACATATGTTCTCTGACTAGCTTATAGATATATATTTAATTACATCTATAACATATATAAAATACATTGTATCTCTGCCTGTCTGTCTGTCCGTTAGTGCGCTTATCACTGGAGAACCACTTATCCGATTTTCGTACTTTTTTTTTAAAACATACATATGTTCTCCGGTCAGGTTATAGGCTATATTTTATTACGATAGGTAGCATAAGGAATGAGCAGTGACGAGTGAATGAAGTCGGAAAAAAAGTTTGCCGCTAGCGCGTTCTCTTACCATACACAGTTTAAACCATTAAATATGGAACAATATTATGTAGCAGAGAATATCTATAATCTATAATATATAGTCTGTCTGTCCATTAGTGCATTTATCACTGAAGAAGCAGTTATCTGATTTACGTGCTTTTTTTTAAAACATATATATGTTCTCCGGCCAGGTTATAGGCTATATTTGATTACGTTAGGTAACATGAAGAATAAGCAGTGACGATAATAGTGAATCAAATCGGAAAAAAGCTTGCCGCTAGCGCGTTCTCTTGCAATACACCGCCTAAACCACTATGGAACAATATCTTGTAGCAAAGGATATCTATAATATCTTATCTTATCACTGGAGAACCACTTATCCGATTTACGTGCTTTTTTTTAAACATGCTAAACCATTAAATATGGAACAATATCATGGAGCAAGGAATATCTATAATATATATAAAAATGCAACGTCTCTCTGTCTGTCCGTTAGTGCGCTTATCACTGGAGAACCATTTATCCGATT
The DNA here is from genome assembly GCA_019049505.1 of Pachyrhynchus sulphureomaculatus. Taxonomy (NCBI): domain Eukaryota; kingdom Metazoa; phylum Arthropoda; class Insecta; order Coleoptera; family Curculionidae; genus Pachyrhynchus; species Pachyrhynchus sulphureomaculatus. Next base: position 66,269,932 of record CM032449.1, read on the forward strand.
TACGTGCTTTTTTTTAAACATACTTATGTCCTCTGGCCAGGTGATAGGATATAATTTATTACGTTAAGTGACATCAGGAATAAGCAGTGACGATAATAGTGAATCAAGTCGGAGAAAAATTTGCCGCTAGCGCGTTCTCTTGCAATACACTGCCTAAAGCATTAAATATGTATCATGTAGCAAAGAATATAATATATATAAAATGCAACGTCTCTCTGTCTGTCTGTCTGTCCGTTAGTGCGCTTATCACTTGAGAACCACTTATCTGATTTACGTGTTTTTATAAATTTATACATATGTTCTATATAATTCGATATAAGCCTAGATAATGGGAGATAAGGTGAGATAATGGGAGATAAGGAGAAATAATGGGAGATAAGTCGAGATAAGCCTTGATAATGGGAGATAAGGTGAGAAAATGGGAGATAAGTGTAAATAATTGGAGATAAGGAGAAATAATGGGAGATAAGCAGAGATAAGTCTAGATAATGGGGGTTATGGTAAGATAATGGGAGATAAGGAGAAATAATGGAAGCTAAGGAGAAATATTGCGAGATAAGTCGAGATAGGCCTAGATAATGGGAAATAAGGTGAGATAATGGGAGATAAGGAGACATAATGGGAGATAAGGAGAAATAATGGGAGATGAGCAGAGATACGCCCAGATAATGGAAATTATGTAGGGATAATGGGAGATAAGGAGAAATATTAGGAGATAAGGGGAAATAATGGGAGATCTTTTATTACGTTGGGTAACATAAGGAATAAGCAGTGACGATAGTAGTGAATTAAGCCCACGCGAGCGGAGCCGCGGGCCCGGCTAGTATATACATATATATATATATATATATATATATATATATATATATATATATATATATATATATATATATATATATATATTACATATGTATATATATATAAACCTATATATATATATATATATATATATATATATATATATATATATATATATATATTATAGATAAAACTTGGTCTACATCCTTCAAATATTGTTATTGAAGAATTTCTACTTTTTAGGAATTCTAATCAGCGCGGAAAACTTCTTAATATAATAAAAAGGCTCTGACTTTTTCGCTAAAATGTCCCTTGGCAAACAAAAATAAGGAGGAGAAAAAAGAGATCAAAAACAAGGACACAAATAAGTTAATGAGGCACGTTGCGGAACTTAACTTTTATGTTTAAAGACAAAAGTATGGTTTCGAAATGTTAGGGCTTTAAAAGAAGAAACTTTTTCATTTATTTCGAGACCGTAAAAGGCTTTATTTTTCTATAGATATTGTGGAGACAGAAGGTGGACATCGGGCCAGTTGTGATCTTTATATAGTTTAATGAGCATTCTAGTTTCTACTATTCCAAAATGTCCTAGACATAAAAAAAAACCTGAAAACAACTAATTAGTAATAGAAAAGAATTTGAAAACATCAGATCCTTTAGATAAATAACTTTTCTCTTATGAGTAGTTTGTTTTTATTAGTTGATTGTAGCATAATTAATTGATTTTACAAAAACTAAACTGTAGAAGATAATTGCATATACAACCTTGAATACATTTATAATCATTGATTAATTATGTAGTGGTACACAAATTTCTGTCCAATTTACAAAAATATTTTGAATATTCTACACAAAAATGTATAATAAAATCCAGCGATTTTTCATATTTAGTTTTATTATATGAGCCAAAAGGAGAATGGAAAAATTAAAGTAAACCGTAATAATGGCAAAGCTCTTTATTTATACAAAATTGAAAGGCATAAACAAACTTATATACCATAAAACTTACCTTTTTGGATAATACGTGGCGCTCAATCAAATCTTTTTTCGAATTTTCAAATATGTGTGTTTTAAAACAAATTGTCATTGAAGTTCAACCACTGTTATAAATGTATGTTTGTGTGTATTTATAAAAATTTTTTGAGGCACCTCTGCCAATTAACTCCTAGCAGCATCAGCAAGACTAAAGAAAACTTAAATCCTTTCATCAGTAACGTCGATAGGCATGAATATGTAATGCAATCGGCTAAAGTTCGTAGACGTTTGCGTTTGCCAAAACAATAGTTCAGGTAAACGCAAAAAGTCAATAGAGATATATTTTACAATGCAAATATCACATGCCCTTACGAGAAATTACACAAAAAAATTAAAATATTATAATCTTGTGTAATTTTAATAATACATAGCTGTGTATGACTTTGCCGCTTATTTTTTCTTTTTATTTTTCTTTACAATAATAAAAATTTAGTGTGATCATGCATTTTTAGAAGGTCGTACGTATTAGTGTGTATTAGACGAATTTTTGAGAAACTAAAGAAAAGATCTTACCTCGACTGCTATTATGAATCCGGTAACTTCGGCTTATTAGATCGGTGCACAGTCCGTAGAAAAAAAACATTACCGTTCAAAAATCCCTATAGACCTCAAATTTTATCGGATCGCCATATTTTTTTTTTAAATTATCGTCAGAAAATTTAGAAAAGAACTATGGAGTTATATTTTGGAAATATATATTTTAAATGGCCATTTTACGCAAATACCCTGATAAAAAATTTATCCATCCGAGAAAAACATACTATTGAGTTTAATATTGATTTACTATTGACCAGACATATATATTCCTACGTATTTTTGGTCACTAAATCCAAATATGATACCTGATTTGGTCGTACACCTACTGATTTCGAATTAAGGTCCAAAAATTGCCTCAAAATGGTCAAAAGTGTCAGTCAGGAAACATATTTCAATGCATTTCGGTCAGTGAATCTAAATGTTATAAAAATGGCCAGATATGTTATAGCGACGTAATTGGTAATGGTAAATTGGTCAGTAAATTCAAATCTAACATCTGATCTGCTCATGTATCTAAAAGATTTAAAGGTCATAAAGGAGTAGGATCAAATATATAACGAGCCTTAAGCCTAACATAACCTAACGGATTAAATCATAAATCACTGGTCAAGTGCAAGTTGAACTTGCACAATTAGTGTTCCGTACGTTGATTGCTTTTAAAATAAAAAATGTTGTTACGGTGGTATAGAATGATCAGTGACTTTACAAAACACACCCCAAATGAGTTTTCAACAAAGTTTGTTTCAAATCTTTACTGAAAATTGATGACCTCGAAATTTTTTTTTTTTTTATATACCAGATAAATTATTAAAGGTAATACACTCGTGATAATTTTCGTTCAATCTACACCCCCTTGAGAATATTCCAGAGTTTTTTCAAAATTTTTTGATCAGTACTTTTCGAGATAAGGTGGGGGACAGCGATTTTTCGCGATTTTTTAAAAATAATACAAAGAAAAGTGTGCGCAAGTATTATATTATATATATATTTTTTACTCGTGTTTTCATAAGCTTTCATTTGACACCACACTCGATGACCTAGTTATATTATTACCAAATTTCAACTTTCTATGACAAATAGTTTCGGAGAAAATCGGGTGTGACAGACATACATACAGACAGACAGACAGACACCGAAGTTATCTTATAATTGTTCCGTGCGGAACACTAAAAAGGAGAAGAGGAGAGCCTTTTTATATATGGTTGTCATATAAAACTTTATTGTGAAATGCTAAGCTATGAATTAGTAAAGTAAAAATATTTAAGGCATATAATCGTTTGAAATTTTTTCTAAGAATCCAAATTTGATATAGTTTTTGAAAAATTTCAATAAAAAAAGTTGAAAAAAAATTGAAAAACAAATTCTCAATATCATAAAAATATTCTTCATCATTTTTACACTCCAAGCTGTGAGAGGCAAGGGGACTCACGTTGATCAAACCCCTCAAACCGTGAGAGGCAAGGAGACTCAGTTAATCAAGCACACTGAGTTGTAAGAGGCAAGGGGACTCACGGTTACCAAGCACCCAGAGTCATTGGAGGTAAAGAGATTCACGTTAACTGAGTACCTCAAGTTGAAAAAAGGAATATTCCATAAATCGAATGCACGATTGCAAGATAGATAAAATGCACTTTTGACCATTTTGAGCCAATTTTTGGACGCTAACTGAATTCAATAGATGTATGAAAAAATCAGATATCATATTTGGATTCAGTAACTAAAAATACATCGGAATATGTATGTTTCGTTACTATTGCTAACTTGACCAATTTTGACTATTTTGATGCCACTTTTGGACCTTAATTTGAAATAAATAGGTGTATAAGCAAATCAGATATCACATTTGAATTCAGTGACTAAAAATCAATCGGAATATGTATGTTTCGTTATTATTGTTAACTTGACGACTCTTAACCACTTTGAGGCCGTTTTTGGACCAATACTCGAATTCAATAGGTTTATTAGCAAAACAGATATCATCAATTTGGATTCAGTGACCAAAAATACGTAAGAATACATATGTCTGGTCAAAAGTAAGTCAATATTAAAGCCAATAGTATTTTTTTTTCTTTGATTGTGTTAGCCTATACTTGTTGGAAATTCATAATAAAATTATATAAAAACAACACTATGTTTTAATTTCCAATATATTTAAAGTCATTGACAATTGTTTCACCATACAATGGCTTCTTCAGAAGTAAATAAGAAAGAACAATATTTGGTAGTAATCCTAGTTATATAGTGCTTAAAACTATCCTTAAGTACCTAAGATTACGCTAATCATTTTATTATATTATTTAGAGACAAAATTATTTTAAGAATGCAAATCTGTGGTACTATTTCAGAGAACTAATAAAGATTAAGTAAGGGTGAATGGTTTAAGTCTACCTGTTCGTTTAATAATAGATTGGAGTTTTTCCGTTTTTTAATTTCAAGACATTCAAGCAAATTTAATTTTTTAGATTTATTTTCTACATGTAGGATTTCTAACGTATCATCAAAATTATGGGATTCGTTTATTATATAGGTTGCGTAATGTGAATTGTTCTTATTTTTTAAATAACTATGTTTATGTTCTTTAATGCGGGTTTTAAAAAATCTACCAGTTTGTCCTACACAGGGAAAATAACTAGAACAATTTCCAAACATTTAATAAAAACAAGAACAATAAAATATTATTCAAAACCAGTAATTTCTTAGGGAATATAATTTTGAATAACAAAACCAAATCTAAGAAATCCTTAAAATCAGGAGTTTATTAAATTGCGGATCTTGTACTAAAACCTACGTAGGACAAACTGGTAGATCTTTTGAAACTCGCATTAAAGAACATAAACATAGTTATTTAAAAAAATAAAAACAATTCACATTACGCAACCCATATAAAAAACGAATCCCATAATTTTGATGATAAGTTAAAACTCCTACATGTAGAAAATAAATCTAAAAAATTAAATTTGCTTGAATGTCTTGAAGTTAACAAACGGAAAAACTCCAATCTATTATTAAACGAACAGGTAGACTTAAGCCATTCACCCTTACTTAATCTTTATTACGAGTAGTTCTCTGAAATAGTACCACAGATTTGCATTCTTAAAATAATTCTGTCTGTAAATAATATAATAAAATGATTAGCATAATCTTAGGTAATTAAGGATAGTTTTAAGCACTATATAACCAGGATTACTACCAAATATTTTTCTTTCTTATTTACTTCTGAAGAAGCCATTGTATGGTGAAACAATTGCCAAGTGACTTTAAATATATTGGAAATTAAAACATAGTCTTTTATATAATAGTATTTTTTTTCTCGGATTGATCAATTTTTTTATCACAATATTTCCGTAAAGTGGCCATTTAAAATATATATTTCCAAAATATGGCTCGACAGTTCTTTTCTAAATTTCCTTACGTTGATTTAAAAAAAAATATATGATAATCCGATGAAATTTGAGATCTGTAGGGATTTTTGAAAGGTAATGTTTTTTTCTACCCACTGAGCGGTGTTCTACAAACCGCTATATCAAGTATTGCTAGTTCTATTAGTCAGTCAGTATTATTTGTATTGTCCTCCAACATATGGGAAAATTTTTGTTGAATGTTATACCTCTAATTTAGCATTATCGGCAATTCTTGTATCAATAAAGATAAAAAATTATCTACTTGATTGTAGTGATTTTCTTTACCTTTGCTAACTGATATTTTTTCAAATAGTAGCCGGAAATTCGGTTATTTGTTAAAGTTTATATACGTGTTTCGGACAGTTAGAAAACTAAGTCCACACATGAACGTTTGTGGATGGTTTAAGTAAATAAACCAACTATTTTGCTGACATCAACTTTAGGGGCAAATCCATACAAATGTAAATAGAAATATTTTTCTTGTTATGAAAATTGCTTAATATATTCAACCTGGTAAATCCTTATAAAAAAAGGGATTTCGGAAAAATATTAATAAATAGCGGTTCTATTTTATAACGGAAAAATTCTACTTTAAAGAAATGAATGAAATGAAAATATCCTTTTCACTCTGCCACTGGTTAAAAAAAATTAATGAGATTTACACTGTTGCCTTGGTTTAACTAGAAGTTTTTAGAACAAATATTAAAAAAAAAAAAAATTGAGGACTTGGTAATATAAAAAAAATGTCGACTTTACGAAAATCTATTAGCCCTGAAGTTTTGTGTTTAAACCTCTCTAAAATTTTGTTCAAAGATGAACTGTTGACCAAAAATTCACTACTTTAAACCAAAACTTTGACATTTTGAAAATAAGTGCCATAAACAATAGACAATAAGTCAGGAAAAAAAGCTTTACCTAAACGAGTAATATAAATAAAATGTATGCAAATATTGGCCACAACATGAAAACCGTCGATTTTATCTATGTATTGTAAACGTAACAACTTTTGAAAAAATTAAGTCTGGCATCGTTCTTCTCTCTTAATAATTTAATACTGGTATTTTAATAAATCACTTTTTAGTTATAATTATTTTAAATCCTTAGGTAACTATCAAAACTAACTGACTGAAGTTGGACCGATAATATTTCGCAGAATGTGACCAATTCATTATTTAGTTAAGAATTTTTGTTGATCCTTGATAAGGAGGAGACACTCAGAAAGCAAAGTTTAAATATTAAATAAAAAATTTAAAAATATACCTTGAGCTTAATACACTATATAACTTTTGATATTCTTTAACTTACACTTATACAAGTTATCGTCTAGAATCTTTAGTAACCAACCTTATTATAATATCATTAAAAATATTAAAAACATACACAAAGAATTCGTTTCTTCTTACGTTTGAAATAAGCTATACTCCTTAAGAGGTTGTAACTAGTTATACAATTTCGCGTCGGTAAAGGTGTAAGCTATCCTTATTGAAAAAATCATTCATAAAATTAAAAAGATACTTGAGGAATTTTATACCTCTATAGAAAAGACCGGGAATCCAATCTACAGCTTTGCAAACGACAGTACGCTTGTCTCTTCATTCACTTTGAACGCTCGGACATCGGCTGCTCAGCAGGAGGTCGTTCAACTTAACAAAGACCTGGAAGAAATTCTATCTTGGGGTGAGAGTAACCAAGTGGAATTTAACACTACAAAAATCCAGGCGTCAGTTTTTTCTAAAAGAGTTAACGTTGCAGAACCCGACATAGTTATGTCCGGGCACTCTATTCCCCTAGCATCGTCGCTCAATTTGTTGGGCGTTAGTTTGGGAGCAAATATGTCCTGGCATGAACATGTTGCAGGCATAGCAAGGAGAGCTTTTCAAAAGTTGGGAATATTATTTCGAGCCAGAAGGCTTTACACTCCCCAACAGCTGTTAATTCTTTACAAAGCTCAAATTCGACCAACTATAGAATACTGCTCCTATGTTTGGGGCTCCGCTCCCAAACGTACACCGCATTTGTTGGATTCTGTTCAGAAAAGAGCTGTTCGTCTGATTGGAGACCCGGAACTGACCGGCGGCCTTGATTCGCTGGAACATCGAAGAACGGTTGGCGATTTGAGTCTGTTCTATAAGTATTTTATGGAAAGTGTTCGAAGGATGGAGCCCGCTTAATTCCTCCCAAAGCGGTGTATGTCAGAAATACACGTCGCGCTGGTGCTTCACATCCGTATGAGGTTCAGCTTGTTACTCCGCGTACAACGCTTTTTAAACAGTCTTTTATATGGAGAACATCATCCCTTTGGAATAATTTGCCCAGCGCTGTGTTTTCCACCGAGTCCAATTTACAGCGATTCAAGAATAACGTGAATCGCTTTTTCCACACATAGGCCGCTCCTAGAGAGCTTTAGGGACTTCCCTGCAGTACGTGTGCTAGACCCATAAAAAAAAAATAGTTCTGCGAGTATGTTTCCTTATACGGGGGTCAAGAAGCAAAGCTGTATAACCACCAGTTAAAATGTCCCGAGGAGAACAACCTTCATCTACAACTGAAAGAGGAACAAAATTATCTGTGATGATCTGAAATGATTTTAGAATAAGAGTGGCTGACATCATTACTTAGGGTTCAAAAAGGTACATAACTCCTAGCTAACGTATCTGAAGAGGTATACAATGTATCAAGCTCAGGGTGGGAGAGGTTTCTTAACTAAATTTTCCAAATGAAAATCCTTCTGCGTGTATACTTATTATAGGTAGGCTCTATAAAACAAAAACTCGTTGATATACATGTCGCTGGCCACATGTTTGCATATACCGGAGATTTCTCAATTAGTTTTAGAACACAAACATAAAATTAATTGAATTTGCATTTAGTGACAGTATATTTATATACATACATATATATATATATATATATATATATATATATATACATATATATATATATATATATATATATATATATATATATATATATATATATATATACATATATATATATATATATATATATATATATATATATATATATATATATATATATATGTATATATATATATATATATATATATATATATATATATATATATATATATATATATATATATATAACAATCGAAAGTTAACTTCTGGAAAACGCTCTTGTTAGAAAATAGTGATGAACAATCAGAGATATTTAGTCTTTAGTTTCTGTTTTTTATTTTTTTAAATTAAGCTCTCGCTGCCTAGTTGGTAGCTTCTTCTAGATACTGAAATGCTAACAAACGACAGAGGGAAAAATAAGATGTTGGTCAGGACGTGTGATATATAAGTTTATGTAAGCTATATAATAGTATACTTACAAAATTGTAACAGTTTTTCTCTAATAAAAATAGAGCTCAATCCTTCTTATATCTTTCTTATGAGTGAGATATGTACACATATTTGCTAACACAAAATCATACCAAACCAATTAGAAGTAACGATTTCTATGAGAAAATCAATTTCGAGTAACATAGATATTCCCTTTTCCATTCTAAATGTGTTGTGTGACTTTTGAGAAGTTTTTTTAAAATAATTTTTCCAATAATAACATGTTGCTGAAATGTTGGACTCCAACCTTAATGAATACTTTTTGTTGATTTTCTGATGAAATCTAGTACACAATGGCCGGTGACGGACCAAAAATCACTATAAGTTACTAAACGTTTCTTCAAATATAAATTTAATAACCGGTCAAGTGTAAGTTGAACATGCACAATTAGTGTTCCGTACGTTGATTGCTTCTAAAATAAAAAAAAAATTGTAACGGAGGTATAAAATGATCAGTGACTTCAGAAAACACACCCCAAATGAGTTTTCAAGAAAGTTTGTTTCCAATCTTTAATGAAAACTGTTGACCTTCTTGTTTTTTTTATATACCAGATAAATTATTAAAGGTAATGCACTCGCGATAATTTTCGTTCAATCTACACGCCGTGGAGGATATTCCAGAATTTTTTAAAAATTTTTTGATCAGTACTTTTCTAGATAAAGGGAGGGGACAGCGTTTTTTCACGATTTTTTAAAAATAATACAAAGAAAAGTGCGCGCAAGTATTACATTATATATATGTTTGAACTCGTGTTTTTACAAGCTTTCATTTGACATCCCACTCAATGACCTTTTCTCAAAATGAGACACCTCCTCACAGACTCAACTCTTTCTTTGGATACTCATTATCGTTTTGTAAAGATCTATATATATCAAGTGCTTTTATATGGAGTTGAGGCCTGGACCTTGGGAGTACGATCAATGAATCATTTGGAGTCTTTCGAATTATGGGTCACGCACAGAATATTGAAAATCTCTTGGACAGAGTGTGTTACTATTGAAGATATACTTCGTCAAATGGGTAGAGAAAGAGAACTATTGTCATTTATTAAAAGACAAGAAACTCTCTTACTTGGGATGTATTTATAGGGATCCACGTTACTCACTGTTCCGGTTGTTGATGGAAGGGAAAATTGAAGGGAAAAAGGTGCGGGGCGTCGAAAATGTTCCTGACTGAAAAATATACTAGATTCGACAGGTCTGGATACCCATACTTTATTAAGAAATGCCCAGGATAGGGAAGAATTCGCCGTGATTACAGCCCAACTTCAGTAATGGAGATGGCACTATAAGAAGAAGATTTATTGTCTGATCGATTTCTTCCTATATGTAGAAAAATTGGGTCATAATTAAAACATGGGTCTAAAATTTAACTTCACTGTTATTTTAATAAAATTTATGGTGTTATAGTCTAATTAATTGCTAAATAACCAGTCAAGTGCAAGTTGAACTTGCGCAATTAGTGTTCCGTATGTTGATTGCTTTTAAAATAAAAAATTTTGTTACAGAGGTATAAAATGATCAGTGACTTCACAAAACACACCCCAAATGAGTTTTCAACAAAGTTTGTTTCCAATATTTACTGAAAACTGATGACCTTGAAATTTTTGTTTTTTATATACCAGATAAATTATTAAAGGTAATGCACTCGTCATAATTTTCGTTCATTCTACACCCCGTGGAGAATATTCCACAACTTTTTCAAAATTTTTTGATCAGTACTTTTCGTGATAAAGGGAGGGGACAGCGATTTTTCGCGTTTTTTTAAAAATAATAGGAAGAAAAGTGCGCGCACGTATTACATTATATATATGTTCGAACTCGTGTTTTTACAAGCTTTCATTTGACACCCCATTCGATGACCTAGTAAAAAAATTTTTTTTACTTCCGATTTCACCCCCGAAAACTAACCCCATAAGTCAAAATTTAACTTTCAAAACTACACGACTCTGATAAGGCCATCAATTCCTATATTAGTACCAAATTTCAACTTTATATGTAAAATAGTTTCGGAGAAAATCGGGTGTGACAGACGGACAGACAGACAGACTCCGAAGTGATCTTATAAATGTTCCGTACGGAACACTAAAAATGGAGTATCAAGGCAGCGTGGTGTTTCTCACAAATGGTTCTAAAAAGGAACTTTAAAAACGTTATTAGTATTATTTTACCTTTTAAGCCCTTTATAATTCTCCAAATGTGCTATTCTCATGTTCTTTGTATGATTGTGTTCGCTACCTGGTTAGTGAAATGCTTAACCTACATACTTAATTAGAGAAAAACCGTTACAATTTTGTAAGTATACTAGTATATAGCTTACATATACTTATATATCACACGTCCTGACGAACGTCTTAATTTTCCTTTTCTCTTTTGTTTGCATTTTAGTATCCAGAAGAAGCTACCAATGGGGCAGTGAGGGCTTAATTAAAAAAAATTAAAAACAGAAACTAGAGCCTAAAGATTTTTAATGGCTCATTTCTATTCCCTCACAAGGGCGTTTCCCAGAAGTTAATTTTCGATTGTTTGTTACCAGTGCCCTGTTACTGCCTTATTTCTAATTATATATATATATATATATATATATATATATATATATATATATATATATATATATATATAATTACACTGAAGGACAGTAAAAGAGCTACTGGTAACAAACAAACTTAACTATAACACTGGGATTGCTCTTTTTTTAGGTTAAGAGTGCAAATAAAAGTTGGTGTTGCATTATTTCAAATTCTCAAGCTTTCGTCTGTGTTTACAAACTTTTTCAGGAGATCTGTAAGAGAGAAATCACCGATCGTGAGGATTAAATTATTTAGATTCTATCAGTTTCGAACTTCATTACTGTTATAAAAGTCTTTTTATACTTACAAAATGTATCAGTGGTTGCTCTCCAAGAACATCGGTAAAAACATAAAGCTCCATCTTTTCAAAGGCACAAATATTAAGATTGCGAATTATAATGTCAAAAAAATGAACGTTTTCTATTCCACTAAAAAAGATAAAACTGATAATTTTCAAATGCCTAATATAGTATATGGCATCAAGTGTACTTGTGGATCTGTGTATGTGGGACAGTCCTCACAAAAACTCTCAAAAAGAGTAGCACTACATGAAAGTGACTGTGCAAAAAAACCAAATGCTACAAGCCTCAGTATGCACATCAACAACCTCGATCACAAGGTGAACTACAACGAGAGTTTTATCCTAGCTACTGAGAATAACCTATTCAAACGCAGCTTTCTAGAAATGTGTTATATACGTTGCTGTGATAACAGTCTGAACCACAAAAAAGATGTTTAGGGTTTAAGTTCTATATATACATATCTACTTATACCGAATTTAACAAAAGATATTAAAGTTAATGAGGCCTTCAAAAAACGTAATTAAAAATTTCTCTAATAAATTCAATATTTTGACTATAATAGTTGAGTCTATGAACCTGATGTTATTTAATTCATATGTAACTTTTCCCTTGTAATTTTGATTTTTGTGTTGTGTGTCTTATTTAGTATTTAAATCTAATGTATTCATTAAATGATGAAAAGATAATTTTTAAAAAATAAAAAAAGATGAAATTTGGGTACACTGATGTAGGTATAGTAACGATTGTCCATCGTTTTAGTACTTCTATCTGTCATTTAGTAAGATTGGTTTGTACAATGCTGATACGTTGTGAACTGTCCATAACCTTAAAAATTTCAAATTTTAAAAAACGACTTCTGTCAAATTAGATATCTATGATGGCACGCTTAAAAATTTGTCTTTATAAAAATTAAATCTTGGATCATCTTACTAATTTTAAAAAAATTTTAATATGTAAAATAGTGCCCTTTCATTGTCTTAATGTGCTACCATGTTGGAGCTTTATGTTCTTACCGATGTTCTTGGAGAGCAATCACTGATACATTTTGTAAGTATAAAAAGACTTTTATAACAGTAACGAAGTCCAAAAACTGATAGATCTAGAAATTCAGTCGATGAAATAATGCAACACCATAGATATATATATATATATATATATATATATATATATATATATATATATATATATATATATATATATATATATATCTATACATATATATATATATATATATATATATATATATATATATATATATATATAACCAACTTTGATTTGCACTCTCAACCTAAAAAAGAGGAATCCCAGTGTTATATATATATATATATATATATATATATATATATATATATATATATATATATATATATATACATATATATATATATATATATATATATATATATATATATATATATATATATATATATATATATCTATATCTATATCTATATCTATATATATGTATATATATATATATATATATATATATATATATATATATATATATATATATATATATATATATATATATATATATATATAATATATATATATATATATATATATATATATATATATAATATATATATATATATATATATATATATATATATATATATATATATATATATATATATATATATATATATATGTATATATATATATATATATATATATATATATATATATATATATATATATATATATTATATATATATATATATATATATATATATATATATATATATATATATATATATATATATATATATATATATATATATATATATATATATTTATATATATATATATATATATATATATATATATATATATATATATATATATATATATATATATATATATATATATATATATGTATATATATATATATATATATATATATATATATATATATATATATATATAAATGTATATATATATATATATATATATATATATATATATATATATATATATATCTTTAGTATATTTGTTCTGTGTATCCTGTAGTATTTCAGACAGGAACAAATCCCAAAATATTTAAATTAAATTTTTCTTTTTTAATGAGAGATTATTAAAAATAAATTGTCAATTTTTTTTTATGTTCTATGTCTATCAAAACATTTATTTAATTCAACCTAAAAACTCCGAAATGATAACAAAATATCCTTAAAAAATTGGATCAATAAAATATCCTTTTATTTATGTCACGTATCTCTAAAGTAACGCGATTGAACACTATAGGGATTCTCGGGCGATTGCACTAAACAACTTTTGATCGAGTTACGCACGAATAATATTTGAATAATTTGAAATACAGAGCAAAAGTAGGGAGCTAAAATATGACTTCAAGAAAGAAAAGAAAAATAACTTTCTAGAAAATATGTGGTTATTCAAACCCAGTGAGTTATTACAACAAAAAATTAGTGAAAATAATTTGTAGAATCATGCAGTAATAAAGTTTTCCACTAAAGAGAGACTTGAACTAAATGGCAGCTTATGTTATTTTACCTTAAATTGTTGATATAAATTGTGTCTATGAAACCGAGACTCCACTGAAAATTGAGGATGAAAAGAAAAAAGCTTCTGCGCGATGGATCTCGGAACTTCTTATACCATAGCAGAAACTGGCGAGGAAAAATTATTCTTAAGGATATTTGGCCATTTTAGAAAACAATAAGAGTAATTTTTAGCAAATTGTCACATAATATATGACTTGGTTATTCTATTGGAATCCTTTCAAACCAGGGCTCGATACAATGGATCTGTAAGAGCTCTCCACCTCCAAAGAAGGCCAAAGCTCAGTTATCTGCTGGAAAATTGATGATGATATTTCCTTTGTCAGAGGGGGGATTTGCTTATTCATTATATAGATAAATATGATCCCCAATTAATGAAGATGTTTATAAAGTTTCCATCCAAAGCCTGATGTAGGCCATTAAAGAGAAACCTCGGAATTTATAGAGGACCAAAACTTTGCTGGGCCCGCATACTTCACGTAATTATCAAAACCCGTGGTTTCACAGAGTTACGACATCCACTCTATTGGCTTCCTTTTGTTCAAAGATCTGAAGAAGGAACTCAGAGGTCGAAAATTTTCCTCAGCTGATGAGTTGAAAGTCGCTGTAGCAACGTATTTTGAGTGACATCAAACAAATATTTTTGGATGAAATAACGACAATTTGATAAACGCCAGACTAAGGGGTTATATACAGTCAGGAAGGCTAAAAAAGGGATTTTTCAAGAATTTTTCCTGAGAAAACTTTTAAATCTATTAATGTAAAAATTCTTACACATATTCTGGTAACTTTTAACTGTATTTCAACATTTTTTAATTGTAAAAATAATAATTTTTGAAGGCTGCTATAGCTGATCTCCAGGAGCTCCTCTCAAAAAAGGCGTCTTGCGGTGACCACGATAACTCTGGACTGGATCATCTAAAATGAAAAAACCAAACGGATATCGTTAAAGTAATGTATAATCTAGTTATCAATCGAAGGAATAAGTAACATAAAATAAAATTTTTTGCGAAAATAGCGTCTTCTCAAGAAAAAAAAAGATTTTTGACCAAAATTTTGGCCTTAAATTGTTTATAAAAAAAATATATTTATCGGTGAGAAAAAACCTTCGATTAATTACTAAAAATATACTTAAGAAGCTTGTGTTAAAATTTGAGACTGATCGGTTCAGCAGTTTCCAAGAAATCTTGGTCACCGACTATAAAAACATGGTTTTGAGAAAAATGCGTTTAGGGTTTGAAAAGCACTTTACATAGAGTAAAAAATTTTTTTTTTCAACTTACCTAAGAACCCTAATACACTTTCACTTTATGTACCTAAATACAATAGAAGGGACATTTACAATAGGCAGGTAAATTAAGGAGGGAGCGTTCCAGGTAAGCAGTGCCGCTCCGGCCTCCTCTTTTCAAGCGCTCTGATGTCTTTATAAATATTCGTGTAACTTCCAGAATAGTGGTCGGATTGACTTAAAATTTTCTGTGCGTGTACTTAAATATATATACATTACGCAAATTCTAACTCTATATAACCCCTATTAGGGTTGATGGTAGTTATGTAGAATTTTTTTTAAGCTGTGCAAGTTTTTCTTCATGAACGAGATGATTTTTTATCTTTTGTTTTGGAACATATTTCAGGTTAGATTATGAAAACCCTGGATCTAACTCTCTTTTTTGTAGCAATTTCTTGGCGCAATTTATTCGAGTAAACTAGTGAAATAAGCTCCACGTTAAATATACAGCTTTTGTCAAAAGTATTTATAACTCCTTCCCCAAACCTTATTGCCTTAATGTCTCTGGCAGAAAAAATATTTTAATGATTCCCTATATTTTAATGATTCTCCAATGAATCTCAAATTACAGTGAGTAACCTCACAAGGCGGCTGTTAGAGCCGTCTCCAGTGAACTGTGTCGGCATGGAATAAATTAAAACTCAAAGGCAGTTACCAGGAAGCATCACCTGTTACAAAAAAATGTTCATCAACTGTCTTCCGATTGAATTTATAGGAGTCTCCTGAGATTTGATCCACTACAATTTTGCAAATACTAGTTTAAAGGTTTCCTGGAAAAAAAAAACAGCTGTTTTAATAGAGGGTGGAACATAGTAAAAAAAAACAGGCACATTATAATGCGATCAATTTATTGTACAATAGATAATAATAAGATTAACACCAATATTACGGCAGTAAAAAGTAATGTGTACTATGCGTATTTAAAATTGTCTAGTAGTAGACATATTAATATTTTTTACTTAGCTTACTAAAGGAAAGTATTAACTTCGCAAAAGTCATTCTTCGAGATTTCTTTATTTCTTCTTCAGGATGATTACAAAAAAAACAAATTTTAGAGCAGATAATAAAAAAAAATGTAAAGCGAAGATTTGGTATAATTTACCGTTTCTTAGGAGCGATACTTGGTATTTTCTATATTAAATTCCTTGCATTCCTTGAATTTAATTACTAAATACCAATTAATATTACATTCTAACAATTAATAGCCATGAAATCTTTTTCGATGTATATTATTAATTTATATAACATTACTTTAAACCAAAACAATCTTTTAAATTGTAAAAAAGGAAAAATATCTCCATTGTTGAAAAATCAAATTTTACTCCTCCATATTTTCGTTTTTTTCCGCAATAAAGAAAAACTTTTTATAACTCAATAAGCACGGTCCTTAAGACCTATGCTTTAATAAAACCAAGAAACATCAAGGCTGAAACATTATTTTTAATTAAATTTTAGTTCCTGTTTTTTGGGGATAGCAAGCGTCTGTTTAATTTTAATTTCGCAGCTTAAAAGTAATATTTAAAGAGGGACTTAAATCACTTAAAAGTAATTGGGTCGGTCAATAAACTATGGAAGAGAGTAATGGTTTTCTTATGTTGATTATTACGTATTTTTGTTCTATTTATTACAGTTTTTATTCCAGCGACGGATCTAGGCCTATGCCTAGGGGAGGCGACTGCCCAAATATTTCGAGGGCATTTAGTAAAAAAATTTTATTAAAGAGTAATTTGATCCAATGAGGTTCTAAGCACCATAACTAAATTATACAATTGCATCTAACCTTAAGTATAAAATATAAATAAGTAACAAATAGAAAATTAAAAACATAGCTTGTAA
>CM032449.1:66292570-66460070 GCA_019049505.1 Pachyrhynchus sulphureomaculatus
TAGAGATTTACCAGACCTATTAATCCGCCCGTATTTCTATTGTTATCCAAAAAATTTTCAGCTGTTTTAATTTTATTGATACTGTCGGTTTAATCAAGTTTTATGATCTGTCATTGCACCTAGTAAAAATTAATGCTATAACGTAATTATGAGTGTTGGAAAAATCACACATGCCAGCTAGATTCGCAATCTTGAGACTTGGATCCTATGTCCTAAACCTAATAAATATGGCTAAAAAACGTATTAATATTAAGTTGTCTCATATAATCGGATATAATAATTCGTAAACTGAATTTTTAATAACATAATATATACGTTGGGAAAATCTACTACTGTATAACATTTTTTTTCCTTAATGTACAGTAGGGTGAATAAATTTTACTCTTAAATTTGCTCTCCTCTGCAGTATCAATGTTGAAATAATATTTATTTACTACGTATGTTGCAGTAGAATTTTAATGGGACCATTGGGTATATGTTATTTAATGTATGTTGAATTTCAATCGTATGTTAAACAAACATTTTTTATCTAAATTTTAAAATTATAGTGCTATCTGTCTTGTTTTAATTTCCATTAAAGGACGGTGATAGGCAACTGTTTAAGAAATATACAGTGTAAACACAGAATGGTTTTTTACATTTTCAAATGATATAGATAGG
Source organism: Pachyrhynchus sulphureomaculatus (assembly GCA_019049505.1). Taxonomy (NCBI): domain Eukaryota; kingdom Metazoa; phylum Arthropoda; class Insecta; order Coleoptera; family Curculionidae; genus Pachyrhynchus; species Pachyrhynchus sulphureomaculatus. The sequence continues at coordinate 66,293,231 of CM032449.1, forward strand.
GTCCCAAAAACAGCCTAATATATATTTCTTTTAATAATCATATGTAGAGCGTACATATTTCTTTCTTGACTCTATTATTCTTAGTCAAAGAAATTCATGACTCCTAAGCAGCGTATTTATACTCATTTCTTGAAGAAATGCTTAAAGTTTACTGATGACTTGACGAAGGCCTTACCTAATGGATAATTCTGTCTTGTAGTACTTTTTTACTGAACTCCTTATATTATTCTTTTAATCTTAGTTTAAGGATCGAACGCAATATTTTGAAATCTGTGGTCATAACTCCTTTAACTTTAAAGCTACGGGCCGTACTCCTTTGGGTAATAACCTAGTACCACTAGTCTTTTAAATTATTATTATTCCAGTCAAATTATACATGGTTCCTTGTAGCAGGTTGGGTACCTATAAATTTTGTATATGTTGTAGGGATCAATGCCACTAGTTAAAAACCCAGTTTGCGGAAACGAAACCCCTGTGCCAGTAAAGTTATATTGAAATAACTTGGAAATTTTCCAACTTTATTCGGTTTTGGTCAATTTCTCTGTTCCTGGACATCGGAGAGCAAAAGTTGCTATTATCAGTATTGTAGAGCATAAATTGTGCTACAACTTTTGTGTTTATGATTTTTTTACATGCAACAGTAATCGGACTGCAGAGCAGTAAGTCTCAAAATTTTTGGAAAATTACGAAACCCGCACATATTACGTAGGGAAATTTTCATTTTTTTTTTAATAGTCTAGCACACGTGCTGCAGGGAAGTTCCTAAAGCGCTACAGGAGCGACACGTGTGCGAAAAAAAGCGATTCACGTTGTTCTTGAATCGCTGTAAATTGTACTCGGTAGGAAACACAGTCCTGGGCAAATTATTCCAAAGGGATGATGTTCTGCTTCGAAAGCGTTGTACGAGGCGTAACAAGCTGAACCTCATACGGATGTGAAGTATTAGCGCGACGTGTACTTCTAACATGCACCGTTCTAGGAGGAATTAAGCGGGCCACATCCTTCCAACACTTTCCATGAAAGTACTTCTAGAATAGGCTCAAGTCGCCAACCGTTCTTCGATGTTCCAGCGAATCAAGGCTGCCGGCCGGTTCCTGGTCTCCAGTCAGACGAACAGCTCTTCTCTGAATAGAATCCAACAAATGCAGTGTATGTTTGGGAGCGGAGCCCCAAATATTGGAGCAGTATTCCTTAGTTGGTCTAATTTGAGCTTTGTAAAGAATTAACAGTTGTTGTGGAGTGTAAAGCTTTCTGGTTCGAAATAATATTCCCAACTTTTGAGAAACTCTCCTTGCTATGCCTGCAACATGTTCATACTAGGACATATTTGCTCCCAAATTAACGCCTAACAAATTGAGTGACGACGTTTGAGGAATGGAGTGCCCCAACATAACTATGTCGGTTTCAGCAACGTTAACTTTTTAGAAAAAACTGCCGCCTGGATTTTTGAAGCGTTAAATTCCACTTGGTTACTGTCACCCCAATAAAGAATTTCTTCCAGGTCTTTGTTAAGTTGAATGACTTCCTGCTGTCTGCGGATATTCGTCTGAGTAGCCGATGTCCGCGCGTTCAAAGTGAATGAAGAGATAAGCGTACTGTCATCTGCAAAGCTGTAGATTGGATTCTCGGTCTTTTCCAGCAGATCGTTAATGTAAATGAGAAAGAGAGCAGGAGACAGTATGGAGCCTTGGGGTACACCGGCGTTGATAGCGAAGGTGTTAGAAAGAAATCCGTCTAATGCCACTCGTAAAGAACGCTCTTTGAGGAAACAAGAGAGCCACAAACAGAACTTTTCAGACATACCGTAAGAGCGTAGCTTAGCCAACAGCCTATCGTGCCAAACACGGTCGAATGCCTTGGATATGTCAAGAGCAAACGCTCAAGATTCTCCAAAGTGGTCAATTGCATTGTTCAAACATGAGTTACATAAGTCAGAAGATCTCCTGTTGATCTATTTTTACGAAAGCCATATTGGTGATCGCTAATCATGTTGAATCCTTCAAGATATTTTAGAAGATGCTGACTGATGGCCTTTTCCATGACTTTCGATATTATTGAAAGCAGTGCGATTGGTCGGTAGTTGTTTGGCAAGGTCTTCGTGCCTTTTTTAGGTATCGGTTGAACTGTGGCACATTTCCAGCAAGAAGGAAATATTCCCTTTCTGTAGGATAGGTTGAAAAGTCTACAGAAAACTGGTGTTAGTTCCCTCGCACAGTTTTTGAGAACTATGGCAGATATTCCGTCAGCGCCAGAAGTTGTTTTGGTGTCTAGCTTCATTAAAATACGTTTTATAATACGCTGTTTGAAGACAATATCCGGCATCCTTGACTGGACTATGGGAATAGTAGGTGGTGTTTTTCCTTGGAAATCGACAGTAGAATGTGAAGCAAAGAGTTCAGCCAACAAGTTCGTTTTCTCAACAGGTGTCGTTACAATAGAATTATCTGGCCGTGTGAGTGAAGGTATGGTGGATTTGGTGAAATTTTAACTAACTGCCTTAGCGACTAACCAAAAGAACCTGGAATTGTTGGGACAAGCAAGAAGTTTGTTTCTAATTCGTTGATTGTGTGCCTCGTTGGTTTGAAAACAAATATTAACTGTTATTACATAATCTATTATCTTTTACACAATATTTATTGTTCTATTTATGCAATTATTAACTTATGATACATACATTATTGATGCAATTTTTAAAATGTAGCTAGCTTTAAAGGTCATGGTTTTGAATAATACTCTTCGTCATGCATTATGTTCAGTGTAACGGTAGTGTGCGGAGTATTGATGGCAACCTTGTTTACTCCTTGTTACTCTGCATACAATGCTTTTCAAGCAGTCTTTTATATGAAGAACATCATCCTTTTGGAATAATTTGCCCAGGGCTGTGTTTTCCACTGAGTACAATTTGCAGCGATTCAAGAACAACGTGAATCGCTTTTTCCGCACACATGCCGCTCCTGGAGCGCTTTAGGGACTTCCCTGTGGCACGTGTGCTAGACCTATAAAAAAAATCTCCTCAATTTGGTGAAGATCATCCAGAGCCTCTTCTTCATCTATGTTGCTGTCTTCCAAAACAGAAGTGGAGCGTTTTGGCACGACTGGCCAAGACAGAAAATGCAAATACTTGAAGACTTTAGGCCTGCTTTTTGACAGATACATGCCCCACAGCACTCTTTCTTGCAGTGAAATGTTATAAACTTCAGTAAGAATAGAGGTGCGGGATACTTACTAGCTTAAATTGGTGCAAGCAATTGTAGATTGTTTTTCGAACCCCAAGCACTTTTAGACCGCGTGTTATGTCCGGAAGGAAGGTTATCTGGCAGCGTCTTGTGTCGGTGGCAGTCATGCAATACTTAATTTGCTGGTTCTGCAGCCGCCTTGATGAAATGAAGGCAACAGAGGAGACGATCCAAATTTTGTTACTCCATGTGGGCCTCATACAAAGGGACGAGATATTTCTCTCCTGCGTTGGCTATGTCTTTAGTAGAAGGTTATGTGTAAGAACACTGAAACTAATTATTTTGGCTGAGGATTTTTCTTTAGTATAGTGCAGCATTTGATTTTGCCTTGTCAAAAATGTGGTGTCACATCCATTGATGGTATGTAGGAAAAGTACAATACCTGGGGGACAACGTGGTGAATCATATTTGAAAGAGGAACTACAATATAGTACACCAGCAGACTCAGCTCTTCCACGGTTGTGTAGGTACACATTATTCACGTTAGGGGCCAAAACAGTGAGAAGCATCAGTAGGTCTTGTTTGACTTGTTTATAAGCTGAGGCTTCGGAAAGAGCTGTCTGCACTATGTCGACATCTCCGACAACCTGCTATACGACAATGTTGTGGTGTAGTGTCACATTGCTAGAAGCTGGAGTAAAAGCTAAATAAATGAATGATTTTGTTCCCTTTCGCATACTTCAGACAACAAAGACATCGGAAAGGGTGCAAGATCATAAGTACTCCTCCTCAGACTATTTCATAATGCATATTCTTTAGAAAAGTGTCAGCGGATCGATTTCTATCCTCTTGTTGGCTGCTTTTATAGTGCTAGTAACGAATGCTGGTGTCATCGCCTTGTCCTTACGATTAAAAATTGCTTTTCCAAAGTTGTTACCAACGATTCTTGAAATCTCTTGTATCTCAATTTCTTGTGCCATGTTGGATTGAACACGGGTCAGAGTAATACAACAAACTGAATCTGAACTAATGTCAAGGAAAGGAGTGAGTAAGAATGAACGATGATACCTTCCCTACGAAATTCAATTGTTTCCATTGTTTTGAAAATATTCAAAGTAGCGTCACTAAAACCACTGTAATTTGTATACTAAACTTCGAAATGTCATGAAATTTTGACAAGTATCGTTTGAAGGTTGGTTCTTGCTAAAAATCATATGAATTTTTTGAAAATTGCGACATCTATGTGTCAGACCAAAAACTTTTCAGTCTACGTGTATATATATATATATATATATATATATATATATATATATATATATATATATATATACATACATACATACATACATACATACATACATACATACATACATACAGGCTAGTATGGAAGGACCAGGTCACTGCTTCCGCCAAGAAAGCCAACCAACTCCTAGGCAAGCTCTACCCGCTACTCAGGTCCAGGAAATTGTCAACACGAAACAAGTTGACAATCTACAAGATGATCATCAGAGCAGGGATGACCTACTCTAGCCCCGCATGGTGCCAGATGTCACGCACCCGCAGATCCACCCTCCAGACCATCCAGAACAAGGCCCTCCGAATCATTGCCAACGCCCCGTGGTTTGTCAGAAATACCCACCTCAATAGGGACCTCCAAATGCCAACCATCCGGGAATTCATCAGCAGCACCCAACAGAGATTCCTGGACAAAGCTACCCGTCACGTCAACCCCACAATCAGGACCACTTACCGCCCCCCCCCCACGCCATGCCCGCCGACGTCTACTAAGACCCAGCGACCCGATGACCCAGGATTAGCTTAATATTAAGTACTATAAGCTCATGTTAATGAAATATCTTAAGTTGAAATATCTTAAGTGTATGTTTAAGTTCTGTTTTAAAGTATATTCATGAAATATCTTAAGTTGAAATATCTTAAGTTTGTCAATACCTAGGCTAAGTATTTAGGTCCATACGATGTCAATATCTTAAGATCCAAAATGTATACACGCTTATTCTATCAATGTATATTAGTTATAGTCTAGTTACTAGCTAATTTTGTCAATAAATGAAATGTGACATACATACATACCTAGATCTCCCTTGGCTTTTAGTAGTTCCGAATTTATATTATCTATTCCTTGAGCCTTATGATTTTTAATGTAGTTTTGAAAGTTAAATTTTGACTTAAGTCATTTGGGGGTGAAATCGGAAGTGAATTTTTTTTACCAGATCAACAAGTGGGGTGTCAAGTAAAAGCTTATGAAAATACGAGTACAAAATTATATATATGATGTAATACTTTCACGCACTTCTCCCGAAAAGTACTGATTAAAAAATTTTGAAGAAATACTAGAATAATCCCCATAAAGTATAAATTGAGTGAAAATTACCACGAGTGCATTACTTTTGATAATTTATCTGGTAAAAAAAAACTATGAAAACTATGTTTCTTGACGTATGGTGGAGGTAACTGTAACCGAGGGCGAGTTGCTCTTGTACCAAGATATAATCTCTCTCTCATTTCTTTCACCAAGTCCATGTTGCCCCAAAACATTCCGGATGTGTTCATCCTTTTCGGTATTGCCCAATTTCGCATTAAAATCCTCCATTACTATTAACATATCTCTTTGAAGTGTTCTGTTTATTGTTTCTTCCAACTGTGTATATACTCGTTCTTTCTCCTCGTCATTTGATGTTGAGGTGGGCATATATACTTCAATATGTGAAGTTTATCAGGTTTGCATGTAAGGGTGATTTTGATGAGACGGACCCTTATAATTACATAACCTTCAAAAAAATTCGTCAAGGACTTTTCGACAACAATCGCCACTCCGTTACTGCCTGTTCTATCAGCACTAGATATATACAGAGCATGATCATCCGTATAAAAATGCGTTTCAGAAATACCGCATATTGGAATATGCTCTCTTTTGAGCTCTCTTTTGACGATGTGCAGTTTACCAGCTTGCAATAAGCCTCTCACATTCTATGTGTATATGGATAGTTTATTTCTAAGTTGTAGATAATCTTGCCTTCCAGTAACCATTTCGCGTGCGTTGCCTCGTTCTCTACATACGCACGCCCGGTAGCCCATTTCTCGCCAGTCAGCCCGGAACCGTTTTAGCGTCTGTCGCGAGCTGGATCGCTCAGCACATCGTCCATCCAGTTACCTGTCATCTCTACATATATGACATGCTCTTTTTTTTTATCGCTCACCTCCCCGCCTCTGTACGGATTTTAACCTTTTCTATATCCCGAGGATGTCGTAATACAATTCAACGTCGTCCAAGTGCCAAAACATAATTTTTTTATTTCACGGCACCTTTTAGACAACACGGTAGTGCTGCCACGGACGTTATTTTTGCATTTCTGCAAACAACTACTACCTACACACACTCACTCATGGGAAAATAATCAGGTGGTTTCACAGAAGGTGTCTCTGGTTTTCCTTAGGCCGGGTTAATGCTTGTGTATGGTTCCACAGGCAAAGCAGTTTCTATTTAGAGATCACCTGCCACAAGTTGATTTTGAGAATTGGGATGGATAAAAAAAAATGCGTCACCTGTAGATCCTTTTCTCGGTCAGCCTATGGCCTATACAATACTAAAATTAGGTCTTTTGTTATATATTAACATTAGAGTCAACACAATGCGTGACGAAGAGAAGTATTCAAAACCTAGATTTTCAAAATTACGTCAATAATATATGTAGTATAAGTTACTAATTGCATAAGTATAATAATAAATAATGTGTAAGAGATAATATATTATACAATAGCAATTAATATTTGTTTTTATTTGTATTTTCCTACGTAATATGTGTGGGTTTTGTAATTTTCCAAAAATTTTGACAATTTCACTGCTTTTAGTTCGATCACTATTGCACGTAGCAAAAAGTCATAAACACAAAAGTTGTAGCGCAATTTATGCTCTACAATATCGTGACTAACATCTTTTGCTCTTACTCTAGGTACAGAGAAATTTAGTAAAAAACGAAAGAAGTTGGAAAATTTTGAAGTTATTTCCATATAACTTTTCTTGCACAGGGGTTTCGTTTTTGCAACTGGGTTCTTAAATAGTGATCTTAGTCCCTACAACATATTCAAATTTTATAGATACCCGACCTTTTCCAAGGAAACCGATTTGTTTGGTACCTATTGACTGGACTATATGAACGAAATAAAATTTTGCTTTTTGCGGAAGATCCAAAAATATTCAAAAATAAGTCCAGGCTTTACAAATCTATATTTTTTATATTCGATATTCCATTAACCACCCCAAAGTATTGAATCTAAGGGCTTCAGACATATTTACATCTGAAACCTGACATTTCTTTATACATACTTTTTTGTTAAATAAGGAAAAAATACCGCAATTTTTAGATTTTTCGACTTAAAGAATCCTGAATAGAATGTACGACACGATATTTAAAGCAGCCCCGTTCTGACACGAAAATAGCCCCTTGCCAAAAAGAAAGATAAATTGTTCTAATTTAGTTTGCAACAAATGGAAAATAATTACACAATTTAGTCTAATTTTTTAAAACAATTTGTATTTGTCACTAAACAAAGCAAAATTATACCAAATAATAGACAATAAAAAAAATAACGTCAGCTACGAGGGTAGATTAAAAAGTATTGGAAATAATATGGTAAATAACATTTTTTTTCTGCAAACACAAGAATTTATTTCTCAACATAATCTCCATTAGAATCAATATATTTGGTTCAGTGAGATCCCAATTTTTTTATTCTCTCAGAAAAAAAATATTTCAACCGGTGCATGATACTCATACATTAGTTTACAGCCCAGAGAGCCTCTTTATATCACGAAAATTTCTTCCTATCAAGCTAATTTTTAAAATTAGGAATTAAAAAAATCTTCTGGATCAAATCTGGGAAGCAGGGTGAGTGGGGAACTATTTCGATGCCCAGCTCGTGCACTTTTGCTATTACAACGGCCGATATGTGAGCGGGTGCATTGTCCTGGTCAAGGGGCACTTTTTTGCATGCTAATCTTGGGCGCTTCTGCTTCAACTCATTATGTAGACGGTCCAATAATGTTACGAAATAAGAGCCAGTCACTACTTTACTCTTTTCCAAATAGTCAGTCATGATAAACCCTGTGGTTTTTAAAAGAATTGGCATCACTTTTCCCGCCAATAAAACTATTTTAATTTTTCTCGGTGCACTTTCATCTTTGCCTACCTACTGTTCCGACTGCCGTTTCATCTCCGAGGCATAATGGTAGATCCACATTTTATCTACAATCACAAGACAACGACAAAAGTCCGTCGGATTACTCTGCAACTTCTCCAAACACGATCTTGAAATGTCCTTCTCCAGCTTTTTCATTTTTAGAACTTCATGCAGGTTGATATGTACCCGTTCATACGAAATGCCTACCTTCTCAACAATCTCTCGAAGTCTAATACGATGACCTTCCATTACACTGAGCAACATTTTGAAGGTCATCGAATGTAAACTAAATTCTGACTTCAGTTTCTGGAAGTGCCTACCCAAACTAGCAAAACCCTATTTGGGTTTTGATAGTTTAGTTCGAATTTTTTTTTTGCCATCATCAATTTTTTTGCGCGAGCTTTGGTTTTGCACGGCTGTATCTCGTAAATTATTGGGAATTTCTCAATGCAATCTTCAGACGAAATGTTCTTCACACTAAAAAACACAATTTTTGTGAACATGTCGAGGCCAGATTTTCACTCTTTCGGGGTGTTTTTAGGGCAGAAAGCCCGAAAAAATGCCATTTTTTCACATTTTTGACCATAACTCACAAACCGTGCATATATTAGCATAACTGTCTTCGAAAAAAATGTTCTCTGCATAAACACGAGTAACTTTGCTGGACATTGCAATAACCTACAATCGATCCTTATAGTTCTTTTAGCCGTTGTAAGGAATTTCACACCAAAATTTCAGCTTTTTTTCAGGTTTTACGTTCAAGAAACTGGTTTTTAGCTCACTTTTGAACACTGCACTGACTTAGCCGTTACTTGATGGAGATCCATAATAACTAGGAATAAAAGTTTAAACAAATGTTTAAGATCACCACTTATGTTTATTATTGCTGATAACACAGGGGAACAGCTGTTTTGGTGTCGAGGTTTTTTGAGCTGATTCTATATCAATTTGATGTCCTGAATTCAAATAACGTATTCATTTGTACCTAGGAACTCAAATTTTTAAGATATACAATTTTAGAGAAATATAAGTTACATTATTGTAACTCAAATCCGTAAGTGTAGTAAACAAAAGTAGATACGAAATTTTTATTTTAGTTATACAAAATACAATATTATGTCGTACTTACAAACAAAAAAAAAAAACATTGAAGAAATGAAATAGTCACTCAACACTTGGAAAGCTTCTTTTCCGCGACATTCTTGAATGTTTTTTTAAACAGTCCCTTTTTAAACTCCAGCAGTAATCTGCCATCATGTGCATGTCCCATCTTCCTTGGTAGCGGTCCTCCATAACTTTAATATCTTGGTGAAATCTTTCACCTTGTTCCTCACTCATGTCTCCTAAATTTTCTGGAAAACGGTCTAAGTGACTGTGTAAATAGTGTATTTTAATACTCATATTGCACCCTAAGGATTTGAAACTATTAAGCATCTTGTTAACCATTTCAACATAGTTTTGAGCTTTATGTTTGCCTAGAAAATTTTCTACAACTGCAACAAATGATGTCCAAGCTTCTCGTTCAACTTGATTCATTGAATTTATGAAGGCAGGATCCTTAATTAATTGTCTTATTTGTGGGCCGTCAAAAATCCCTGCTTTGAGTTTTTCTGTGCTCAACTGATGCATTTTTACCCCTATGTATGCAAAACAAGACCCATTCTTAACAAGAGCCTTTACAAATTGCTTCATTAAGCCCAACTTTATATGTAACGGAGGAAGTATGATTTTTTCTCTTTCAACCAAAGCGTCGTTAATGACATTCTTTTCCCCAACGTCCATGTTTTCTCTCTGAGGCCAATCTTTTCTAACCCAGTGGTGTGTTTTGTCCCTACTATCCCAGAGGCACAAGAAACACGGATATTTCGTGTAACCACTTTGCTGCCCAAGAAGAAAGTTTACCATTTTTAAGTCTACACAAATCATCCATTGATGTTCGTAATACTTTATCTTCTGCAAGACCAAAGCTATGGTATTATATTCTTCTTTCAGTTTCGTTGAGTGAGCTAGTGGTATTGAACCATATTTATTCCCATTATGTAGAAGGACACATTTTAAACTTAGCTTTGAACTGTCAATAAATAGGCGCCAATCATCTGGAATATATTCAGAAAGTCCCATTTCTTTCATGAGTCCCCTAATTTCGTGACAAAATACAAGATTGTCTTCTTGAGAACAGAATGGTAGCAGATCTTTTTCTCTTGTACGGTAAAAGGTAATTTTGGTTCCTTGTTCCAGTAAATTTTTGTCGTTCAACCTAGAAGCCAGTACTTCAGAAGCTTTTTTCGATAAATTGAGATCCCTGGTGAGATCATTTAATTCATTTTGATTGAAGCGTTGAGGAACTGATGACGTCCCCTTATAGTCACTGTTAGTTTCATTAGCATCAGAACTTTTGTTAGCATCAGAAGAGCGATCAGAGGGAAAATATTCGTCATCAGAGATATGTGGTAGCTGATGAAATGTTGGAATCGGTATTTCATCTGAGTGCGGGATAGGGCGTATTGCCGAGTCTAAATTGGGATAAGTCCACTTACTGCGGTTATTTCGACTGATTCCATTAGTATTTACTAAACAGAAATAACAATCATTGAAGTGGTTTTTTGGTTCTCTCCAAACCATTGGTACGCCGAATTTTAGACATTTTCTTTTCCGGTAGTCCACTGCCGTAAATGCTCTGTACAAGTTTTACATACGAGATGCGGGGCCCACGTTTTGTCCTGATCACCAAGCTTAACTCCAAAGTATCCAAGATACGCTCGCTTTACAAAGTCAGTAATAGTTTGTCTGTTTTGTTGAAACATATATTCTCCGCATATATAGCAAAACACATCAGGTTGATTTACACAACTTCTTCTTGAACTGGAACCTGAACTCATTTTAATTCTGTTCAATAACACAAAAACACTCTTTTCTTAACATAAAATAACACGCCGAATTCGATCTACTCTCATTAGTAAGAACGCACAAACTGACGAGACTTACCCGAGTTAGGTGATTAAAAGGGTCAGTTCAGGTACCTGATAGGCAATGGTTCCACTATTTATAGATTTACCTGGAATTTACTCAATTACAGACTGACAATAAAACCATTGTACCTACATTAATGAATATATAATAATTTTAGAACTCTCATAAATGAATATACTGAATAAAAACCACATTGGTAGATAAGTTGATGTATCTAAAAAAGTAGAGCTGATAGAGAAAAACGGATTGCATGTATAGATTTAGCGTCCCAAATATAGTTAAAATGAGCTCTAAAATCCCAGGCACCAAAACAAAAATATTTTTTTGTTGCCCTGTGTAATTGTTTCGACATTTTTACCATGTTGTTGAGCTAACTTCGCTGCTTGACTATTGTTGTTCGTCTTAAGTTTGATATAGTTGGGGAACACTTTATATTTAAAGCACTAACTTAAGAACCATATATTCTGTGTACATACGTTAGTTTTTAAAATCAACTTAAAGTACATGATGGCTAAAAAAACTCGTGTGAGCTTCTTTTAAATACTGCACTGACTTAGCCGCCAATTTACATCGTGCTCCAGAAGAAGACACAGTGTGTCGAAACAATTGTCAGCAATAATAAACATAAGTGGTGATCTTAAACATTTGTTTAAATTTTTATTCCTAGTCATTTTTGAATGTTTATTAACCATTATCATCTATTTTTAGAAAAGAAATTGAAAAAAATATTTTTGTTTGTAAACTGCTGCGGTACACACACACACACGCTGGAATTAATACACACACATTTGAACGGCGAATCGCTTGTGTGTAGTATGGAATTGACGTGCACTGTGCTAGTATTGGTACAGTATTATATATCTAACACGTGCGCATGTTAAGTATATGGCACTGTACCAATACTAGCACAGTGTGCGCCAATTCCATACTAGTGTTGGTATGGATTGTTGCACAGTAGGAACTTAGTACGTAAACGCTGTCAATTTTTGGTCTGTGTAAACGTGCGTTTAAAATTGATTATACGTATTTTTGTCTTTTTTTAAATTTTGAATTTTCAACAGCTCTATAAAATGGATAAAAATTTGCGAAATAAATTTTAACACAAAAAAAAAAAAAGATATATTTGCCTATGAAAGCTGAAATTTTGGTGTGAAATGTACTATTTGGTGGCGAAATTCCTTACAACGGCCAAAAGAACTATAAAGATCAATTGTAGGTTATTGCAATTTTCAGCAAAATTACTCGTGTTGATGCAGAGAACATTTTTGTCGAAGACAGTTATGCTAAAATATGCACGGTTTGTGAGTTATGGTCGAAAATATGAAAAAATTGCATTTTTTCGGGCTTTCTGCACTAAAAAACATCCCGAAAGAGTGAAAATCTGGCCTCGACATGTTCACAAAAATTGTGTATTTTGACGTGAAGAATATTTCGTCTGAAAATTGCATTCAGAAATTCCCAATAATTTACGAGATATAGCCGTGCAAAATCAAAGCTCGAGCAAAAAAATTGATGATGGCAAAAAAAAAAATTCGAACTAAACTATCAAAATCCAAATAGGGTTTTGCTAGTTTGGGTGGGCACTTCCAGAAACTGAAATCAGAATTTAGTTTACATTTTATGTGTTGCACTTTGTTATGATACTGTGAATTTTATCGAACATTTCTCCAGAAGGAACCTCAACCGGGGATCCTAAAGGTGCAGCGTCTATAGTGTTTATACGACCATGCTAAGTCCATTTGTCCAGTAATAAATGGACTTAAGTGCTGGTGCAAAGTCGTTATGAACTTTCTACAGTTCAGTTTCTATCTGAGCTGCAGCCCAGTTTTTAAAAAAATATATTTTATTACTGTACGATATTCTGCTTTATTCATTTTTACGAAACATATAACATCGATGACTTTCGATAGCTACCAACAAATAAGTGCGCTTAATATCTGTTGGAAACTTAGAACACAACCGTTACAAAAATCACGTTTGCCAACAGTCATGCCTCTTAACAAAATTTCCCGCCATTTGTATTTGGAACTAGACATTACAGTTTTTAAACAATTTAAATAATGACGTCTCTTTGCATTGAGGAATTTAATTTTAACTGAAAAAAAAAATTAAAAAAATTCTCTTCGATATTTCCATTTACCTGTCTAGTTCAAGATACGACTGCAAAACTTCATTTTAATCATCAAACTTTGTACTTAAATCGTGGACAATACCCTAAATGATAAATTACTTTTCTCTGTATACAGACATCTTGACGTATTTAAAGCCAATTTAGTTCTCCGCGGGGTACGCAAAAGGGATTCAATTAATCTTTAATCGGAAAGTTATTTTCTCGTTGTTTTTAATTCTCTTTCAGCTGTCGTTTTTCGTAATTAAAATCAGACTGGTATTACCCCCTTAAGTTGTCAACTGCAAGAATATTCTTTATCCTTTTATGTAGGGAGCATAAAAGATGAGTTGAAAATATACGCCGCATAAAAATAGAGGAAGAATATAAATTATCCATAAACTCAATACAATCAAAATGTTATAACTATCTTGTGATGTTACGACGAGGAAAATTAGTGATCCTATCCTAGGCTAGAAATGTTGTATTGTATATATATATATATATATATATATATATATATATATATATATATATATATATATATATATATATATATATATATATATATATATATATATATATATATATATATATATATATATATATAACCCATTAAAATTCCTGGTTTCAATCTGCTATCAAGCTAACTAGCAGCAACAAGATTACAGTATCGAGTAGCAGCAGCAGCAAGAGCACTTGACAATGCTAAATGAGATTTTGGCGAAACGTCGTGCAAATTCATTGTTAGACGGACGGATTGAAACTCGGAATTTTAATATGTTACATTGTGAAGTCATTGATCATTTTATACCTCCGTAGCAAAAATTCTATTTTAAAAGCAATCACCGTACGGAACACTAATTGCGCAAGTCCGACGGTTTTTTAAAATAAATATTACATAAATTATCATCCGATGTGTTTGATGTGTTGTCGTTATTTATTAGTTAATAATTATAACAATAACAATATAACTAACTAACTCTAATAACAACTAAATATTAGACAAAAATAACTGCATAATTGTTAGCAACATGATGTGTACCTAATATAGACCAAGAGGGCGACCCGAAATTTTGACCTGTCTACTAACCGTCTGCCTACTTGTTCATTCTATCGGACGAGTCGAATAAAAGCTTTTAACGTTGATTTTGCGGCCCCCGTATTCTGAAATGCCCAGATAAGGCCCAAAACACTACATCTAAAATCAACTGTCGTTTAACCACTTGAATCAGGTACCATAATATTTGTTAACACTAAAAAAGTCGAGCGCCCCAAAAGGTTGATGGCGCCGAGACCGGACCGAGCTTTAGGGCCCAAAAAACGTCGATCCAAAAATGGACATATCATGGATGTCATTTAACTATATAAAATCAATAAATTTAGTTTGTTGTTGATAAAATAAGAGGGAACCTGTAAAAGGCTAACGCCACCAATACCGAAGGACGAAACTGGACCTGCTCAAAAACTCAAAAACATCTGTTTTTGGCTGGAAAAAGCGAGTCCAACTTCGTCCTTCGGTATTGGCGGCGTCTACCTTTTGCGGGTTCCCTTTTATTTTAACAAGAATAAACTAAATTTATTGATTTTATATGGTTAATCGACAGTCCATTTTTGGAGCGACGTTTTTTGGGTCCTCAAAGCTCAGTCCGGTCTCGGCGGCATCTGCCCTTTGGGGCGCTCGACTTTTTAGTGTCAAAAAATGTTATGGTACTTGATTCAAGTGGTCAAATGACAGCCCATTTTTGGATATAGCATTTTGGGCCTTATCTGGGCATTCCAGGGCACGGGGGCAGCAAAATCAACATTAGAGGCTTTTATTCAACTCTCCCCATAGAATGAACAACTGAGTGGAAGGTTAGTGAGATAGGTCAAAATTTCGGATCGCCCTCTTTGTCCAATTTTAATAATTTTAATAATTATTCAAACCATTGGCCATCTAACTCCAGATTCTTCAGAATGCAGGTATACACATATTCTGTTGTGGCCTTTTTATCCCAAGGAAATCTGGCTAAGAGGCTTAATTCACCCAGTTCGCCAACCATTCTGTAGTATTTATTGGTGTTTCGATCTTCAAAAATTCGGTATGCCTGAACGCTAACCTCATCCCAGTCAAGTTGATACCAAGTACTTCGATATTTAGGTTTAAAAAGGTCTTATCTTTTGTAAAGGAAAGCTTTTAGATAAAAAATGTATAAACGACCCAGGAAAATATATAGCCCGCTATAGAATGAAAAAAATCAGAGATATAGCTGGTATGTATGGAAAAAAGGACCACCGTATATACTGTTTAATTCATCAAATCAAAATATTATACGAGATAAAGATATCAAAGAAACGAATGAGCTTTTCAGTGAACATAGAACACCTAAAAAAAAATAATGACAATTACTTCAATTGCTCGAAAATCATAATGAAAGAAATTATGAACCTGATGAAATTCTTATTGAGATCATTAAACTCATAGAATAGTAATTCCCGTCTAATCAATTACCTTTTAAAAGTCTTACGAATTATCCATCCCAGAATCCGTACAAAATGCGAGTTTGATCTTGATAACAGCTAGGTGGGATTTAGAAATGCATTTGGAAAACGTGAAGCCTTGTTTGGTATCAATATTCTCCGAACAGAATGTCGGGACCAGCGTAAAGTTGTTTTCGTCTACCTCGTCGATTATAAGAAAGATTTCGACAGAGTTAGACACAAAAAAGCCATACTTCACCACAAGTGGAACTGGACGACAAAGATATTTGAACAATCACAAACTTATACGGGTTCGTATAGAAGATCTGAAAACAAATAATATTAACATCCAACACGGAGTCCGACGGGGTGCATCCTCTCTCCACTTTTGTTCAATTTATATTCGGACAAAATTTTCAAAGAGGCTTAGAAAATATCGAGCTAGGTATTAAAACCAATGGGGTTGTGCTAAACACCATAAGGTATGTAGATGATACTCTATTTATGTGCAATAATCTCGATGGTCAGCAATATCTAGTGAACAGAATTAGCGAGGCTGGATAAGAATTAGGTATTAACAACGCGAAACATTAAGTCTGATAATGCTGAATGTTCAGATAACAATGCAATAAATCCGAAAAAGTTTTGTTTCTGCATTAAAATTATAAGATGTCTAAGAACAACCCGGGCGTAGTGCCTATCATTCTCCAAACTAGAACATCTCATATTTTGCTCTATTTTAGAGCTCATGAACTAGCTTAAGGTAAGATGTTAATTTTTGTCATCTTGCAAATAGGACCACGACACCAGCAGAGATTTAAGATCCGTATCTCCAACAATACGTCACAATAGCCAGCCGCTAATTCCGGATATATATATATATATATATATATATATATATATATATATATATATATATATATATATATATATATATATATATACCAGGTGCACAAGTATGAAATGCGGATTTCAGACAACAGATGGTGCACCAATGCAGTTCGTGCTATAAAAATTTGACACTGCGCCATTTTGTTGTGTCATCAACAAGTGTCAGACGCGCACGAGTGATAAATTGGAAAAGTGTGTGCATAGTGTTGTGTTCAATATGTCGAAATTTATACCGAACAAAGAGCATTCGTGGACAGCATTAATTTTTTGTTTTCATTTGAAGAAAACTGCTGTTGAATCATACCGATTACTTCGAGAAGCTTATGGTGAACATGCTCCATCGCAAGATAAGAGTGAACGATGGTTTCGGCGTGTCAAAAGTGGTGACTTCGATGTTACAGACAAGGAACGTGGAAAACCGCCGAAAAAATACAAAGAATTAATATATATATATATATATATATATATATATATATATATATATATATATATATATATATATATATATATATATATATATATATATATATATATATATATATATATATATATATATATAGATATATATATATATATATATATATATATATATATATATATATATATATATATATATATATATATATATGCTCCATCGCTTGTTATACATTTTTCCCATCTTTCGGGCAATTTGTGAATACCACGCCAGTAAAAATCTTCCCCTTTTGCTGTGAACCATTCATCGAGCCATTTTTTCACATCTTCGTACGAACCAAAGCGCTGCTCAGCAAGTGCGTGACCCATCGATGCAAACAAGTGGTAATCGGAAGAAGTCAAGTCTGGTGAGTAAGCCGCATGGGGTAGAACTTCCGAGCTGAGTGCTTCCAACGTATCGCGAACTGGTTTTGCAGTATGCGATGGAGCATTGTCATGAAGAAAAATGACTTTGTGTTGCCTCTTTCGGTATTCTGGTCTTTTTTTCAAGCAGCGAACGGTTCAAAACGGTCATTTTTTGTTGGTAACATTTAGTATTAACCGTTTCCCCAGGTTTTAACAGCTCATAATAGACCACGCCCCTCTGGTCCCACCAAACACAGCGCTTTGGTTCGTACGAAGATGTGAAAAAATGGCTCGATGAATGGTTCACAGCAAAAGGGGAAGATTTTTACTGGCGTGGTATTCACAAATTGCCCGAAAGATGGGAAAAATGTATAACAAGCGATGGAGCATATATATATATATATATATATATATATATATATATATATATATATATATATATATATGTATATATATATATATATATATATATATATATATATATATATATATATATATATATATATATATATATATATATATATATATATATATATATATATATATATATATATATATATATATATATATATATATATATATATATATATATATATATATATATATATATATATATATATATATAGATTTGTTTTCCTTTTTTGAACCTTAATATTTTTATTAATTACGTGATTTTCCTGTTATTGGGTATCTAGGTTCGATAATGAAACGATTATTTATTTATTTATTTTACTTTTGCCGTTTCGCCCAGTTTTTTGGGCATTTTCAAAGCCTGATACTTTACAGTTCTAAAAACAAACAAAATTGTCTAATATATTTTAAAATTTTTCCTATCACTATAACCGTCACTTTTTAAATACATACAAATTAAAATAAAACATATATTCAGGATTTTGTATTTCATATCAGATGTTTTTTATTTTCTATTTTTGCATCAAATATTTATGTGTATACTAGGTGTTAAAATATATCATTTACATTTATTTTTATTTTAGTAAATTAGTATATATATGGCTGATTCTCTAATGTTTATGTCCGGTTACATGTTTGTTTAGTGCTGTAGATGCATTGTTTGTGTATTTGTGTTCGTTTATTCTGTTTTTAAGTAATTGGCGAGTCATTCCAATATATTTTTTAGGACAATCCATACATGGAATCGAGTACACTACATTTGCCTGTTTCATGATGGGAGTAGGAGTTTTTAAATTTGTGAACAATGAACTTAATTTATTATGAGTTTTATGGCGCACTTTAATGTTATGGTTTTTTAATGTATTTTTTGGTTTTTCTGATAGTTCCTTGATGTATGGGTGTGGTAGATATTTTTCATTTTTTTGTTCTTTTGTGTCTATGTTCGTTTTTAAATTATTATAAAATTTGTAGGTTTTTTTTTATTGTGCGATTGATATCTCTTTCTCGAAAGCCACTTTGTATCAAGACATTTTTTTTACTTTTTTTAGTGTAGTTCTGGGGTAGTTACGATTATTGCTTTATCTATTAAACCTACAATAACACGGATCTTTTGTGTCATTGCATGGCTCGAATAAAAGTTCAAATATCTTCCTGACCATGTCGGCTTTATGTACCATTCTGTCTGGACCATACTATTTTTTCTTGTGAGTGTTAGATCTAAAAAAATTATTTTACCATGTTCCTCTATTTCAGATGTGAATTGTAGTTTTGTGTGAACACTGTTAAATTTATGTAAGATTTCAACAATTTTTTCGTTGTTTACTGAAGCAAAAAATCACCTACAAACCTTTTAAAAAATAGAATGTATATATTTCGATTTTTTATAACATTTTCCTCTAGGTGTTCCATCACTACAGTCCCTGGCCAAATTATTAGACGCACTGCAAGATTTCATGTAAAATATTAATTACCGAGCGATATTGTACCGTTTTATTATTTTAAATTGATTTGTTTTTTATTTTTATATTATCCAATCAATTACCTATTTATTTGACATAAATAAAACAGCATTAATTTAGAAAAGCATAAGTTTATTCAGTTTTAAAGAAAAGTGAAATTAATGTTAGTAAAAGTCCATATTTAGTTGAGCCACCTTTAGCCGCTATCAAAGCTTTAATTCTGCACGGCATGCTATCAATGCAAGATTGTACTGTCTCCTGCATTTGAGGATGATGATTCCACACATGAATAATCTTTTCTAGGAGCTGGGTTTTGTTGGTAATCACATCTTTAGCCACTTCTCTTTTCATCAGCTCCCACACATTTTCAATGGGTTTCATATCAGGGCCAATCCAACAGAGGGATATTTTTTTCTGCCAAAAAAAGCTTTAACAGACCGAACAGTGTGGCAGGGAGTTCCATCTTGCATGAAAGTGAATGGTTCCCCATTTGGAAACCATTCTCTGAGCTGCGGAATCAACCGATTTTGTAATACTTCTTTGTACTGATCTTGCCTCATTATTCCTTTGACGACGTACAGACGTCCAATGCCCTTGCCGCTGATGACTGACCAAATCATCACTTTGGTGGGATGTTTAACCGTCGGGACGACACAATCAGGATGAAACTTTTCTCCATGACGACGACGCACATATTGAGCTTTATTCTGCAAAATTTCGAATGTGCTTTCGTCGCTGAAGCAGACCTGTCAAAAATAGGAAAAATATATAAACTTCCATGTTTATTTGCTTTATTTAACTGAAAATGATAATAATGTATCAATTATTGATTAAATTGCTGTATCTTACCGATCTCCAGAAGTCCACATCTTTGTCTTGCCATTGTTTGGCCCACTTCAGGCGCTTTGCTTTCATTGCAGCTGTTAACTTGGGCTTCCTGGCGGGGCGACAGGCCTTAAAATCTAATTCTTTCAATTTTCTTCGAACAGTGCGCTCAGAAGCATTTACGCTAGCATCCTGGAGTTGTGATTTTATTACCTTTGTGGTAGCAAATCTGTTTTCTACACAAATTTTCTTCAAACATCTCTCTGACCGTGGAGTGAAAATTGGTTTTCTACCGCATCTTTTCTTTCTTTTCGGGCTTAATTCCTTCCCTGACTCAATTTTCTTTTTTATGCGTCGTACACTAGCTTCAGAAACCTCCAATCTTCGTGATATTTCTCGGTTTGTAAATGTTTTCGCAATCACAAGGGCCTTCACTTCAGCTTTTTTACGTGGTGAAAGATCGCCTTTTCTACCCATAATGAAAATAGTCCAATTACTTTTTTAAAACACTTCATACAAAATAAACTAATAACTGAGTAGTATAAAACTGTTAAACAAACAATCACAGTCCATAAAGCCACAGAAACACGTTCGTACCTGACTCGATTCCGATCGCGACTGATACAGGTTTGTACTTATTTACGTTCATGTATCACTTTGTCAACACAGTGTTGCTATATGTTAAAAATAAATACAAATATGTAGTCTAAAACAATTCTTTTAAATAAAAATCAATAATATTGTAGTTTAAATATACCATTATTGCATAAAAACTCTTAAGAAACATAAAATTACTAAAAAAAATACAGTGCGTCTAATAATTTGGCCAGGGACTGTAATTGTGCCATGACGGATGATATTGGTGAGCCATATATATATATATATATATATATATATATATATATATATATATATATATATATATATATATATATATATATATATATATATATATATATATATATATATATATATATATATATATATATATATATATATATATATATATATATGTATATATATATATATATATATATATATATATATATATATATATACATATGGCTCACCAATATCATCCGTCATGGCACAATTAGTGATGGAACACCTAGAGGAAAATGTTATAAAAAAATCGAAATATATACATTCTATTTTTTAAAAGGTTTGTAGGTGATTTTTTGCTTCAGTAAACAACGAAAAAATTGTATATATATATACATATTTGTATATATATATATATATATATATATATATATATATATATATATATATATATATATATGTAAATATATATATGTATATATATATATATATATATATATATATATATATATATATATGTATATATATACATATATATATATATATATATATATATATATATATATATATATATATATAATAAATAAAATAAATAAAAATATATTTATTCTTGCCAACAAATCATAGTTGTTACACATTAAACTTAAACTTAATACTGCGAGAACCAATACAGGAAAAGCCAATTTCCCTAGCAGTAGAAACCAAATTATAAGGCACTAATACACTTTAAGCGATGCACAGTTTTCTTAAAGAAGAACGTGCGTGCATCACCATTTCATAATCTACTATTAGTGCTTATTACAAATGTACTAGAACCATCTTATTTTAAATACATACTTTATTTATTTTCTCAACAATGATCTATTTTGTTATCAAGCAACCAGTTACTCATTTTATTTTTTACCAATCTATATCGCTTCACTTTCAGTTCGTGAGGAATTATATTAAAAATCCTCGAAGCAGAAAAAGATACCTTATGTTTGTCATTCAATAAAATTCTTACCACCGATTTTATGTATAATTGCTACAGCGACAAAACCCTAGCCATATCGTATAGTTCGTCCGTAGGAAATCTTCGCAGTTTAAACAGTATTATTTTTAGAACCCTTTTCTGGGCTATTACTAAAGACGAAGATACTGAATCACGCACGGACCCCCAAACTACCAAGCCATAGCCTATCACTGGCTCCACAAGTGCTTTATATACATATAATAAATATTTCTTGGGTAACCACTACCTAATCTGATAAAACCTAAAATACATTTTTCGAATTTTACTTGTTATATAATCTATGTGAGAATCCCATCTTAAATGCGAATCTAGGTATACACCCAAATATTTAATGTTATCGGTGGAGCAGATCTTCAGATTGCAATCACAAGCAGCAAAGTTCTTACAGCCAGGTTCATGAATTTTTATAAAATTCGTGTCGGGATAATTCCTTTTATTAAACGTAAAGGCTATAAATTTTAATTCATCAATATTTAAGGTTAATAAGTTCAAATCTAACCACAACTTTACCTTACTCATAGCCAGTTCTGCCTTCTCAAAGACGTCGGCATAACAAACCATAGATCCTTGAGATAAAATACGCAAAAGGGTATCTATGTATATTGTAAATAACAATGGGCCAAGCACTGTACCCTGCGGCACACCTCACTCAATTGGAAGTGATGAGCTCATTGATTCTCCTGTTTTTACTTGTCGCGTTCGTCCGATCAGATATGATTTTATTAGTTCATACGGGATACCTCTAATTCCAATATCCTCAACTTTCTCCAACAATATGCGGTGAGACACAGTGTCAAAAGCCTTTGTCAGGTCCAAGAATATCAAAAGGGATTTATTGCCATTGTCGAGGTTCTCAGAAATATGGTTACTACCCTTATAAGAGCATCTTCAGTGCCAAACTTCTGTCTAAAACCATACTGCGCATCGGATTTTTTTTTTTTATTAAGGTAATCGTCCAGGCGCAACTTGATACATTTCTCAATAATTTTACTCAGGTTGCTAATAATTGCATTAGGGCGATAATTCGTAATTTCGTTACGCGAACCACCCTTATGTATAGGCATTATGGTACATTTCTTTAAACTGCCAGGAACTAATCCAGCTCGAAAAATTAAATTTACTATATGGGATATGAGTTTGAGAATAATACTGTGGTATCATTTTAGAAAATCTACTTTAAGGTTGTCTTCGAGAGCACTTGAGGAGTTTTTAAGTGAGTTTAAAATTTGAATTATTTCAGAATCCATTATCGGGGCCAGAAAAAGGGTTCCAGGTACTCTAGGGACACTATCAGGAATGGCATCTGTATTAGGAACAGTTATACTATTAGCTAATTTCTTTCCTATCCCAGAAAAAAATTTATTAACCTCATCTGCTCTGAGTTTTTCGTCTAGAATTTCAATTCCTTTATCATATATATATATATATATATATATATATATATATTTTTTCAATTTCTTGGGCTTTATGGTTCTTTTGTTTTAAGGATAGAGAAATTACATCATGTTCTAGTTAGAATTTATTGAAAACGTTTCGCCCGATTTTCAGGCTTCTTCAGTTCATCTAAAAATTGAATTTTCTGTTTTGGATGTTCAATAGGACGCACAAAATTTTTTTAATTATGAATATATAAAATTCTTAAACTTATAATACAATGTAGAAGGTGAAAATAATAAAAATACACTCAAAATATATATATATATATATATATATATTTTGAGTGTATTTTTATTATTTTCACCTTCTACATTGTATTATAAGTTTAAGAATTTTATATATTTCATAATTAAAAAAATTTTGTGCGTCCTATTGAACATCCAAAACAGAAAATTCAATTTTTAGATGAACTGAAGAAGCCTGAAAATCGGGCGAAACGTTTTCAATAAATTCTAACTAGAACATGATGTAATTTCTCTATCCTTAAAACAAAAGAACCATAAAGCCCAAGAAATTGAAAAAATATATATTCAATATTCCAAGGTTCAAGAAAGAATTCAATCCAACTTATATATATATATATATATATATATATATATATATATATATATATATATATATATATATATATTTATACATATATCCGGCACTAGCGGCTGGCTATTATGACGTCACAGATTTGCAATTGTTGGAGATATAGATCTTAAATCTATGCTAGGATCGTGGTCATATTTACAAGATGCCAAAAATTAACATTTTACACCTTAAGCTAGTTGATGAACTCTAAAATAGAGCGAAATATGAGATGTTCTAGTTTGATGATTGATAGACACTATGCCCGAGTTGTTCTTAAAAATCTCATAATTTTAATGCAGAAACAAAACTTACAGTCGAACTTTGTGCGATAAGTATTTACACACTTTTATATTTTTTTGGATTTATTGCATTGTCATCTGAATATTTGGCTTTACCAAACTTAACGCTTCGCCTTGTTAAGACCAAATTCTTGTCCAGCCTAGCTAATTCTGTTCACTACATATTGCGGATCATCCAGATTATCGCACATAAAGAAGCACATCTGCATATCTCATGGTGTTTAGCACAACACCATTAGCTTTAATACCTAGCTAGATATTTTCTAAAGCGTCTTTGAAAATTTTGTCCAAATATAAATTGAACAAAAGTGGAGAGAAGATGCAACTCCGTCGGATTCCGCGTTGAATGTTAATATTATTTGTTTTCAGATCTTCTGAAGCATTGCTATTAGTTCGTCGTGTCTAACTTTGTCGAATTCTTTCTTTTAATCGACGAGGCAAGCAAAAACATCTTTACGGTGGTCCCGACATTCTGTCGGAGAACATTAATACCAAACAAGGCTTTACGTGTTCCAAATGCATTTTCAAATCCCATCTGGCTGTTATCAAAATCAAACTCGCATTTTGTACAGATTTTGGAATGGATGATTCGTAAAAAGACTTTTAAAACGTGATTGATTAGACCGGAATGACTACACTTTTTAGGATTTGATTTTTAGAGATTGTAATAAATGTAGGTTTAAACCAGTTTTCTGGTATCGTGCCTGTGTTGTAGATCAGATTAAATAATTTTATGACCTGTTCTATGTTTTCCTCTTCTATGGGTTTAATAATTTCAATGAGAATTTCATCAGGTTCTGTGGCTCATTTATTCTCTATAATTGAGATTACGTGCACAATTTCTTCCATTAAGATTTTCGAGCCATTAAAGCAATTGTCATTATTTGCTTTAGGTGTTCTATTGTTACTGGAAAGCTCATTGATGTGTGCTTCTCACGTTTCTTTGATATCTTCATCTTGTATAATAGGTTGATTTGATGCATTAAACAGTTGGTCGTTTTTCATACATACCAGCTATATCTCTGATTTTTTTTTCATCCTATAGCGCGCTATATATTTTCCTGGATCGTTTATACAGTTTTTATCTAAAGACTTGCCTCTAAAACAGATGAGACTTTTTTTAAGCCGTCACATGAGCTTTTTAAAGTAATCACAAATATTGTATGCTAATTAGTTTTGCACTTTCTTACCTACAATTTAAAATATCTGAAACTTTTATGCAATTAAAATCATTTCAACTAGCCTACACTATTTACGTGCATTACAAGAAAATATAAGATTTTCTAACAGATTGCGAAAGTAAAAAATATTAAACAATATTCTATAAAATTATTCGTTTATTTCGAGTTGTACATTTCATACTTGTCGTCAGTCAGTTATTATTCTAAAACAAAAGCTACAGCGTTTGGGACTGCTCAACATATATAATGAATATTTCTATAATGACCGGCCTAATCCATCATTTCGAATTAAAAAATATGAGCAGATGAGTCATGAACCAATAAACGGAACAAGTGTGACACGCCAATAATCTACACAATCGATCTAAACTGACAACGTCGAGCCGGGTAAAATGTCTTTTGATTACTGATAGTATTGGCAGATTTCAAATGAATATATCGGTGGACCTCTGGAATAACGACGTAATTCAAAATTTAACAATTTTTAGAGGAACAGTTTAAGGTTTTCATACATTTACATTTTAAAAGTCAAATATATTTGTTTCCATGTTATTTGTTTTATTTGAAATTATATAATTTAAATGATATTAGGTAGATTCTATCTTGGGGTGACAGCAACCAAGTGGAATTTAACTCTACAAAAACCCAGGAGGCAGTTTTTTCTAAAAAAGTTAACGTTGCTGAACCCGACATAGTTATGTCGGGGCACTCCATTCCTCTAACATCGTCACTCAAGTTTTTGGGCGTTAATTTGGGAGCAAATATGTCCTGGCATGAACATGTTACAGGCATAGCAAGGAGAGCTTCTAAAAAGTTTGGAATATTATTTCGAACCAGAAAGCTTTACACTCCACAACAACTGTTAATTCTTTACAAAGCTCAAATTCGGCCAACTATGGAATACTGCTCCCATGTTTGGAGCTCCGCTCCCAATCATACACTGCATTTGTTGGATTCTATTCAGAGAAGAGCTGTTCGTCTGAATAGAGACTCGGAACTGACCGGCGGCCTTGATTCGCTGGAACATCGAAGAACGGTTGGCGACTTGAGCCTATTCTACAAGTATTTTCATGGAAAGTGTTCAATGGATGTGGCCCGCTTAATTCCTCTCAGAGTGGTGCTTGTTAGAAGTACACGTCGCACTGATACTTCACATCAGTCTGAGGTTCAGCTTGTTACTCCTCGTACAACTCTTTTCAAGCAGTCTTTTATATGGAGAACATCATCCCTTTGGAATAATTTGCCCAGGACTGTGTTTCCCACCGAGTACAATTTAAAGCGATTCAAGAACAACGTGAATCGCTTTCTTCGCACACGTGTCGCTCCTATATGGCTTTAGGGACTTCCCTGAAGCACGTGTGCTAGACCTATAAAAAAAAACTATTGTGTTGTGAGGCGAAAATTAACCTCTATGTTATCAAACGTGGTTGCAGTAGTGCTACTAATTTACATACAAAGGCTATTTTTAGTGTTCTGCACGGAACACTTATAGGATCACTTCGGTGTTCGTCCATCTGTCACACCCGATTTTCTTCGAAACTATTTAACATAGAAAGTTGACATTTATCACAAATATAGGAATTGTTGGCCCAGTCAGCGTCGTGTTTTTGTAAATTTTTTGACCTAAAAAGTTAGTTTTGGGGGACGAAGTCGGAAGTGAAAAAAAATACATGTGAAGCTCATCGGGTGTGGTATCAAATGGTAGCTTGTAAAAACACGAGTTTAAAAATATATTTGACGTAATACTTGTGCAAACATTTTATTTGAAAAAATTGCCAAAAATCGCTCCCACCCCACCCTTCGATAAGAGTAATAATCGGAATATTTCTAAAAAATTCTGAAATATTCTCCCTAAGATGTAGATTGAATGAAAATTATCACGAATGCATTACCTTTGATAACCAAACCATACCAAAAAGAAAGCTCATTACCACTAACCAAAATTCATGGATCTAGTGTATTTTTCGAGGCTCAATCGAAGTCCTGTCATGTTTTTTTTTTTTGCCAAAAAACATCCCTTGAAATGGGATAAAACTCTAGTAATAATGTAATGACTCTTAATGAAGTGTGAAAAATTGTAGATATTTTATAGTCTAGTTATTAGATCTTATGAGATCCCTCCATAAAGGGGGTAGGTTTTACTCTACATATGGGTGAGTTTTAAAGTTATTAAGAGGACTAACTGGTTGTCGCGTCGTATCAGACGTATACTCGGCACAATGACCTTCAAAAATGTGGTTTATTCTGAATTCAAATAGCACAATCATTTCAGCATAGGGGTAGTTTTTACGATCCTCTAATGGTAGACTTTAGTCTTGTGTCGGCGGTTGGAACGAATTAACTCTGTATTTGTCCATTCTGTCTGAGACTACGAAAGCCTGCAATTTTTTTCTCAGATACTAGAACTTCTAAGATCGATCAATCCCAGGGGCTAGTTCCCCCCCTCCTAGGGATGATTTTCGACCTTATTAGGAAAAAAATCTAGTTGTCTTAAATACTGGTCACAATGGGATAATCCTTTTCGAATTTCATTAATTAAAGCATAGGGGTAGTTTCTAACACCCTCTAAGGATAGTTTATAGTCGTGTATCGGTGGTTCAAGCGAATCTGCCTGCCTAAAACTAAAATAGCCTGAAATTTTTTCATTGTTATTGGAACTTATGAGATTCCTCCGTAGGTGGGGGTGGTTTTTACACCCTATAGGGGTGAGTCTTGACACTATAAGCCTAATGTCTGGTTGTCACACCAGATTTAGATATTTTGTCTAAAGAGCTACAAGAATTTTTCCTTTGTACATGTTATTTACACTCACTTGCTTTATTTGAGTTTTAGAGGTACTTTTCACCCCCTATAATGGTGGATTTTGGTTTAATTAATAGAAATACCTTGCTGGGGTTTGAATGCGTATTCACTTCATTATGAGTCGTTACATTATTAATATAATTTTACTCCATTTCAAGGGATGTTTTTAGCCAAAGATAAAATGACATGATAAATCTTTTTTCAACTACGGATACGAATTCAGCGTCGTAAAAATACACCAGATCCATGTATTTTGTTTCATGGTAATGAACTTTTTTTGTGTGTGGGTGTCTAATTGATGTGGTAAGTATAAAAAAAAAATGTGAAGGTCATCGAGTGAGTTGTCAAATGAAAGCTAAAATTTACCAAAAATCGTGATTCTCCAACCCTACCCCTAAGAGTACTAATCAAAAAATATCTGAAATAATCTCTATAAGGTGTCGGTTGATTGAAAATTAGTACTATTTAGTGTATTACCTTTGATATCTGGTATATTAAAACAAGGATCTGAAACAAACTTGTTTGAAAACTAATTTTGTTTTTTTGTGAAGTCACTGATCATTTTATACCTCTGTAACAAAATTTTTTATTTTAAAAACAATCATCGCACGGAACACTAATTTCGCAACTCCGACTTGCACTTGGCCGGTTTTTATTCCTGTAAGGCTGACTCGAAACAATCAATCAATCACTTAATTTCATATTTTCTTAGCAGCCTAAAATCAAAACAATTTAAATATGAAGGCTTTCAGGTATAGCAATATATTCATAAAATCATAAAATTCGTTATTTGAAAAGGAAACAATAAGTAATATATTAGTTTTCTTATAACTAATAAAATTATTCTTTTCGATTGGTGATGCCACTCACGAGAAATATGGTAACGGGTACAGTTATCTAAAATGACAGTTTTAATTGAGGCTTGTGCCTTTATTCTAGATAAAATATAATTACTGCAGCATGTAATCTTGATATCTCGGCACCAACCTATTAAAAGCAATGGTGACAACTCAAAATTGCAAAAAATTTATTATTTCACAATTTAATTAGTAATAACCGGTCAAGTGCATGTTGAATTGCACAATTAGTGTTCCGTACGTTGATTGCTTTTAAAATAAAAAATGTTGTTATGGTGGTATAAAATAATCACTGACTTCACAAAACACACCCCAATGAGTTTTTAACAAAGTTTGTTCATAATCTTTCCTGAGAGCTGATGACCTTGAAATTCTTGTTTTTTTTTTATACCAGATAAATTATTAAAGGTAATGCACTCGTGATAATTTTCGTTCAATCTACACCCCGTGGGGAATATTCCAGAATTTTTTCAAAATTTTTTGATCAGTGATCAGCGGGGGAAAGCGATTTTTGGCGATTTTTTAAAAATAATACAGAGGAAAGTGTGCGCAAGTATTACATTACATATATATTTTTTACTTGTGTTTTCACAAGCCTTCATTTGACACCACACTCGATGACCTAGTAAAAAATTTTTTTTTTCACTTTCGATTTCACCCCCCAAAATTAACCCCTTAAGTCAAAATTTAACTTTCAAAACTACATGGCTCTGATAAGGTCATCAATTCCTATAATATTACCAAATTTCAACTTTCTATGACAAATAGTTTTGGAGAAAATCGGGTGTGACAGACAGATAGACAGACAGACGGACAGACAGAGAGACACCGAAGTCATGTGTAGAACACACTAAAAATAGGTAAAAATTTGAATTATGTTTAAAAAAAAATGTAGTATTTTATTAGTTTCCTGTCGAAAAACTCTCTACTCACTTTTTAAACGAACGTCTATGGATTCATTACTGAATACCACTGAAAATGTCGTAATTTTTAGTAATTGAATTTTACAGTTTTAACTAATGTCATTTTTAACTTGATATTTGTCGAAGCTAACTTTTTATCTAATTGATTAAAGTGATTTTTTAGATTTTGGTGTTTTTTTTTTGTAACTTGGTATATGAAATTTTTAATTAGATACTTGTTAAAAAAGGATTTAGCTTTAATTTATTTTATGTTGCCTTTTTAGACTTTTCTACGAATCAGCAAGCAAATATGACTAAAATAAGCAGAAGAGTAGGATACATAAATATTGCAGTTAAATAAGATATAGGCACTGTTCTTAGGTTTACGTTTTTTCATTTATCAATTCCTTTTCATTATTCTGTTTGTAATTAAGTAGGGCCCCCATTTTACAACAATTAAAACATGATTATAGCAACCAGAATTTGGTGAGCTTGGTTTTGTTAAGCCGTTAAAATTCCGGTTGCTATAAACAACTTCCCTATGCACTTTTGTTTACAGTGTTGTAAAATAGTAGCTTTCCCGGATTATAAACGCCCATATTAAAATCATCTCTATGATTCTGTGACCATATCAAAAACGTGTTGCGCATATTGGAATCTGGAAATTTCTGCTTTTAATGTAGTTTTTGTCTTCTTTTCTTCTTCTTCTAATGTTTATTTGTTTTACAGATATCAGACATTACAGACAAACTTCTAACAATTGTTTAACTGTATAACTTTTATGGAAATATATGTCACCTTCGCATGAAAAGGCTTGTATTTCCCTGTTCTACTGGTGGAACTGGGTACCTTATTCATTTGGCGACTATGATAGGATGTATTATCCATCACATACAGTTATTAGGTGGTATATGCGGCATTAATTTGTTTTGAAGCCAATCTTCAAAAACTTCAGCGGTTGTATCACAATGATAATTCAAGCTGGAATCTGAAATATTCTTGACTGCTAGAAATAGACATTCTGGTATCCACTTCTTCTGACCCCGCATGTAAAATAGTTATTCTTTTACCTTTATTTGATGGAGCTTTGGTGTGACAGTTTTTGGATTTATCAATCCTTCCTTTACTGAATGTGTCGTGGGTGTCATACCAAGTCTCATCTAGGTAAATTATCGTTCTATTTTCCGATCTAGCTGTATTTATTTTTTCAAGATATTCCATTCTGTGTTATTGTAAACGCCGTGATTCTATTATAACTTGCCTTTTGTCTATTTTTTTGAACAAAAACCTCAAACGACGTAGAATACGCTATAAAGTTGTAGTGGAACATTTTCTGTGACAACTATCCTCGGATAACTTCCGTGAAAGTGATAATAACGTAGGAACTTTTTGTTCTGCATACATTTCAAAAATTTTGCGGCGGATTAAGTTAAACAGAAAATTCATTGTGATATGTGATATGATCAGTTGCTAAATAACATATGAATACACTCTTTTTGGAAAAAAAAGGAGATACTCGATCAGAAACTGAGCTGAGATATTTTATTTCCTTAAAAATAATTCAATAATTCAATTGTCATAAGCATTTTAAATTGTTTTCAACATTGCTGAAAGTAATTCTTGACAGGTTTGATTGTTTCAATTTTTTTACTACTTTCGTCAACCGCACCAAAGTAGGTGTCGCATCGTTAAGTTTTTGTAATTTTTGTAAAAACAAAAAAAAAATCCTAAATAATAATTTGTAATATTATTTTTGTTATTATGTTTTTGTTAAACTAGACTTTAAAAATTTTGTAGAAAAATGCAAACCTAACTTTAAGAAATTATTTCAAATTATGTTACTAAAACTAAACAATTTTACACTCAAGTTACTTACAAGTTAATACTCAATATATATCACCATTACACCAAACACATTTTAAATGGGCTAAATGTTCTTTAAATCGTGTTTTAATTGACCTATTAGTTTGCCCAACATACTTTTTATCGCAATCATTAAAACTAATTTCATAAATTCCACTTTTTTTATTCTTTATCTTTGGGATTTCCTAAGGGAATCCCAAAGATAAAATTCCTAATTGTGAGAAAATTGAATTGAATGAAATTAGTTATGACAAAAAGTATGTTGGGCAAACTAAAAGGTCAATTAAAACACGATTTAAAGAACATTTAGAACATTCCTTCTAGTCCCCTCTACTTGTTACTTGACCGGAACTGATGGCCTCGCCTATGCCGTTAGTTCCGCCTGAGTAATTCAGGTCTTAGGCTAAGTATAAATAGGGTAGATTTGTAGTTTAGCTTTAGTCAATCATCGCTTCTGATGAAGTCAACATGGTTAGCGAAACTCGCGTCGAGCGCAAAAAAAAAGTATTTGGTGTAGTGGTGATATATACTGAGTAGTATCATTGTGCCAAAGATTCCACATTCCCAACATAACCAAGTCAATATAACATATTTCCTGGTGCAGTGATATTTAACGATATTTTTTTTTATGTAGTTAATTAGTTATTTAGTGCTGTGCGAAATGTTACTGATACTTAAAAAATATAGTGTAGTTTGACTTGAAACATAGTCGTACAGTAGCCTTTAACAGTCTGGATTAAGATGTTTAGGTCAAAAACGTCAAAATCTGCTCAAGAAATATTTCAAAACATGTAAATAATGTTCGCCATTGATAGTTTGACCAGTTTACACAATCACCACTTCTTTTTCTTGAACTTTTCGTGTTTTTACTTCACTTGTTGAAAGGAAATATTTAAGAAAAGCAAAAATCACATTTCGTGATTTTCGCTTTTCTTTATGTGTCAAGATCCCTAGATTACGAAAAATATGGTTCCGATTTCTATCGGTCTGTCTGACTGCCTGCTTGTCTGTTGTCATAATAACTTCTGAACTAAAGGAGAAATCGATGGCAATTTCGGTACACATGGAGAATGTTTTCGTAAAGCATGTAGTGTCCAAAATTTATTTTATTTGCCATTTTGTTGTCACCAATTTTTAAATTGGAAAAAAAAATTATACACAAAACGTGTTCACTAAACTACAGACTTTCTGTACATGCCATATATTTTTAGGTTATGTTGTGTAGATCGGTAAATAGATCAGCTTTAAAAATCCATAATACAAAAATAACATTAATGACACTGGTCAACACTAGTCATGCCACACGAACTTTGATACCTAATACTGTTTTAGCTAACTACCCTCATTATTAAACTGCAGTTGTTTTGTTTCAATTAGCCTCAGTTTTCTTGTGATACTGTAATACTATAACTAGTACTACGGCAATAAAAGCAAAGGAAAGTTCGCGAAGAAATAGTCATAAAACTATTTGTCTGTGATTTCATCAAAATATTGTGATATATTAACTGCGTTAACATGTCGAGGAAGTGTAGTAACGATCCTAACTCTTTTTGTCATATGTGTGAACTGACTTTCAAAAAACAAAGACGAAATTTCACAAAACTAGTCTTAGAGAGTTAACACCGGTATTTTAGTTTCGCTGTGGCCCATCAAGACAAATCCTGGGCCCCTCATATTTGTTGCATAAAGTGTGTGAAGAATTTAACCGTTTGGAAGAAAGGGTCCCGTCATATACGGTTTGCTGTACCCATGATTTGGACCGAACCAAGAGATCACATTTCGGACTGCTATTTTTGTCTTACTGACGTAAATGGTATAAATTTCAAGAAAAAACACACAGGTATTTACCCTAATTTACCTTCAGCCATGAGACCAGTCCCTCATAGTGAAAATTTGCCTATACCAGTTGCATCTGCGTCCATTGAGATTGACGATACACAATCCTCCATGTCAAACCAACGTGTTGATGAGGACGATGACTCTGAGTTTGAAGAAATTCTAACTAAGCGACACTTGATAACTCAAGGAGACCTAAACGATTTGGTTCGCTATTTAAATTTGTCAAAAAAAAACAGTCAGAACTATTAGGATCTCGATTAAAAGGATGGAATTTGCTGCATCATGAAACTAAAATCAGCTATTTTCGAAATCGTGATCAACACTTCAGATCATACTTTCCTCAAGACAGCGACTTGGTGTCTAGTAATGATATAAATGGGATTATGAAGATTTTGGAAATCGATTTTGATCCCTCCCAGTGGCGTTTATTCATTGACTTTTCTAAAAGAAGTCTAAAAGCAGTGTTCCTGCATAACGGAAATATACTTCCTTCTGTACCTCTGGCCCATGCCGCTTGTAGAGCCATCTGAAGTACTTCTTCCGCCATTGCATATCAAATTAGGCCTGATCAAAAATTTTGTAAAGGCAATGGATCGCAATGGGAGTGGATTTTTGTATCTAAAAGAAAAATTCCGCAAAATAAGTGATGCAAAGATAAAAGAGGGTATTTTCGTATGACCTCAAATCAGATCCAGTATTCGAAGAAAAACTGAGCGATTTAGAAAAACCAGCATGAAAAAATTTTAAGGATGGTGTTGTAAATTTTTTGGGTAACCATAAGAGTGAGAACTGCAGAGAGTTGGTTAGCGAACTGTTATTGGCTTATCAAGAATTGAGTTGCAACATGTCACTCAAGATTCATTTTTTAAACTCAAACCTGAATTTTTTTCCTCAGAATTTGGGGGCTGTGAGCGATGAGCACGGAGAAAGGTTCCATCAGGATATTTCTAAGATGGAAAAACGTTACCAGGGCAAATGGAACCCAAATATGTTGGCAGATTACTGCTGGACAATCAAAAGGGACCAACCAAGATCTAAATTTGCTAGAAAATCTTAGATCGTAACTTCATAATAAAACTTTTTTACATTTTTGGTTTAGGAGGTCATTGTTTTTTGAAATATTTTAAATTACTTAAGAGAATAAAATTCTTGGCTAACAGATTTTTTTTTAATGTTTGTTTTTACTGCTAACCACCTATTAAAGTAAAAAACCGGTCAAGTGCAAGTTGAACTTGCACAATTAGTGTTCCGTACGTTGATTGTTTTTAAAATAAAAATTTTTGTTAGGGTGGTATAAAATGATCAGTGACTTCACAAAACACACCCCCCAAATGAGTTTTCAACAAAGTTTGTTTCCAATCTTTACTGAAAACTGGTGACTTTGAAATTTTGTTTTTTTTTTTTTATATACCAAATAAATTATTAAAGGTAATGCACTCGTGATAATTTTCGTTCAATCTATACCCCTTGGAGAATATTCCAGCATTTTTTCAAAATTTTTTGATCAGTACTTTTCGAGATAAGGTAGGGGACAGCGATTTTTTAAAAGTAATACGAAGAAAAGTGTGCGCAAGTATTACATTATATATATATATATATATATATATATATATATATATATATATATATATATATATATATATATATATATATACATATATATACATATATATATATATATATATATATATATATATATATATATATATATATATATATATATATATATATATACATATATATATATATATATATATATATATATATATATATATATATATATATATATATATATATATATATATATATATATATTTTACTCGTGTTTTCACAAGCTTTCATTTGACACCACACTCGATGACCTAGTAAAAAAAATTTTTTTCACTTCCGATTTCACCCCTCACAATGAACCCCTTAAGTCAAAATTTATGTTACGGTGGTATAAAATGATCAGTGACTTCACAAAACACACCCCAAATGAGTTTTCAACAAAGTTTGTTTCCAATCTTTACTGAAATCTGATGACCTTGAAATTTTTGTTTTTTTTATGTACCATATAAATTATTAAAGGTAATGCACTCGTGATAATTTTCGTTCAATCTACACCCCGTGGAAAATATTCCAGAATTTTTTCGAAATTTTTTGATAAGTACTTTTCGAGATAAGGCCCGGGACAGCGATTTTTCGCGAATTTTTAAAAATAATACAAAGAAAAGTGCGCGCAAGTATAATATTATATATACATTTTTTACTCGTGTTTTCACAAGCTTTCATTTGACACCACACTCGATGATCTAGTAAAAAAAATTTTTTTTCAACTTCCGACTTCACCCCCCAAAACTAACCCCTTAAGTTAAAATTTAATTCTCAAAACTACATGGCTCTGATGAGGCCATCAATTTCTATATTATTACCAAATTTCACCTTTCTATGTCAAATAGTTTCGGAGAAAATCGGGTGTGACAGACAGACAGACAGACAGACAGACACCGAAGTGATCTTATAAGTGTTCCGTACGGAACACTAAAAATATCATAAAAGTCCATGTGGCACGACAAAGTAACAATTTTGTTTACCAGTGTGATTACTACACATAATAATACATCATACAAATGCACAAAAAAAATTGTGCTTCAGAGATAGTGTTATGGCGTAAGTATGGTTTCCAGGCTTGTACAAAATATCCATTAACATATCGTATGCAAAGACTATGAAATCAAGAGTTTTGTTTGTCTGTCTAAGCTAAATAGGTATTTATTGTTACAAAATACAATTTCCACCACTTTTTTAATATAATTTACTTTTTTAGATGCTATAAAATGTAAATTTTTAAATTTAGATAAGTTATTAAGTGTTCTTAAGTACTTTCAATAAAACGTAAAAATTATTCGAAAACAAAATTTAAAACTCTTTTTAACACTTTATAAATATTTATACTTTGCTACAGAAGCATCTGAATGCATTTCAAATATTTTAAGATAATTCTCATATTTTCATGAAAATCACGACCCGTAGAGTTTATTCAAAGCATTTTTTATTTTTGGTAGCCTGGAGTGTTAACTGGCAGTGAAATTTAGATTTTAAAAAAAGGAGGTACAAAAATATATAATTTTTAGGGCGTTTCATTAATGATGTTTTCGGTTTAAAGCTTGGAAGCAATCATTCATCAGAACTTTTTAAAATAAGCGACAAAATATTCATGACACTTACTTGCATTACTTCAAATTAGAAAACTGAAAGCATCATTGACCATACTAATTAATGTAAAAATACAAACATGTATAAAGACAGAAAGGTATACATTTGTTTCGGAAACGTCATAGATTCAAGATAATTTTCAGTTCAGCCCAACGATAATCAGAGTGGGGCAAATAAGGTATTGTTCCATTTGTAACTCACCAGCTACTTGTAAACAAAGATCATAGTCATTGGTTATCACAATACTAACTTTGGTATCGCCAGGTCAAGGTGTGGCAGGAAAATAGACTGATTTTTTTGCAACAATTTTATTTTATTGTTATATGTCAATGTTATTCCCTTCAAAATAGTTGTCTTGGGCAGCTATACCTCGGCGAAAGCGTTATTTCCACTTTTCGTAATAATACTGGAACGCTTCAACTGGAATCGTCTTCAGCTTCTTGGTTACGTTCCTTTGGATGTTATTGACAGTACCAAAATGACTTCCTTTCAAGTAGGTTTTAATCTTGAGAAAAAAAAAAAGACGGACGGACTGAGATCAGGCGAATAGAGAGGCTAGAGAACTACAGAAATATTTTTTTCCATCAAAAACTTGTTGATGGAGAGGCCGTTTTTGGCCCGATCTTTGCACAAAGCTTACTCATGCCCAAATTTTGAGATAAAATCTGATGATGGGTAAAACGATTTAAATTGTCATTGTTAGTCGGTGGTCTGACCTCACAAGTTTCACATTTTCCTCAGTTTTTAATGTTGAAGATCTCTCTGAGCGAGGTTCATCTCCCAATGTCCCTCCAAAAATACTTTATCGAAAAACTTGTGCTCTTGATAAGGAATGTTCCCCATAGACTTATTGCAAATTTTTGTAGGTCAAATTCGCGGTTTCACCAAGCTTAACAAATAATTTGATGGCACACCGTTGCTTCAAATTTCGTTGTTCCATTTTCCGCAACGCACTACAAAAATACAACCTCACTTATCATGCTCTCTAGGGTCGCGTAGTTACCGTACGAGATTGAAACTGTACTCGGAGCCTAGGAGAGACCTACAAGTT
Organism: Pachyrhynchus sulphureomaculatus; assembly: GCA_019049505.1. NCBI lineage: Eukaryota > Metazoa > Arthropoda > Insecta > Coleoptera > Curculionidae > Pachyrhynchus > Pachyrhynchus sulphureomaculatus. The sequence goes on from CM032449.1 coordinate 66,331,391, forward strand.
ATCAGCAGGAAAAGCCTGCGGTGTTGCCAGACTCTCACAGTGTTACCAATCTCATTACTTTTCTGTCACACCTCGTATATCCTAATTAATGTCAATATACAGCACATCAGGAAGAGAAAATGATGAAACTTAAGGTTAAAAAGGAAAGAGAATGAGAGGTTGTTACTGATATTAATAAGGGTTACTCTTGTCTGTTTGCTCGGTTATAAGCCTTCCCACCTATACTACTACAACTTTTCCGTACCAAAGAATACCTTAAACCAGGCATTACAACTCAGTATGGTATCAAATACATACTTTGTCCTGAAATATTAATAAAAAAGCAGTGGATAATAACATTATAGGAAAATAATGCAATTTTAGAATTCTCTACTCCAAAAACCCTTAAATAGGCGTATATTTCGGTTTATATACAACTACTCGTCTAACGCCCTTCCTCATCTCTTTCTCCATATATTTTTACTATAAATAATTATGTCAAAATTTTATCTAATATCTCAGCCACAAGCCAGAAAACATTCTCATAATACTATTAAAACTATACAATAATTAATGATCTATTACCCGCCTGTTAGTATTCCCTAACTCTAAGAAACCTGACAAGAAAGAACAATACGACATATTTGAAGGCATTCGTTCTCTTACTCGTTTAACCACTTATAAGTCTTACGTCTACGTTATATATATGTTTCAAATTTGTCGATTATCCTAACTAAAAACCGGCCCAGTGCATGTCGGACTTGTGCAATTAGTGTTCCGTACGTTGATTGCTTTTAAACTTAAAATTTTTGTTACGGAGGTATAAAATGATCAATGATTTCACAAAACACACCCCAAATGAGTTTTAACGAAGTTTTTTTTTCCGATATTTACTGAAAACTGATGACCTTGAAATTTTTGCTTTTCTTCTATACCAGATAAATTATTAAAAGTAATATGGTCGTGATAATTTTCCTTCACCGTGTGGAGAATATTCCAGAATTTTTTCAAAATTTATGGATAAGTATTTTTCGGGATAAGGGGGGGACAGTGATTATTCACAATTTTTTAAAAATAATACGAAGATAAGTATCAACAAGTATTACATTATATGTATTTTTACAAGCTTTTATTTGATACCCCCACGACGTCCTGGTAAAAATTTTTCGCTCACAAAACTAACCCCTTAAGTCAAAATTTAACTTTCAAAACTACACGGCTCTGATGGCGCCATCAATTCTTATATTAGTGCCAAATTTCATTTTTATATGTCAAATAGTTTCGGAGTTCGATGTGACAGACGGACAGACAAACACCGAAGTGATCTTATAAGTGTTCTATATGGAACACTAAAATCAGAAAATTTCTCATAATATTATTAAAGGTTTGAGCTAACAAGTTGACTTTCTCAACAGGCGTTATTACGATTAGCTGGTCATGTAAGTGGTGGTATAATGGATTTAGTGAAAGTTTAACTAATGACCTTAGCGACCGACTAAAAGAACCTCGAATTGTTGGGGTAGCCAAGAAGTGTATTTTTAATCCTTTGATTGTGTTCCTCCTTGCTTTCCGCCAATTATTTGATCTTATCTGTTCCGGGTACGAACGAAGATGTTACAATTTATGATATTAGGGTTTTCATACCATTGTCGATAGGAAAAATGTTTAGAAGCAATAGCTTCTTGCATTTCTGATTGAACCAAGGTTTATCGGTGAACGATAAAGGGATATAAGTTTTCATGCCAGCTAATATGACATTGGAAACCTCCTGAATGCAGTTAGATGAGTTCTTCCTATTTAGCAATTGCTAAAATGATCGATGCCCAAACCAGTTTATGATCGGTAGAACCTAACAGCTGATTTACAATGACAGTATAAGTCTCTTGTATATTTTGTTAAAGATAAATATACTTAAAATTTGTGTCTTATCCTAACCAAAAACCTAAAAAAGTTCTTACAATACTATTTTTTCCTTCAACAAGGAAAATAATATTATTTTCAGATTCATTGCATTCAAGAACTCCAGAAAAGACCTATTATATATTATATTTGAAACAACCAGCTCCCTTTAATATGTTTTACTTTAAATAACTACGTTATGTTGCTCATCCTCTTAGCAGAAAAGAAACGGAAAAATACTATTGAAATTATACCAGTTTCATCCCCTTTCCTTCAAACGATATCGCTTAAAAACTATAAGTTCCTTTCTTACTTCAGTAATATATTTATGCAAAATGTGACAGCAATACATCAGTTCATTCTAAAGTTATCGTGTGAACAGACATAGACACAGACCGACGAACCAGCGGTCCTTTCTTTCGGTAGCAATTTTGATCATTTCAGTCGATTCTTTTTTTTTGTGTTCTATGGCATTGGTAGATACCAAATAGTCGTGAGAAGCTTCTCACTTTATTTATACATAAACAATCAACTTATTAAAGACGAAACACAAACACCCAAGTAGACTAGCGGAATCGAACCGCCGATCACCGGATTCATAGTAGGTTTCATTACCTACTCCTCCAATGGTCCCGCATTTCACTCGGTTCGATGAGACATTTTTGCGTATGTATATACACATGCCTGTAAAAATTCTAAAGACTTAAATATCTATCTGATAAAAGGAAGCCATTCCAGTATGATTGTATCCAAGAAAATGGCTTTTCGGAGTCCGTAGCCAAACATCAGATAAGAGTTAGAGGCTTTCGAATTATGATTCGTCCACGTATCAGATTTTCTATTTCTGTCGTAACAACTTGAGACTTAGTGAGAAACAAATATCTTTTTCCCAATTATTTACCGTTATGTTTTTATTTATTCACTTTTGCAGTATTAATAAAATTTAAATATTTTTTTTATTTTTTAAAAAACTGTTTAGTTCTATTTTTCATTATTTTTTCAGGTTGAATTTAAGAAGCGATTTTAAGAAGCGATTTATTTACTCATTTATCAAGAAGGGTAAAAGTATTACACTGTATGAATAAAAGTCAATCACTCTAATCAGTTTGCATTGTAACTATAATCTAATGATTTTCCGAGCATCAGAGGCAAAGCTGGAAAACTAAGGAAAGCAACTGTCAAAATTAGGATGTTTTATTTTAGTTTCTTTTGGCAAAGATGATAAATATAACTTTATTGAAAGTGATAGGGAGAAAGAATGTTACGAATTATACTAACAAAATTGGGCCTTCGTATTCCTAATAATCGTGCTGGGTTAATCACCTCTTCTGAAGTGCCCTATATGTTTAGCTTTTTACGTAACTTGTTATGTTATGTTATGTTAAAAATTATATATATACAGAGTATTATAAAAATCATTTAATATATTAAAACTTGAATTGAATCTTTATAGAAAATGGGATTGCAGAAAGATATTAATAAATAGCGGTTATGTTTTATGTCGAAAAAATTCGACCTTAAAGAAATGATTAAATGGAAAGTCACTGGTAAACAAAATCAAAAAAATATAGCACTGTACTATTGACAAACACGTAGGATTTGCAATGTTGCCGTGGTTTAATTAGAAGTTTCATAACAAATTAAAATAAATAAAAAAATATTCACTGACTTTCCAGAAATCAGTTACTCCTGAACTTTGCATTTAAAGCTATAATAACTCTGAAATTCCACCCAAAGATGGATCGTTTACATAAGACTCACCACACTAAACAAAATATTTCACATTTTAAAAATAACTGTATAACACCTTAAACAGTCACAAAATAAGTCAAGGAAAACGCATGACCTAAACGGGCAATGTAAACCGTTGAAATCATATATTTGTTGTAAAAATAATTAGAGCGATATTCTGAAATCAACAGCGACTTTTCAGAAAAATAAATGTAGATTCTTACTTATTCCTTAATAATTTAATAGCGGTATTTTAATAATTCATTTTTTAATTATAAACATTTTTAAACCAGTAAGAAAAAATAACTATCAAAATCAGCTGACTGAAATTGGTCATGATGATGATAATTTGCATAACATGGTTGACGATAGCAACGAAATGATTCGAATATGCCAACGAGTTTCCATTTTATTAGGGCTACGTATATTAAGTTCATATGTTGATGCTTAATCACTATCTGATTTAAATTTTACTCGCAGAATGGTTTTAATTTGGGATATTTAGTTAAGAATTTTTATTGGCCCTTGATAAAGAAGTAAGATACTCGTGAAGCCAAGTTTAAATATAACATAAAAAAATTAAGAAATATACACAGGGAATTTCTGTCACCTTGAGCTTAATGCATTGTATACCTCCTAAGGGACTTTAAGTAGTACTTATACAAGTTCGCGTCTTGAAGTTTTAAATAGTGTAAACCAATTCTATTCTAAAATCAAAAAATATTTACAAAGGATTAGTTCTTGAACTGGATATACGTCATACTTTTTCAGACAGTTTAATTAGTGGTTATATAGATTCACGTCTTGAACTCTTGGTAAGGGTGTAAGCTACCCTTATTGTTAAACCATTAATAAACCTAAAAATATATTCAGAGAATTTATTCCATATTAAGTTGGACATCACAGAGATAATTCTAAAAATATTTTTCTTCATAATTTTCTAAAAAATTTTAAATAAGGCAAGCTAAGGCGTAGCAGTGTAACCACTAGTTAAAATGTTTCATCAAACCTAAGGTGGAACAAATTTCCTGTATATCTCTCTTTGATTTTTTAAATGATTTTAGAATAAGAGAAGGGTTCAAGACACTTGGTTGTACAACTACATCTAACACATATCAGGAGGTATACAATGTATCAAGCTGAATGTACGAGAAATTTTGTCTGTATATTTTTAATTTTTAATCTCATATTTAACTTTTATGCTTATGCTTCAAGAGTTTCTTACATTCCAATCATGAGTCAACGAAAATTCTTAACTAAATTTTCTAAATCAAAACCCTTCCCCATGTAAAATTTTTACCAAAGAGTCACTAAATATCAACAAGTGAACTTACTATGTGTAGCCTCTATAAATTTGCAACTCGTTGGCATAGTTGCTGACATCAGACACAGGTTTGCATAGACCAGGGATTCTCAGATTAGTGAAAATAATTAAAATAAACAATAACGCTCAATTGTACGGGTACGAAAACAAATAATAATCAGTTTTTTTTTTGTTTTTGTGCCAACTTTAGTTTTCCTGTGTTATTTTACACGAAACAATTGTTTTAACCTGAACTAAAAAAAGTTTTAAACGGTGTGTTGTTAATACCTGATCACTTAATTATTAGTTTGAGAAATGCAAAGTACGGGGAACACCAACCAGAAGAGTAATTCATAATATAGTAATTTATTTCCACTCCTTAAGTTCCTATTATCGGAGATATCTCTCACTTTTTCTTTCCCACTAAAAAATGTTTAATTTATCACAAGAAAATTGTTGACCATTTCGATATTACTCTTGGAATTTTTATTTAAATCACTTTTCTCAAATTCTGGTTCCATTTATCCAAACATGTAAGGTGATTATTTTTTTGTAGGTATGCGTATTATTTATTATTATTGTAATTTATTATCATAAATTGTTTCTCAAATGTGAGAATTTACAATTATTGAACAAAATCGTGTACTCGGCAACACTACAGAATTACCATATCTTGTTGAGCATTTTTGTCTTCTTTAGTAAAATCCAGTTCTGCTCTCTTTTGTATAATAACAAACAAAATTACTATAGTAATTTAAAACTATTCTAGTAAAATGCGGTCAAGTTAACAATAGCCAATTAGATATTAATTGTAGCGTGATAATTCTGCGGGCTGCCTACACAACAGGAATGTTGATGTTCAGCCTGCTCACACTGCTATACCTAATCAATCATTTATCTTTAATTAGCAGCTGTAACACCCATCAATTAAACTAGAATGGCTACCTTTGAAACTAATAAACACATACTGACATTTTCGATAGCGTAGGGATGCTTGCTTATATGAAGTTTCTGGCTCTCTTTTAAGGATTTCGTACACTGGTTATTATATAAGTATTTTAAAAATTTTTTATTTTAAACAATTCCTCATACATCTCGACATAACCTTATAAATTCGCTATCAGTGAGTTTATTTACTAGCAAAGAAATATTTGCTATCCTGGATAAGACTTTAAGTCGTAATTTTGCAATGTCTCGACCTGCTTTCCCTATGATTGATGGATCTAGAGCCCAGCGGCATTGATGTTATGTGACTAAAAACAAAAACTTAGTAAACTCATTTGCTGGACTCTTGCAAATAGCAACGATTTTTTAAATCTTCTAAGTGTCGAAATTGCTATCCTAGTCAATAGCCAGACCGTAAAGCTGAAACTTTAGAAACTGATTGTCACCTTACTCGCCTTATTAATGAACCAGCAAAGATTCCCGATCTCAAAATAGTGTGAATTGACAATCAATTTAGACATTTAGAGGGTAAAATTTTCTTTAGGTTCTTCAATTTTAACATCGAGTGTTCAATCAGTTGGCAAAGAATTGTCTAAACCGCGTAGAATTTAGGACTACGTGCTAAAAGAAAAAAACTCCAGGAAAATTTCTTAGAAAACTGTTTGTTTTAGCAATGACAGTGGATCGTTAAGGGATATTGCAATAAAAAGTGGCATCTTCCTTTCCTATGCCCAATATCTTATATTATGTTTTTTTTTACTTACCAATGATATTAATTCCCCCCTCAATATCTACATCATTGTCACCATTTACATAGGGGTGAAGGAGGAACAAATACTAAATAATTTTCACGATTTTTAACCACCAGTTAAGTCGAATATTTTTTATTTTTCCCTTGTAACTTTTCTTCAGTATACGTGTCACTGTTTAATTACTTTACTGATTTGTTATCATTAAAAATATTTAATTGGAGACAATTTTACCCCCCCATTAAAAGTAAATTATTTTTCTGGTGTATTTTATATCACACATACATAAGCACACGTAAAAATCAACCCTTTAGAAACTACCACCAATAATAAAGTCTAACAATTGTAAACCACTCTCCATCATAAGATCTTTTGACAAAACTACTCCCAATGTAGAAAAAATAAGTCTTTTTTGAACACATTTTGAAGCTTAATTAAAATTTTTGAACTGGATCTAAAGAGTGAGAAATATACCGGTATCCACGGGTACGGTATCAATGTGCAAAAAGTCACCTTTATTAATAACGACCTTTTTTTAATAAGCAATGGTTTATTACATCACTGCTGATCAATATTTTTATTAAAACACTCGCATTTTCTTCCTACTTTTTCGAGTTTTCGATGGTTTTCCATCAAATTTCAAAAATCGTCTAAATAAGGCTATTTGGTTCAATAAACATTGGTTTATGGCATCAATTTGCCTACTTTTTCAATAAAACACAATAATGTTGACAGTTCAAGCAATTTTTTAGACTTACAGTGTCTTTAAATGATCTTATTATGTTTTGTGGAGGAGGTTTCTAATATCGTTTCAGCTAAAATGCAGGATTACATTCCTTTTTCAATGAAATGCTGTTTTACTGGATAGCTTTGGTTCACTAAAGGATGTAAAGGAGTTGTTGCATCCGGACATTTTGCCTATCCAAAGTATCGTGAAAATCCTAAATCTTTTGTTGGTGTTCGAAATAAATTTAAACGAATAATGGTCAAAACCAAGGGTATATAAAATCAGAGACCTAAAAGCAAATTTTGGCTTAAACCAACATCTTTTTAACGGTTAAACTATACTGTTGCAACAGCATATTTTGAAAAACCTTGCTAGGTAACCATCTCGCTTAATACCCTATTATGAATTTTCGGAGAAAAACATCACCTAATATTCCCAATATACAGTCGAAAATGCTCGATATTGTTTTTAGCCAGCGTGTCATAAAACGTATTTTAATGAGCTAGTCACCAAAAAAGTTTCTGGTGCAGATTAATACCTATTAGCGTACTCAAAAAGAGGACAATGAAGTAACAATTTTTCGTAGTTTTTTTCCTACACGATCTTACAAGAAATTACTACTTTCTTTCAGCAAGAGACATGTTTCAGTTTAGTTGGTACATATACAGCAAAAAGGCCTTAGTAAATAATTTTCATCGTCGTGGAGATATAAATGTAAATGTATATGCATGTTTTATAGATTACAATAAAGCTTTCGACTGTGTAATGCACGAGAAATTAATAAAAATTCTAGAAACAACAAATATAGACAAAAGACATCTAATTATTATTAAAAGTCTGTACTGGAATCAATCAGTGTAAGTTAAAATTGGCTGTAAAAGTCCGAAAGCATAAAAATAACTCAAGGTGTAGGAAAGAGATGCATTCTCTCACCACGTTTGCTGATGCTGTGTTTAATGAGGCCATCTCTGAATCCATTGAAGGAATAACAGTTATTGGGAGTACACTGAACAATATACGGTATGCTGATGATACTGTTCTATTAGCAAATATAAAATATCTCCAGCAACTGATTAATCCATTCGTATCAGGTAGTAAAAGATTTGGATTAACTATGAATATAAAAAAAAAACCAAGTGGATGGTAATAACAAAGATAAATCTGCCACCAGAATCCCTCGAAGTCAGCGACAACATAGTAGAACAGGTCTCCACATTTAAATATTTGGGAACCAATATAAATGATAAGTGGGACTCAAGAAAGGAAATATATTCCAGAATTGAACAGGCCCGAGTAATATACATGAATAAATTTTTCATTGTACTAGTCTCATTCTCGAACTCCGAATGAGAATGGTGAGAGCCTATGTATTTTCTGTGCTATTGAATAGATGTGAGAGCTGGACCCTGCCTCAAAGAAACGACTGGAATCTTTTGAAATGTACATTTATCGCATCTTCTGGGTACAGAAAATAAAAAACACAGAAGTACTGGAAATAATGAACAAAATGAAGGAATTACTAACAACCATAAAAATAAGAAAAACTCAATACTTCACACATAAATGAAGGGCCCAAAGTACGAATTGCTACGTCTAATTATTGAAGGCTAAATAAAGACCAAACGATCAATCGGAAGACGTCAGAATTCTTGGATGCAGGACATGAGGAGGTGGTCTGGATGTTCTTCGAGTGATATTTTTCGAGCTATAATTTCTGAAGTTCGTGAGGAGACGGCGTCGTAAGAAGAAGAAATAACTTTCGATCAGTCGCATTGCGTTCAGTAGGCATTATTTAAAATATTAATAACATTTAATATTTTTAATGTCACTAATATGAAAATCATACGCAAAGATCAAGGAGATAGACAGAAAAAGCAGAAGAGCAGGAGACAATTATCTAACCTATTTCTATCTTTCTCCGGTGTTATTAAACTACTATACTTTATCCGTTTGCAAGGCGAAGTAATAAATCATGTAAAATTATGCAAATTAACTTCACGCAATAGTACGAGTCTCGGTACCGCACAGTACATTTTACGTAAAAAAGTTACAACAAGATTATTTGTACCGGTAGTATTAGGTTGGACTAACATTTATGGAAAATGATGGCATTTTTGCCTTGAAAATCTCCAGAATGACCGATCAGTGGCGTATCGACTGATTTCTTTTGTATTAATTATAGCTGTAATAAAGGTTGGTTATATTAAAAAAATATATTACAAAATATTACAGATATTACATGAGTTAAACTAGTATTAAACAAAACTGAGGAATTATAATAAGATGACAGAACGGCGCCCATCAATGCCAGATGATTATATACTTGCATAATATATACATACAAAACAATATGATAGTTCAGATCAAATTAAATCAAATTTATTTATCAAAACATATAAATTTACAAATAAATAGGAAATTAATTACATATAAACAAGTTTTAAAATATTAACGCAACTAGGTGCATGCTCCTGTATGTGTCTTTACAAAACACTATTTAAAGCCGAAAATCTAAAAGAAAACAAATACAAATGTCACACAGGGAAGACCCAATAACTGTATGGTGACTGGTTTTTTATTTTTATCAATATTTATATCCGACATATCCGCACTAAAATATATGGCATCATCTGTACCTAATGGCGTAACTAATGGTTCTACAATTTGGTCCATTGATGAATCTAGTGTCCACATTTTATTTTCTTTAATTACATGTTCAACACATTTTTGCCAATTTTCTGGAGTGACATTACATATTGCTTTTGCAAATAGATTTTTAAGGTCTGTTAATTTGTAGGTCAAATTGTTTCTAGCCATTTCGCTTTTTACTTGGGCCCAAATAAGCTCTATAGAATTAAGCTCACAGTGGTATGGTGGCAAACGAAGAACAGTTATCACTCGAATTTTGGCAATTTCGTCGATAACACAGGTCTGCAATAAAAATGCTGTCTGGATGTTTTCAACTGATTTCTATGTATTTAGGTGTTCTGAAAACTAAAAAAATACTCAAAAAATTCCAGAACGTCAGGTTATTTTGCAAAACGCAAAATTTTATTATAAAAAAGGGTTTTTTTTTGGGCTAACTTGAAGTCATAAATAAATAGGTACAATTTTATTTTGATTACTATTTTTAAATGTATACAGGCCATAACTATCATTACTTTCTAAATAAAGAACGCCCTGTGTGAGCTAAATTAACAAACATAAACGTTGTAACCAGAACGTGCGCGCTCCGATAGTGTAGAAAGTGGCGCGGTACAATTACGTGTTAACTCGTCATTGTTTTATAGATCTTGGTTCAATATAGTGCAATGTCATCTGTGCGGAAGTGTGTGAATTCGTCTGACAGTGTCTGTTATATTTGTGGCGAATATATGGTATTAAAGCAACAACTTAATATTACGGACTTTGTAAAAAAAATATACTTCACGTATTTTGGCTTAAAACTTGGAGATCAGGATAAAGTTTGGGCACCTCATAAAGTCTGCAAACGATCTGTTGAAGACCTTCGAAATTGGTTTAAGGGCAAGAAAAAAGCTTTCCGATATGCGATTCCTATGGTATGGCGCGAGCAAAAGAACCATAATGATGATTGTTACTTTTGTTCGTGTAATGTGAAAGGGTATAATTCAAAATGGAAGCAGTCCATTTCATACCCCAATCTGCAATCAGCTATTCGTCCCATCCCTCATGGGACCGAAATACCAATGCCCAAGGCCCCTGCTACCTTGGAAGAGATTCCAAGTTCTGAAGAAGATGGTGCTGTACCTGAACCCGATGACAAGTCAAGTTTTCAATTTGAAGATGACAGCAGTCCGAAATTGTTTTCCCAGGGCGAGCTAAATGATTTGGTAAGAGACTTGAATCTTCCCAAAAACCCTGCTGAGTTGCTTGGATCAAGGCTCAAAAGCAGGAACTTATTTTTGCCGGGAGTGTCTTCCTCCTGGTTTAGATATCGTGAGAAGCAGGTCACTTCCTACTTTGCCCAAGAGGACGAGTTGGTTTATTGTACCAATATTGAAGGTTTGATGGATACATTTAAGATCTCATACGACCCATCACAGTGGCGTATTTTCATAGATTCTTCAAAAAGAAGCCTTAAAGCAGTTCTGCTTCACAATGGCGGTTTCTGTGCTTCCATTCCTGTCGGTCATTCCGTACACCTCAAGGAAACCTACAAGAACTTGGAATTGGTTCTTTGCAAATTAAAATATAAAGACCACGGTTGGCAAGTGTGCGGTGATTTAAAAATCTTGGGCATGTTGCTCGGACAACAATCTGGGTTTACCAAATTCCCTTGCTTTTTGTGTCTATGGGATAGTAGAGACCGAGCAAATCACTGGACCAAAAAGTGTTGGCCTCCGAGGGAGCTTAAAGTTGACGAAAAGAACGTCCTGCATGAAACTTTGGTGCCTCCTCATAAAGTTCTTCTACCACCGCTTCACATAAAGCTGGGATTGATGAAGCAGTTTGTAAAGCCACTTCCAAGAGATGGAAATTGCTTCAAATACTTAATATCAAAGTTTCCAGGCCTCTCGGAGGCAAAGTTGAAGGAAGGTGTTTTCGTTGGACCAGATATTAGACGGCTTATGGCTGATCCACAATTCATCACAACCATGACGGTTCCTCAAAGAGAAGGGTGGATTGCCTTTAAAGAGGTCATAGAGAAATTTTTAGGCAATAACAAACAAATCGTCAAAAGAATGTTAAAAGCATTTCAAGCTCCAGGTTGCCTAATGAGTTTAAAAGTACATTTTCTTCATTCCCACCTCGACTACTTTCCAGAAAATTTAGGAGATCTGAGTGAAGAGCAAGGTGAACGATTTCACCAAGATATTAAGGAGATGGAAAAAAGATACCAGGGAAGATGGAGCGTCTCAATGATGGCAGACTACTGTTGGACGCTTCAGAGAGACCTTCCAGATGCTTCCTACAAGCGAAAATGTACCAAAAGGAGTCTCACTGGGAAAAAGAAATGTGTTTAGTGCTTACTAATGAATGTATTTTAGATAAAAAAAATAAGTTTTGTTACGCTATTATAAATTAAAAAAAAAATTTTTAGTCTTTTATCTTTTATTTTAAGATGATAACTTGTTTAACATAGATACCTACATTGTCAGAAAATGTGACGTTCTATGACAAAATGAAAGTCATTTTCGGATTCAGTACACCCAAAAACATAAGAATTACGCAAAAAAAAAAAAACAAAACAGCTCTCAATTTTTTTTTTGCAGACTTGTGTAATGTACTTATCTTTGTTTATTAAAACTTCATGTTTGACTAATTGTATTAACTCGCGTTTAACATTGTCATCATAGAATAATATATTTCCCTGAGTTAACCAAGACCGTATATGACGTTTAAGCCATCCCATCGTGGGAACACGTTCAACTTTTTTGGAATGGTAACTTGCATTATCCATGACAATTATTGAGCTTCGGGGAATCAAATCTATCATCTGCGTAAACCATTCTTCAAACACACCAGAATTCATATCCTTGTGGTAATCTCCTGTTTTTTTCGATTCGAATGTAAGCAGACTGCCATTAACAAAACCGTGGACACTCCCTATATGTGTTATAATTAAATTTTTCCCAACGAAAATTGATTGATTTTAAAACGTCCCACAATTTGGTCCTGCTTATCGTTGGTATCTGTAGGTTACTTTTAACAGCCTCTAGAATTAAGTACAAATTTGGGATTTTTTTTCAATGAAAAACCCATGAATGATTCTTCGCAGGGAATTTTTTACATCTTCTGTCAGCACTAGTTTTATTTTACCTGGTTTTAGCTTTGGCGCAGTAACTCCTCCTGCCTTTTCTTCCTTCAAAATTCGATAGATAGTTGTTTTTCGAACTCCGGTCATTAGGGAACACTTTTGAACACTATCGTCGACACTTATTATAAATTAAGGTTTTCATCACTTTTGATGTAATTCAACACATTCCTAATTATGATCTTTTCATTTAAACTTAAAGTCGTTATTTTTTGACGTTTTGGGGAAGACACTTTATTGTTCTGAACTAATGCGCTACGTGTTACGCGAGAAAATAAACTGAGAGTATACCCTGGATACGGTTAATGATCCAAATTAACCCGCCTTTGGTTTATTACCCACTGGGTCACGTTTATTACTAATTTGCATAATTTTACATGATTTATTACTTTGCCTTGAAAACGGATAGAGTATAAGCATATATACTGCATCTTAATTTTTCATAAACTAACGCTTGAATGAATTAATTTTAACAAAAAACAATAAATTATAAACATTTTTGTTTAATTGACAAAAAATATGTAAATGATAAATTGATAACACTCTTAATCGTTCAAATGGCAGTGTTCCATTAAGTAAAAGCTCCTGCCTCTTTGAGCTCTGAAGTACTATCAAACTAAACGCATATGTCCAATCGATGGCGATCATAACAGTGACTATTAAAACTGCACCTTTTAATACACTGGTTGTAAGACACCTCCATAAAAAGTACATTATTTATTTTTCTACATCTTTTTTCTGCAGTGAGATGATTTTATTGGAAAAATATACCTTAAAAAATTAAACATGATAATTCATTTCATAATACTTTGCACCTGCATAATAGAATACGAGTACTAGATATTCTTATATAGCTAGGAAGCTTTAAAATACAATTTAAAACTTTTTAGAACTTTCACGTTTTTTAACCCACGTCAATATTGTTTAACCAAAATTTGAAAAACAATATAAAAGTTTGGAAAACTTGTTGTTTTCCAACCTCTGCAAACCCTAAAGATCAATAAGAACTCATTAATATTAAACGACCATTAAATACTTCGTCAGTTTGAAACACGTTTGAAATAACTTGCAGTGCGCTTTTTCAAAGCATGAATATTCAGCAGCATGTCTCACTCTTTACTGGACCGTTAAAGCGTGTTCAACGAGCGTGTTAAAGAAGTTTTTATTGTAAATTTTTACCGACATTTATTATTGATAAATAAGGTTTTTGGTTTTCCAAAATACCAAATAAAAAATTAAACTTTAATTTTTTTAGCTCCATACATTACACTGCATGTAATTTCTTCATCAGTAGACTTATGAGAAACAACCTAAATTACTTACAGCTGAAAAATTATGTCAGCTATTAACAATGAGTATATAATAGTATTGACTTTTTAATTAGTCGATATTGTATAACATTAAATTATCAAAAACAATTTTAAACAATGCACTCCCTTTATCAAGAAATACTAATTTAAAATGGATTATAAAAAAACTATTCAACTTTCCCTAAAATTACTCAAAAAATAATAATTATCAAGATGTGCGAAAGCTATATTTAAGTAAAGCAAATTTCTCGTAAAAAAATATAAATCAATGAACAGTGTAAAATACTGCTGAGGTTATTAAATCACTGTCAAATCTCGTTATCATTTTCTATAATAAAAATAATGTCGATCACTTTCATATCCATGTGGAATCAAAATCAAGGCAGATTTGGTAATTCAGTTCATAAATCTGAATAGAGCTCGCTAAATGAATGCATGTCAAAACCATTTTTCCTTATTAAAATTTCGAATGTACTCCCAAAAAATGATGCTATTGTTTTTTAGCTTGATGAAATAGAACTTTCTCAAAAAAAATTGCAAACAAGAAAACAAATAATTATGTTCTTTGTCGGAACAATAGATAATTACCAACAAATTGTCATCCGGACTAAAATTATATTCAGATTGTACAGTGTATAGTAAATACAACAAAAGTAACTGATCCAATGTACACCATATTCCAGTATACGACATTCTCAAAATAAGTGAAGAACAGAGCCTTTTTTCTTTAAAATTAAAAGGAAATGTGGTTTAAAACGTAACGAAAAACATATCTTATCCAATTTTTATATTATCCAACACGATATAGAATAAGCAAACTTTTACCTAGAATTATAAATTTAACGTTGGGGTTAGTAACTTACAGGTACCGACCTGAAAATTTAAACTGCCAATGCACCTGATGAAGCTTTGTGTCTCTCTTTTCTACAGTAAAATCATCGTTTAAAGAAAAATTTACAAAAAAGAAAACTTAAAGTTAATAATAAAATTACTCTATTACTTTGTTAACTGACGCTAAGTATATTTTTGTAAAAATAGAAGTACAACTACATTTTCAAACTCTTAACTAAGACTAAAACATATTGGTATTTATGTTTCTATAATGAACAGATGAGGGTATATTAGGTACTATGAAAGTTGGTAAAGGACGGAATTTGCTACGTCTAATTGACTATTCAGTAAATTTATATTATGGTTCTTTCAATGTCTGTATATTTATATAGATTCTAAGAAATTGAGTTTTGACCCTTTAGGTGCCGTATGGAGTATTTGTAAACAATTAATATTGGGAAATGGATGGTCTGTTTCTATGAAATGTTTACCAAAGTGTAATATTTTTAGAAACCGGCCATCCATTTCTCAATATTATTGTTTACAGATACTCAATATGGCACCTAAAGGGTAAAAACTCAATTTCTTAGAATCTATAGAAATTTACTGACATTCAAAGAACCATAATACTGAATAGTCAATTAGACGTAGCAAATTCCGCCCTTTACTAACTTTTAAAGTTCCTAATATACCCATATCTGTTTATTATATAAACATAAATACCAAAAATCTGTGTTAGTCTTAGTTAAGCGTTTAAAAATGTAGTTGTATTACGAAATCGCGATAACGCAGTTGTAAATCTTTACAAAAATATATTTAGTGTCAGCTAATAAACTAATTAAGTACTTTTATTGTTAAAATGTACTGTCACAAAGTAACGGATCAGTCAATCAACTCTTTAAAGTTAATGTTTACAAAAATAGAATATTCATGACTACGTACTTGGAATTTCTAAATTTTAAGGAAACCAGACTAAAACCCATTTAAAATTGTTTTTAAAATAGATAAACCCACACCCTTATAGAAAGAGTTACACAATCTTACACCAATTACTGAATATAATAAAAGATGTCTACAAAGAGAACAAAGGTATAGTGGGATATCGTATACATAGAAGACGTAGAGTTCAAAACCAATCTAAAAATTTTACTGTCCGAAACGTTTCTTTAATTCTATCAAATACTTTTACTTCCTTTTTTGCCTCAATTATTAAAAAGAGACTAAGAATCTTTTTAGGTGCGATTTCCGGAGTAAACCATTAATACCTGATATCCTCTTAAATATGTATTATTGATAAAATACCATCTACTAAGTAGCCTTTTATACAATACTACTTAAATTAATTTAATATTAGAGAACAATAAAAGTAGTCTAAACCTGAACTAACCCGAACTAATAATACCTGATATCCTCTTAAATATGTATTATTGATAAAATACCATCAACTAAGTAGCCTTTTATATAATACTACTTAAATTAATTTAATGTTAGAGAACAATAAAACTAGTCTAAAACTAAAAACTTTTTCCTGTGAGTGGAAAGATCTTTTACTATATTTTTTTAGATTTAACTTTTTATACTGGAGACAAATTATAGAAATCTTATACATATACATATACAAGTTTTAGCTGTAAATTCTTAGTAATATTCTTTGGATATATTATTTTACATTTATTTTAAATACAGCACATAACTTCTAAGAAAGCATATGCAAATAATTCATCCTCCCACAAATCTTAAGAAATATCTCCGAGATGAAGAAAAAATACAGATATAATTCTTAATTCAATTTTTTTCAGTGGCTACAGGGATGTACCCCCGCTTACGTGAGCAATGGAGGGAATAATGACCAAAATCTTTATCCTGTCCACAACCAACCTATTTTTATCCTTCCATATTCTACCAATCCACTCGCCAAGCGCGAGGTTTTATTTGCTAAAACCCCTCTAATGAAATGTCAAGGTTCAGAACAGAACTACCCCAGGCAAGTAGGACAAATTTTCCAGAATCTTGCACTGAAAACGACAGTCAGTCCCAGGGATTCTGCAGAGGATATAAAAGTGAGAGACTTCCACAAGTAAAAAACGGAAAACGAAAAAGTTCGGGATCCTAACTTATAACGTCAGAACGCTTTCTTTCCAGAAAAAACTTCTAGAACTAGAGCAGAAAAAGAAATCCTTAAATTGGAACATTATTGGACTCTGTCAAGTTAGGAGGCATGGAGAACAATTTATTACCCTAAAATCTGGAAATATGTTATACCACAGAAATTGTGATCCCAGAACTTCAGTCGTCGGTATAGGTTTTCTTATTAATAGGCAACATGTACAAAATGAAACAATATCAGAACGTGTAATATTTACTTCAAGCAACCCTTACAAAAAGAAAATAATACAGGTTTATGCTCCTACCACTGATTATGAGGACTAAGTCAACCAGTATTATGAAGACATCGAAATGGCATTAAAAGAATCGAAGTGTCAATATACCTTCCTCATGGGAGATTTTAATGCCAAAACCAACGAAGATTGACCAAACTAAAACAGCAGTAGAAAAATTCGAATTGGAAGGTAGCAGCGTGAAAGGGTAAATGCTAATAAATTTTGTACGCCATCATCGTTTATATTATAAACAGGTTTTTCAAAAGGAAGACTCATTGAAGTTGGACGTTGGTGGCTTCTAATGGAAAAACTAAAAACGAGATTGACTTTTAAAGAATTTAATTGTGATGGGAAATGCATGAATATCGATGTTGTCATAATATCCGACAATGTAGGTGACGCTCAACAAATGCTTACCGAATTGCAAGTAACATCAGCGAATATTGGTATAAATATGAATTTTCAGAAAACCAAATATATGACTTATCCAGTTACTAACAATAATAAGAAATTTAATGAAAGCGTGGTCGAGCAAATCCAAAAGTACAAGTATTTGGGTCATGAAAATACAAATTGGTAAAGGTAACCAAACTTGTGAGATACACCGTCCTGCGAGTTTGGGATAGACGGATTTTAGGAAGCTGAGAGATACGCTTCAGGATGATCCTTAAAAAGGAATGTTTATGAACAATGTATTTGGCCGGTAATCACACATGGCGCCGAGATACTCAGATTAACAAAACAGTCAGCAAGCAAACTAAAAGTATCACAACGGGCAATGGAGAGAGATACGCTGGGTATCACCATGAGGGATAGAGTAGCAAACATAATTATCAGACAACAAAGAAAAGTAATAGATATTATCCAAAATATTATACAACCTAAATGGAGATGGGCAGGCCATATAGCCCGAAGAGGTGAAAATCGATGTTGTAAAAGAATACTAGAATAGAGACTAAGAGAAGGTATTAAGTCACAATAGAGACAATCGTATATTTTAATGGAACCTTATGAAACCAAATATGTGCATTTTACTCGATTATTTTCTGCCATTTTTACGGCAACACCCTAGTGCCGTCACTGTAGATCTTCTCTGGTTTTTGGGCAAAAAATGGTGAGAACAGTTTTCACAGGCATTTTTTGAAATTAACGTAACACACACGCATACACACACACATATATATATATATATATATATATATATATATATATATATATATATATATATATATATATATATATATATATATATATATATATATATATATATATATATATATACACATATATATATATATATATATATATATATATATATATATATATATATATATATATATACATATATATATATATATATATATATATATATATATATATATATATATATATATATATATATATATATATATATATATATATATATATATATATATATATATATATATATATATATATATATATATATATATATATATATATATATATATATATATATATATATATATATATATATATATATATATATATATATATATATATATATATATATATATATATATATATATATATATATATATATATATATATATATATATATATATATATATATATATATATATATATATATATATATATATATATATATATATATATATATATATATATATATATATATATATATATATATATATATATATATATATATATATATATACTAAGTTATGAAACTAGTTGGGGAACTCGGCAAAAGCGGGCATCAACAGATGTTCATACTATATTCATTTAGCCAATATTTCGGTCCTAGGTTGGGGTAGATGACCCCTTCCACCCCATCTATCCCCTGCTAGCCATACGGAAATAAGTCCTTCCTTGCTCTCTTTGACATGGTCTTACTTCAAAATTGGTTCATATTTTGCGCGTCATTCCTAATGTTAAGATTGCCAAGTACTATTTCCATAAAAATAAGCGTATTTTCAGCAAATTGAAATCTTCTCTGCCTATTCTTTCTATGTCAGATGTAGTCTATTCTGTTTCCTGTCTTGATTGTCCTGCTGTATATATTGGCCAGACATCACAATGTCTCAACCGTCGCATCGCATTACATAAAAGCGACACCAGATGCCATCCACAAAGATGTGCACTGGCAACTCACTCTGTTGATAATGGACATTCCAACCAAAAATCCTTCATATCCAAAAAAACCTTCTTAAAAGAGAATTCCTTGAGATGTGCTATATCAACGAGAATCCCCAAAATATTAACAAAAGAACTGATCTTGACGGCTTGAGCAGCATATACAGCTTTCTTCTCTCTTGTGATCGTCATCCTTTGCATAATATCTCTGGGTCGTCATACTCCTCATAATAATTTTTTCGTTTTGGTATTTTAAAGCTCTGTCCTTCTGCATGTTGCCCTCTGGGTACCATATTGTTTAAGTACATGTTTTTCTTGGTTTCCCTTCAATTTCTTTATAATTACATTCCTAATGAAGTAACATTAATAATAATAACAATTATAATAATAAATTGATTAATATGTTCCCAATTAAATAAAAAAACCCTTTCCATTTGCCGCCTCCTCTTTTCCTTGCTCTACTCCCCCCAGATGAAGTAAAAACTGTTTCCTTTATATGTCACTCAATGGTCATAACAGCGAAAATTTGCCTTCCCATTGAATATCCTTTCCCTTCATACCAAAATTTTATTATATGACGTAGCACTTAATTTTGTACTAAACCGGTCCTTTCCTGGTCGTTCGACCTTTCCTTTTATTCTTTTTGAGTGATCCCTTACATCTGTCAGGTGGTCGTCCTTTGTCAGCGCCCTGTCAAAGTTGTCACTTTTCATTTTTCTTTAAGATGGCAGGTGGTTAATTAGTTTTGAATTTCAGCATCCAACGTTATCAATGGCATCCCTGCTGTAAATGCCATGTTTTTATTGTAATATGTTAGTGAATAGGGGTTGTTTTATTTCAGTGTTGCTTTTTACTATGGCGATTGTTATTGATGGTCATTCTTGTTAGATTAAATTGCATGCTACATGTGAGTCACCTGATTTTGACATTTCTTCATAATGATAATAATAATTTGTGATTGTTTAGAATAATAATACTGTTAAATTACAATAGTTACATATTAATAATTGTAAGATTGAAATCAAAAATTGCAAATTAGAAATTAATTATTAAAATTAATAATTAAAAACTTGACTTAATAACACCAATTCTTTATGCCTAATTTTCTTTATTGGTTGCTTCGTTATCTCTTTTTCAGTTTGTGCCCTGATAAAGGTCCCAACCTAGGACCGAAATATTGGCTAAATGAATATAGTATGAACATCTGTTGATGCCCGCTTTTGCCGAGTTCCCCAACTAGTTTCATAACTTAGGATTTTGTTAGATACGGCAACTTTGGCTTTCTCTCTCTTTATTATTATATATATATATATATATATATATATATATATATATATATATATATATATATATATATATATATGTATATATATATATATATATATATATATATATATATATATATATATATATATATATATATATATATATATATATATATATATATATATATCTGTATATACAGGGTACCCCATATGTATGGAATAATGATTCCACGGCATTTATTAATCAGTGTATTAAAAAAATATGTAAATAAAAGTGATAGGGTGTTATACGGCGCATATGCTGACGTTGCCAATAAAATGTTTTGAACTGTCAGTTTGAAGAAATTACGCCATCTCAATCCATAAAAATGGAAAGCCCTGTATATTATTATATTTTTGAGTCCTACTAAAAATTCTAGATATTATATGTTAGTAAACTGTTTTGGAATCATTGACATTTGAAATTAAGAAGATCAAATTAAAATTTTTTTTAAGCTGGTTTGTGTCAAAGATTTACTTTGACTACGACTTAACGCGTCCAAAAATGATTTATCGGCGAAAACGGTTATTGCTGCATTGTGGGAAACTGCAATTAGAGCGTAATATCATAATGGCATAATTAACAGAAACTGAAAGAATCACGGATTGGGAAATAGGTTCTCGATTCCGATATTCTGCATTAAAAAGATTAAACACCTCCTGTTGTGTTCTCCTACGGTCTTCGTGTCCAACCATCATTAACAAAGTGATTCTTTCAGTTTCTGTTAAATGTACCATTATGACATTACGCTCAAATTGCAGTTTCACAAAATGCAGCAATAAACGATTTAGTCAATAAATCATGTTTTGATGCGTTAAGTCGTTACCTGACAGTAAATGTTTGACACAAGCCAGCATAATTTTTAATTTGATCTCCTTAATTTCAAATATCAATAAATCCAAAACAGTTCAATTTAGGCATATGTTACGTTAGACAAATAATGTCTAAAATTTTTAGTAGGACTCAAAAATAAAATAATATAGAGGACTTTCCATTTAAAAAAATTTAAGGTGGCGTTCTTTGAACTGACAGTTCGAGACATTTTATTGTCAACGTCAGCATGTGCGCCGTATAATAACCTATAACTTTTATTTTAACATTTTTTGAATACACTGAATAATAAATGCTGTGGAATCATTAAACCATACATATGGGGCACCCTATATATATATATATATATATATATATATATATATATATATATATATATATATATATATATATATATATATATTTATTTATATACTCTTTAACATCAATATTCGTTTAAATTTTGGACACTGAATTTGTCGGCTTCATCAATATATATACCGAGTTTACCGAATATTTATGGGAATATTTTCATGCAAACAAACATACATATATACATACTACACTTATTTATTTTTCTCACCAAATAAAATTAAAATTTTCACAAATGTCTTAAATTTGTGAAAATTTAATTACATTCCGAATAAAAGTAGATCATTGTATTGACCGATAATGTGTAACGGCAGACATTTTCTATACTTGCTGACTAGGCTCTGTAGCAGCAGAACGTGTTATTGAATATTCATGGTGTAAAAGAGCGTATTGCAAGTCGTTTAAAACTTGTATTTAAAGGCCGTTTGATATTAATATTAACGGGGTTTTATTGATTTTTAAGGCTCAGTTGTAGTTAAACCTAAATGAGATATTAAAACCTTTGATATTGTGTCTTACTTTTTAATAGAGTATATCTATAAAATTTTGCTTGGTACGGTTAAAATAGTACAAATAAATTTTGAAAATATAAGATGGTAAATATGACAACTTACTTACAAAAATTAGCATTTTCCACTTATTCCTACGAGGATGGATTGAAAAGTTCGAGGTCTAGTCTAGAAAATAAAATAAATTACGTACAAGAATATTTTTATTTTTCGACGTAATCTCCACCTAGCTCTGTGCACTTCTTCCACCTGCTTTCCAAAGCTTCCACACCTGTTTAAAAAAAGATTCCTAAAGGTCTTCAAAATACTGGTTAACTGCAGCTTAGACTTCCTTCTTGCCATCGAGGTGTTTTTTTAGGTTTAGAAAAAGATGAAAGTCTGAAGGTGCCAAATCAGGAGAATAAGTCGGGTGGGGCAGCAATTTGAAACCACAATCACGAATTTGAGCCATAGACTTAACAGACGTGTGAACGCGATGTCCACCCTAATAATACATTTAGCATTCCAAAAAACTGACGCCATCACTTTTCCAGCCAACAGAATTGCCTTCGCTTTCTTTGGGGTCGGTTCACTAGATTTTTTCCAGTGCTTGGATTGTTGTTTTGACTCTGGACTATAGCAGTGAACACAGATTTCGTCCATTGCCAGAAACGTGTTAAGAAAATCTCGCGGATCAGCCTCAAACATCTCCAAACAGTCGCGAGAAATCGTGAGTCGAATTCGTTTTTGTTCAACTGAAAGCAATCTGGGGACCCACCTAGCGGAAACCAATAGGTCGTTGGCAATGATGTTTTGTGTTCATTCATACGAGATAGTTAATTTACGGTCCTTCATATGAGATCACACCCTTTGCCGATGTTTTCTTCAGTAGTAGACGTCGTGAGCCGGCCGGAGCGAGGGTCATCTTCGATGCTCTCTCATCGATGTTTAAATTCTGCAACCCATTTTTTCACAGTGGTATATGATGGAGCAGATTCCCCTAGTGTTGTCTTCATATCGTCGTGGATCTCCATTGGTGTTAATCTTTTTTTAAACAGGTACTTGTTGATCGCACGTTGTTCAATTTTTTTCATTTTTTCAAAAACGCCGCACTTGGTCTCACTAAACTCGTTCTAACCTAAAAACCACAAATTCTACAGCAACAAAATTTTGCAATGTGACAACCAAAGAAAATATGAACTTATTGAGGGTACTATAATAAAAATATTATAATTATTATTTGGTCAGGCCGCCAACTTTTCAATGCATCCTCGTAATATAAATATTTTCCTATTTTAAGAAAATAACATCATATAAATAATAATAAATACATAAATGGAGGAAAGTAAAACTATAAAATAAGTAAATATATATTCAAAAGAAAAATTAAATAAAAAGTATCAAACTAGTTAGCTCAAATGGATATAATTTTAAATTACATTAAAACATTCTTTTTAAATTTTTGGAATCAAAAAGGAAATTATTAAATTGCTTAGTAGTCGGTAACACGAATATTAACATTTTAAAAGGTAACTCTGGCACAAAAAGTTTTCAAATATCTATTTATGATACTACTACTTTTAGTATGTGGACCATATTTTACCATATTTAAATTACAAAATTAACACAACCGTAAAATTTAAATTTTAGATTGGGAAAAATATGTTAAAATTTTAATAAAAAATGAAAGAAATATTTTAAATGATTAAAATCAAACATATGTATCCGTATAATAATATATATATATATATATATATATATATATATATATATATATATATATATATATATATATACATATATACATATATACATATATATATATATATATATATATATATATATATATATATATATATATATATATATATATATATGTATATACGTTCTTTATGAGTGGCAGTCGACGGATTTCTTTCTAACACCTTCAATATCAACACCGCTGTACCTCAAGGGTCTATACTGTCTCCTATTCTCCTTCTCATTTACATTAACGATCTGCTGGAAAAGACCGAGAATCCAATCTACAGCTTTGCAGATGACAGTACGCTTATCTCTTCATTCACTTTGAACGCTTGGACTTCGGCTACTTAGACGAATATCCGCAGACAGCAGGAAGTCATTCAAGTTAACAAAGACCTGGAAGAAATTCTATCTTAGGGTGACAGTAACCAAGTGGAATTTAACGCTACAAAAATCCAGGCGGCAGTTTTTTCTAAAAAAGTTAACGTTGCTGAACCCGACATAGTTATGTCGGAGCACTCCATTCCTCTAACATCGTCACTCAATTTGTTGTGCATTAATTTGGGAGCAAATATGTCCTGGCATGAACATGTTGCAGGCATAGCAAGGAGAGCTTCTCAAAAGTGGGGAATATTATTGCGAATCAAAAAGCTTTACACTCCATAACAACTGTTAATTCTTTACAAATCTCAAATTCGACCAACTATGGAATACTGCTACCATGTTTGTGGCTCCGTTCCCAAACATACACTGCATTTGTTGGATTTTATTCAGAGAAGAGCTGTTCGTCTGATTGGAGACCCGGAACTGACCGACGGCCTTGATTCGCTGGAACATCGAAGAACGGTTGGCGACTTGAGCCTATTCTACAAGTATTTTCATGGAAAGTGTTCGAAGGATGTGGCCCGCTTAATTCCTTCCAGAGCAGTGAATGTTAGAAGTACACGTCGCGCTAATACTTCACATCCGTTTGAGGTTCAGCTTGTTACAACGCTTTTCAAGCAGTCTTTTATATGGAGAACATTATCCCTTTGAAATAATTTGCCCAGGACTATGTTTCCCACCGAGTACAATTTACAGCGATTCAAGAACAACGTGAATCGGTTTCTCCGCACACGTGTTGCAAAAATAATATATATATATATATATATATATATATATATATATATATATATATATATATATATATATATATTATATATATGTGTATGTATATATATATATATATATATATATATATATATATATATATATATTTATATATATATATATATATATATATGATGATATGATAAATCGGTTTCAAAACGTCTTTCGTCGTTGTCCGATATCTAACTTCCATTCTTTTCTGTTGTTCCATTGGTGGTCGTTTAAATCCCTGAAACTCATTGCTTTTGCTATTCCCTCCTTCCATGCGTTCTTGGGCCTTTCACTCTTCTTGCGCTGTGGTGGTACATATTGCATAGCAACTTTAGGTAACCTGGTGTCTGCCATCCTCTGCACGTTGTGTTCGTTCAATATCCGTCGTAGTGATCCATCGACTACCATCTGTTGTCTGACATCTTCATTTCGGATCTTACCTCTTCTTGATATTCTCAGTATACATCTGAACACATCCATTTCGATTGCCTCAAGTTTTTTTCGATTGCTTTCACTAAGTCTCCATGTTTCTGCTCCATATATTAAGCTGTTCTTTATAATTGCTTCATATATATTTATATTTTATATATATATATATATATATATATATATATATATATATATATATATATGTATGTATATATACATACATATATATATATATATATATATATATATATATATATATATATATATATATATATATATATATATATATATATATATAGAACGTTATGCAGATCCTTTATTATATTCAAACAGGTGATTCCTTGAGTCAAGTAAAGAAACATTCACTCCCTTTTTTGGTCCTCATTTAGGGCATCTTTAAAATTTTGTAAAAATCGTATTTATCAGGTCTTGTGAGATACCTCTGAACATTGTTACCAAAGATTCATCTTTATTTATTAACATCATAGTTTGATAAATCAAAGACTAATCGAATTTTCAAGTAAATATAACAAAAACTGTTACTAAATAACTGTTGTGACAAAATATTTTTTTCTTATTTGAATTAGAAAATTTGTCATAAAAAAAGAAACTTAGAGCCAAATCTAAATTTTTGCTGTTGTCAATAGAAAACTTAACCTGATTATACTATTAACAAACACTAAATACTGAGCTTCTTAATTCAAAAACGTTGCTTTTCACAACACTCAAATGTATCAAATAATTCGCTGGTATTAAAATCGAAACGCCATATTAAAAACTCACTAAACGACTGTTCTTATCAAAATATTACGAAAAAAAGAACCGTTGTACTACCCAAACAAAGGTCGCGAAGCCGAGTCATTTTCAATCAGTTGTGGCTTAACACAGCTTATTGACGAACCAACACGGATCCCTGATCGAGACGGAGCGTTCGCCAGTCTTCTTGATCTGTTTTTAACCACCAATTCGGAGATTAACACGGTCAGCGTAAATCCGCCGTTAGGTTCTTCCATACTATAAACTACTTTCGACATCGAGTGTTCTACCAATCAGTGACAAAGAGACGCCTAAACCGCGCAAGATTTGGCACTACAAGTCTGCTAAATGGGAAGATCTCATGGAATATTTTCGAACTTTCCCTTGGCTAGACGTTTGTTTTCGATCCGACGACCCATCTGACTGCGCCAGGGAGGTTTCCGATGTTATTTTGGCCGGTATGGAGGCTTACATCCCTTTTTCGAAGAAATGCCCTCCCAACGGCAAGCCTTGGTTTGACCGCAAATACAAAGAAGCTTTTGCTTCTAAACACCTTGCATACCGACAATGGCATGAATCGTAACACATTTGTTCGTGCCAGGAACAGATGCAAAGAGGCTATAGACGAAACCAAGGAGGTACACAATCAACGGATTAGAAACAAACTTCTCGCTTGTCCCGAAAATTCCAGGTCCTTTTGTTCGGTCGCTAAAATTTCACCAAATCCACCATACAACCACTCACACGGCCAGATAATTCTATTGCAACGACACCTGTTGAGAAAGCGAACTTGTTGGCTGAACTCTTTGCTTCACATTCTACTGTCGATTTCCAAGGAAAAACACCACCTACTATTCCCATAGTGCAGTCAAGGATGCCCGATGTTGTCTTCAGACAGCGTATCATAAAGCGTATACTGATGAAGCTATACACCAAAAAGGCCTCTGCCCTGACGGAATACCTGCCATAGTTCATAAAAACTGGGCGAGGAAACTAACACCAGTTTTCTGTAGACTTTTCAACCTATCCTACAGAAAGGGAATAGTTCCTTCCTGCTGTAAATGTGCTACAGTTCAGCCGATACCTAAAAAAGGCTAGAAGACCTTGCCAAATAACTACCGACTAATCGCACTGCTTTCAATAATATCGAAAGTCATGGAAAATGCTATCAATCAGCATCTTCTAAAATATCTTGAAGGATTTAACATTATTAGCGATCACCAGTATGGCTTTCGTAAAAATAGATCAACAGGAGATCTTCTGACTTATGTAACACATGTCTGGAACAACGCAATTGAACACTTTGGAGAATCTCGAGCAGTTGCTCTTGACATATCCATGGCATTCGACCGTGTTTGGCACGATGGGCTGTTGGCTAAGCTACGTTCTTATGGTATGTCTGAAAGGTTCTGTTTGTGGCTCTCATGTTTCCTCAAAGAGCGTTCTTTACGAGTGGCAGTCGACGGATTTCTTTCTAACACCTTCACTATCAACGCAGGTGTACCCCAAGGCTCCATACTGTCTCCTACTCTCTTTCTCATTTACATTAACGATCTGCTGGAAAAGACCGAGGATTCAATCTACAGCTTTGTAGATGACAGTACACTTATCTCTTCATTCACTTTGAACTCTCGGACATCGGCTACTCAGACGAATATCCGCAGACAGCAGGAAGTCATTCAAGTTAACAAAGACCTGGAAGAAATTCTATCTTGGGGTGACAGTAAGCAAGTGGAATTTAACGCTACAAAACCCAGGCGGAAGTTTTTTCTAAAAAAGTTAACGTTGTTGAACCCGACATAGTTATGTCGGGGTACTCCATCCCTCTAACATCGTCACTCAATTTCTTGGGCGTTAATTTTGGAGCAAATATGTCCTGGCACGAACATGTTGCAGGCATAGCAAGGAGAGCTTCTCAAAAGTTGGGAATATTATTTCGAACCAGAAAGCTTTACACTCCACAACAACTGTTGATTCTTTACAAAGCTCAAATTCGACCAACTATGGAATACTGCTCCCATGTTTGGAGCTCCGCGCCCAAACATACACTGCATTTGTTAGATTCTTTTCAGAGAAGAGCTGTTCGTCTGATTGGAGACCCGGAACTGACCGACGGCCTTGATTCGCTGGAACATCGAAGAACGGTTGGCGACTTAAGCCTATTCTACAAGTACTTTCATGGAAAATGTTCGAAGGATGTGGCCCGCTTAATTCCTCCCAGAGCGGTGCATGTTAGAAGTACACGTCGCGCTAATTCTTCACATCCGTATGAGGTTCAGCTTGTTACTCCTCGTACAACGCTCTTCAAGCAGTCTTTTATATGGAGAACATCATCCCTTTGGAATAATTTGCCCAGGACTGTGTTTCCCACCGAGTACAATCTACGGCGATTCAAGAACAACGTGAATCGCTTTCTTCGCACACGTGTCGCTCCTGTAGCGCTTTAGGGACTTCCCTGTAGCACGTGTGCTAGACCCATAAAAAAAAATATGAGAACGCTGAGAAGCATCAAAGAGATAGAGTAACCAGCCAATCAATAAGACAGGAATTTAAAATACAAGATAGGTCAGAGCTCGGCCGAGAAACTGGAGGGATCATATAGACCGAATGGGACCAGAGCGGCTAGAAAAGTGGGCAAAATCAGAAAAGCCGAACCCTGTCGCTCAATAGGAAGACCACCTAAGAGGTGGCATGAATGCTGGACATCTTGAGACGAAAGCTAAAATAAAAACAGAAATAACAGGACTCATCCTACTGTAAGAGGAAGAAGAAGAATATTATACATTTTCCCTGCAATGAATTTTTTTTGAGAAAGAATATTTGAAATAAATTAAATAATGAACTGAAATGCTAAATGGTACCCAATTAATTGCAGGTAATATAGATTCCTGAGAAGTACTTGTCAATTTTAGTATTCAAAGATATATAAGGAAAAAAATCAAGAATCTATTCGTCATATTTTATTTTTAAATAAGCGCAACCTGATGAATAAAATCTAGCACAAAATCTAAAACTTTTATAAAACCAGACAGGGAAAAGTTATAACAAGTTAGGAGAAGTTATCGTATAGTTTATGTAGTTCTGATTGGCGGTTATATTTAAAACTTTAAAACGACTACGTAAGTTATACTTTACGGTTTAATCAAAATGTAAAACTTATGTATGATAAAATATGGATATTATAAGTCGTATTTTAAAATATTTGTATAATTTTTGTGCCATATCGACATTTATGTAAAGAAATGAAGGTTCAATATTGTTATGTAATGATATACACGTTACAAAATAAGAAAATATGAGTAAATATTTTGGTATGTGATACAGAAATTATTATTTATAAATGTAAGAATTTTTCTGAAATATATGTTAAAATCAAACATTGTATAATCTTTGATTGAATATTGATAATTATAATTCACCACAGAGATTGTGTATCATACTTTAGTAAATTGTGAATAGCATAACAGGGGAACAGCTGTTTTGGTGTCGAGGTTTTTTGAGCTGATTCTATATCAATTTGATGTCCTGAATTCAAATAACGTATTCATTTGCACCTAGGAGCTCAAATTTTTAAGATATACAATTTTAGAGAAATACAAGTTACATTATTGTAACTCAAATCCGTAAGTGTAGTAAACAAAAGTAGATACGAAATTTTTATTTTAGTTATACAAAATACAATATTATGTCGTACTTACAAACAAAAAAAAAACATTGAAGAAATGAAATAGTCACTCAACACTTGGAAAGCTTTTTTTCCGCGACATTCTTGAATGTTTTTTTAAACAGTCCCTTTTTAAACTCCAACAGTAATCTGCCATCATGTGCATGTCCCATCTTCCTTGGTAGCGGTCCTCCATAACTTTAATATCTTGGTGAAATCTTTCACCTTGTTCCTCACTCATGTCTCCTAAATTTTCTGGAAAGTGGCTGTGTAAATAGTGTATTTTAATACTCATATTGCACCCTAAGGATTTGAAACTATTAAGCATCTTGTTAACCATTTCAACATAGTTTTGAGCTTTATGTTTGCCTAGAAAATTTTCTACAACTGCAACAAATGATGTCCAAGCCTCTCGTTCAACTTGATTCATTGAGTTTATGAAGGCAGGATCCTTAATTAATTGTCTTATTTGTGGGCCGTCAAATATCCCTGCTTTGAGTTTTTCTGTGCTCAACTGATGCATTTTTACCCCTATATATGCAAAACAAGACCCATTCTTATCAAGAGCCTTTACAAATTGCTTCATTAAGCCCAACTTTATATGTAACGGAGGAAGTATGATTTTTTCTCTTTCAACCAAAGCGTCGTTAATGACATTCTTTTCCCCAACGTCCATGTTTTCTCTCTGAGGCCAATCTTTTCTAACCCAGTGGTGTGTTTTGTCCCTACTATCCCAGAGGCACAAGAAACACGGATATTTCGTGTAACCACTTTGCTGCCCAAGAAGAAAGTTTACCATTTTTAAGTCTACACAAATCATCCATTGATGTTCGTAATACTTTATCTTCTGCAAGACCAAAGCTATGGTATTATATTCTTTTTTCAGTTTCGTTGAGTGAGCTAGTGGTATTGAACCATATTTATTCCCATTATGTAGAAGGACACATTTTAAACTTCGCTTTGAACTGTCAATAAATAGGCGCCAATCATCTGGAATATATTCAGAAAGTCCCATTTCTTTCATGAGTCCCCTAATTTCGTGACAAAATACAAGATTGTCTTCTTGAGAAAAGAATGGTAGCAGATCTTTTTCTCTTGTACGGTAAAAGGTAATTTTGGTTCCTTGTTCCAGTAAATTTTTGTCGTTCAACCTAGAAGCCAGTACTTCAGAAGCTTTTTTCGATAAATTGAGATCCCTGGTGAGATCATTTAATTCATTTTGATTGAAGCGTTGAGGAACTGATGACGTCCCCTCATAGTCACTGTTAGTTTCATTAGCATCAGAACTTTTATTAGCATCAGAAGAGCGATCAGAGGGAAAATATTCGTCATCAGAGATATGTGGTAGCTGATGAAATGTTGGAATCGGTATTTCATCTGGGTGCGGGATAGGGCGTATTGCCGAGTCTAAATTGGGATAAGTCCACTTACTGCGGTTATTTCGATTGATTCCATTAGTATTTACTAAACAGAAATAACAATCATTGAAGTGGTTTTTTGGTTCTCTCCAAACCATTGGTACGCCGAATTTTAGACATTTTCTTTTCCCGGTAGTCCACTGCCGTAAATGCTCTGTACAAGTTTTACATGCGAGATGCGGGGCCCACGTTTTGTCCTGATCACCAAGCTTAACTCCAAAGTATCCAAGATACGCTTGCTTTACAAAGTCAGTAATAGTTTGTCTGTTTTATTGAAACATGTATTCTCCGCATATATAGCAAAACACATCAGGTTGATTTACACAACTTCTTCTTGAACTGGAACCTGAACTCATTTTAATTCTGTTCAATAACACAAAAAACACTCTTTTCTTAACATAAAATAACACGCCGAATTCGATCTACTCTCATTAGTAAGAACGCACAAACTGACGAGACTTACCCGAGTTAGGTGATTAAAAGGGTCAGTTCAGATACCTGATAGGCAATGGTTCCACTATTTATAGATTTACCTGGAATTTACTCAATTACAGACTGACAATAAAACCATTGCACCTACATTAATGAATATATAATAATTTTAGAACTCTCATAAATGAATATACTGAATAAAAACCACATTGGTAGATAAGTTGATGTATCTAAAAAAGTAGAGCTGATAGCGAAAAACGGATTGCATGTATAGATTTAGCGTCCCAAATATAGTTAAAATCAGCTCTAAAATCCCAGGCACCAAAACAAAAATATTTTTTTGTTGCCCTGTGTAATCGATCTTCAGAAATAACTATCATAACAAGTGTAAATGATTGATACTAAACTGATTGATACTAAACTGATGAAGTTTTTTTCTCTTCAGATCATCAATGATCTTTCAGGTTTCATGAAGCTTCCTGGTACCTGTTTTATAACCCTTTCCGGTAATCTAGATTTCCTCATTCTGTGTACAGGACCGCACCCTCTTAGTTACTCTTTCCGAACATCCACTCTCATGTCTTGTCAAATTCTATGGTTCCTAGGTGTCTCTAGTATTCGTCTCAAAACATCTATTTCAATGGACTCAAGCCTCCTTTGGTTGTTTTCCTTTATCCTCCATGTTTTTGCAGCATAGCATATTTTCAATAATCGTTTCTATGATATTGTTATATTTTCACTTCTTTTCAATCTCATTCAAACAACTAACTATTTTGCTTGCTTTTGTAATTTTTTTTAATCGGAATCATCTGTTCCTGTTATATCAAACTCTACTCCTAAGTAGGTATAATTAGTACAAATTTATTGTTATTATTTCGTCTCAAGTCGGATATTTGTTGATCCTCCTATGACAACATATTTTATTTTATATTTAAGCAAGAGTCCCCCCCTTTTTCTTTAATTTTGGACTTATATTTTAAAGAGTATAAGTAATATTCTTTTCTTAAGTCTTTATTTATGACAAACCCACATGAAATTCCATTGTATATTTTGATTTTTAGTATTTACCAGCTATAAAACTCAACTTATCCCCGAAGAATTTTTCCATATCTCCAACTTATCGTAATGGTTACTGATATACTTACATAATTGGAGTCACTGCTTATTCCTCTGGTATAGAATCACCCTTTAGAAACTGATTCACGTACTAAGTTAGCCTTTTAAATAGTTTTATGCTACATTTTACAAGTTCTTCAGGGATTCCTTCTTGACCGGGAGCACGGCTATGTTGTGTACTACTTTCTTAACAGTTCTAACTTTAATGTAGATTTCTTCATCAGTATTTAGAAATTGTTATGGTTATTTTACCGTTAATTCATATCTATCCTCGGTTAACAATTCTTCCTAATACCGAATTCAATTTTTCCATAGGTATAACTTGGACGTCACCGCACTTTTTTTTCGAAATTTTACTTTTTGGATAAATTTCCACGTTTCTTAACACTTCTTCTCATATAAATACATATTCATTTCTTGACATTTTCTCCCACATTTATCTCTTAGCTTTTATTATTACTCTTTTAAGTGCGAAGACATTTAATAAGAAAATTGTTTTAATAAGACTTATTCCGTAGTATCAATTATTCTGTTCTATGTCTGTTCTGCCATAGTTTTGTTGCTGCAACTCCTATATTTTAATTCCAATGCTGGGGCTCTTTATGTTATTTCTGTAGATTTTTGCAATGAGTTATTTACATCTTAGTTTTTTCAAGTAAACTTAATTACTTACTATCTTATTCGCCATGTATGGCTGATATTGTTTTTGTTTCCTGGATTGATACATCTATCTTTTTGTTATGTGAAAATACATACATATATATATATATATATATATATATATATATATATATATATATATATATATATATATATATATATATGTATATATATATATATATATATATATATATATATATATATATATATATATATATATATATATATATATTATATATATATATATATATATATATATATATATATATATATATATATATATATACTGTTTCCGCATTGACCGTATACAACAAATAGTAAAATAAAATAAAATAAAAATTTATAACGTGAGGATCGCCCCTCTCGGAAAGGCAATGGCAAACCACCCTCAATTTAGCCTTTCGAAAATGGCATTAAACTGTAAATCTCTTCATTTGTGGAATATACTTAAAAAAGTACCGACCACAGGCAAGGACGAGCGCCTATGTCTGTATCGGATATAGTACTTCAAGAAAAAGAAGTGTGCTGTATCCATGTATAAGTATGGATACCGTTAATTATTTTTAATTGTTTTTTCTGACAAATTTCTGTCTGTTCCCATTATGATTTTGATTTGATTCTGCATCGGATCCTATAATCTGGCTTTTTAATTGATGACCAATTATACCGTTTCATTCTTCAAGCACTATCAATTCCCTTGTTTTCATTCAGACATTGCATATAAACCAAACATTGTTTCATGTGCTTGATTTATTGTGAATTTGGTATATTTTGTCAACCGTATCAAAATCGGTGATCTTTTGCTGGTAATCCTTGTGCAGGCATGAGAGAGGCCTGTCTTAATTCCTTGGTGTTTGGGTGCGCCACTGAATATGTGTACTTAGTTATTTAAAATTTTTGGAAAATTTGGAGTAAAGAAATACCATAACTTCATTTCGTTATAATTTTTCTGTCAAGATAGAACGGTTTAATTAGGTGGTTTAAAACAATATCTCTAGACGTATTTAAAAATTTCATATCTTTGCGAATGCTAAAAACAAATCGATATTCCGAAAAAAATTTCGGAATATGGTTTGTTACTTGATTGGTCACTACAACAGAATGTCGAGAATTTGCAAATGCAAAATGACCAACAAATAAAGATCCCATGAATGCTATATTCCATGCCTCTCCTCCTACGACTATAGTTTCTGAGCCTATACTGCAAATTCTCGAAATGCTAAAAACATCTTGAGTTTTTAAATATTTCTATTTTAATAAGTTTATAATTATACTCTAAATAAAAATTTCCTAAAAAATTTTTCAATGGCTGACTTTTCAAAAAACTTTTGATATAATAGTATTACAAATTTCAAACTTCGAACCAAATAAGTGCAATGCAATAGTTGAAAATATTTTATGGAACTCTTATTGCAAATACGTATAAGGTAGTTTTTGGTATTTGGTAATGAGGTTTCTGTATCACTGACAAGTCAATAAAATTTAATTAATAATTACATAAACGCTAATAATATTAGTCCATAAAATATTGTAAAACTGGCCTCAGCAGTTTTTTTTTTGGAAGTACAACCCCATTAAAGTAAACAAATGGGTTTTGAGGTTACATAGTGTAAGACCGGCAAATTGCGTTAACTTGTTTTTATATTATGACAAGAAATACAATATATATATATATATATATATATATATATATATATATATATATATATATATATATATATATATATATATATATATATATATATATATATATAATGGTAGTACATTCGAGCATCCTCAGAGATAGTATTCTATTGATTTTTTTTAGAGTCGGGATAATTGAAGTTGCGACTATCTATTTGGTCTTTAAGGGACCCATTGAAATGACTTTGAAAAATATAAATATATGAATAAATCGTTGACACATGATCCAATATTTATTATCCTAAATTAAAAGTGACGAACTGACAAATAATTACTAAGTCTCTTAGTAAATCCGAGTCTTCAGCTCTAAATTATTGTCTCAAATTTCTAACAATATACCATTCCGTTTTTCAAACAATAGACTTTTCATGTAGCGTTTCATACTACACAATTTAGGTAATGTGTCGTCCAGGCTATCTAATTTCAAGAAGTGCTCTGTATGATGGAATGAATTTATTCTTGGACATTTCTGCGAATGATGTTTTTTTTTCAAGAAGGTTACACAATGAGAATGTTCAATAATAAGTGCTTTTGAAAAATATTCCTCAGCTGTCCTGTGGAACGTTAATTGTAAATTTTCTTCTGTTTAGAATCGTCATGTTGTATAACCCCATGTAAATAAAACATTACTAATTAAGCAGCTATTCAAATGACGTAGTTATGGCGCCTAAGTAAACATGTATTTCATATTGAAAAGCATATTTATAAAGAAAATACACCAAGGACGCATAAACAGGCGAGTGATATAGATATTATGGTCTAATATCAAGTTTAATATTCATCTGGTAAACATCCAAAAGGTGAAATTACGAAAATGAAGAATAAATTATTTTATTATTAGACCCTGTCAGCTAAATGATTTGAACCCATTGTGATTAGGGAGCACAATATAATATTGGTCATTCTTTTACAAACCGTACACCTATTTTGACTTCGTATTTTTGATTTTCCTGAAAAAATGTTTATGGTTTGTATATATGAAATTAGTCGACACACACATCGAGATTTTTTTTCCAAAACAAATTTTACAAAATATGGATGTTATAAATTATCGTAGTCCATTAATCGGTGTCACATTAAAAAAGCAATACCTCCGGATCTATTTGTCGTATAAACTTCGTTCTTCCGCCACTTTATGTTGGCTTCTGCAGAGTATAGCTGTGGAATTTTTTAAGTGTTTATTTATAAAAAATAATGACAATGAAATTATTTAAATAGTTTTCTCAAGTTTTCCCCCAAAACTTATAAAATCGAAAGCAATAAAATTATATTCACTATATTTTAATCTAAAAAACCCATATTGTTGAAAAGTGTGGTCTCTATTAGGTCGGAAAGTATTAAATAATTTCGAGCAGACATCACGGGCCGCACAGAGTTCTAACGGAGTCTTATTAACGTTTATGCCTATTTCTTGCTTTGGAATACGAATATATAATAATCGCTGGGGGCCAATCGTAACCATTGACTTGTGACACGTGCAGTTGTGAAAGAGCATGGTTTATTTGGGGCCGCATTTTTGCGATTTCTGCCTTCAAATGCACCTATAAATTTATATCATATTCGCTATTAATGATTTTTCCCGTCTCAGTATAGCCGATAATAATTATTCCATGCACATCCCAAAATACAGAGGCCAAAACCTTCCTAGCCGACTGTTATGTCTTTGGTCGTTTCAGGAGGCTTTCACCAGCTGCTGTCCATTCAGCTGACTGCCGATTTGATTCCGGTATGTAGTGGTGGAGCCATGTTCCTTCCATTGTCACATATCGCGTGAATAAATCCTTTTTCATGCTCCTTCTTCTGTTCAAACGAAACCTAAGTAGAGGTGAATAGAGCCACTTTCTCATATTATCAGCAGTCTTTGCAAAATAGGCTTAAATAGGTCCAAACAGCGCTCTGAGTCATCAACACGTTGTTGTTTTTGGTCCATTGTGAGCAAACGCGGTACCCATTCCGAACAGAGCTTTCTTTTGCCCAAATGTTCATGCCAAATATGATCAACATGTTTTTTCGATATCTTTAGGGTGTTAGCTATTTCACGCAATTCCACTTTACGGTGATCCAAGACAACTTTGTGGATTTTTTTATGTTTTCCGGTGTAACCACATCATTTGGGCATCTAGAGCATTCAGCATCATTTGTAGCTGTAGGATAGCATTTAAATTCAGCATACCAGTAAACGATGATTCATTTTCCAGCCACAGAGTCCCCGTTACACCTATCAAGTCATTCCTTTGCTTGAACAGTATTTTTTCCCATCAAAAAATAGTGTTTAAGCAACACACGAAATTCGATTTTTTCTATTGTTTTGAAAACATGAAAAGTAGCGTCACTAAAACCACTATAACTTGTAAACTAATCGTCAAAATGTCATGAAACTTTGAAACGTATCGTTCGAAGGTTGGTACTTCCTAAAAATAATATGGATTTTTTTGAAAAGGTCGACATCTATATGTCAGACCGAAAAAACTTTTCAGCCTACGTATTATAATACTTTTTGCTTTTGAGCGATATTGCTCAAGGTGCAGAGATGAAAGGGTTGGGGTTGATAAATTTTATATGTTTTTTTTTCCTGGTTTCTTGTTGAGATAACAACTAATAAACATTTATAGTAACACAAAAAAAGGGGTCAAAGGTTTTTGCAGCCAAGAAATTAAGGTTATTTTTTTTCGTTACTTTTAATCTTAAGCCAAGAAGGAGTTGAAAGGAGTGGGGGGTCGTTATATATTGTATCGTTTCAGTAGAATCTTGAAATTTTTATCAGGTTTTTGGTTACAGAAATTAACAAATTTAAAGCTTATTATTTATAGTAAAATATACATATAAGGGACTAATGGGGTGGGGTAGGGGGTACTTCACATATATCGTGTTCTATGTCCTTTTCAGGGTTCTTCGACTGTAGGAATATGAAAATGAATTTATTTTTCATTATTTCCAATGCTAATAGGTGAAGGGGGTAAAAGATGGAAAAATCTTGTATAGTTTTAATATAACAATGAACAATTTTTTTCAGGTGTTTCAAAAGGAAGAATGAGTAAATTTTAGGAGTCGTTTATAATAAAACATATAAAGGGCTAAAGGGGTAGAGAAGGAAGATAGACGAGTATTTATTATGTTGTAGGTCTTTTTCGGAATTAATTTAGTCAAGGAATCAAAATGTTATATTTTTTTTTTGGTTATTCTCATTGTTAACATGGGAAGAGGGTGGGAAGGGTGGGGGGGGGTTCTTGTATCGTTTCAATAGTATTATGAGAATCTTTCCTGGTTCTTGATTGTGAAATTAAATAATTATTGTAAAATACATTTTTTATAGCAGAATATATATTGGGTAAAAGAGGTGAGTTAGGGAGCTAGAAGAATAAACGCGTATATATCGTAATAGAAGTATACTATTTTAGTGTTCTTGTTTTTCTATAGTTTTTAACTATGTAAGAAATAGTATATAGAAGGGATTGAGATTTGAATACAGAGTAACCTAAAAAAATGTTGAGTTTAATGTAGAACCAGTTTTAGACATATAAAAGTTGACGGAGACGTACTTATGGCACAGCACGTAAATTGGTTCCTGTGGTGCAGCTCATGCGTTGCTTCGATTTTCCCGCCTTGGTGGGTGTCGGCTTACTCGCCAGTACAACACTTTTGGCAGATCCATATTCGGTTGCCCGGTCTTCATCGTTCTGGTCGAGTTGCCATTTCTTGCAACGTCGTCGACCGTTGCGTCGTTCGCCCGATTATTCTTTTATTGGTCTACCGTTGTTTGGGATGTTTTTATTGTTTTGTGGTGTCAGAAGCTCAAAGTGTCTCGACATTGAGTTGTCTGTTAGTAGAAGGTAAATAGTTTCGGTGTGTTTTCCTATGATTTTTATTGTTGGTCTGTCCCTAAAAGTTATTTTTGTATCTCTTGTTCTTTGTTGTTTTGAGAAGATATGAAAGTTGCTTTTTTCGGTATTCCGAGAGGACTTGTTCCATAGGTGACATTTTTCCTCATATAGTTATAGTAGTTATTGAAGTCTTTCATATCGTCGTCTTCAATTAATGAAAATGTCTGAAGTTCCGACCAGTTTTGTTGTATATATCTTAAAACAACCTCTCGGAATCTTTCATGATAGTTTTGGTGGCCATATAAATGTAAGCTAACTGTACGGAAAAGGCAATTTCCATCACCTACAATGTCAAATCTGGTAAAACTATCGGGAGTAGTTTCGGCTGAGGGGGTTGTTTGGATCGTCTGTAGTTGTTGTTGTTGCGGTGGTGCTGTAGCTGTTTATACAACAGGGGTCCGCCTCCTCAACACCCTGCCATTACCACTAATATAATTATTAATATTCGACATAGTGTTCCCATGAATATCCCAGGAAGGAAGGGTCGACTGTGGAAGAGCCTGGATACCACAGCAAGGCTACTTACTCTCACAGGGTGCCCGGTATCCGGAGGAACCGTTCGCGAGTCATAAACGCTGAGCCATTCATCTTCTCGGCACGGTACACACCTTAAGATTGCGCTTTTGTTACACATAATCTGGACAACACAAGACAGCACAACATGACTCAGGTACCTCGGGATCGTCAAAACCCGTACTAGGAGAATCCTGGGTTTCCCCTATCCCCTGAGGTTACTTACTCATTGTATTTGTGAATGAACTATCCTCTCAAATATTTTTTCTTTAGGTCTTAGGGATTTTATAATACGAAAAACATATTTTTCTAACTTTCAGCTTCATAATAAATAATATTAAATATCACAAAATTAATAAAATCTATCCATATATTATCAAAAAGGTTTATTTTCATTTGCACATCAATAAGTATTTTGCAATTGTTTGTCCGTATCGTATACCGTCGAGTTTCGTTGGCACGGATTATATATCTTGTTTGATTTGATTTGAATATATATATATATATATATATATATATATATATATATATATATATATATATGGTATATACATATATATGGTTGCATATTGGACTCATAGCTCAAGGTTATCCCTTTATACAATTTATAACAAATTATTGATACTATGTATAACTTCACTGATAATTAAATAGTTTACTAGTGTAATTTAAATATGAAATCAATAAAAATATTTTATTAAGAACAGCTATTGTAATACGTTATGCAATGTATACCAAATAAAATAACAAATTAGAAACGTACCTTGTTTAAATAATCAAAAATTTATTGATTAACTTCCCTTTTTAAATCATATCAAACAAAAAAATATATATACTGTGCCAACGAAATTAAAATGTAGACGATGCATATCAACTGTTACAGGTGTATTAACAAAACATATTAATTTGCAAATTAAAATAGATCATTTTTAAATTATACTAGTTAAATATTTAGTTATTATTGAAGTTACACTTTGTATTAATAATTTTTAATCAATGTTCTAACGGAATAAGCATATACACATATATATATATATATATATATATATATATATATATATATATATATATATATATATACATATATATATATATATATATATATATATATATATATATATATATATATATACATATATATATATATATATATATATATATATATATATATATATATATATATATATATAATATATATATATATATATATATATATATATATATATATATATATATATATATATATATATGTATATATGTATATATATATATATATATATATATATATATATATATATATATATATATATATATATATATATATATATATATATATATATATATATATATATATATATGTATATATATACATATATATATATATATATATATATATATATATATATATATATATATATATATATATATATATATATACATATATACGAAAAACATATTTTTCTAACTTTCAGCTTCATAATAAATAATATTTAAATATCACAAAATTAATAAAATCTATCCATATATTATCAAAAAGGTTTATTTTCATTTGCACATCAATAAGTATTTTGCAATTGTTTGTCCGTATCGTATACCGTCGAGTTTCGTTGGCACGGATTATATATCTTGTTTTGATTTGATTTGAATATATATATATATATATATATATATATATATATATATATATATATATATGGTATATACATATATATTGTTGCATATTGGACTCATAGCTCAAGGTTATCCCTTTATACAATTTATAACAAATTATTGATACTATGTATAACTTCACTGATAATTAAATAGTTTACTAGTGTAATTTAAATATGAAATCAATAAAAATATTTTTATTAAGAACAGCTATTGTAATACGTTATGCAATGTATACCAAATAAAATAACAAATTAGAAACGTACCTTGTTTAAATAATCAAAAATTTATTGATTAACTTCCCTTTTTAAATCATATCAAACAAAATATATATACTGTGCCAACGAAATTAAAATGTAGACGATGCATATCAACTGTTACAGGTGTATTAACAAAACATATTAATTTGCAAATTAAAATAGATCATTTTTAAATTATACTAGTTAAATATTTAGTTATTATTGAAGTTACACTTTGTATTAATAATTTTTAATCAATGTTCTAACGGAATAAGCATATACACATATATATATATATATATATATATATATATATATATATATATATATATATATATATATATATATATATATATATACATATATATATATATATATATATATATATATATATATATATATATATACATATAT
Source organism: Pachyrhynchus sulphureomaculatus (assembly GCA_019049505.1). Lineage (NCBI taxonomy): Eukaryota > Metazoa > Arthropoda > Insecta > Coleoptera > Curculionidae > Pachyrhynchus > Pachyrhynchus sulphureomaculatus. Next base: position 66,373,871 of record CM032449.1, read on the forward strand.
ATATATATATATATATATATATATATATATATATATATATATATATATATATATATATATATATATATATATATATATATATATATATATATATATATATATATATATATATATGTATATATGTATATATATATATATATATATATATATATATATATATATATATATATATATATATATATATATATATATGTATATATATATATATATATATATATATATATATATATATATATATATATATATATATATATATATATATATATATATATATATATGTATATATATACATATATATATATATATATATATATATATATATATATATATATATATATATATATATATATATACATATATATATATATATATATATATATATATATATATATATATATATATATATATATATATATATATATATATATATATATATATATATATATATATATATATATATATATATATATATATATATATATATATATATATATATATATATATATACATATATACATATATACATATATATACATATATACGAGGCTGGTTTGAAAAGTCCGTGCAAAGTCCGAGAGATGGCACCACCGGCGCGTATCGAGGTCATGTTTAGTTAGTAGCATCTCTTGAATGAACGCATACCAAGTTTCAACCATATTGGTCTATTTCTTTGTGTTTGGCATTCGTGTGAATCAAGGAAGTCGAGTGAATTTCAAGAAATGGACGAAAAAGAATTTCGTGTGGTGATTAAACATTACTTTATGAAAGGCAAAACGCCTCAGGAGACTAAAGAGAAGCTTGATAAACATTATGGTGACTCTGCACCTTGGATTAGAACAGTTTATAAGTGGTTTCAAAATTTTCGGACTGGCCATATGGGCACAAGTGACGCTGAACGTTCTGGACGTCCTGTGGAGGTTACGACTCCAGAAATCATTAATCAAATCCATGATATGGTGATGGATGACAGAATGGTTAAGGTGCGTGAGATTGCTAGTGCTGTGGGCATCTCGACTGAACGGGTACATAATATTTTGCATAAACATTTGGACATGAGAAAGCTATCCGCAAGATGGGTGCCGCGATTGCTCATGCTTGACCAAAAACGGAATAGTGTGAAGTGTTACAAGGATGGTTTGCAGCTGTTCCAGAAGAATCCGGAGGACTTTAAGCGTCGTTTCGTCACTGTGGGTGAAACATGGATACATTACTATACTCCTGAGACCAAACAACAATCTAAACAATGGGTTACCAAGGGAGAATCTGCACCAAAAAAGGCGAAGACCGTTCCTTCGGCCGGAAAGGTTATGGCGACTGTCTTTTGGGATTCGCAAGGGATAATCCTCATCGACTATCTGGAAAAGGGTAAAAACTTTTACAGGTGAATATTATTCATCGTTATTGGACCGTTTGGAAACCGAGCTCCAAGAAAAACGCCCGCGATTGGCCCACAAGAAAGTCCTTTTCCATCACGACAACGCACCAGCACACACCTCAGCAGTTGTGGTGGCAAAATTAATGGAAATAGGATTCCAACTCGTTTCACATCCCCCCTATTCTCCAGACTTGGCTCCCTCGGACTACTATTTGTTCCCCAATTTGAAGAAATGGCTGGCGGGACAAAGATTTTATTCAAACGAGGAGGTGATTGCAGACACTAATGGATATTTTGCAGACTTGGACAAATCCTATTATTCGGAAGGGGTCAACAAACTAGAACATCGTTGGACGAAGTGTATAAGCCTAAAAGGAGACTATGTTGAAAAATAAAAAAGGTTTACCCCAAACACATAAGCAGTTTTTATTTTTGCACGGACTTTTCAAACCAGCCTCGTATATATATATATATATATATATATATATATATATATATATATATATATATATATATATATATATATATATATATATATATATATATATATATATATATATATATATATATATATATATATATATATATGTATGTATGTATGTATATATATTCATATAATTATCAATATAATAAACGCAAGATTTTAACAAAATCTAAGTTTCTATGTTTTTATTTTGTGAAATTCTAAAACTAAATTATGCATGAAAATATTGTCCATTGTGTGTTGAAAAAAGAACTGGACGTTGGTCGGCTCCTGTCTACTATTGTTTCATATTAGATAAAGAAATAGTTTTTGTTAGAGAATTTGTTTAACACAAATACTCCCCTCAATCATTCGTAATACTGATATTAGAGACTTAATTTCCCAGGGGATGACTCGTTCAAAAACAGATGGCACAAAAAAATTACATTAATATATATTACATTTAAAAGAGTTAAAGCCTCAACGGACAGCATATTTATTTCCTCAGATATTCCTTAAATAGCTCATAAAATAAAAGTTTACCCAAAAATTTAACTAAGTTGGGAATGTGGAATCTTTGGCACAATGATACTACTCAGTATATATCACCACTACACCAAACACTTTATTTTTGCACTCGACGCGCGTTTCGCTAACCATGTTAGCTTCATCAGGAGCGATGATTGACTGTCAATCATCGCTCCTGATGAAGCTAACACGGTTAGCGAAACGCGCGTCGAGTGCAAAAATAAAGTGTTTGGTGTAGTGGTGATATATACTGAGTAGTACCAAAAATTTAAGATATTTTGTTGCCCAGGGGATCACACGAATGATACAGAGACATTTCTAGATTTTTTTTGATAATTTAAAACCGGCTTTGTTATTTACGATTTTCCAGAATTTTAGTTTCAAAATTTTTGCATACGGGAAAAACTTGTTTTTGACTTGAAACAAATTTTACCATTAAAATTAAAAATGAAATTTATGGAAATCCAGCTTTTTAGTACTCAGTAAAATTTACAAGGTTGGTTTACAGTTTTTGAGTTCAGTGAATACAGTGTACTTTTTAGTACATTCATCGAATGTAAGGCCTTGCAGCTTGCAGGTGCTCTGCAAAGTTGATATACCAGTTATTTCCGGATGTTTGTCTTTTAATGACTATTATTATTTGTTTTTTTTTTTATGAAGTTATTTTGGTGCCTGTTATTAAAATTAGTATAATTTTTTAATTATCTGCTGGGAAAAATTTTTAATAAGAAACCCAGCTTAAACCGGAATGTGAGGTTAAACACAGTTACTACATTGCTGTTCACATTTTAATAGGTTTCTAAACAAGTTTCCTAAATAAATTTAATAATAAAAAAAATATTCTCAAAATTGTTACCTATATATATATATATATATATATATATATATATATATATATATATATATATATATATATATATATATATATATATATATATATATATATATATATGTATGCTTATTCCGTTAGAACATTGATTAAAAATTATTAATACTAAGTGTAACTTCAATAATAACTAAATATTTAACTAGTTTAATTTAAAAATGATCTATTTTCGTTTGCAAGTTAATATGTTTTGTTAATATGCCTGTAACAGTTGATATGCATCGTCTACATTTTAATTTCGTTAGAACAGAATATTTATTTTGTTTGATGTGATTTAAAAAGAGAAGTTAATCAATAAATTTTTGATTATTTAAACAAGGTACGTTTCTAATTTGTTATTTTATTTGGTATACATTGCACAATGTATTACAATAGCTCTTCTTTATAAAATATTTTTTCCGTGAAAAAATTGATTTCATTTTTAAATTAAACTAGTAAACTATTTAATTATCAATGAAGTTATACATAGTATCAATAATTTGTTATAAATTGTATAAAGGGATAAACATGAGTTATGGGTCCAATATGCAGCCATATATATGTATATACTATATGTATATTTTCAAATCAAATCAAACAAGATATATACTCCGTGTCAACGAAATTCGACGGTCTACGATACAGATAAACAATTGCAAAATACCTATTGATGTGCAAATGAAAATAAACCTTTTTGATAATATATGGTTAGATTATTAATTTTGTGATATTTAATATTATTTATTATGAAGCTAAAAGTTACAAAAATATGTTTTTCGTGTTATAAAATCCTTAAAACCTAAAGAAAAAAATTTCAGAGGATAGTTTTTTCACAAATACAATAAATAAGTAACCTCAGGGGCTAGGGGAAACCCAGAATTCTCCTAGTACGAACATTGACGATCCTGAGGTGCCTAAGTCATGTTGTGCTGTCTTATGTTGTCTAGATTATGTGTAACAAAAACGCAATCTTAAGGTGTCTACTGTGCCGAGAAGATGAATGACTCAGCGTTTATGAGTCGCGAACGGTTTCCCCGGATACCGGGAGCCCTGCGGGAGTAAGTAGCCATGCTGTGGCATCCAGGCTCTGCCGCAGTCGACCCTTCCTTCCTAGGATTCTAGTGGGAACACTATGTCGAATAATAATAATTATAATAGTGATAATGGCAGGGTGTTGAGGAGGCGGGTCCCTATCGTATAAACAACTATAGCACCACCGCAACAACAACAACTACAGATCCAAACAACCGCCGCAGCCAAAACTACTCCCGATAGTTTTACCAGATCTAACATTGTAGGTGATGGAAATTGCCTCTTCCGTGCGGTTAGCTTACACTTATATGACCACCAAAACCATCATGAAAGACTCCGAGAGGATATATACAACAAAACTGGACTTCAGACATTTTCATTAATTGAAGACGACGATATGAAAGACTTCAATAACTACTATAACTATATGAGGAAAAGTGTCACCTATGGAACGAGCCTAGAGATGCTTGCCCTCTCGGAAACCCAAAATAGCAACTTTCATATCTTCTCAAAACAACGAAGAACAAGAGATACAAAAATAACTTTTAGGGACAGACCAACAATAATAAGCACAGGAAAACACACCGAAACAATTTACCTTCTACTAACAAGCAACCCAGTGTGGGGACACTTTGAGCTTCTGACACGACAAAACACTAAAAACATCCCAAACAACAGTAGACCAATAAAAAAAGCATCGGGCGAGCGATGCAACGGTCGACGACGTCGCGGGAAATGGCAACTCGACCAAAATGATGAAGACCGGGCAACCGAATATGGACCTGCCAAAAGTGTTGTACTGGCGAGTAAGCCGACACACACCAAGGCGGGAAAATCGAAGCAACGCATGAGCTGCACCACAGGAACCAATTTACGTGCTGTGCTGTAAGTACGTCTCCGTCAACTTTTATATGTCTAAAACTGGTTCTATATTTAACTCAACATTTTTTTGGGTTACTCTGTAATCAAATCTCAATCCCTTCTATATAGTATTTCTTATATAGTTAAAAACTATAGAAAAAACAAGAACACTAAAATAGTATACCTCTATTACGATATATACGCGTTTATTCTTCTAGCTCCCTAACTCATCTCTTTCACCCAATATATATTTTGCTATAAAAAATGTATTTTACAATAATTATTTAATTTCCCAATCAAGAACCAGGAAAGATTCTCATAATACTATTGAAACGATAGAAGAACCCCCACCTTTCCCACGCTCTTCCCATGTTAACAAAGAAAATAATGAAAAAAAGATAACATTTTGATTCCTTGACTAAATTAACCCCGAAAAAGGTCTACAACATAATAAATACTCTTCTATCTTCCTTCTCTACCCCTTTAGCCCTTTATATGTTTTATTATAAACCACTCCTAGAATTTGAATCCTTCCATTTGAAACACCTGAAAAATTGTTCATTGTTATATTAAAACTATACAAGATTCTTCCATCTCTTTCACGTCCTTCACCTATTAGAATTGGAGATAATGAAAAATAAATTCATTTTCATATTTCTACAATCGAAGAACCCTGAAAAGGACATAGAACACGATATATGTGAAGCACCCCTACTCCACCCCATTAGTCCCTTATATATTTTACTATAAATAATAAGCTTTAAATTTGTTAATTTCTCTAACCAAAAATCTGAAAAAAATTTCAAGATACTACTGAAACTATACAATATATAACGACCCCCACTCCTTTCAACTCCTTCTTGGCTTAAGATTAAAAGTAACCAAAAAAATAACCTTAATTTCTCGGCTGCAAAAACCTTTGACCCCTTTTTTTGTGGTACTACAAATGTTTATTATCTCAACAAGAAACCAGGAAAAAATAACATATAAAATTTATCAACAAGTCGCTGGTGGTTCCGATAGTGTGAAGACACTCTTGAAAAAAATCTGCAAACGCGTTAACAATGCCCGACGAAGACTTCAGAATGTCATTTCTATACATCATCACACCGGTAATGTTACGTTCAAAGTAATACGAAATGTTCAAAAAAGTCGGACGATGTTGTTTAGTTACAGTTGAAAGTATACTTGATATTAGAAGATCATTAAAAACTTAAAAAATCATCCCTTCACCTTGAGCAATATCGCTCAAAAGCAAAAAGTATTATAATACGTAGGCTGAAAAGTTTTTGGTCTGACATATAGATGTCGACCTTTTCAAAAAAATCCATATGATTTTTAGGAAGTACCGACCTTCAAACGATACGTTTCAAAATTTCATGACATTTCGACGATTAGTTTACAAGTTATAGTGGTTTTAGTGACGCTACTTTCCATATTTTCAAAACAATGGAAAAAATCGAATTTCGTGTGTTGGTTAAACACTGTTTTTTGATGGGAAAAAATACTATTCAAGCAAAGCAATGACTTGATAGCTGTAATGGGGACACTGTGCCTGGAAAATGATTCATCATTTACTGATATGCTGAATTTAGATGCGATCGTACAGCTACAAATGATGCAGAACGCTCTAGATACCCAAATGATGTGATTATACCTAAAAACATAAAAAAAAAATCCACAAAGTTGTTTTGGATCACCGTAAAGTGAAATTGCGTGAAATAGCTGACACCCTAAAGATATCAAAAAACGTGTTGGTCATATTTGGCATGAACATTTGGGCAAAAGAAAGCTCTGTTTGGAATGGGTACCGCGTGTGCTCACGGTGGACCAAAAACAACAACGTGTTGATGACTCGGAGCGCTGTTTGGACCTGTTTAAGCCTATTTTGCAAAGACTGCTGGTAATATGAGAAAGTGACTCTATTCACCTCTACTTAGATTTCGTTTGAACAGAAGAACGAGCATGAAAAGGGATTTTTTCACTCGATATATGACAATGGATGAAACATACCGGAATCAAATCGGCAGTCAGCTGAATGGACAGCAGCTGGTGAAAGCCTCCCGAAACGACCAAAGACACAACAGTAACCAGACCAAAGACTTTTCAGCCCACGCGTTGAAGTACCAAGTTTTGTTCGAGATTTATCGTGCTATTTGTTCGAGAGTTATCGTGCTATTTATTTGAGAGTTATCGTGCCAACAAACCGACAGACAAATAGACAGACCGACGGAAATGAGTAACTATGTTATCAGTTATTTAGAAAATCTAAAACATGAAGAAAGGCAAAAAGCTCGGAATGTGATTTTTTAACGAATGCCATCCTTTCCTTTAGCATGGAAAGTAAAAACCAGTACAATCTCCTTTCGTTTTTCTGTCAAATTATGAGGATGTCTGTTGTCACAAATTGTGGGTGTTTTATGTGGCTCTAAAATATTTGCGCAGATTTGTTTCTAGTCTGATAGAATCACTACAATTTTGTTAATTATTATCAAGTTACATAAGAAATCGGCAAAATTATAGGTAAATATTAAAAACAATTTGTTGGACAGTTGTTTAATGTGTAAAAGGAATAGATTAAATATCTTGAACGATTCAATATTATTAGCGATCACCAATATGGCTTTCGTAAACATAGATCAACAGGAGATCTTCTGACTTATGTACCACATGTTTGGAGCAACGCCATTGAACACTTTGGAGAATATCGAGTGGTTGCTCTTGACATATCGCATTCGACCGTGTTTAGCACGATGGACTGTTAGCTAAGCTACGCTCTTGTGGTATGTCTGAAAAGTTCTGTTTGTGGCTCTCATGTTTCCTCACAGAACGTTCCTTACGAGTGGCGGTCGACGGATTTCTTTCTAACCCCTTCACTATCAACGCCGGTGTACCCCAAGGCTCCATACTGTCTCCTACTCTCTATCTCATTTACATTAATGATCTGCTGGAAAAGATGGGAAATCCAATCTACAGCTTTGCAGACGACAGTACGCTTGTCTCTTCATTCACTTTGAATGCTCGGACATCGGCTGCTCAGGCGAATATCCGCAGACAGCAGGAGATCGTTGAACTTAACAAAGACCTGGAAGAAATTCTATCTTGGGGTGATAGTAACCAAGTGGAATTTAACGCTACAAAAACCCAGGCCGCAGTTTTTTCTAAAAAAATTAACGTTGCTGAACCCGACATAGTTATGTCGGGGCACTCCATTCCCCTAGCATCGTCGCTCAATTTGTTGGGCGTTAATTTGGGAGCAAATATGTCCTGGCATGAAACATGTTGCAGGCATAGCAACGAGAGCTTCTCAAAAGTTGGGAATATTATTTCGAACCAGAAAGCTTTACACTCCACAACAACTGCTAATTCTTTACAAAGCTCAAATTCGACCAACTATGGAATACGGCTCCCATGTTTGGGGCTTCACTCCCAAACATATATTGCATTTGTTGGATTCTGTACAGAGAAGGGCTGTTCGTCTGGTTGGAGACCCGGAACTGACCTTCGGCCTTGATTCGCTGGAACATCGAAGAACGGTTGGCGACTTGAGTCTGCTCTACAAGTATTGTCATGAAAAGTGTTCGAAGGATGTAGCCCGCTTAATTCCTCCCAAAGCGGTGCATGTTAGAAATACACGTCGCGCTGGTGCTTCACATCCGTATGAGGTTCAGCTTGTTACTCCGCGTACAACGCTTTTCAAGCAGTATTTTATATGGAGAACATCATCCCTTTGAAACAATTTGCACAGCGCTGTGTTTCCCACCGAGTAAAATTAACAGCTATTCAAGAACAATGTGAATCGCTTTTTCCGCACACATGCCGCTCCTGGAGTGCTTTAGGGACTTCCCTGCAGCACGTGCGCTAGACCCATAAAAAGCAAAAAAAAAAGATACAAAATATGTAGTAATTTATTACCTATGTAATTTATATAATCTAATTGTAATATATGATATAGACCAAAATATCAAAATGACGCGATTTGTAAAACAATTTATAGTTTTCATTATACACCCCCAGAAATACTATATATTTAGCTTAACAACAAAAATTATTAGCTAGTTTGCCTTTGCTGTGCTTCTTGTGGACAATATAGAATGGGAGTTGCCTCATAAAAAGTTTTGGAACTTAATCTATAAAATATTAACAGAGAGTAACCATTATAAGGAAACAAATTAATAGTTCTAAAAAACGGCAATATTTTCATTTTATTACTAGTCCATTTGAATAAATAAACATAATTTTCAAAAAAGCAGCTTTATTGCACACACAACAGGAACTTCGCATGCTACATTGCCTAGATATTTTATGGACAAATTTTCTATTTTAATTTGGTCAAAAAGTCTTTTGTGCACGAATTTAAAGCCCTTTAATGAAACAAATAACTGTCAGGCAAGCAGTAAGATAATATATGGGTGCTTAGAATTCCCCTAAAAAGATACGTTTTGCAATTTAAATAAAACGCTACAAAGGGCAATAGCTTTGGATTTAGACTGAAAAAAAAGTTGTTAGAATTCCAAGTACGATCGGTATCGGAAAAATGACAGAATTTTCTGTATTTTTAAGATATTGCCTTCTTACACATTTTTGTATATATGTTGAACACTGGGGCAATTTTCACGTTGTTTATTATACAATCCGTGCCATAAGAAAGGTTAATTTTTAAAATATGTATAGCATTAAAACTAAAATTTCCAAAAACAGGCTTTAAAAAAACAAATGTTCTTCATGTACGAGGACGGATTGAAAAGTTCGCGGCCTAGTCAAGAAAACAAAATAAAATACGTACAAAAATATTTTTATTTTTTGACGTAATCTCCACCTAGCTTTATGCACTTCTTTCACCTGCTTTCCAAAGCTTCCACATCTGTTTCAAAAAAGATTCCCCATGGTCTTCAAAATACTGGTGAACTGCAGCTTCGACATCTTCATTTGATAAAAATTTCTGGCCACCAGGGTGTTTGTTTAGGTTAGGAAAGTTCGAATGTGCCGAATCAGGAGAATAAGCCAGGTGGGGCAGCAATTGGAAACCACAATCACGAATTTGAGCCATAGGCTGAACAGATGTGTGCACGCGAGCGTTGTCCTGATGGAACAAAACTTTCTTTCTCAGTAATCCTGGGCGTTTCTCTTTAATTTCTTGACGTAAACGACACAAAAGTCTGCAACAGTAAGTCGAGTTTATTGTTTCGCCTTTCGGAAGGTAATCCACCATAATAATACCTTTAGCATCCCAAAAAACTGACGCCATCCAGCCCACAGAATTGCCTTCGATTTCTTTGGGGTCGATTCACCAGATTTTTTCCACTGCTTGGATTGTTGTTTTACTCTGGAGTATAGGGGTGAACCCAGGTTTCGTCTATTGTCACAAACTTGTTAAGAAAATCTTGGGCATCAGTCTCAAACATCTCCAAACAGTCGCGAGAAATCGTGAGTCGAATTCATTTTTGCTCAACTGAAAGCAATCTGGTGATCCACCTAGCGGAAACCTTCGAAAATCCGAGTTCGTTGGCAATGATGTTTTGTGTTCGTTCATACGAGATGCCTATAGTGTCTGCAAATCTCCCTGATATTTAATCTACACTCTTTGAATATGAGATCACACACTTTGCCGATGTTTTCTTCAGTCACAGAGGTCGTGGGCTGGCCGGAGCGAGGGTCATCTTCGATGCTCTCTCGTCCACGTTTAAATTTTGCAACCCATTTTTCCACAGTAGTATGTCACGGAGCAGATTCCCCTGGTGTTGTTTTCATATCAGCATGGATCGTCTTTGGCGTTAATCTTTTTTTAAACAGATACTTGATGACCACATGTTGTTTAATTTTTTTTGTTTTTCCAAAAACACTGAACTTGGTCTCACTAAACTCGTTCTAACCTAAAAATTACAAATTCTATAGAAACAAAATTTTACACTGTGACGACCAAAGAAAGTATGAACTTATTGAGGGTACTATAATAAAAATATTATAATTATTTTTTGGTGAGACCGCGAACTTTTCATTCCATCCTCGTAATACGTAAACACACAACAGCGACGAGGGACCGGAAAAAGCAATTCAAGGTGTCCTTGAATCGCAACAAATTGTACTTGGTGGGAAACACAGTGCTCAGTATATTATTTCTAATGAAAAAGGTTCTCTGTATAAAAGAATTCTTAGATAGGGTGGTACAAGGAATGACAAACTAAAGCTCATACGAACGTGAGTGCTACGTGTATTTCTACCATTTGCCTCCCTATGGGAATTAAACGGGCTACATCCTTCGATGAAAGTACTTGGAGAATAAACTCATGTCGTTAGCGGTTCTTTGATATTCCAAGGAATCAGACGTGGTAGTGAGTTCTGGGTCTCTAGTCAGACGAACAACTCTCTTCTGAACAAAATCTAACAGTGCGTAGGTTTGAGAGCAGAGCCTTAAACATGGGAATAGTTAGAAACTACTTGCCCTCTCCAAAAATTCTAGGTCCTTTTAGCCAGTCGTTAAGGCACTTAGTCAAGATTTCACTATTGCAACAACACCTGCTGAGAAAGCGCACTTGTTGGCTGAACTCTTTGCTTCACATTCTACTGTTGATTTTCAGAGACAACCACCACCTACTATTCCATAATGCAGTCAAGGATGCCCGATATTGTTTTTAGACAGCATATTATAAAACGTATTTTAAGGAAGCTAGACACCAAAAAAGCTTTTCGCGCTGACGGAATACCTGGCATAGTATTCAAAACTACGCTAGAGAACTAACACCAGTTTTCTGTAGACTTTTTAACCTATCCTACAAAAAGGGAATGTTTCCTGATTCTTGCCACAGGTCAGCCGACACCCAAAAAGGCAAGAAGATCTTTCCAAACAACTACCGACCAGTTGCACCGCTTTCAATAATTGAAAGTTATGGAAAAGGCTATCAATTAACATCTTCTAAAATATCTTGAAGGATTCAGTATTTTTAGCGACCATCAATATAACTTTCGTAAACATATATCAACAGGAGATTTTCTAACTTATGTAACATATATTTGGAACAAGACAGTTGACCACTTTGGAGAATCTCGAACGATTGCTCTTGATATATCCAAGGCATTCGATCGTGTCTGGCACGATGGATTGATGGCTAAGCTACGCTATTTATGACTCTCATGTTTCCGCAAAGAGCGTTCTTTACGAGTGGCCGTAGACGAATTTCTTTCTAATAACCTCACTATCAACGCCGGTGTGCCCCAGGGATCCATACTGTCTCCAACTCTCTTTCTAATTTACATTAACGTTTTGCTGGAAAAGATCAGGAATCCAATCTACAGCTTTACAGATGATAGTATGCTTATGTCTTTATTTAGCTTGAACGCTCGAACATCCGCTAATCATGCAAATATCCGCAGATAGCAGGAAGTCGTTCAACTTAAGGAAGACTTAGAAGAAATTCTATGGGGTCGCAGTAACCAAGTAGAATTTAATGCTATAAAAACCTAGGCGGCAGTTTTTTCTAAAAAAGTTAACGTTGCTGAACCCGACATAGTTACGTCGGGGCACTCTATTCCTCTAGGATGGTCACTCAATTTGCTTGGTGTTGAGTTGGGAGTAAATATATCTTGGCATGAACATGTTCCAAGCATAGCAAAGCGAGCTTCTCAAAAGCTGGGAATATTATTTCGAACCAGAAAGCTTACTACTCTACAACAGCTGTTAATTCTGTACCAAGTTCAAATTCCAACGATGTAATACTGCTCCCATGTTTAGGGCTCTGCCCCCAAACATACACTGCATACGTTGGATTCTATTCAGAAGAAAGTTGTTCACCTAATTGGAGACCCGAAACTGACCTACATCCTTGATTCATTGGAACATCAAAAAACGGTTGACGACTTGAGTAGCCCACTTAATTCCTCCCACAGTGGTGCATGCTAAAAATACACGTTGTGCTAATACTTCACATCCGTATGAGGTTCAGCTTGTTACTCCTCGTACAATCCTTTTTAAGCTGTCTTTTATATGGTGAACCTCATCCCTTTAAAATTATGAAATTATTCGCCCAGGACTGTGTTCCCGACCGAGTATAATTTACAGCGATTCAAGACCAACGTGAATCGCTTTTTACGTACACTTGTCGCTCTTGTAGCGCTTTAGGGATTTCTCTGTTGTATTATATATATTATACCTTCGGAATAAATTCCCAGCTCTTGAGAAGCTCTCTTTGTTTTGCACGCAAGATGTTCATGTCAAGACATATTTGCGGCCAAGTTAACTCTCAGCGAATCGAGTCACGATATTAGAGAACTGTAGTGTCCCGACATAACTATGTCATCTCCCCCGGTGTCTCTGAAAACTAGAAGTCAAGCAGATCATATTCTTGGGACTGTAGTCCTTCCCTACATTAAAAATGTGATTGATCGTATTCCGAAAATTCTATGGAAATATAAAATAATAACGCAGATTATTACGCTTAACTCTCACAACATCTCAGCCTTAAAAAGTAAAAAGTCATAAATACTATATATACATAAAAAAATTACTTTGCTATCGTTTGTTAAAATATGAAGGCATTTTACCACCTAATTGTTGCGAAAATATTAGATAAATATTACTTTTTATTGAATTTTATGAGGTGAAATTTCACTGTGGCAACGTAGCTTGAATAAAACTACTCGCGCAGACGCAGGCGTTCTTTCAAATTTTGAATCGTATATAGTCTAGGAGCTCATAATCAAGATTTTGGGCTTATCGAAGAGCGGCTGATAAATATATCACTTATTAAATGTGACAAACTGAACAAAAAAATACAACTTATAGATCCTGTTGTAGTTATGGAGGGGAGAAATTGCCAAAAAATTGAGGGTAGGTGAACCCATCACAGAATGACGGTTTTATATGTTGTGAGGGTACTATAGCCTTAACATTTGCCACTGAGACCGGTTCCTGTGGGAGTAAATCCTTTTTTTTGGAAAAACATGGGCTCATAAAATGAACTCATCGCTGAGAGGCAGATATTCGAGATATAGTTAGTTTGGGCCCCAAAAAGAAGTGAAAAATATTATTTGCCATAGATCCTGGTTCTTTGAATTTCTATGAATTTTTAAACCCGTAGAGTTTTTGGACCTACCTGAATTCATTCGAGAGCTGCAGATAAATGAAGCAGTGTTCGAATACTGTAATACTCAATTATTTTATAATTACTGACAATTTATTAGAATTATATTAATTTTTATTTGGGAATTTAACACAAATATTTTTATTTAATTGCATATAAATAAACTGATTAGCTCTTAATTTTAATAAATTTGAAAAATAGATTAGAAATTCAGGTAGCAGGTCAAAATTCGTCTAAACAACTTGGGTAGAGCTCGTTAAAAGCTTTTGCTGTCATGGAGATAAATTCTATGAAATTCTGTTTATTAACATAATTGTTTGCATTCAATTGTTTATAACAATAAAAAGATTAAGTTTTTGCAAAAATAGACTTTAAATTCGTAATCAGTGGGTCGAAATACGTCTAAAAAATTTTAATCGAGCGCTTATTAAATTTAGATTATATCAAATTCCTTTTTTTAGATAATTGCTTAAAAAATTGTTAATAACAATTAATAGGTTTTAAATGTTTAAAATTTTGATTCTTGAGGTTTTTTGGATCATTTCTATTGTCTGTCATGTTAAAAACAAAAAATTTCAAATGTACTATGCAATATAGCTACCATTTTTTTTTTTAATTTTTGTAATTATATATTAAAAGAGGTTTTGAGGCTTTTGAATATAAATTTTAAATAATAAATATGAACAAAATTTAAAGGTTAAATATAACAAAATATAAAGTGAAATTGCACTGCAAATTAAATAAATACATTAATCTGCTTGTAATTGTTTTAATGGTGATTTGAGCGTCTCTCGAGACATTGGCGCATGTGTATAGTATTTTAGAGAAAAGCAAATTACAGGACGGGTGCGCGCGTTGTAGGACAGGCGCGTTTCAAAAATACTTATGCGTTATTGCAGCAAAAATTTTTATTTATTTTAATAAAGAAACAGAGTCCATGGCAGATAATGTTATTTTTAGTATCTATAAACCACAAAGAACATATTAAAACAAATTTCATTCGCTCCTCAATGGGTTCAGGTGGGTGCATTTTTCTGCAACTTTGGACCGTTATAACTTTGGATTGACCCAATATCCATTTTTCAGTCATATTTCACAGAAATTAAGCTATGCTTAGAATATCTGCCACTCAGTGATGGGTTCGTCTACCAACTTTTTCTTGCGGCTTTAAAGCGCATTTCCAGGAACAGGAACCAGACTTGGGACTTCAAGCTACCTGGAGGGACTAAGACGGGCAAAATTAACAAAGTGATACTATTATCTGTCGTTCCTTGATGAGGTCGCATTTTGGTCGTGACCTCCCAGACTAATATATGCAATCTAGGATAGGACTTTTTTTTCAAAAAAATACTAAAATAAATGCGTGCCTCGCACGGGCATTTATTTAATTATAAATACTTAATAATTGATATAATTTTAATAAATAATTCAAAGTATCGTTTTAATTAAACATAATTTTTATTGTATTTCATGTAAAAATATAAAGGTTATTGTAAATAACACGTGATTGCGTGCGGCGAGAAGCAAGCATTGCCACATTCATTATACTTTGAAAACCAAATTATTTCGGAAGTTTCTCTGACATAATGCTCTCTCTGTCTTCTCGTAAGAAATACTTTAATTGTGACCTCTTATCAATCTGGGAACAGATTGTCCATGTATCCCCTCCCCACCCACCTGGGCTCGCTAATATAAAAAGCTTTGCAAGCGAAATTATATCAGTTTCATGCTAGATACCGAAAAAGTCAGTTCTCAGAACAAGCTCTAAAGACGCTGGTAGAATGATTGGTGATGCGTCAGCATCACTTATTCAATCGATATGGTAGAAATACAGAAGAATTATGGCTAAAAGATTTGTACCCTGTGAAAGTTTTCTATCAAAATTAGTTTTCTTTTCATCAAAATTGTTGTCAAGGAAACTAATGTCTTGTTTTTTAGTTTGAGCAGCTCTGCCATTCTTCCAATTTTAATGTTTAAAATTTTAATTCTTGAGGTTTTTTGGATCACTTCTATTGTCTGTCATGTTAAAAACCAAAAATTTCAAATGTACTATGCAATATAGCTACCATTTTTTTTTATTTTTGTAATTATATATTAAAATAGGTTTTGAGGCGTTTAAATATAAATTTTAAATAATAAATATAAACAAAATTTAAAGGTTAAATATAAAAAATATACAGTGAAATTGCACTGCAAATTAAATAAATACATTAATCTGCTTGTAATTGTTTTAATGGTGATTTGAGCGTCTCTCGAGACATTGGTGCATGTGTATAGTATTTTAGAGAAAAGCAAATTACAGGACGGGCGCGCGCGTTGTAGGACAGGCGCGTTTCAAAAATACTTATGCTTTATTGTAGCAAAAAATTTATTTTATTTTGATAAAAAACCAGACTCCATGGCAGATAATGTTATTTTTAGTATCTATAAACCACAAAGAACATATTAAAACAAATTTCATTCGCTCCTCAATGGGTCAGGTGCATTTTTCTGTAACTTTAGACCGTTATAACTCCATTTTTCAGTCATTTTTCACAGAAATTAAGCTATACTCAGCGATGGGTTCGTCTACCAACTTTTTCTTGCGGCCTTAAGGCGCATTTCCAGGAACAGGAACCAGACTTGAGGCTTCAAACAACCTGGAGGGACTAAGAGGGGTCTAATTAATCAAGTGATACTATTATCTGTCACTCCTCGATTAGATCGCATTTTGGTCGTGGGCTCCCGGAGTAATATATACAATCGTACGGCTACGGCTTTTTTTTAAAAAAAAAACACTAGAATAAATGCGTGCCTCGCACGGGCATTTATTTAATTATAAATACTTAAAAATTGCTATATTTTTAATAAATAATTAAAAGTATCGTTTTAATTAAACATAATTTTTATTGTATATCATGTAAAAATATCAAGGTTATTATAAATAACACGTGATTACGTGCGGCGAGAAGCAAGCATTGCCACATTCATTATACTTTGAAAACCAAATTCTTTCGAAACTTTTTCTAACATAATGCTCTCTCTGTCTTCTCGTAAGAAATACCTTAATTGTGACCTCTTATCAATCTGTGAACAGATCGTCCATGTACCCCCCTCCCCACCCACCTCGTCTCGCTAATATAAAAGGCTTTGCAAGCGAAATTATATCAGTTTCATGCTAGATACCAAAAAAGTCAGTTCTTGGAACAAGCTGGTAGAATGTTTGGTGATGCGTCAGCATCACTTATTCAATTGATATAGTAGAAGCACAGAAGAATTATGGCTAAAAGATTTGAACCCTGTGAAAGTTTTCTATCAAAATTAGTTTTCTTTTCATCAAAATTGTTGTCAAGACAACTAATGCCCTTTTTTTAGTTTGAGCAGCTCTGCCATTCTCCCAATTGTTAACTATCTGGCTTTATGTTACGTTGCTTTTGATATTATTTGTAAAAATAATGTAAAACAAAATTGGAAAAAAAACCTTTTCAACAGGAATATAGACAAAGTCATACGCTTCTCGATCAGTGCATTTCAAAGCAAACAAGTGGGCCCGGAGTAACACATGCATTTGCTATATTGAAATAGTTTTTTAAAAGCAAGATGACCGATTTGTCCAAAAATTTAAAGTTGAATGATATTTTCGTATAAATACCCCAGGACTACCCCTTAGAATGTAATGAAAGACTGATTTTGTCAAATTTCCACTTTATTTAGTTTCACTGAAACTGTATGACGCGTTTCGCTATACTATAGCTTCTTCTGATACAAAATGATATTTGAAAATTAGTGTTGTTACATTTATACAAATACCCTAAGGTAGATAGGTAATAAAATTATTACTATATGCTAATGAATATTGCTGGGAAATCCATTCTGAAAATTAATTGTATAAATTGAGTAAAGGGGAGTTACCATGGGCCAGACAGGTATCTTTTTGTTCGTTTAAGTTGGTGTCTGAATTTTTAATTCTATTTATTTCTAAATTTTCTAATAGGTTTAATTTTACGCCTTTGTTTTGTATGTGTAGAATTTTAAATTTATCGTCAAAAAGATGATTTGATTCTGTTAAATGATTACTGTACGCCGAGTCAGTTTTGTTTTTTAAATAGTTTCGTTTACGTTCTGAAATCCGAGTTTCGAATGAGCGACCTGTCTGACCTATGTAACTTTTATGACAAGAACCACAATTCAATTCAACTGATACACTCCAGATTTTTTTGATCTATTTTTTTCCCCCTTTGCGTTTTCAATGAATTTTCCTAACGAGTTGTTTGTTCTAAAAGCTATGTTGATATTACACTTGTTTAAGTGGTTCTTAATTTTCTCTGACGTGTTACCAAAATAGGTTAAAACATTATATTTTTTCCCTGTGTTTTCTTTCTTGGGGTATACTAAAGAAAGAGCTTTATTTTTTAATTGTTTGTTTAGAATCGAGTCTATGGTGTCAGGAGAATATCCGTTGTTAACAGCAACTTGTTTTATTAGATTTAATTCTTATTATAGACTCAATTCTAAACAAAAAATTAAAAAATAAAGCTCTTTCTTTAGTATACCCCAAGAAAGAAAACACAGGGAAAAATATAATGTTTTAACCTATTTTGGTAACACGTCAGAGAAAATTAAAAACCACTAAAACAAGTATAATATCAACATAGCTTTTAGAACAAACAACTCATTAGGAAAATTCATTAAAAACGCAAAGGGAAAAAAAAAACAGACCAAAAATATCTGGAGTGTATCAGTTGAATTGTGGTTCTTGTCATAACAGTTACATAGGTCAGACAGGTCGCTCATTCGAAACTCGGATTTCAGAACAGAAAAGAAGCTATTTAAAAAACAAAACTGACTCAGGGTACAGTAATAATTTAACAGAATCAAATCATCTTTTTGACGATAAATTTAAAATTCTACACATACAAAACAAAGGTGTAAAATTAAACCTATTAGAAAATTTAGAAATAAATAGAATTAAAAATTCAGAAATCATCTTAAACCAACAAAAAGATACCTGTCTGGCCCATGGTAACTCCCCTTTACTCAATTTATACAATTAATATTCAGAATGGATTTCCCAGCAAAAGTCATTAGCATATAGTAATAATTTTATTACCTATCTATCTTAGGGTATTTGTATAAATGTAACAACACTAATATTCAAATATTTTGTATCAGAAGAAGCTATAGTATAGCGAAACGCGACATACAGTTTCAGTGAAACTAAATAAAGTGGAAATTTGACAAAATCAGTCTTTCGTTACATTCGTTATGAATTTCCATCAAGTAACAGCCACAACAATTAAAAAAAAAACTACCCCTTAGGTTTAAAAAATGTCTACAAGTGAAGAAAAATGTAGAATATTGAATAGTCCTGCATTATGGAAGTTTTTTTATTAATTTTGGACATTAATAATTACTATATAATTATTTGTAACAATAAAACAAAATGAAGTTTTCAAAACATTTTTGTGTTCATATTTATATAAATATTAATTTTTAATATGAGATAAGGGGCAATTTAGTTTTTCTTTTCACTATCCATTTTATCGTATATATTCACTTTAATAAATCGCGTATATTATTCGTAAACTAGTTTCAAGTAGCAGCAATTACCCTTAAAATGCAATTCTCGTAAATCCTCTTTATTTATCTATCAAACGCTTAAAATCGAATCATTTGAACTGCAAAGCTTTCTGTGTATACAGATCACGTGTTTAGTTTATTGCGCCAATTTAAACGTTTATAACTAAAATTTAACCTGAAATAAAGCGATGTGATCTTTTCGAATTGTAGGTCAATACAAATACCAGTGTTGTCGTTGTTCAAAATGGGTTGTTAAATTCAATTTTTTGATTGATGTTATTCAGTACGACATGTCTAACGTTGTGTCCTAGGCTGGCGTACTTGCACGAACGATACAAGCGGCGTCACGCTACCAACCGAGTCAAAACAACAAAACATTTCAATGGAGATGTCTTACGTAGAAGTCACGCACGCCTAACTCAGCATGAGCGATTTACAAGCGTGTGTACCACTTGCATCAGCTGTTATTTGCATTTGACAAGAATTACAATCTGTCGTAAAAAATAGAGTGTAATTAAATAGAAACATTAATGACCGCAGTACAAAATTATATAACTTTGTAAAATATGAGACAAAAAACTACCATAATTGCTTACTAGCTAATACAGAATGGATTCTCATTGTGACGGATTTTCAAGAAACGAATTTCAGAATATTGTAGATCTTCCCAAATTAGTAGTACCTGTTTCGCTGTATATAACTCTGACCATAGCGCGCATGATCAACAAATTTTGAAATATATTTCTTTCTATTTGCGCATATTAAAACTCTAATGCCCGATTACAGATACAGATACATAAATAAATAAACTTTATTGATCCATGAGACCATACACAATAGCATAGGACAAGACAGGCACTATTTTAAATGAGTGAGAAGAAGTATCATAAATGAAGTTATATAAATGTAATAAAACAAACAAAAGTTAGCAACTTAACATTAGTAGCCTCTATCTGTTAAAAAATCGTTTATACTATAGTAACATTTTTCCAAAAAAAATCAATTAATGTTCTTTTACTACTCAGTATATATCACCACTACACCAAACATTTTATTTTTGCACTCGACGCGCGCTTCGCTAACCATGTCAAGTCAATCATCGCTCCTGATGAAGCTAACATGGTTAGCGAAACGCGCGTCGAGTGCAAAAATAAAATGTTTGGTGTAGTGGTGATATATACTGAGTAGTATCATTCTGCCAAAGATTCCACATTCTCAACTTAATGTTCTTTTATACAATTTTATATTATCAATGTTTCGAAAACTGGGGGGCAATTTATTGAATAGGTGAAAGCCAATATAACGGGGATTGTTTTTCGTTGTGGACAAACTGTGGACTGGAATAACATAGTTATTACCATATGTGTTTGTAACGAAATTCTGTTGTTTTTTGCTTCACAAATAACAAAATTTCCACCATGAAAATACAAGATACTGTGAGGATCTTTAAATCCCTAAAAATCCGCCCACTGGATGCACTTCTCTGAGCGTTAACTATCGCTCTCATAGCTCTCTTTTGTAGCCAAAAAACCCTGAGGCTATAAGAAGAATAACCCCAAAAAATTATGCCATACTTCATTCTTGAATAGAAATGTACATAGTAATAAGACAAAACATTTCTATTGGTCAAATCTTTGAATTTATATAATGCAAAATACGACGATGATGAAGTCCTGCAAAGAGCATTAACATGGCTTTCCCAATTTAGGCTATTTTCCAAATATATTCCTAAAAATTTTTCTTCATCTACTGGTTGGATACTTTTCCCTTGAATTTTTAATAGATAACTTTCAGATATTGCTTTAGATCGAGGAGTAAAATCAATGAATTTGTGTATTTATAAACAATTTATTTGCATTAAACCATCTTAAAAATTCATTTAAAATATGTTGTGCAAACACTAGCACTTATTCTTTACTTTTGTGACAGCAAACGTAACTATTATCATCGGCAAGCATGATGAGATTATGTTGCTCTTCTAGATTAGGAAGGCAGTTCACAAAAAGAAAAAACAATAGAAGTCCTAAGACAGATTCCCGGGGTACACCTATATTTATCGGTAATATGTCCATCTTTGCTATATTTACATGTACGAGTTGAGTTCTCCCAGTTAAGTAACTCCTAAGTAGTTCATTAATTTTTTCTCCTCAATCCATACGCATACAACTTATCCAGCAGAAGATCGGATCTACAAGGCCAAACGCCTTACTTAAGTCCATAAATAGGCCTAATGTTTTCATTTTCAGATCTAAATTTGTGTAAACTTTATTAATAAATTCGTAAATTGCCGGTATTGTGGATTTGCCCTTGAGAAATCCATTTTCTGTCCCATGCAAAATACCGTACTTTATTACAAATGCTAATATTTTATTAACCATTACTCTTTCTACATTTTTTGATAATATAGAGAGCAGCGTGATAGGCCGGTAATTTTCAGTACAATTTTTTTTACCCTTTTTATATACCGGAATAATTTTTACAATTTTCGACTCCTCTGGAAACACATCCTCGGATAGTATATTTATCAAAAATGTTAATGGACCTGCTATAAGATGAACAAGTTTTTAGTATTTTAGTATGAACTTCATCAATTCCAACGTAATTAGAATTTTTTAGGTTATTTATAATATCCACCACGTCCTGCTGATTTATTGGTGTCAGGAACCTGGTATGAAACTCCTGACAGTAGGTAAGCAGCATAATATATTATTGTAATACTAATATATTTTTTTAAGAGTATAGTCAACCACAATAAAAACAAAAAACCCAGTCTCTTGCTACTTTTAACCACTACTTGACCGCTACTACTCTTATATCTTCGACCCATCGTTTCTGTGGAGTCCAATACTTCTTCCTGTTTCTCTGGGCCTCCATTCCGTGATCCTATATACCCATCTGTCTTCGGATGATCTAGCCACATGACCGGCCCATCGCTACTTTATGTTTACCACCTCGAGAGTTGTCAGTGACTTTTAAGGGAGATACCAAGCATACTTCTCTCCATAGCTTTCTGTGAGGTCAAGAACTTTTTAACAAATGCTTTCCTGAGTCACATCGTTGCCAGTCCATATATGCTCACTGGTAAAACATAGGAATTGAGACTTTAGTTTTAAGCTTTATAGGTGTTGTAGTACTTTTTAAGATATGTCCTAGTTTCCCAAAAGTTGCCCATGGCATGCTGGTTGTCCTTTCTAATCTTAATAGTGTGGCCGAAGTAGATATATTCGTCGACGCGTTCTATGGAGTTAGTTCCTATCTGTGTGTTGATATCTTCATGGCTCACAAATTATATATTAATGAACTTTTTTTAAATATATTATTATATTTTTTGAATTCTATGAAAAATGTTAATTCAAATTTATGTTGTATCAAAATGGAATAGTTTTGAGATATCAACATATAAATGTAAAATTTTTACACTTGTATTATCCGTAATATATGGACTGTGCAGCACAGGGATTTTTTTAAGGAAACATACTACAGTTGTTATTCAAGATTATATTTTTGAATAAATCCTCTTTGACTGAGGGCTGGCCAATTTTATTTAAGGAATTATTGTGTTCTTTTCTTCAAAGCAACTGATTAAATTCAAATTTTTCACACATGTACATTTTTGGCCTAAAAGCACCTTGATACTAGTTACAATCTATAAGGTTATACTAACTACTTTTATAACGTTATAATTAAATAAAAAAAATTCAATTCCTATATATTACAACTATATTCGGTATTATCAATTTTGTTTTACATTTGTATGATGTAAATTTTTACCAACTTTAACGAACGCGTTTCTGATAATTTTAAAAATAATCTCTTTGTTAATACCATTTTTGACAAAAAATGTTAAAGCTTGTAAGATTCGCAGCTCCTCAGGATACTGAATGATCATCATTCGCGTCGCATACACTACCCACGTCGTCCTCGCTGCCCGTGTCGCCCACACTGGTTACACTGCCCGCACCGCCCACATCGCTCGCGACGAAGCACTCGCCTAAGATACAACAAAACATATATTAGTCTGATTAATAACAAATGGTTTTATACCAGCTCCCGTAAAGAAAGTTCGGTATTGTACTATCTTTTTATAACACTAACATGTACCTGCCTCTCCACCTGCCACATTATGTAATATGCGGCACTGAAATAATAAGGGACACAAAAAAGTTACTGAAGTCCCATTATCTACTTGCCTACTATTAACTCAAAATAACTTTCTGCATTTTACAATATACGTATTTACAATAAGAATTTTTAAAGTAATTTTCGACGACCATCTCAAAACCACTAAATATAAACATTATGTTAATTATGTATAAACCTCCCGCCACCTATTTTATACTGGATTAACTATCTGCATATTTCTAGAATTTTTTAAATAAATCTTTCAACTAATTTAAAATATTTTTCTACATTCCTGTTCATCAGTTTCGAAATATCTTCATAGGTGTCTCATATTTCAGAAATTTCCATCGTTTTTGGTCCAATATTGATCAAATGAAACCTTACAAATGGTAGAAATGATAAGATATTAGAAGCAAATCCAGTTATTTTCATACCAATAGATTTTATTACTGATTACTTACAGTTAACCGGTAATTAAAATAGGTCAGCAGACATTTTCTTGGTTGAGCAAAAGTAATAATTAAAGTACGAAAGATATAGTCTGAAGGTATTTTGGGTGCTTTTTTAGTTTGCTAGTATACGTTTAGAGAGGATGCTTAAATTGAATCCGTCATCCGTTGCTATCTTTCTTATTCGTCACTTTAGCAAATTAGTATTTTTCTGCTCAACTTCAAATTTTGTAGCTTTTTTTTAATATCCTGTATAGCTCCATCAATTCTTTCATTGGGTAGAACCTTTCCGTATAAATTCGCGAATATATAATTTAAATCTTTCATAATTCACTTTTAACCAAGAAAATAGTAATATACCCGTGGGTCTTAAAATAATATTACAATGAGACCTACATGCTTTAGTCAAAAAAACATCGGTAAAATAACCAATATAGCAAATAATAGAAATACCTAATTAAATATGACTTCTATCTATCTGTCTAATAAGCCTTCTTCTATCCAGTGCCGGACATAGGCCTCCCCTTCCTTCTTCCATCCCTCTCAATTCTGCGTCTTTCTGATCCATCCTAACCCACCCGTTCTTTTCAGATCATCTTTCCATCTTGTTAGGGGCCTTCCTCTGGATCTTTGTCCCCTCCATTCTTGTATTCTTTTATTCCATCTCTCATCTTGTTGTCTCATCGTGTGACCTGCCCATCTCCATTTCAAACCTGCTACCTATTCTTTTACGTCTCAATTTGGTCGCTTGTCTTATACTTTCGTTTCTGATTCTGTCTTGTAATTTTATATTCAGCATCTGGCGTTCCATTGCTCTCTACGTTTTACTCAGTTGGTACATCATCTTCTTAGTCATTGTCCATGGCTAAGCCGCATAGGTGAGAACCGGTAGAATACATCGATCGAATACCATCTTTCTTAGTTTCAGAGAAATTCTTTTATTAGTTAGTATTTTTTTTGTTTGCCAAATGCTGCTCATGCCAGCCTGATTCTTCTTTGTACTTCTGCCGTTTGATTTGCTTTCCCACACTTTATTATTTGCCCTAGGTATATGTATCCCTGTACGAATCCAAGTGTTCTGTCCTCTATTCTCAAGTCTCACGAATTATCTTCGTTTTATTATCTCTATTCAGCAGTAGTCCTACCCTCTCTGATTTGTTTTGTACTTCAGTAATCATTTCTTGTATGTCATCAAAATTATCTGATATTAGTACTACATCATCAGCATAACGCAGATGATTTAACTTTTGTCCATTTATACTGACCCCCTTTTTTCCCATTCGAGTTCCTTGAAATTTATTCTAATGCTGCTACAAATAGTTTTGGGCTCATGGAATCTCCCTGTCTTACCCCGCATTTGATAGGTATAGGATTGGTTTTTCTATCTGTTTCCACTATTTGAGTCTTGTTGTAAACTGTTCTTATAAGCCGAGTATATCTATAGTCTATTCTGCTATTATACAAAGCTCTTTCGACCGCCCAGCTCTCGATACTATCAAAAGCCTTTTGATAATCTATAAATTCCAGGTAAAACTTTAAGTTATCTTCTGTTGCTTTCTCTATTAAGGTTTGATAGTTAAGAGATGATCACAAGTACTAAAACTCTTCCTGAAGCCAGCCTGGTCTACCGATTGGTTTAATTCCAGCTTGTTTTCCAATCTATTAATTATTATTTTGGTAAACAACTTGTGTATTTGAGAAAGTAATGATATTTGACGGTAATTGACTAACTTAGTCTTATCACCTTTTTTAAAAAGTAAAATTGTTCAAGCTGTGTTTCAATTTTCTGGTATCTTCTGTTCTTCTAGACATTTATTGAATAAGAGCTTCTTGTACCACCAAGTCCCCTCTTTCTTTCATTAATTCTGTTAATACTCCGTCAGGTCCTGGTGTTTTATTGTTTTTCATAGTTTTTAATATTGTTAATATTTCTTCATCTGTTATCTCTGGTATTTCTTCTCAGTTTACATTGATTATCTTTTTATTTCGACGTTCTTTGTGATCATTTGGTGGGCAGTTTTTTTTTCAAACAAGTTTTGATAGTATGTCTGAATTATGTGTGTTATTTTTTCTCGATCTTTCACATTTTCTCCATTTGCATCTTTTAAGTTGTGTATTGTAGTTTTTCTTAGGGTTTGTGGGAGTGCTTTCACGTTTTTGTTCTGTTCTACAACTTTTTCTATCTTTGTCTCTAACGGTTGTCTTTTATCTTCATTAATGGCTTTTTTTAATGGTTTTGTTAGTTTCTACAAACTGAATAGTATTTCTCTTTTCCTGGTTATGACTTAGACAACAGAATATCGAATATATAGATACCTTAGTAGTGTATTTTACATCTTAGTTTATCATAACAAGTAAGATGTGAGTATCCGAAATTTCTTAGTATCGTTGTTCAAATTGTCGTCTATTTCCTACATATTTAAAATGTTATCTACGGTAAGGAAAACATTACAGACAGAGCAAATGGTGAAAAAATTTCGATGACCTACATTAATTGAGGTATATTCCGCTATAAAGGAATATGTACAGAAAGCCGTCTCCGGTGCTTTTAAGCAGACCTTCACAGTGACAACTAAAATAAATTACTTTAAATTTGTCCAGAGTTTTGACAAGTGTCTGGCTTATTTTGAGAACCCATCAACCAACTAACCTCATCTTCGTATTGCATATCTTACAATATAAATAAAATATTATCTTGCTACTGACTTATCGTTACAAAATGAAAATCTTTAGACAGCGTATTATAAAACGTATTTTAATGAGGCTAGACACCAAAAAAACTTCTAGCGCTGACGGAATAACTGCTATAGTACTCAAAAACAGCGCGAGAGAACTAACAACAGTTTTTGTAGACTATTTAACTTATCCTATAGAAAGAGAATATTTCCTTCCTGTTGGAAATACACCACAGTTCAGTCGATACCCAAAAAAGGCAAGAAGACCTTGCCAAACAACTACATACCAGTCGTACTGCTTTCAATATCAAAAATCATGGAAAAAGCTAATGAGCATCTTCTAAAATATCTTGAAGGATTCAATATCATTAGCGACCATCACAATGGCTTTCGTAAACATAGCTTCAATAGGAGATCTACTAACTTATGTAGAACCTCAAGCGGTTGCTCCTGCTATATTAAAGACATTCGACCGTGTTTGGCACGCTGGATTGTTGACTAAGCTACGCTCTTCTGATATATCTGAAAAGTTCTATTTATGACTCTCATGGTTGGTTAAAGAGCGTCCTCTACGAGTGGCGGTCGACGGATTTCCTATCAACGCCGGCGCCGATGTGCTCCAGGGCTCCATACTGTTTCCTACTCTTTCTCATTTATATTAACGATCTGCTTGAAAAGACCAGAAATCCAATCTACACCTTTGCAAATGACAGTACGCTTATCTCTTCATTCATCTTGAACGCTCGAATATCGGCTACTTATGCAAATATCCGCAGCCAGCAAGAGATTGTTCAACTTAACAAAAACCTGGAAGAAATTATAACTTAAGGTGACAGTAACCAAGTGGAATTTAACGCTACAACATAGTTATGTCGGGTCACTCCAATCATCCAATTTCGAAGCAAATATGTCTTGGCATGAGCATCTTACAAAGCATAGCAAAGAGAGCTCTCAAAAGCTGGGATAATTATTTCGAACTAGGGAGCAGCTTTTCATCGTTCGTTGGTCGAATTTGAGCTTTGTATAGAATTAATAGTTATTGTGGTGTGTAAACACCACACCAACTGTTAATTTTATTGGTCGAATTTGATGCATAGTTGTTGTGGTGTTACACACCACAACAACTGTTAATTCTGTACAAAGCTCAAATTCGACCAACGATGAAATACTACTCCCATATTTGGGGCTCTGCTCCCAAACAAACACCACCTTTGTTGGATTCTATTCAGAAAAGAGCTGTTCGCTTGGTTGGAGACCCGGAACTGGCCAGCAACCTTGATTCGTTGGAACATCGAAGAAGGATTGGAGACTTGAGTCTATTCTACAAGTATTTTCATTGAAAGTGAAAGATGTATGTAGCCCGCTCGATTCCTCCCAGAGCGATGCATGCTAGAAGTACACGTCGCGCTAATACTTCACATACGTATGAAGTTCAGCTTGTTATTCCTCGTACAACCGTTTTCAAGCAGACTTTTACATGGAGAACCTCATCCTTTTGGAATAATTTGCTTAGGATTATGTTTCCGACCAAGTACAATTTACAGCGATTCAAGGCCAACGTGAATCGCTTTGTCCGCACACGTGGCGCTCCTGTAGTGCATTAAGGATTTCCCTGCCGTATGTGTGCTAGACCCATAAAAAAATGAAAATCAATTATTCTTCCCTTTTCCTTAAGCAATGTCGATTAAAAATGATGGTTCCAGATTCCATTCCTAAGCCAAATATTATCTATATGTCAAGTTTTAACTTGACATCCCATTCCATTGAAGATTTTATGCAAATAGATAGATGGACCCACAAACAGACAAACCGACAGACAGATTAACGAAAATCTCTGAAACCTGAAGAAATACAAAAATCATGGAGGGGCTGAGTTTAAAGAGTTGTTAAGCGAGGGGTATCATAAGCCATATTGCAACTCTTTCAGTGTTCTAATCTCAAATTACAACAATATCAGAAGATGTATGCAATCGTAAGCGAAACATTAGAAAATATTCTCAATTTGGCAGTTTGCAGGAGTTTGTTAATAAACTTCGTAAACCGTTCAATTGTCAAAAAACATTTTATTTTTTGGGACTAGCTATATTTATTTTTAAGACTACAATAGCTTGAGGAAAAGAATTTAATAACCTTCTTGACATTTAGGCAGGGTAGGAATTTAAGCGTTTATTAAAAAGGAAATGGAATATTGTTCCTTTTTTAGTTTCTGAGATATTTTGAGAATCCTAATTACTTTTTGGACACCTACACTTTATTTATATTCATTACTTCTAGAACATTATATTCAAGAATATTTAAACAAAATAAATTAATTAATAATTATTAACCGAATATCTTCAACATAATGAATACAAGTACTATTGTTATTTCAATACGTCATAATCATAAATTATATTGATACGAGCCAAGCACAAAAAAAATGCAATTTTATTCATTTATACATGCAAATGTAAACGTCGTAGAGGTGTATTTTTTAAGCATCGACAGGTCTTGTCATTTAATTTACGCTTTCGTCCAGAGCGTTATTTACTATTTATTTTCCTTTCCAAAGTCATGTGTATCACCTATTTTTAGAGAACTGCATAATATAGATAAAATAGTTAAGCTTAGTTATTTTAATAATATGATGTATTTCCTTGTATTTATTTATTCTTGGCAGTTCATCTGTGTTATGTACTTTATCTGGCAAACTAATTTTAAGTGTCCGGCGGTATACATGAAGCTCAAATTCAAATGGTTAAACATATTGTCAATAATATATCTTTATAGGCTTTGAAAATAAAGATCTTTAAAAAAATAACGATATTTCTCTAAAATTTGTAAAATGCTGTAAACACTGTTGTGGGAAAAAAATATAAGGAGAAAGACGGTAATGCATATATACGAATCAATAGTTAAAAGAAACTCTCATATGGCCGTGACGTATGGCAGGTTACTAAAAAATGAATGGCTTTCCCGAGATGTTCCCCCCGAACATCACGACTAAGCACGGCGACAAAACAGCAAAAACTCCTGCACAAAGAAGTTGCAGTAATGAGAGAAATATTGAAAAACCAATTAGTATTGTACAGTTACGTGAACAGGATGACCGGAGAGCAGCTACCATTGAAAATTATAAACTAGATCCAACAGAGAAAAGACGCAGAAGAAGACTGGAAGATACCTTGAGAAACCATATTAATCGTGTTATGTCCGAAGGAAATCTTCAAGAAGGAGACAGTACAAGAGGCTAGAAAGCAGAAGGCGACTACAGTCACTAGATTACTATTATACGTATAGTATAGGAGGAAAGACATGACATTAGACATTGTCATTCAAAAATATGTTGTCAAGTTATATACATATAAAATGTTTCTCATGAATACGAAGGTTCCTCTGGCACTTTTTATTCTCAGTTTTATTTTCATTAGTGGCTTCTAGTTCCTGTTGATATTACTCCTCAAATATATAATTTTATGGATTATCTCTAGTGATGTTCCATACATAAAAAATCATTCGGGACAGTCTCTTCCTACTTATGTTATTATATTTTTTTGTTTTTTTTTTGTTCGATAATCAGTGACAAAGTGTAGCGTGAGTGTACTGATATAATACAAGTCATATGCTATATATATTTATAGTTTTTTTTATTTATAAATACCTCCGCAGAGCAATCTGCCAAGGTTTGTTCAAATTTTTCTTCCAAATACAAATTAAACAAAAGTAAAAGCAGGATACACCCACCCCTGGCAAACATCTCGCTTAATTTTGATACCTTCTGTATATTGTTGTCCTATTTTTAGAACTGCTTTATGCTAATAAAAGTTTTGGATTAGCCTAACATCGTCATCAACTAGTATAGACCTTTCAAGCATCTTATTGTGACAAACTTCACCGAAAATTTTTTTTGCATTTATTGAACCTATTTGACAAAAAGTGCTTACATTATTACCTTTTTTGAAAACTAAACTGTACACTTCCAACTCTTTCTTCCAATTTGCTATAAATACGGTTACGCAATTTTTCTATACTTATTTTAAAACGTGGTTAATCAAGCTAATAGTTCGATCGTCAGTTCATTTTGTAGCTGTTGTCTTTTTTGGCCAAAGTTCTAAAAAGGCGAAACATATTAAGGTATTCTCCATTAAAAATTATTGAAATACTTAAGAGAAAAAATCATTAAAATTTAATTTAAGTTATGTCCACTTAAAATCTTTCTCTTGGATGCGAAGGTTTCTCTGGCTAATTTTATTTTCAGTTTCATCTTAATTAATGGCTTCTACTTGCTGTTAATATTCCTCTTAAAGTATATATGTTTATGGACTATCTCTAGTGATAGTGCTTACATTATTCCTAGACCTTTTTTGAAAACTAAACTGTACACTTCCAACTCTTTCTTCCAGTTTGCTATAAATACAGTTTTGCAATTTTCCTATAATTTGTGTTCATTTAAAACCTGGTCAATCAAGCTAATAGTTCGATCCTCACTTCATTTTGTAGCTATTATCTTTTTGGCCAAAGTTTTAAAAAGGCGAAACCTATTAAGGTACGGTACTTTCGTTTAAAAATTATTGAAATACTTAAAAGAAAAAATCATTAAAATTTAATTTGTTAAATAATTTAACAATGTTTCAAACATAGAAAACAGCTGCTGAAAACATTCTGGTTAGTTCCGGTTCAGTAGGATATTGATTTAAGTCATCCACTCGATATTGCTTCAGATTCGAAGGTGATGTTAAACAGATCTGTCATGGTTTAAATATCCTTCTATTTAAACAGGTTCATTACCTTACTGCTGACTTTCGTTGGTTACTTGTACTGTCTTGGTAACCTCTTCTTTTCTTAATGGGGGGGGCCTATATGTATATTATCAAAGATTGGTACAGTCATTATTTCGTCTTCAAATAACACTGGATTATAATGCTACCATCTTTTTGCTGCTGCCCACTAATCAATTCCTTTCCAGTTTCGCCTTCCATGTTTCTATTTGATGTTGCTCATCTAAATTTAGATATTTCTTTTACTTTTTTACATAAATTTAAAAAATCGTGCTTATTTTCGTATTCTCTAATTTCTGAACATTCTTGAGCAAATCATTCTTCTTTTGCATGCTATATCTTTTTCTCATTTATATTTGAATTCTTTCGTGTTCAGCTTGAGTGTGATGTATATGCTTTCGCCTAAGGTGAGTGAGGTGTAATATGTCTTCTGCCATCTATTTGTGTTTTTTCAGCTCTTGTTTCTTATAATTTCTTTCTTTGAACTACTGTTAAAATATCTTTAAACTTTCTATATATTTTTTCCATATTATTTTCTTGCTTATCCATCAGTATTTCCATATAAAGTTAAAACTTCTTACCTAAAGTGAACCTATTACATTCCAACTTCTATTGGAAATGCTCTTTACTACACTTCTAAGGTTATTTTGCTTACGTTTCTTTATGTTTGGAAATAGGTGAATGGTATGCAAACTACATGTACGAGGGTGGATTGAAAGGTAAATAACATTTGTTTGCAAAAACAAAAATTTATTTCCAAACATAATCTCCGTTGAGCTCAATACATCCAGTCAAGCGAGATTCCAATTTTTTCATTCTCTCTCAAAAAAAAATGTTTTAAAGAGTATATAATACTCGTTTACAGCACAGATAACATCTACATTCGACAAAAATTTCCTCCCTCCAAACCAATTTTTGAGGTTAAGAAACGAAATAGGTCACTTGGGCTAAATCTCGGGAATAAGGTGAGTACCGAAATATTTCAAAGTCCAGCTCGTGCACTTTGGTCATTACAAAAGCCGATGTGTAAGCAGACGCATTGTCCTGATGAAGGAGCACTTTCTTGCCTGCCAATCTTGGTCGTTTCTGCTTCAACTCACTATATAAACGGTCTAATAACGTTACGTAATAAGAGCCAGTCATTGTTTTACCCTTTTCCAAATATTCGATCATGATGATACCCTGTGAGTCTCAACCAACGTCAGTGTACTGACATCTTCGCCAACTCACTGCCATTTTATCGCTGGTGTGTAGTGGTGGATCCATATTTTGTCTGTAATCACAAAACCACGCCAGAAGTCCTTCGGATTACGCTATAATTTCTCCAAACACGATTTTGAAATGTTTTTCCTCGTACGTTTTTGGTCTGAAGTCAACAAACGCGGAACCCATCGCGTACTCAGCCTTTTCATTTTTAGAACTTCTTGCAAGGTATTATGAACCCATTCATATGAGAGGCCTCCAGCTTAGCAATCTCACGAAGCTTAATGAGACGATCTTTCAGTACGATACCATGAATTTTATCGACAATTTCTTCAAACGAAACCACAATCGGGCATTGTAAAAGTACGCCATCTGCAGTGCTCGTACGGCCACATTTATCCACTAATAAATGGTCTTGAGTGCTGGTGCAGAGTCCCCCGTAAACTTTCTTCAGTTCAATTTCTGTCTGTGTCACAGTTCATTTTTCCATGTCTACCAAACGTGCAAGACCGTTCACTATCTGCCAACAAACAACTGTGCATTTGATCCGTTTGCAACTCTGAACACAACGGTTGCAAGAATCACGCTCACCAACAGCCATACAGCTCAACATTTCCCACTATTTTATAGAAATTCAGTCGATTTATCAATTCACTCTCATAAAACATAATTCTAGATTCTGCTGCAGTGTTTACAGCATTATGGCTTAGGGATGAGTTAAAAATGATGAAAGCATGTTGTATTGACATGAGATGAGTTTATTTTCAATTTCCTTTGAGGGCAAAAGAACCCGACCAGAAAATAAGGAGTTTTTCGAAACTTAAGCAAAAATAAAAACATTAAATTACAGCTTCTAGAGACAACTCGCCGAAGTGCAAAATAAATCGACTGCAGTGGTAGAATAAAAAAGCCATTAACAAAATTAACAAGAAGACCTTGTCAAATAACTACCGACCAGTCGCACTGCTTTCAATAATATCGAAAGTCAAGGAAAAGGTTATCAATCAGCATCTTCTAAAATATCTTGAACGATTCAATATTATTAGCTATCGCCAATATGGCTTTCGTAAACATAGATCAACAGGAGATCCTCTGACTTATGTAACACATGTTTGGAGCAACTCAATTGAATACTTTGGAGAATCTCGAGCGGTTGCTCTTGACATATCCAAGGCATTCGACCGTGTTTGGCACGATGGACTGTTGGCTAAGCTACGCTCTTGTGGTATATCTGAAAACTTCTGTTGGTGGTTCTCATGTTTCCTCAGAGAGCGTTCTTTACGAGTGGCGGTCGACGGATTTCTTTCTAACACCTTCACAATCAACGCCGGTGTGCCTCAAGGCTCCATACTGTCTCTTACTCTCTTTCTCATTTACATTAACGATCTGCTGGAAAAGACCGGGAATCCAATCTACTGTCTTGCAGACGACAGTACCCCTGTCTCTTCGTTCACTTTGAACGCTCGGACATCGGCTACTCAGGCGAATACCCGTAGAAGCAAGAGGTCGTTCAACTTAACAAAGACCTGGAAGAAATTCTATCTTGGGGTGACAGTAACCAAGTGGAATTTAACGCTACAAAAACCCAGGCGGCAGTTTTTTCTAAAAAAGTTAACGTTGCTGAACCCGACACTCGCCTAGCATCGTCGCTCAATTTGTTGGGCATTAGTTTGGGAGCAAATATGTCCTGGCATGAACATGTTGCAGGCATAGCAAGGAGAGCTTCTCAAAAGTTGGGAATCTTATTTCGACCACCTATGGAAAACTGCTCCGCTCCCCAACATACACTGCATTTGTTGAATTCTGTTCAGAGAAGAGCTGTTCGTCTGATTGGAGACCCCGGACTGACCGCGGCCTTGATTCGCTGAAACATCGAAGAACGGTTGGCGACTTGAGTCTGTTCTACAAGTATTTTTATGGAAAGTGTTTCGAAGGATGTAGCCAGCTTAATTCCTTCCAAAGCGGTGCATGTTAGAAAAACACGTCGCGCTGGTGCTTTACATCCGTATGAGGTTCAGCTTGTTACTCCGCGTACAACGCTTTTCAAGCAGTATTTTATATGGAGAACATCATCCCTTTGGAATAATTCGCCCAGCGCTGTGTTTCTCACCGAGTACAATTTACAGTGATTTAAGAACAACGTGAATCGCTTTTTCCGCACACATGCCGCTCCTGTAGCGTTTTAGGGATTTCACTGCAGCACGTGTGCTAGACCCATAAAAAAAACAAACTTGAAAATCCGTTATACGAAATCGTTACCTTATTATTATTAAAAAGGTAGTAAAATATATGATATCTAAAAAAGAATTAAAAAATATTTATAATAAATAAATCAATTTATAAATGAAAAAAGCTGTTGCTTATTAAATAAAATTCCCTTTCATGTTTGCATTGCTTCTTGATATCCTGTTTTTCTCTACTGGTGCCTTACATAAAGTATTTTATCAAATTTCTGCACCCATTTTCTGATTAGTTGAACGCTCAATGTTTCATATACTTTCTGTAACTGATATCAAATACAAAATCTTCTCTTTGTGACTAGTCGGAGTTTTGTAAAACTTTTAACTACAAAAAACTCGTTCCGTTTTACCGGATCTCTAAATAATAACCAAATTCTCAAGGACCAGGACCAATAAACTAAAAAAAAATTGAATTTGTTTATGTGACACGCTGTCATTAAAAAAGGAACTAGTGGACAATTCGATGTACAGGCACAAAATTTTAACCAATTGTTACACTTAAGTTCATGGACATATTTTTCAAAACTTTTTAAAAATGGATTAAATAAAGCATTGTTTTTTTGTTACTTAGTACAACAATCAAATTGAAGACAATTTAAAATAAAACCATTAAACATAACAAACTAAATATGGGTTTCGTAAGGCCTAAGAGATAAACGTTAATTCCGGCTTATTTTACGAATAGATTTTAACTCAAAACGTTGAAATTACAGTAATAAAGTAAAGCTTTGATTACATTACAATAAGGGTTTCCAGTGAAACGATGCTATTTTAAGCTCTTTATATAGATTAGTGACGTGTATTTACGGGAACTGTTATTTAAGAGTAAATGTATTTAGCCTAAATTAGTATTGTATAAAGTATTATAATTTTTTATAAAGTTTAATTTACTAAAACGAATAAATGGTTGATCTGAAATTGACTATGGAAAAATACTGATAAGTAGCGCCCCTCGATAAGTTGGGAAACTCAAAAAAACGATAATGCCTCTGGAATAAACATGTTGAACACAAAATCAGATTTGACACACACAACATAAGAAATATTATTACACTCCTTTAGCTAATCAATCTAAATTAGAAACTAATCGTCTACACTTACGGCAACACCATTACATTACTCACGATATTTTTTTCAATTAAAAATCTACAATTTTTCACAATCTTTTTTTGCAACAAACTTTTCGATGTTAACCAAGCATATGGTTAAAATAATTGAATTGACCGGTATGTCATTTTTTATAATTTAGCGTTGAAAGCAATATATATCTCTCTCCCCCCTTTCTTCCTCTCTCCCTCTCAAGTTAACTTCAGGGTCTTAATTTTTGACATAACAAAATTTTTTAAAAAGTGCATAAATTCATGGTTCTCGAGCAATACTGAGAAGGAAATTTTCCCTTACGAAAAAATACTATTTTAGTACCATATGTAGCCCAGATAAACAGACTGTTGCAATTTAAAGAAGAACAAATGTATATCTGTTTTTTGTCCTAACCTAAAAACAATAAATAAAATATATAAGAATATTTGTCTTAATATTTTCTATTCTTTTGGAAGATATGGCCTATGATATCATCATAACAGTTGTTTGTTGGTACACACACAGATGTCATTTTCTGTACGATATATTTACTGTTATTAATATCTCATTGAATTTACACATATATTTATGTACGAAATTCTATTTTAAAAATATATTTTGTCTACAAATATTCATATAAAATTTTATTACTTTAGGGCTTTCAGTGACAATAAAGTAGGTTATCTTTAAATTAAAAAGAAAAAATTACTGGGAAATTAAAGATCAGATGTAAAAAAACTAAACAATTTATTTTTAGTGGACAACAATCTGCAGTTCAGGCTAGTTCAGGTTAATTTTCTCTGTTATCTATGTCATTAGGCATTTGAGAAATCAAATTAGTTTAAATGCGATAAGATTATTCTATTTTGCAAGTGTCCAGACTATAATTTCGTACAGTATTACACCTTGGTACTGTTCGGGGCGTTTAACGTATGAAGTACAAAGGTTCTATTAAGGACAATGTGAAGGAGTTTCACATGGAATTTTACTGTTTATAAGTTATATGTTAAGAGTGACTAATGTTTATACTTGTAACATGATATATGTAATAATATAGTTATTTTAAGTAATTTAACTGTTTCTATACATAATTATATTTTATAGTTTTAGGGGAGGCAAATGCCGTAAACTTTACATGATTTTTGGAAATTTGTGGGTACGGCCGGAAAATCGATTTGACTACTTTAAAACAATGCCAACATAATGTAAACGAGTTTTCTCAGCCTAATTTTGACCGCAAGGCCAATTTTCATCTATTTTAGTGCATTTTTTGTTATCTTAACGCTCACTGTTTCTTAAATATCTCAGCTTCTGTTCGTTGTTATGCTACAAAAGAAAATTCATTTTACTCATCATAAAATTGCCTAAAAAACTGCTTAGATCGAATTAAAAAATATTAGTACATAACCTGAAAAAAGCATTTACTATGGCTAATTGAAAAATAGTTTTTTTACGGGTAACTTTCGTGCAATTTGATACTACAGGTTCAAATTATAGGAAAATATAGCTTTTATATTAGCAAAAAAGTATGTCAAACTTTATTAAAAAATATCAAAAGGATTGGTCAAAATTCGCATTTTAGTCCAAATACTATTATGAATTTTTATTGTGCGCAAAAGGTCGTAGGAAGCTTTTTTTAAAAAATATGGTTTTCGAGAAGGTTAGAAGGAAAAATAAAGAATATGCAGAAAACTATCTTATTTTTCATTTTTCTGGTTACGAAAAATTCAATTTTTTCGTTTTTGCTCTAGAAAAGGTCTGGTTCATTCTTTTAACTTCTATTCAATATTTTATCTTAAATTTAACTTGAAAAAGTGATTTTAAAACAAATACTTTGATGATTTAGAAAGTTTTATTGACAAACCATTTACTAAAATTATCACAGATACCATATTTATAATTTTAAAAAATCATTCGTGTTCTATATTCAAAATCATCCGATTGATTATTTGAATCGGATTCATACTGGCACAAGTATAAAAGGTTGGTGCTGTCTAACTTACTTTCATCGATAGAACGATCTAAAATTAATAAAGATGAGTCACTGGAAAAATGTTCTATAATTTCATCTGGCATAATAAGAATTGGACTAAAATGCAAATTTTGACCGATTCTCTCAATACTTTTTAATAAAATTTAGCACACTTTTTTGCTAATATAAAAGATATATTTTCCTATAGTTTAAAGCCATAATAACGAATAGAACAGAAGTTACTCATAAAACACCATTTTTTAATTGGTAGGTAGTATTTTTTAATGCAATCTACGCAGTTTTTTAGGCAATTTTATGGCAAGTAAAATGAGCCTGAATCAAACAAAATTTCGTCGCCATTGACCTATTCATCTCTAATTTGGACAGGAAGATCGGGTATACCCTCCTGCACGTTTTCGCACTCGCTTTCAGGTTCCGATTTAAATATACTGGTACAGCTTGAATCTCTGTCTGATTCATCTACTTCCGATACTTGAATTTCTTGATTTTATTCCTCGGTGACAGCATCACGTCCTATGCAGTTCATGCAATTAATCCCTCCACAATATTCGCAAAGACTTGTACATTTCAGTCCAAATGTTTTGCATCGACATCGTAAGTCTATGAAACCGGCTAAGCGATGATTTGTTGGAAATTTCATTACGAAAAGTTTGGTTTTTTTGTCACGATCCGATTTATATAACCAGAGTTATTCACATTTTAAGCTCAAAAGAACCGCTTTTAAAACTTTAAAACTTAATTGTTTTTCGAAGTCTAAAACTCAAAACTATCCTCCAGAGAGGATAAAATCAAAATATTGCTGTATCATGCCTATCTCAGCATTATTTTGACCTTTTTTTTATTTCACTATAAAGATTTTTTTCCTTCTAGGATTCCTATAATAAGTTTACAACAAGCACAGTATGCTTGGTTTTTTTTGTCCTGATCCGATATATATAACCGGAGTTATTCACATGTTAAGCTCAAAAAGCGCGCTTTTAAAACCTAAATTGTTTCTAAACAAAAGAGCACAAGTTTTTCGATGTCCAAAACTCAGAAATATTCTCCAGGGAGGATAAAATCAAAATATTGCCCATGCCCATCTCAGCCTTATTTTGATCATTTTTTACTGCACTATAAAGAATTTTTTTTCCTTCCAAGATTGCTATAGTAAGTCTACCACAAGCATCCTATGCTCCAAGAAACTAATTTCATATGAGGCAGCAAAAATTCTTAACTCACGTTATATGCTTGCACAAATATGCCTCTCCATGTAATAAAACCAACCAGATATCAAGCTTTTCATATATTTTTGGATGACCCCTTATAAACAAGCTTAGGCGATCAGACTTTAATTATATATTAAATTAGATATTTAGGTGTATATTTGATACAGTGACAGTAGCACGTTCTATACAGTTCATGCAATTAATTCCTCCACAATATTCGCAATGACTTGTACATTTCAGTCCAAAT
Source organism: Pachyrhynchus sulphureomaculatus (assembly GCA_019049505.1). Taxonomy (NCBI): domain Eukaryota; kingdom Metazoa; phylum Arthropoda; class Insecta; order Coleoptera; family Curculionidae; genus Pachyrhynchus; species Pachyrhynchus sulphureomaculatus. The sequence goes on from CM032449.1 coordinate 66,413,605, forward strand.
TTTTTCATCAGCATCTTAAGTCTATGCACCCCGGTAAGCGGGGATTTGTTAGAAATTTCATTACGAAGAGTTTTGTTTTTTTTTGTCCCGATCCGATTTATATAACCGGAGTTATTCACAGTGTAAACTCAAAAAAACGCGCTTTTAAAACAAAAATTGTTTCTAAACAAAAGAGCACAAGTTTTTCGATGACCAAAACTCAGAAATATTCTCCAGAGAGGATGAAATCAGAATATTGCTGTATCATGCCTATCTCAGCATTATTTTGATCATTTTTTACTGCACTATAAAGAATTTTTTTCCTTCCAAGATTGCTATAGTAAGTCTACAACAAGCATCCTATGCTCCAAGAAATTAATTTCATATGAGGCAGTAAAAAATTCTTAACTCACGTTATATGCTTGCACAAATATTCCTCTCCAAGTAATAAAATCAACCAGATATCAAGCTTTTCATACATTTTTAGATGACCCCTTATAAACAAGCTTTGGCGATCAGACTTTAATTATATATTAAATAAGATATTTAGGTGTATATTTGATACAGTGACAGTAGCACGTTCTATACAGTTCATGCAATTAATTCCTCCACAATATTCGCAATGACTTGTACATTTCAGTCCAAATTTTTTCATCAGCATCTTAAGTCTATGCACCCCGGTAAGCGGGGATTTGTTAGAAATTTCATTACGAAGAGTTTTGTTTTTTTTGTCCCGATCCGATTTATATAACCGGAGTTATTCACAGTGTAAACTCAAAAAAACGCGCTTTTAAAACAAAAATTGTTTCTAAACAAAAGAGCACAAGTTTTTCGATGTCCAAAACTCAGAAATATTCTCCAGAGAGGATGAAATCAAAATATTGCTGTATCATGCCTATCTCAGCATTATTTTGATCATTTTTTACTGCACTATAAAGATTTTTTTTTCCTTCCAAGATTGCTATAGTAAGTCTACAACAAGCATTCTATGCTCCAAGAAATTAATTTCATATGAGGCAGTAAAAAATTTTTAACTCACGTTATATGCTTGCACAAATATTCCTCTCCAAGTAATAAAATCAACCAGATATCAAGCTTTTCATACATTTTTAGATGACCCCTTATAAACAAGCTTAGGCGATCAGACTTTAATTATATATTAAATTAGATATTTAGGTGTATATTTGATACAGTGACAGTAGCACGTTCTATACAGTTCATGCAATTAATTCCTCCACAATATTCGCAATGACTTGTACATTTCAGTCCAAATTTTTTCATCAGCATCTTAAGTCTATGCACCCCGGTAAGCGGGGATTTGTTAGAAATTTCATTACGAAGAGTTTTGTTTTTTTTGTCCCGATCCGATTTATATAACCGGAGTTATTCACAGTGTAAACTCAAAAAAAACGCGCTTTTAAAACAAAAATTGTTTCTAAACAAAAGAGCACAAGTTTTTCGATGTCCAAAACTCAGAAATATTCTCCAGAGAGGATGAAATCAAAATATTGCTGTATCATACCTATCTCAGCATTATTTTGATCATTTTTTACTGCACTATAAAGAATTTTTTTCCTTCCAAGATTGCTATAGTAAGTCTACAACAAGCATCCTATGCTCCAAGAAATTAATTTCATATGAGGCAGTAAAAAATTCTTAACTCACGTTATATGCTTGCACAAATATTCCTCTCCAAGTAATAAAATCAACCAGATATCAAGCTTTTCATACATTTTTAGATGACCCCTTATAAACAAGCTTTGGCGATCAGACTTTAATTATATATTAAATAAGATATTTAGGTGTATATTTGATACAGTGACAGTAGCACGTTCTATACAGTTCATGCAATTAATTCCTCCACAATATTCGCAATGACTTGTACATTTCAGTCCAAATTTTTTCATCAGCATCTTAAGTCTATGCACCCCGGTAAGCGGGGATTTGTTAGAAATTTCATTACGAAGAGTTTTGTTTTTTTGTCCCGATCCGATTTATATAACCGGAGTTATTCACGGTGTAAACTCAAAAAAACGTGCTTTTAAAACAAAAATTGTTTCTAAACAAAAGAGCACAAGTTTTTCGATGTCCAAAACTCAGAAATATTCTCCAGAGAGGATGAAATCAAAATATTGCTGTATCATGCCTATCTCAGCATTATTTTGATCATTTTTTACTGCACTATAAAGAATTTTTTTTCCTTCCAAGATTGCTATAGTAAGTCTACAACAAGCATTCTATGCTCCAAGAAATTAATTTCATATGAGGCAGTAAAAATTTTTTAACTCACGTTATATGCTTGCACAAATATTCCTCTCCAAGTAATAAAATCAACCAGATATCAAGCTTTTCATACATTTTTAGATGACCCCTTATAAACAAGCTTAGGCGATCAGACTTTAATTATATATTAAATTAGATATTTAGGTGTATATTTGATACAGTGACAGTAGCACGTTCTATACAGTTCATGCAATTAATTCCTCCACAATATTCGCAATGACTTGTACATTTCAGTCCAAATTTTTTCATCAGCATCTTAAGTCTATGCACCCCGGTAAGCGGGGATTTGTTAGAAATTTCATTACGAAGAGTTTTGTTTTTTTTGTCCCGATCCGATTTATATAACCGGAGTTATTCACAGTGTAAACTCAAAAAAAAACGCGCTTTTAAAACAAAAATTGTTTCTAAACAAAAGAGCACAAGTTTTTCGATGTCCAAAACTCAGAAATATTCTCCAGAGAGGATAAAATCAAAATATTGCTGTATCATGCCTATCTCAGCATTATTTTGATCATTTTTTACTGCACTATAAAGAATTTTTTTTCCTTCCAGGATTGCTATAGTAAGTCTACAAGCATCCTATGCTCCAAGAAATTAATTTCGTATGAGGCAGTAAAAAATTCTTAACTCACGTTATATGCTTGCACAAATATTCCTCTCCATGTAATAAAATCAACCAGATATCAAGCGTTTCATACATTTTTAGATGACCTCTTATAAACAAGCTTAGGCGATCAGACTTTAATTATATATATTATATTAGATATTTAGGTGTATATTTGATACTGTCGGAAAAAGTATAAAGTGCTTGCAATATTTTTAACATTTATTACACAATAGAAAAAATCCTTAGTCTTGTAATATTGTATATTAGAAGAGTAGAAATGAAGATAATAATGCTCAAAAAAGTAAAAGCTGTTAATAAACGACTTTTGTAGGCCTCTTAAGCCTCTTAATGGCATTCTTATCAAAGGTCCCAAATTCCGGTTTGCTAAAAAAGTCATTTGCGTACCAATTTAAAGCCCTAATGTAAAACAAATAACTGTCAAGCGAGAACTCGGATAATCTATGCGTCCTTAAAGTCCCCCCTCTAAGATACAATTTGAATTTAATTTAACAGATATAAAGGGTCTTGTATTTAAAAAGTAATTTTATATATATTTTATAATTTAATTTAGCAAGGACCGAAGAATTTTTTAACACACTTTATTCCTCTGAATAGAGTTATTACAGTTGCATATCTTAATTACATTGTGATTTAATTTTAGTAATAAAACACAAAATATGACTGGAAATAAATTAAATTATATTAACCGAACCTTTACTGTCGTAATGATTTATGTACTACGAACTATAAAATTCAAAGAATTGGAAGTATTTTTTTTTTTTGGTAAAACGGGAAACGCATTCTTTCTAAAATATGTTATGTTTTATGAGCAATAGTCACACATCAAAAAAATCGTCATCACTACTTAAACCCCCATAAACTTTGTTAACCTATTTGCCACAAGATATAAATTTAACCCTGTATATTATAAAAATGGTTTAGGATAATCAGGCCCGTATAACCTTGTAACAAAATAAATCGAAGAAAAATACTCATAATGGACTTTACAATTTTTTTTTTGCTTTTTAGCTTGTACTACAATGGTTAAGATAATATCAAACTATCTCCGAATTGTGACAATCACCTATAGCTGAAACGTTGCGATATTTATTATCAAAGTTTTGTATCCAGTATTACAACACATTTCCTAATCAAATTTAAAAATTATTTAAAAATATTTTTTTTCTTTGAAATTAGAAACGCTGTACCAGTTCATTCACAACAAAACATTAAATCGGTCGTGTTCAGATTTAGGAAACATTTTTTTATAATTAACAATACTCATTATGGTTAAAATTGAAAATACTAGGTCAGATAAATGTAAAGTAGCCAACACATATAAAAATAAGTAGTTGTAATAAAAAATAGAAAAAGAATTAACTATCTTAATTTTTTTAAATTGTTTAAATTTATAGATATTTTAATCGTCAAAAAGTTTAAACTTTGTTTAAATCGGGCAGTTGTAGCTGTTCAGGTCAGAACTTTTTGTCAATTGTCGAAATTATGAATATTTTAGTGCCTAAGATTGAGCCGGATGGACATTAAAGTGTTACCTTTTTTTATATTGGTCGTATAATGAATCTACGCAACAAGATAACTGCAGAGCAAAATTGTATGCAAAAAGACTTGTCAGGATTCAAGATTTGTGATTGAAATAAACAGTAATGGAAAATTTTCACCGTAAATTTTTTTTTTTTTTTATTCGACCAGTCCAACTATATAAACACATATGTTTTGTATATGGTACTTTTAAAAGTAGCATTAATTAATTACCTTATATCTAGAACAGTTTTTACTACTAAATTTCCAATTTTAAATCCCACAAAACTTATGCTAGCTTTAAAAAGTGAGCGTTTGCCAACATTGTGGTTCAGCAATTTGTTTTAATGAATTCCTCACCGAATCACTCTATCAAACTATAGAGAAGGGTAGCAAAAGTGAATGGTAACTTAAGTTGAACACATCTGAATTCGTGGTAAATGAAATTTTTGTAAAATTTAGAAAAGAACAGAGAGAGAAAGAAGTAGTTGCATTGCTGGAACCGAAGAATCAGCTGTTACAATATAATAAACTATTTTTTAATACATTGTATATTCCCGAAAGATCTCATTTAAGAATAAATCTTCCCAAAACCAATAACAATGGTATTGTTACTATAATAATAATATTAATCTGTACTACTGAAGAAGTGCTAAAGATGACTCTTGCAATTGCAGGCATACTTTTCCAGTTTGCCGCGATTTAATTTCAATAACCACGATTTTCAATTGACCAAAACGATAAAAATTTGTTTTGTAAGTTATCGTTGTTACTGGAATGATGATATGACTGCTTGTCCGTTACAACAATTATCATAGATTTCCTCTATATAAAAGATAAGTACTAAAAAGTAATGTTCCATTAACAGAAAATCACCCATATCGATACATACGTAGTATATATGTCTTGCCATGAAATATGTCTTGGCATGAACATGTAGCAAGCATAGCAAAGAGAGCTGCTCGAAAGCTACAGCGATTCAAGACTAACGTGTATCGCTTTTTTCGCACACGTGTCGCCCCTGTAGCGCTTTAGGGGTTTCCATGCACCACGTGTGCTAATTTAACATTTTTTTTATCAAAATTAACGCTATTTAAAAACAGAATTTAATTTCCTCTCATTTCAGAAAGAAGTTATTTATATTTTAAATTAATTGCAAATCGAATAAATGTCAGGAAAAAGTTTCGCTAATTCATTTGTATATATAATTCTTCCCCTATAAAATTAAATTTTTATGTAAAATTTAACAACGGATATAGAATATTTCGCAAATAGCTTTTAATGCAAGTTCCATTTTATTATAATTAAGGTTTGTATACCTGTACGGATCCTGTTTTCGGGTTATTCGTCACAATATGGAAATAATTAAAGCAGAAATAACTATGAATATATATATATATATATATATATATATATATATATATATATATGTTATATATATATATATATATATATATACATATATATATATATATATATATATATATATATATATATATATATATATATATATACATACATATATATATATATATATATATATATATATATATATATATATATATATATATATATATATATATATATATATATATATATATATATATATATATATATATATATATATATATATATATATATATATATATATATATATATATATATATATATATATATATATATATATATATATATATATATATATATATATATATATATATATATATATATATATATATATATATATATATATATATATATATATATATATATATATATATATATATATATATATATATATATATATATATATATATATATATATATATATATATATATATATATATATATATATATATATATATATATAAGTATTTGTATATTTTGTTTTTTCACCAAGATAATAATTTGTAGTATATATGTCTTGCCATGAAATATTACAGCGATTCAAGACTAACGTGAATCGCTTTTTTTCGCACACGTGTCGCCCCTGTAGCGGTTTAGGGGTTTCCATGCACCACGTGTGCTAGAGCCATAAAAAAAATACAATGTAATTTAATTTAACATTTTTTTTATCAAAATTTACGCTATTTAAAAACAGAATTTAATTTCCTCGCATTTCAGAAATAAGTTATTTATATTTTATATTAATTGCAAATCAGGAAAAAGTTTCGCTAATTCATTTGTATATATAACTCTTCCCCTATAAAATTAAATTTTTATGTAAAATTTAACAACGGATATAGTATCCGGATCCTGTTTTCGGGTTATTCGTCACAATATGGAAATAATTAAAGCAGAAATAACTATGTATATATATATATATATATATATATATATATATATATATATATATATATATATATATATATATATATATATATATATATATATATATATATATATATTGTTTTTTCATCAAGATAATAATTTGTTGTATGCGAAATAAAGTTTTCGTTGTTTATGGTTTTTAAATCTGTACTTGTTATTTTGTTTTCGTTGAGAAAAATTAAATCAAAAAACTTGATTTTAGCTGGCATATATGTTGCTATAATGTTTATACTACCGTTTTCACTCACTCATACATCCGCTCATTCATCCCTCCCATTCTTTCTTGTTATTGTATTTAAAAATTTATATATTTACAATTTTACAATCTTTTTTTGAAGATTGTATTTATAATATATTTTATTTATGACTAATTTTATTTTAATTTGTTTTATTTGCACTTTACTATTTGCACTGCACTATACGGTTATACGTGTCTTAATTTTATGAAATAAACCTAGTTACTATTTACGTATTCCAAGACTAATTGATATTTACATTTATTTAGAAGAACTGTTGTGTTTAGTGCCTTCGTTGCTCCTACATGCATTATTACCAGGTCAAAATACTACGGGATGCAGCCTCGCGTCGCCGATCAAGGACCAGCAGTAATCGACGGCCGGCACGCGACCGGCGACGGAGCGTCGAATTCCGACACACGTATTATTTGAACGTGTAATTTGGACTGGTGTTAATTTTATTCAGTTGGTTCTTCAGAATAGATCGGCTATCGAAAATACAAATGTTTATGTATAGAGTTGTGAGCACGTTGCTGTTATGTCGTGTGTCAATGTTTATGTTTGCGTCTTGTACCTGTCGAATTTGTCCGATGTTTCAGTTATATATTATCTTATTTTTGGTATGTTAGTTAAGTCATGTAAGTTCTGGTATAACGTCCTGCTGAGGCTACATATCTAAGAATTTTATTTGGCATTCTTTGTATGCGTGCGGCCTGTGTGTCTGATATGCTGCACCAAACTAAAGCAGCATACATCAACACAGGCCGTATTATATGTTTATAAATTATCAGTTTATTCTGAAGACCCAGCTGGGAATTTGGTGCAGTTAGGGCGTACAGATTTTGCATAGCAACGAAGATTTTTTGCAAAATGTATGCTACGTGCAAAAAAATAGTTACACTTGTTTGCCGACTATTGTAGAAGGAATTAGGAAGAAATAATGCCCGTCTAACCTTCATTCTAAGAGGTAGAGAAGGTGAAATTAGTAAACTAGGCTTCTTGTTTTGGCAAACATCATTTCAAATATTGCAAAACGGTAAATTGAAATATGAAAAAATCAACTGATTATCTTCCGTTTTGCTAAATATCAATAGATTCTTGCCGAGAAACTACGTATGATTTTAATAATAATTCAAAACTTAAATTATACTCATCAATTTAGACGACCTTGATACTCTGACATCTGTATCTTTATTCAGTTTCAAGCTCGAAAAATTAAATTTGAACTTAAATTTCGAATCGTTGGTTTTTTTTTAGTTGTCTAACATAACAAGCCTGTCGAGTAAAAGTCTGACAGACTTACACGTTTTAAATTTATTTATCAACTGCGATTTTCTGGTTTAAAAATGGAATTAGAATTGGTAGAGTTTTACATTTAAATATCTTTTATGATAAGAAAAATCAAGTTTTAGGATTTAGTTTACTGTTACACGTATTTTAAACTAAAAGTCAATTCCACCGTTTAATATAATTTTATGTTATTTACATATTTTATTTGTATTTATTTATTTATTTAATAAGTTGATATTTTTTATATCATTTTGGGGGATTATTCCATTAGCTGAAATAATTCTATCATAATCGAGGAACCCCGTTTTACAGATAGTGCGTTTTATTATTAGTTTTTTGTTGCATAGCTGTGGATGGATATACATATGTAGTTAATGCTTTAGCTTTTTTTTTATTTACCACACTTTTTTCCATATTTAATAGTACCTTGCGCTTTCATTTCGATGCTCAAAATTTTATCAAAATAACAAAAATAACTTGTTATCCAGCAACTATCAACAAGGCAATTTCTGGTTAAATTTTCTAGTGGTAAATTTTTTTTATATTTTTTCTTATTTCTTAAAAAAATATTTTATTATTTTACGTATTATAAACTTTTAAATTTGCATATTTTTTAGAGCAAAAATTAAACAAATATAAATTTTCATTTTTATATAATTTTTTGTATATATTACTTAGCTTTGATAAGTAAAACTAGAATCTTGTCGGAAAAGTAATAAGAGTCATTTAAGTAAAATATTTTTTAAACCTAAAAATAATACCAAAAAATTACACAATTAAAATGGTTTAAAGTTTATATTTAATATTTCAATAAAATAAAAATTATTTTCCGTTTTCTGAACTTTCTAATGTTTCTCTACTATGCCCAAATAAATTTAACTGTAAATCAATGACAGAAACTTATCTTACCAAGATAATTATAATTAGACTCTGGTAATTTTCACAGAATCTAAAATTTTTTTTTCTGTTTTTTTTTTAATATTTCTTTTGAAATAGTTTCCACGAAGTGGAGTATTCTGCACAGACACCCCGATTGCTATTGACCAGGCATGTATCTCGGTACTTAAGTCCAACTTAAATGAAGAAGTATATGTATATGTTTTAAATTTGTTAAATTTTAGGATTTTGCATTAAAAAATCGATAACATACAATATTGTATACAATATTTTATAATATGGGAAAACTCACATATTTAAGTATTTTCATGAAGTTGTAGAAAACTCTACTCATGAACTTAACAAAATAACCACTTTACGGTTTTTAAACTCATTTAATATCACAACTACTTTATCAGTAAACTTCTATGTAAATCTAGAACAATGTATCTGAAAATCAGTTTATCTAAATAATTTTGTAAACTAGAACTAAAATTTTCTTTTGTAAAACCGACTGATTTTTTTATAAGCACAGCAGCTCTTGCACATTAACCTGAATTAGTCTAGACTAAGCTAAAATTTCTACACGATGGTGTATGAAACATTGTTGATTGATCTCGGTGGGAAACACAGTTTATGGCAGTTTATTCTAAATAACCAAAGAAGAATGGATTGTTGTAATTGGTTTTTGCAAAGATACCACCTTGATAGCCAATTTCATTACAACATTCTATTTTCGGATGAATCTAGATTTACCAATTTGGGTCTATTAATCGTAACAATACTCGATATTGTGCCCAAGAAAATCCTAGAATTATGCGAGAAAGTGCCTATCAAAAAAGATGCGGCTTTAACGTGTGGTTGGGTATTCTTGGCACAAGAATTATTTGTCCTATTATATTTGATGGTGCATTAAATGGAGAAAGATATTTGGAGTTCATTCAAAATGATGTTGAAGATTTTTTAGAAAGTTTACCTTTAAATCGTGGAGACATTATTTTCCAGCAGGATAGCGCTCCAGCCCACAATAGTAAAAATGTAGTAAACTACTTCAATCAAAGATTTGGTGCAAATTAGTTAGGTACTAATGGACCTAACAAGTGGCCTGCAAGATCGCCAGATCTTACGCCTCTTGATTTTTTTATATGGAACCATCTAAAAGAAAAAGTTTACAAAAATCCACCAACAGACAGAAATGATTTAGAAATGCGCTTAAAAAGAGCAGTAAATCACATTACTGAAATTCAGTTGGAGACTGTTATGAGAGCCACGGTGAGAAAAACAAGATTGTGTAGGATTAACAACGGATAGCATTTTGAACATTTGGAATAAATACCTAGCAAATTTATATCTAGTATAAAATAGTTTTACCTATTTATTTTTATTGTGTTACTTAGTCAGAACATTACTTCTTTCTAATATTAATTAACTACAATTATCGGTTTTGTTGTGTTGTTCTTATTATTAAATATTTTGGTTTTATTATTTGCATTCAAATATTTATTTAATAAATAGGTTTCTTATTTTCTGAAAATAATAATAAATCCAATTGGCGTTAGATAGTTTTGGCAAAAAATCTGTAATGTGTAACTAGGTTAAATAAAAAATATGTGTTCCTGTCTTAATTTCGGTGAAATCGATCTTTATTTAAAGAGATAATTCTGTAACTGAATGTAAAGCATAAAATTTTGTAGGAGCCACTTAGAATCGTGAAAATGGCAGGATAAATGAATAGTTTTAAATTCTTTCCAAAGTGAGATAAAACGGACAAAAACAATTGCTGGTATAACCGCCATGGCCGCCTAAGTCTAAGAGTTTAAATCAGTTTTTACCGGTCATCTGTCAAATAAATGTTAACTCGTGATACATCGTTGGAAAGAGAATTTCAAAGCGAATTAAAATTGATGAAAAAATATACAGGGTCCCATTAAACATAAGAAAGTTGCAGTCACTTCCGGGCAAACCGCAAGTAGTTAAAAATATTTCTTAAGTGATAAAAAAGCCTAATAATATCCCGTTCTGGTATCTAAAAATGTAAATATGGAACTTTTAAAATAAAAAAATTACAGGATGTTACATGTTGACTGTGTCACCCGGTATATACAAATACCAAAATTTAATAAATGTTGTTACAGCGAAATAGGTATTATATTGTAAAAATGGTGTGAATATGTCAAAATTGACTAAAACATCTTCTAAATTCAACTCATTAATAGACACGAACCTGTCAAAATCTGAATTTTTAATAAAAGGAATTTTTCTCAGTGTCCAGCATATTTAAATTTACTTTATTAAATTTAAGAAACAAGGTTTAGAAAAAAATGAGCTGTGATTTTCATAAGAATTATAAACATATGATTATAAATGCAAATAAATACAGTTCGCCATATTTAATTTAATTATTTTACGAAATATTCCCTTGTGTTTTATTTAATAAGAGATCAGAGAAACGTTACCAGTCTCATGTATTATCAAGTATACAAAAACACTTACACGTAAAGAAATGCTTTAATTGCTAATTGCCATTTTAAGCGGTTGGAGTGAGACATCAATTTACGGGCGCGTATAAGCTTTTTCGAAGTCAGTTACTTGTGAAATATTGTGTAGGGTAACTGGAGAGTATGAATTGCCTAATAAGAATATAAATTTAAATGAAATTTACTCGGAAATTGCCAGGTGGGAGAATTGTAAGAATCTTTTTGAACCAAATATTAATTAGCATGTATCCTTCCATACCCTTCGTAAAACAACATCTGATAATTAACTATTATTAAATGTTTTAACTTTATGTTTCTATTTTCCTTACAGGAAATAATTTCACAGGATAATGTACAGTCAATGATAGAGTAAGGTTCATTATCTCACTTGTTTGGGGAATGACGAAAAAATGTTAAATACAATAGTTTTAGGGAATGTTCAGGTGCACAGTCTAAAATTATTTTTGAGTATACAGGGTACTTCAAAAAAGTGTGGCCGATATAACATATGTTTTTTTAAATGGAACATCCTATTTTCTAATATATTTTTAAATTCTGCGTAAAATTTTATAACTTTTTTATTAATAATGTTATATACCTAAACCTAGTAGCTTTTCTAATATTTCAATTTTTTAAAAAAAAAAGTTTCCAGTTTTGTAAAAAATTGCCAGTAGCGCCATTTTTTCTGAAGGTGGAATACTCATAATTGGTACGAGCGTTCTATAGAGATACCCTCGAACTTTTATTAAGTATGTCATATAACTATTTCTAATAATTTTCGATTTATTTTCAATTTTTCAATTTTTATCCTTGTTTTTAATACACTTACGCTATTGTGAAAACATAAACAAGCAGTTAATAATAATTTTATTGTAGTTTCACTTATCTAACGATTAATTATTATGACGTAACAAATGTTCAAAAATATGCCCATCTACTTGAATACACACGTTTAGTCGTTTTACTATATTTTCCTTTACTTTCCTTAGCATGAAGGGCGTGATTGTCCTGCATGCATCCCGTATCCTATTTTCCATATCTATACACATAAACACGATCTTTAATGTAGTCCCACAAAAAGAAAAGGTGTTAAGTCACATGATCGAGGGGGCCACTGAATAAATCCATCCCTGCCGAACAATTTTTGTGGGTAACGATTGTTTAAAAATTCCCGAACTTCCCGATGGTAATGAGCAGGAGCTCTGTCTTGTTGAATCCACATTTATTCTCTTTCAAAGTTATCAACTTCTTCAAGAAGCTGGGGTAATTCGTTTTGCAAAAAATTTAGATATCTAGGTCCATTAAGCGATTCGCGGAAAAAATATGAAACAATAATTCGAAAACTTAATATTCCACACCATAATTAAGCGAACAATGGTTTTGGTTTTGAACTTTCCGGACCCAAAACAGATTAACTGTTGAATAATAAGGCATGTTATGGCTATTAGCCATGACTGCGAAAAGTATCTTCATCAGAGAACATTATTTTGGATAAAAAATTTAGATGGGCCTCTATTGCTCCATTCATGGTGGTACAAAAGTGTACCTTTGGTTCGATATCAATTATGTTAATTCATTTTTAGGAAAATCCATAACTATTACCTTTATACGTCATTTACTACAACAAATTAAACTATTTTTACTTGCTTAATAGACATGTCAAAATTTTACAATGCCTACATTTTTGTTTTGTCTTGGCAACTATGGTGTTATAGCGTAAGTGTAATAAAAATAAGGGTAAAAACTGAAAAACTCAAAATAAATCAAAAACTTTTAGAAATAGGTATATGACGTACTTAATAAAAGTTAGAGGGTTTTGTAAAATCTATTAGAAAAAATAATAATATACAGGGTGTGCCGTGTAAAAAATTTGAGATTTTTCAATTTAAAATAGCCGAAATGTATAAATTTATTTTGAACACCCTGTAGCATCTAACTCAAATTTCTTTACATATATATTTTTTTTATAGAACGCTCGTACCTGTATACTTAAAAATTATTTTAAACTACGCACCTTAACATTCCCTAAAACTATTGTATTTAACATTTTTTTCGTCATTCCCGAAACAAATGAGATAATAAACTTTACTCTATCGTTGAGTTACCCTGTACAACCAATATATGATATAATTACGACGCCAATCTTTGAAATAATAAGATAAAAAAAACGAAAGATAACATATTCATTTGGATAATTTGTGAGTATTATTGTATCACGTAGGTAATTTTACTACTCAGGTAGTTTACCCGTAAATCCACTCTTCTTAAGAATTTGATGAAATTAAAATATAATATCAATCTAAATGTTTTTCATTTAATTAAAAAAAAATGACCGATTGCGAAGCGAAATATTCATAATTAAAGTGCACATAATTAACCTGCAATAGGCCATTGAAGTATAAAAAAGGCATAGTTTCGTGTATATCTTAAGAACTTTTCTTACGAATTTTTTAAAAAACTAATATTTATTTAAAAAAAAAAAAAATAGAAAAACTTTAAAATAAAAATATTTTTTTGTCGATTTGTTAAAAAGATATAAATATTTAAAGTTGATATTTGTTAAAGAATAACCGCGTAGTAAGGGACAAATATCACAATTTGACAAGGCTGTATGTTGTCATATTTTACGTGCCAACATTCAAATAGCATTTAAAACGGTTAATTTTAAAAAGAAATTCATTTGTAGGTTGAATAATTTATTGAATAAACACAATATAATTATCAACTTTATCTATAATCATCAAATAAAAATATTAAATATATTAATTAAAAATTTGAATTTGTATCTTGATATTTATTATTTTGTTCTTTAGTGTATATATATATATATATATATATATATATATATATATATATATATATATATATATATATATATATATATATATATATATATTTTAATAAAAAAAAAAAGTTTGTAGGTTCATTATTCAATATATTATATTTAACATATTTAACACTGTTACATATCAATTGATAACAATATTAAATATATATATATATATATATATATATATATATATATATATATATATATATATATATATATATATATATATATTGTAACATTCATTTTTTCCTAGATTTTAAGACCATGTAATGTTACTGATTTTTCACTTCAAATTGTACTTATTTTCATTTTTGTATCGAACGGTATATTAATAAGAAATTCCAAGCCGTTCGGTATATAGTGCGCTGTGCGGGTTTTCGACCGAATCTCTCGATACGCCGGGATTGGTGAAATGTGTGTATCCGCAGTTTTGGTTCCGGCGTCGCCATATTACAGGCAGAGTTCGCACGGTTTATTTAAGGGTCCGAAGAACTACTGGCTTGGCTTATTTCCATCTAGCCGTCGGGGCTGAGTACCATCAAGCCGCAGCCAGGCTAATTTTCATCGGAGCCGCCAAAGAGGCTTCCTTCGACTGAACTGCAGTAAAGGCTCTTAACAACAATCATGAGAGCTAAATAAAGCACAAGTTTTTTAACGAAAAGCCGTAGTGGGCTCTCTAAGTGTTTACTAGAAAAGTGTGAAATCGGTCGTGTTCCATCGAAGCCGAAATAAAAACAGTAAGTTACCAAAACATCCTTCCATAGACTTATCCCTGAGTAGTGCCTTAACAGCAATATGAACTGACTAAAAAGTGAAGTGAAAAAGCACTATTTTTCGTCTTCGGGAGTAGTCAGAGTTTAGAATTTAAATGTCATAACTACCAGTTAGGCTAAAATTTTTTGGTAATCCTGTAAAACTGCAAAGGTTAGAACTTTTTATTTTTAAAAACTTGAATAAATTTTCTTTTTGTTGATTAAAGCTAGTGTCTCACTGAATACCTATCTTACTTTTCAGGATAAGAACGGCTGTACCAAACTGATTTTTTTATTTACCAACAGTACACCCTTTCAGCATTTTTTTTTTTTTCATTTTTTTAGCTGAAGTTAGATCCTTTCTATTTTAAAATGAATGGTGCCCAAAAAGTCGTACAGCTGAGGTTTCTTTAAAAATAGAAAATAATTCCAAAAAGACGTACAAAAATTATCTCTTACCCATATCTCTCTACCAAAGAAAACTGAGCTGGTGTGTGTTTAATTTCTTTAGTTCTTTTAAAATCAGGATTCACTCGATTCATTATCAGAAATTAAAGCGGGGCTGCAAGAAAATTGCGCTCAAGCTTGGGGCATCCAATATTCAAACGGTACAAAATTGCGCTCAAGCGTGGGACAAACAACTTCTAACAGGGTACAAAAAAAAAAGATGCTTCAAACTGAGGACAATTTAGCAGGTTACAAAATGACGCAGTCTACGTGGGGCGCAATTAAACACCTTTTCATAGGCTACAAAATAGCGCTGTCAACGCGGGGCTTTTGGAATTTTATTTTTTAAAGGGTTCAGTGTACTAGCTTTCGAACAAAGTAAAAGCTCTAACTTTGCAGATATTTTTATTTCATAATATTTATTAAACGAAACTACATTATAGCAGTAAGACAAAAGCAGGAAATTTGTAGAATTTTTTATTTCAATTTATCTGATGGTGGTATAGATATTTGAATTTTGTTAGTTGACTCTAAGATAAGAGATCCCTGCTTTTTCCTTAAAAGCTAGCTTTATAGTTCAGATTAGCAGATGTGCTGGTTTACTTTAATTTTTTTGCACTGTTAGATTTATTTTGCGATTAACCGAAGAAAAAAATGTACGTTTTTTTCTCACCGATGTTTTGCATGAATATTAAAAAATACTTTGCTGATACGAAACGGTATTTAGAGATTTTTTTATAGGAAATTCTTAACATATTTAATAAAAGAGTTTTAATACAAGGCGATACTTAGAAATTTTTTTTGAAATTGTTGAAGATTTTTTAAATGTTTAGTAAAGAAGTTTACATATTTTAAGTACCTTTACATATTTTTTATTTTGACTATTGGGAGCACAGGAGAAATATTTTCACGACTTTTTAAACAATTCTTTTAAATTGTATTCATTTATCATGGAAGCCTTCAATTTTAAAGTCAATCACCTACTGGAATATGAGTTAGACTATGAACTGAAAATCCGTCGTACTTTCTCAGAACGTCCGGTCGCGGATAAAAGAAAGATTCTAACGAGGATCTTAAGTAAAAAAATATTCCAATAGATCAGATTGGACTAAATGGTTACAAAAAGTTTCTGATTTTTTTAAGTCTAATAAAAATTCTCCTTCTCAAGTTAAAACTCCTGCTTCTCCAAATGGTCACATGTCTCCTTTATTCGTGCATAAATATTCAGATAACAGACCGCATATCAAGATAAATCTATTAGGTGCCCATTTCTCGGCTTTATTTGACTCTGGTGCAAATGCCTCCGTTGTAGGTCGGAATGGTATTAAAATTTTAAGTCGTTTAAGTATAAAAATATGCCACGTCAAAAATAGAAGTGTTACCACTGCAGATGGCAGCCGTCTAAAAGTTTTAGGTACGGTTGAGTTGCCGCTAGTCTGCAATGGTCATTGTTTAGTAATCTCTGCTCTAGTAGTACCTTCTCTATCACATACTTTGGTTTTAGGATGTGATTTTGCACAAAAATTCGGAATTTTTGTAAATTTTAAAGATAATTCGTGGTATCCACAGTCCCTAGAAGTCAACTCTCAAACAAGTTTTAAAGATTGTTATTCAGAAAGTTCTTTAGAAAACCTTTTCTCGCGTCTATGTACCCTAGATGATCTCTCGCGGACGGAACGCTTAAACGCAGAAAACGTAATAAGCTCTTTGAATGAAATAAGTAGTAAAGATAGGTTAGGCCGAACGAATAAAATAAGGGGTTAGACGAAATGTTGAAACTCGGAGTGACTTCGTCTAAGCTATGACGGAAGAAAGCTCAACGAGGTCAACAAATTTGATAACTATCCATTACCGAACATCGACAGATATCTATAGATACGGCTGATGCCAGTCCTGTAAAGACAAGGCCCATCGCCATGTCTCCGTATATGTCAAAAGTATTAAATAAGGGGTTAGACGAAATGTTGAAACTCGGAGTGACATCGTCTAAGCTATGACGGAAGAAAGCTCAACGAGATCAGCAAATTTGATAACTACCCATTACCGAACATCGACAGAATTTTGACATCACTCAGGAATGCTAAGTATGTATCTTCGATAGATCTTAGAAAGACTATCTGGCAAATTCCTTTAGACAAATCCTCTAAGGAAAAGACCGCTTTTGCAGTAGTAGGCCGAGGTCTATTTCAGTTCGTCACTATGCCGTTTGGTCTAAAGAACGCTGCTCAAACTCAGCAACGTTTAGTGGACGCTATATTTGGTCCGAAATATGAGCCACATATTTTTACCTATCTCGATGATATTTTAGTAACATCGGAAGACTTCGAATCGCATATTCGCTTACTTAAAGAAGTAAAAGATAAATTGAAAGAGGCCGGACTGACGATAAATTTGAGCAAATGTGATTTTTTCAAAACTTCTCTAAAGTTTTTAGGCTATATTGTAGGCTCAAATTCCTTGCGTACCGATCCGGATAAAGTAGCAAGCATGGTTAATTATGCGAGACCTACTAATACTACGGAAGTTAAGCGCTTCGTAGGAATATGTTCATGGTATAGGCGTTTTATTGAGAATTTTTCTACCTTGTTGTCACCTATTAATGATCTTTTGAAAGGACGAAAAAAAGGACAATCGATAGATTGGACAAACGCAGCAGAAAGATCTTTTATAAAGATTAAAGAGCTATTGGTTTCAGCTCCAATTTTATCCCAACCAGATTTTTCCCAACAGTTTTATATTTCTAGTGATGCTTCTAATACCGGTTTAGGGGGCGTCCTAACACAGAAAATCAATGGTGAGGAAAGAGTGATAGCGTATGCCAGTAGAACTTTGTCAAAGGCTGAACGTAACTATTCGGTTGTTGAAAAAGAATGTTTAGCAGTACTCTTTAACATCGAAAAGTTTCGACCTTACATAGAAGGTGTTCCTTTCACGGTCATAACAGATCATTATAGTTTATTGTGGCTTAATTCAATTAAAAACCCTAGTGGCAAACTAGCGCGTTGGGCGATTAGGCTGAGACAACATACATTTAATTTAATTCATAGAAAAGGAGTCCACAATGTTATTCCTGACGCTTTGTCAAGAATCCCAGATCATACAGCGGATGAAAACAGTCTTAATGCAGAGATTGGCGTAAGAATTGATACAGTTGACATAGATCGCATTGACCCATGGTACGACAATTTACGGCAGCAAATTAAAGAATTTTCTGAAAATTTTCCGCAGTGGAAAGTGGAAAATGATTTCGTGTACAAGTTTATCCCAAACCAGTTGCCTTTAAAAGTTAATGTACCCGAGTGGAAAATACTAGTTCCTAAACCACAGAGAGAGGAAATTATAGACATGTGTCACACTCCTCCTACTTCTGGTCATTTTGGCTTTTATAAAACTCTTCACAGGGTTCAGGAACAGTATTATTGGCCAAAAATGCGTTTTGATATCTTAAAGTTTGTGAGGACTTGTGAAGTATGTGGAGCGCAGAAATCTCCAAATGCACTACCTATGGGACTGATGGGAAAAGAGAAAACGGTTAATTACCCTTTTCAAGTCATAGCAGCTGATCTAGTAGGCCCATTCCCACGTTCAAAAAAGGGAAATAAATGGCTTCTCGTGGTTTCTTGCTGGTTTACAAAGTATACCATGCTATTTCCTTTGAAAAGCTCTAAAGCTGGATATATAGAGAGAATTTTGGAAAATAATGTCTTTCTAATCCACGGGGTCCCATCGCTCTTAATATGCGATAACGGTACTCAGTTTACCTCTAAGAGTTTTAAGAGCTTAAGTGAAACTTATGGTTTTAACATCCGTTTTAATCCCGTGTACTCTCCCCAATGTAATTTTGTGGAACGTAATAACCGAACAGTCGGGACCGCTTTAAGAAGTTACGTGGATTCACATGACACTTGGGATGGCAATATTTCCAAAATCCAACAAGCAATAAATACCGCAAGACACGAAGTAACAGGGTTCACACCGTCTTTCTTAGTTTACGGCAGACATATACCTCTATCTGGATCGTATTATAAAAACTTAGATTTGGATGTCAATGTTGACAGCGAAATAATTCCGGGTAACAGGGGTGCGTACGCCGAAAATTTAAAGGGTTTAAAAGATATTTTCACCGACGTGCGTAGTAGGATACATAAGGCTTATGAACGGAACAGTAAGTCTTACAACCTTAGAAAAAGGGATTTTGCCTTTAATATAGGTGATCACGTTTGGCGAAAAAATAAAATTCTTTCCAGTGCAGCAGATAAATTCACATCTAAGTTGGTACCTAAGTATGTGCATTGCGTGATTAGAGAAAAGATTTCAGATTTAGTTTATGGTTTAGTTAATTTAGATGGGACTAAAATAGGACGATGGCATATTAAAGACTTAAAACCATTAAACGGATCTAACCCTAGTGAAAGTTTGTCAGAAGAAGAATAATTTATATTTACATTATCTTAATTGCTTAAATTTTTTTTTTGATGTTGCTCTGTAGAGGTGACGACCTCGTTTTTTTTGACTGTTATAAAAGTTGAGCAGAGAATAGCTTACTTTTGTTGTTTAATGCTAAGGTTTTGGGTACTGATCATATCCAAACTTAGGTTGATTGTAGTTGATGTTTAGCATCGACTCAGCTGTTGCGAGCTTGCGAAAGAGTCACACTCAGGATATATCATAAGACTGGTATGTCGGTGGTCGCGGGATTTGATTTGCTTATGACCCCAAATAATATCCGGTTCTTGACACTTGGAAGCGAAATTTTGATTAGAGGCAATCCAAGGTGATCTTGAGTTAGGACAAGCGCAAGATGGAGCTCGTGTAGTGTGATGTAGAGTCAAAATTTTTAAGAGCAATTTCAAAGTTTGTTACCCGAGTGGGTGTATTTTTATTACCTTAGTGGTATATGTTGGGTGCAATTAAGAGTAAATTGATTTTGGTTTATCCAGTAAGTCTAAGACTTGGATTATTTTGATTTAGATCTTCTTCTGAATTGACAAACTGAGGGTATTTTCTATTTTTTTTCAGAGCCGTTTAAAACGTTACCTTTGAGTCACTAATTTTTTTAAAATTTTTTTTGCATGGACTCATAGGCGTATGTTGAGTTTTTTCGGTTTACTATCAGATTGAAGTTCTGCAGGAGAACTAAAGGCTGATCATTTACAGGAGATGAGAGCAGAGTAAGACAGTCGTTTCACAAAGAAATGATCAAAATCTGATACCGAGATGAGAACCTTGTCAAGAGAGGCTAAGCGCAGTGAAGGAAGATTCCTAACCGAATTTTTAGATTTTCACCAGATAATCTAGAAGTTTGGGCTGACAGAAAACGGTTATGCCTGATACCTGTAGCAGTTTCTTCTAGAGGCTATTGTCTAGGGAGACGATTAACACCATGATCGAATATTTTAGCTGTCAACGATGTTTTCTTCTTGTTTCTGATTAAGCTGGAAAAGCTCTTGTCGTCTTCAAAAGTTTTGTTGCGTTGCCACCGAAAAATTGAGAAATTTTTGCTTCATGTAGCTTTTTAAGCTCATTTTCGTTTTTTGGAAATTTCCGTTAGAAGCTTAGTTAAGTCAACCTTGTAAACCTTTAGGTTGTATCCCATGAGTTATCTGTTTTTACAGGCTGTGATGCACCAGGTGCTAACAGATGCCGTTACGACGTTTGGCAGGGAGTTAGTCTTCCTGAGGAACAGACTGATTGGAAGGGTAGTCTATGGGGGGTGAACGTTTGACCTTTGGGACCTTTAGGGGTTTTGTTACCCAATGGTTATTTCTATTTGAACCAAAGGAGAGCCTAACTACTGTAGTCGACCTCAGCTCCAATTAGCCTATTAGTGGTGACAGGCTGTTGGCAGTAGTGTGTTTCGGAACACCCTATTGATTAAATTTTTTTGACTTATGGTGGTGTGGTAGACACCATTTCAGTTTAGTGGATGCTATAATCTACTCCCTTTTGTTGGTGGACACCAGGGTCACCAATTCTGTATTTTATTGTCTCCACCATTCAGTATATCGTGGTGAGGTGTTTGTCTCCTGTTATGTGGGATGGATTGAATGTTTTTCGTTGTTGTTCTAGGGCGAGACCAGTACACGAGGGTTCTTCATGCAACTTGGAGAAGCGCAATGCTGGTTAAGTTTTATATCTCTGTGTAGCCACCCTGAAGAATGACGGAGGGCGTTTTTTTCCGGCTCATGTTTCTAGGCAGATTTGTCACTTTGGTGCGATGTGCCGAAGATTTGATTAGCTTTTGCTAAGAGCTTTCACCAAGCTCAGTATGGAGTTATCATAACCAAGAGTTTGGGATTTGAACTCCTGTATGTATTTCTGTATATATTTCTGTACATATTTCTGTATATATTTCGGTGTATGTTGGTTGCCTGAGGGCATGTGCTCAAAATGCGAGATTTTGAGTCGTTTTGCTTATGGACTCCTATATTTAGGATTATGACTTTAGGGAGGTCCTATTTCGAGACTTGCTGTCTCATATAGTTATGTTGGGAATGTTTCCTTGAATGTTAGTTGTGCGCAGACTAATCATTCTGTTCTTAGTGAACATTGCTTTTTGAAGCAGGATCATTCAGTTTGGTGAATTTTAGCTTTTATAGCTATTCACTGTGTTTAGAGTGAATTTTAGCTTTTATAGCTATTCACTGTGCCTATAGTGGTATTGTTAGCTTTTATAGCTGCTCACTATGTTAATGGCGAGATCGTTCTTTTAGAACGCAGGCTTTGTGTAGTCGAGGACTATTTACCGAGTGTTTTCTTGGCGAGGAGCCGAGTTTTTTCTGGCGATATACCAGAGTGTTTTGTTGGCGATAAGCTGACGTGTTTTCTGGCGATCAACCAGAGCGTTTTCCCTAGCGATTTTAGCATGTCTAGATGTCTTAGGACGTCGACATTGCGCGATAGAGTGCGATTATTTTCCGAGTGCGACTAGTAGTGATACTAGATTTAGAATGTTCTCTTAGCGATGAGCTAGAGCATGGATGGCGATTTTTCCCGAGCGTTTGTCTGGATATTTATCCAGATATTTTTTTTTTGGCCTAGTGCTAAATGGTCTGACAAGACTTTTTCTTTTTAGTGTAAGTGTTTGCACTAGAATCATTTTTTTATTTTTTTTCTTTATTTAAGAATTTTTATAAATTTCTTTTGCTGAAATAGAAAATTTTCAGACAATCCTTAAAATATTTTAAGGGGGGCGTTCATATTTTATTTCAGTTCACTTTTTTTTGATTTAGACAAAGTTATATTTTTTGTTTTGGTAACAATAACAGAGCTGATTCTTTTATATAAGAAGACCGCGATTGTTATTTTGGAAAGGTATTTCTTATGTTCATGCAAGGATTTTTATTTGCTTTTTGATGTACTTAACCTTAGTGTCTAATTAAGTTAAGTCTAGTTATAAGATTCTTGTGATCATGCAAAGATTTTCATTTGGTTTTCATTGTACTTAATATTAGTGCTTAATTGAATTAAGTCTAGTAGTAAGGTCCGAAGTTTGTACTTTTGTTTTAAGTTCTGACCTTAGTATTAAGTGATAGTGTACCACTTTGTACCTTTTCATAAGTAGCCTAAGTTTAATAGACTAGTGTAGTCTATTTCTTTTTGGAAGGGGGTAAATGTAACATTCATTTTTTCCTAGATTTTAAGACCATGTAATGTTACTGATTTTTCACTTCAAATTGTACTTATTTTCATTTTTGTATCGAACGGTATATTAATAAGAAATTCCAAGCCGTTCGGTATATAGTGCGCTGTGCGGGTTTTCGACCGAATCTCTCGATACGCCGGGATTGGTGAAATGTGTGTATCCGCAGTTTTGGTTCCGGCGTCGCCATATTACAGGCAGAGTTCGCACGGTTTATTTAAGGGTCCGAAGAACTACTGGCTTGGCTTATTTCCATCTAGCCGTCGGGGCTGAGTACCATCAAGCCGCAGCCAGGCTAATTTTCATCGGAGCCGCCAAAGAGGCTTCCTTCGACTGAGCTGCAGTAAAGGCTCTTAACAACAATCATGAGAGCTAAATAAAGCACAAGTTTTTTTAACGAAAAGCCGTAGTGGGCTCTCTAAGTGTTTACTAGAAAAGTGTGAAATCGGTCGTGTTCCATCGAAGCCGAAATAAAAACAGTAAGTTACCAAAACATCCTTCCATAGACTTATCCCTGAGTAGTGCCTTAACAGCAATATGAACTGACTAAAAAGTGAAGTGAAAAGCACTATTTTTCGTCTTCGGGAGTAGTCAGAGTTTAGAATTTAAATGTCATAACTACCAGTTAGGCTAAAATTTTTTGGTAATCCTGTAAAACTGCAAAGGTTAGAACTTTTTATTTTTAAAAACTTGAATAAATTTTCTTTTTGTTGATTAAAGCTAGTGTCTCACTGAATACCTATCTTACTTTTCAGGATAAGAACGGCTGTACCAAACTGATTTTTTTATTTACCAACAGTACACCCTTTCAGCATTTTTTCATTTTTTTAGCTGAAGTTAGATCCTTTCTATTTTAAAATGAATGGTGCCCAAAAAGTCGTACATCTGAGGTTTCTTTAAAAATAGAAAATAATTCCAAAAAGACGTACAAAAATTATCTCTTACCCATATCTCTCTACCAAAGAAAACTGAGCTGGTGTGTGTTTAATTTCTTTAGTTCTTTTAAAATCAGGATTCACTCGATTCATTATCAGAAATTAAAGCGGGGCTGCAAGAAAATTGCGCTCAAGCTTGGGGCATCCAATATTCAAACGGTACAAAATTGCGCTCAAACGTGGGACAAACAACTTCTCACAGGGTACAAAAAAAAAAGATGCTTCAAACTGAGGACAATTTAGCATGTTACAATATATATATATATATATATATATATATATATATATATATATATATATATATATATATATATATATATATATATATATATATATATATATATATATATATATATATATATATATATATATATATATATATATATATATATATATATATAATATATTAAAAAACGGTTTTATAAATCTTCTCCGTAAAATTAAATAAATAATTAATGATACTAATGCTAAATAAATAAAGTACTATAAACTATTTCTAAACTAATTAATTATTATATTTACTACTCGCATATCTTTGGTTACACGTGGTTTACCATTGTCTTTTCGACTAGATAATAATTGTACTAAACCCAATTTATCATAAGAACTTTTTAGATCTTTCAAAGCTATGGATTCAAATGCAATTCGTTTAATCATAAGATCTGAAATAACACTATTTAAAGGCGTTAACGATGGCAATATTAGTTTTTCCATGACGCATTCTTTATACGATACGTAATTTGTAATTAAATCTTCGATCTTCAAAAACTCATTTGCCAAATTCTCAAGGACTTTAACGTCATATATCGTCGCAATAAATCATGCGCTAACTTTCCGAGCTTAAATATTTCTGAGCCTTTTTGGTCAGGAAAGCGTTTTTTAAAAAACTTACTGTGTCCCAAAAACCAGCAATATTTTTAAAATTCTCGATCACTGCAAAATTAATTATACCTTGAATTAAATGGGACAAATCAAAATAACCTATCTAAACGTCATTCTATAGAGCATTCGGTATACGCCTTGGCAGCGTTGCCACATGTATTTTCATTAAAAGTGTGTGTGTCGGCATATGAAAGTTTCCACGTATCGAATACAGTCTCCGACAAAAATAAAATACTCTGCCTTTTTGTATTTATTATCGGACTATACTTTTGGCTCCGATTGTCACGAATAGATTACCTTAAACGTTCTGTTTTCTAAAAAGGTTCTTATTTATCGATAGCCCAAACATTAAAATTTCTGTTATTTACAACTCTATATCTGAGGCAAGATTTCTGCGGACATAAGAAATAAATATTTAGGGTAATTAGGACGCAAAGAAAAGAAGTAGTAGAACTCAGAGACTAAACGCATAACAAAGGGAACCTGGATCAACTACTTGAGAAAACAGTACGGAAGAAAAGGGGGTATAATAGAGCAGAACACACCAGAAATAATAATCAACGAGGACATACAAATAGAAATCGAATCGAAAAAGACCTGGAACGAGCTCTCCAACAAACAAAAGCAGAAAATATTCGGGGC
Organism: Pachyrhynchus sulphureomaculatus; assembly: GCA_019049505.1. Lineage (NCBI taxonomy): Eukaryota > Metazoa > Arthropoda > Insecta > Coleoptera > Curculionidae > Pachyrhynchus > Pachyrhynchus sulphureomaculatus. Next base: position 66,439,353 of record CM032449.1, read on the forward strand.
CAGACAACATCCCTAATGAATTACTTAAACATCGTGGTCGATCCCTCACCCAACAGCTAGCCAACCTGACTAACTACATCTGCGCTCACCACAGAATATCAGATGAATGACGAACTAGCATCACGATTCTTATATTTCAAAAAGGAGAAAGAAAAGTACCCAGAAAATATAGAGGCTTTATTCTCTTTAACACTACTCTAAAACTAATTACAAAAATTATAACAACCAAATAAATAACCATTCATCAATATCCGTTGAACAACAATGTTTCAGATCAAAAAGATCCTGCACAGACGCGGTCTTTGTCGTCAAACAAGTGACAGAAAAGTATATCAAATATAACAAGCCGGCATGTGTTTCATAGATCTGGAAAAAGCATTCGATCGTGTACAGGTTAAAGATGTAATGCACATTTTGTATAATAGGCAAGTATTGCATAACCTTATAAAAACAATAGAAAACATCTGCAAGGGAAATACCATACAAGCAAGAATTGATAGATAACTAACCGAACCAATTTCTGCAGATAGCAGCATACGACAGGACTCCTTAAGTCCACTTCTTTTCAAGTATGCGTCCCTTGAAAGGATACAAAATGAGTAACCAGAACGTAATAATCTTGTGCTGAGGTGATGACGCTGTGCTGGTGGTAAAGAATGAAAATGCCCTTCAGAGACTCATATACCGTTCTAACTTCAAAGGTAAACAATATAACATGATTATGTTTTCCTCAATAATGAAATGCGTGATAACGTCTACATTACTTACGATATGTAAACTAGTCGTTGATGGACAAATTATACAACAAGAGATGAAATTTGAGTACCTAGTAATATAAATTTCCGGATATGGTGACGTGAAACAGACGTAAGGTACCAAATAACAAAAACAACGGGAATTGCAGCATGCCTGAATGATACAATATGGAAAAATAAGCACATGGCGATCTAAACCAAATCCATGATGTACAAAACGGGCGTAAGACCTCTAATGATGTATCCCGCAGAGACTCGTCCAGACACGTCAACAACTAAGAGATTATTGGAGACAAGCAAAATGAAGATATTCCGAAGAATGGCCGGGAAAACATTACTGAACTCTAAAGCCACGATATAAGAAGAACATGCAAAGTACAGAGCATAAATGACTGGACACAAAACAAAAAATGGCGTTTAACGAACACATGAGTAGAATGGATAAGGAAAGGATGGTTAGAATAGAACGAGATAAATCGCCGTCGGGTAAGAGAAGTTCGGTAAGACCACGAAAAAGATGGAGCGACAATCTCGCCACAACCTAAAGAGAGGCACAAGTGCTGAACTAGAAACAGCCAAATATGCCTAAAATAAAGTAGAAAGAAGAATTGTCTATATAATAATATATTAACTCATATCGCCATTCTAGATAAAATCACGCAATGTAATTTATAATTTATTATACTTTATTATAACTAAATTAGAATCGATAAAACATATTGCAATTTCTCTGAAATACAGACAATATTTTCATTTTCTAACATTCCCTGAAAGATTACAAGTTCTTGTAAAATAATAAGATGACTAATGACACATTTCTGAACCTTCTTTACTAGTAATTTTACCTACCAGTCACAATATCGTATTCAAAACAAGATAGTTTCGAAAGATCCACTAAAAATATATCGTTTTACATCTCAAAAATTTTATTTTTACCCAATTTATATCACCATAGAAGAAGCAAAGAGTAGAAATAACTTTATTAAATTATTTGAATTGCTATAGAACCGATTATAATAAATTTGTTAACAATCAAAAAAAATCTGCAAAATATCATATACCATATATTGTTAACATAAGATGTCATAAAATTTGCAGTAATAAGTTTTTTGTATGTGAATTTGGATAGGACAGCTTTTTTTTTGGGCATTGACAGTACAGAGAAATAAATAGTTAAAGGTTTTTTTTTTAATTTACACTTTAAATATAAATGTTGAAATATAACAATCGTAGAAATAATATTAGTCATTCAAACGATTTACTAGTTAGTTTCTCATATTTTTGAGCCAAATGGCATTCAGATGCTTTAAAAAAGTTTTTTCTTTCTCTCTCTCTCTTTCTCTCGTACTTTCGAAAATTATGTTCAACTTTATGTTTTAACAAATGAAGGATAGATAATATGCCACCAATTTGATGAGATAAAAATGTACAATAACACTCATGCATAATGAAATTTTACCTAAAATTTTACTGAAAAAAAATCTACTCAAATCACTACAAATAAGCAAAGAGAATTATCGATCGCATAGGGTGTACCCGCACAAAATATGCACACACAGAGAAGTGCCTTAATTGCTAATTGCTATTTGAGTCGGTTGCCGAGAGACACTGATTTAAGTCCGCATATAATTTTCCCTAAAATCAGTCATTCGTAAAATATTGAGTAGGGTAGAGAGCACCAGCGGCGTATCATTGTTAAATGAAATAACGAATTATTTAAGAAAAAAAATAAAAAAAAAAACAGTTTGTTGCTTAGTTACTTAAAAAGAATGAAATAAAATAGCATTTTTCCAGATTGCAATAACATTACTGAACTAGTCAGATATAGGCATTGAGGACCTCTTTTCCTTATTTTGATTAAATTTTTGACTTTCATCTATTTCATCTTGCATAAATTGTCTCAGGCTGCTATATCTAACTACTAACAAATTACGAAATATATTTCTCAACATAATCTCCATTTAATAAATTTGGTCCAGAGAGATACTAATTCTTTTATTCCCTCAGAAAAAAAATTGTCTGGAATACTCGTTTACACTACAGATAACCGACAAAAAATTCTTTCCCCAAAGCCAATTTTTGAGATTAGCAAACAAAAAAAATCTCTTGAGGAACTATTTCGAAGCCTGGCTCGTGCACTTTTGCCATGCGACGGCCGAAGTGTGAGCAGGTGCATTGTCCTGATGAAGGAACGCTTTTTGCCTGCTAATCTTGGTCGCTTCTACTTCAACCCACTATGCAAACGATCCCTTCTTCAAATAGTCAATCATGATGATACCCTGTCAGTTCCAAAAAACAGTTGCTATCACTTTTTCCGCCTATAAAACTGTCCGGGTAAAAGTAGTTGTCAATTAATAGAATAGAATAGAAAAAAGGACGGCTACTGAATCAGATGAATCCTATTAAATTCAGCCAAAACACATACTTCTTTTCAACAGCCAGTAATAAAATAAGCATCTAGAATAACCGTCAATGTCAAGATACATCAGGGACAAGTGTACTAACAGAACAAAGAAAATTAACAATTGAACTTCTGCAGCCCTGAAAATCTGAAAATTCCACGTATTTTTTGTTCAGACCTCGTATTCTATACTAACCTGAACCACAGAAAATATAACTACAGCCTTAGAAAGACAAACAGGTGAAATAAAACCTCGCAACAAAACACAGCCGTCTGGGTATGGCCGGATCGCTAAAATTTTCTCATATATACCGCGCATATTTTTCCATATTATTGTTGTAGATTTTATTAAATTATACTCTCGTAAAAATGACTTTATTTGAGAAACGCTAGGTGTTCTTAATCTTCGAAAATAATTTTATACTCACATTTTTTTTAAAGACTCTTAAATACACATAAACACGAATCAAATATCAATGCTTTGTTTTAGCCTTTTTCAAGTTACCACTTTTTAATATTTAAAGTTACTGGTGAAGTTCTTTCGATGGTAGATTCATATCATTTAGTGTTTTTTAATCATTTAGAAAAATATTTAGAAATTATAAATAGTTATTTTCTGGAGAAATTATTCGTCAGTGTATCGAACATTAAGACTAATTTTTTTTAGATTTTGAAAGGTTATGTACAGTAAATATTGCATTTAAAGTTAGCTGAATGACACACAGCATATAACGTAACCTAGCTACCAATCTCATTTCCCTGGGAAACCCGTAGCATTTCTATAGCTTGACTGTACACTACTAAGCCATTAATAATATTATATGAATTAATTAATAAGTTTGTAAACTAGTTCGACTATATATACATACATACATTCAATAAAAATGAAAACGAAATGAAATCCTCAATAACAAACGTGTGTTATCACCTAAGTATAACCTAAATTACTTACGATATAACTGATTCTAGTGGACTTACGGAGGGTTAGAAATTATTTAAGTTACCATTTTGATGTTAAAATATTCTCTACTGGAAAGAAGCTTTGATTTTAGCTAAATTGCTCATTTTACTTTATTAAACCTCTTAAATACAATGTGGATCAGAAATAGCTGTTGTAAAATATCCAATTAACTCTCTACAGTCTTCCAATAAAAGTTACCTGTTTTGTTCATTATTAAATAATATACTATTTCTTGTAAGTATTTACTTACCTTTGGAAAAACTATTTAAACATGTATGTAGGATGGATTATATAATTAATATGAATGAAACAGAATTAGTGGAAATAGCCTTTGTCTGCCCAACTGGATGATACAACTAGTCAAAGGCGAACTTCATACTGAGAATTTAGAAAGTTCAAGAAATTTAAAATCTTAGAATTCTTAAGAAAAATATTTTTCAAAAAAAAGTATTATTTCTCATTCAAGTTATATACAAGTGAAGTTGTGCTATTTTCTTCTGCTGTACGAAACAGTAGCAGCTAAACCACTTCATAACGAAATCAAATGTAAGTAATGAAATAGCCTTCGTTATTATTTTTGTCGCCTCATCAAATTATCTGAGCAAAATCTATAACGCAGCTTTGAGCAAAATTGTTGCTGTATATCTGTTGCTATATCGCTAGTTCGACGAACAACAGTATTATTTTATGTAGCGATGGACTGCAAAATAATCTCCGAGTATATTTTCTATTTTTAATTTGAACTGTGATGGTGTTTGCTTTTTTGTATCTACCTTTCTAATATAACATTCTCTAAAAAGCTGGTAAATCATTTTCATTTACAGACAAAACTTTATTTCATTAAATTTCCATCCATGCCAGAAAGGCATCTTCGAGTTGATACTATAAATTCTAGGAATTGATTCCATATCAACTAAACACTTTTTTAAAACAATAACAATGCTTGCGCTTTAATGTTAATATACAAAATAACATTTATTTTCATTGGCAATATTTTTTACAGTTAACATGACCACGTGCACGAAATATTTGCGTACATAATTGTGCACCCATTACCAAATTTAATACACTACACTAACCAATATTTATTCCTAAACATTGTTAGATCTGCTCGAGATCTAGAGGTTAAACTGGCCTCTACTGTTGAAAGGAATGGAACAACATCTAAATTTAAAATTTGTCCTATCCAATCCAATAACAATACTTGTGCTTTAATATCAATGTACAAAATGACATTTATTTTTATTGACATTATTTTTTAACGTTAGCATGACCCCGTGCATGAATTATTTGCTCAAATTATTTTACACCCATTACCAAAATTAATAATTTCTCTATATTTAAACGAGTAATTTTTTCAAATTGAAATCGCAGTATTTTAAAATATTTAAGGAAAATGCCTCATAACATTAGGCAACTCTAAACTTATAACAATGAAAGAATCAACCTTCAAATATATAGAAAATAAGCAAATATTTCTTTTATTTATTATTATTTATAATGTTAACATTAATTAACTGCACACTTCGTGAATAAATAATTATTCCTAAACTCGTTAGCACTGCTCGAGACGTAAAAGCTGAGCAGTCCTCTATTTTTCGAATGGATAGAATAACACCCAAATTTAAAATTTGTTAGTTTAGAATTTTAAATTATAATTTTATTATTGATTGAATCCTCCACATCTTATTTAACAAGAGTCGAAGATTTCCATCCTCCGTGTTGTTTTGAATCCCCTACATTACTAAGAAGTGTGTGGCTGGCGTTTTCCGAGGGCAATGACCAGTAAAGGCTTTGAAATTTGGTAACATCAGGTATTTTGCTAATAGCCTAGAGATTCTTGCAATTAAATTAATTTTGATAACTTATTTTCGAAGTTTTTTTATTTTGATATTTCAATAATAAATTTACTAGTACGGTTTGACGAAGAGCTTTATATTTTGCGACAAACCTTGAAATAATCAAATTTAGAAATTAATTATTAGCGATAGCTTTTGTATCATTAGTTTTCATAATTAAAACAGAGCACTGGTGTCATTTTAGTATCTTTTTTACGGCGACAAACTCGTTTCCTTAATACGCATCAAATAAAACCATAATTAAGCATTTCTCCAATTCATAAAAAAGAAGGATCGGATGCAAATTACAGATGTACTTCGGTCACTAGCACCATAGGCTGAGTATATGGAAAATTTCTAACACAGTTAGCAAAAAAAGAATGTGGCCCACGAGAAATTGAACAGGTAGATCTCCGAAATGGTCAAGCATCCATCATTATGTATATATATATATATATATATATATATATATATATATATATATATATATATATATATATATATATCTATGTATATATATATATATATATATATATATATATATATATATATATATATATATATATATATATATATATATATATATATACAGTCCCTGGCCAAATTATTAGACGCACTGCAAGATTTCATGTAAAATATTAATTACCGAGTGATATTGTACCGTTTTATTATTTTAAATTGATTTGTTTTTTATTTTTATATTATCCAATCAATTACCTATTTATTTGACATAGCATTAATTTAGAAAAGCATAAGTTTATTAAGTTTTAAAGAAAAGTGAAATTAATGTTAGTAAAAGTCAATATTTAGTTGAGCCACCTTTAGCCGCTATCAAAGCTTTAATTCTGCGCGGCATGCTATCAATGCAAGATTGTACTGTCTCCTGCATTTGAGGATGATGATTCCACACATGAATAATCTTTTCTAGGAACTGGGTTTTGTTGGTAATCACATCTTTAGCCACTTCTCTTTCCATTAGCTCCCACACATTTTCAATGGGGCTATTACCCGGCCAATCCAACAGAGGGATATTTTTTTCTGCCAAAAAAGCTTTAACAGACCGAGCAGTGTGGCAGGGAGCTCCATCTTGCATGAAAGTGAATGGTTCCCCATTTGGAAACCATTCTCTGAGCTGCGGAATCAACCGATTTTGTAATACTTCTTTGTACTGATCTTGCCTCATTATTCCTTTGACGACGTACAGACGTCCAGTGCCCTTGCCGCTAATGACTGACCAAATCATCACTTTGGTGGGATGTTTAACCGTCGGGACGACACAATCAGGATGAAACTTTTCTCCATGACGACGACGCACATACTGAGCTTTATTCTGCAAAATTTCGAATGTGCTTTCGTCACTGAAGCAGACCTGTCAAAAATAGGAAAAATATATAAACTTCCATGTTTATTTGCTTTATTTAACTGAAAATGATAATAATGTATCAATTATTAATTAAATTGCTGTATCTTACCGATCTCCAGAAGTCCACATCTTTGTCTTGCCATTGTTTGGCCCACTTCAGGCGCTTTGCTTTCATTGCAGCTGTTAACTTGGGCTTCCTGGCGGGGCGACAGGCCTTAAAATCTAATTCTTTCAATTTTCTTCGAACAGTGCGCTCAGAAGCATTTACGCAGCAAATCTGTTTTCTACACAAATTTTCTTCAAACATCTCTCTGACCGTGGAGTGAAAATTGGTTTTCTACCGCATCTTTTCTTTCTTTTCGGGCTTAATTCCTTCCCTGACTCAATTTTCTTTTTTATGCGTCGTACACTAGCTTCAGAAACCTCCAATCTTCGTGATATTTCTCGGTTTGTAAATGTTTTCGCAATCACAAGGGCCTTCACTTCAGCTTTTTTACGTGGTGAAAGATCGCCTTTTCTACCCATAATGAAAATAGTCCAATTACTTTTTTAAACCACTGCATACAAAATAAACTAATAACTGAGTAGTATAAAACTGTTAAACACAAACAATCACAGTCCATAAAGCCACAGAAACACGTCCGTACCTGACTCGATTCCGATCGCGACTGATACAGGTTTGTACTTCTTTACGTTCATGTATCACTTTGTCAACACAGTGTTGCCATATGTTAAAAATAAATACAAATATGTAGTCTACAACAATTCTTTTAAATAAAAATCAATAATATTGTAGTTTAAATATACCATTATTGCATAAAAACTCTTAAGAAACATAAAATTACTAAAAAAAATACAGTGCGTCTAATAATTTGGCCAGGGACTGTATATATATATATATATATATATATATATATATATATATATATATATATATATATATATATATATATATATATATATATATATATATATATGTATATGTATATATGTTATTAGTGTACCATTATTTGCATCTGTTATGAGCTGAGTAATTTGTTCTCGTGTTAAAATCTTAGTCTTGTTAACAAATGAACTGATATTTTTGCAAATATGGGACCAATTTACCACATTTTCTGTAATATCAAGTGTTAGTCAATTTCGCATATACATATATATATATATATATATATATATATATATATATATATAGATATATATATATATATATATATATATATATATATATATATATATTATATATATATATATATATATATATATATATATATATATATATATATATATATATATATATATATATATATATATATATATATTTATATATATATATATATATATATATATATATATATATATATATATATATATATATATTATATATATATATATATTATATATATATATATATATATATATATATATATATATATATATTTATATATATATATATATATATATATATATATATATATATATATATATATATATACTGACCATACAGTAGAAGAGTTACAACGGCTAAATTTGTAAAATCTACTATATATTTGTTGATGTGCCCTTGGGTTTATCAGCAGTCTCAACAATATCCAATATTTTACAATCAAAAATATGTTTTACCTCAGGGATTTATCTGAAGAGTCAATCTTGTATCACACTTAGAGGGTATACAAGTTATCACTTTAACCACACTTCAACTGAAGCTAGAGGTAGAAGTGCTGTAATAGTCAGAAACAGCATTTTTTATTGCGAGTAATTGAAAATGGAAATAGAGGAAAATCAAGTAACAGCAATAATAATTAACACAAACAAGAAAAAACTACAAAACTGTAATCTATTGTCCGCCGCAACATAACTGGAACAAAGAGAATTATCTTAATATTTTTAGCCAACTAGACGACAAATTTATAATTGTCTACAACTAAGAGCTGCACCTGATCTTAGATGTTGTTATCAAACGACCGAAAACCCTACATATTGGCCTAGCGACCCATGGAAAATTCTTGACTTACGAGATTTCTTTGTAGTTAGAAAACAATTTTTAAACTGAATTACAGTTGAAAATAACTTTGACACAAATTGATATGGTTTCGGACCATTCCCTAGTAATGGGTGATGCGTACTCTACAATAAAAGACATAAACGCAGAAGTACCCCAAGAAAGCATCTAAGGACCAGTTTTATATATGCTATACACTCACGACATACTACAGATTCAAAGTGTCACTATTATCACTTATGTTGATGACACAGCTATCCTTGCAGTAGAAAACGATAGTGAAGAAAATACAACGAAACTTCAATATGCATGTAATAGTATAACTGATTGTACCAGAAGGTAGAGGACAAGAGTAAACGAGAGTAAATTAGTACACATTAAATTTGCTTACAAAGGAAGGCAATAATTTTCGTAACATAGCACGCTGCAGGAAAATCCCTAAAACGCTACAGGAGCGATACGTGTGCGAAAAAAGCTATTCGCATTTGTCTTAAATCGCGTCCGTCTGAAATAAACAGGGCATACAAAGAAAAAGATTCGTGAGAAATACAAAAAAATGCAGTGATCATTGGGAAAAAATCTCAACCCTTTCTGCATAACAGGACACTGCTAAATAACCAAATCATAAAACCAGTTGAGCTGTATAGAATGGGGATGTGTAGCAAAAAGTCTGACAGATAAAATTCAAGGGTTTTAGAGCAAAACATTGTCAACACTCCATGGTATTAACCAATAATCACCTAGAGATAGAGATCTAAAAATATAGACATTCGAAGAAGTGATCAAGAGGTTTGCAGGAAAGAATGAGGAGAGACTCCATGCCCATGACAACTTCGAGGTTATGGAGATGCTGGATAACAACAATTGGAAAAGGGTTAAACCTTTTAATCTTGTGTAGTTTATTATACTTAGTGCAGTATTGAAGCAATAGCCGCGTAACAGGACAAAACAGTGTTCTCAATATAGAATCTAGAAGATACCGATGAGTACATCTTAGCTAAGTGACTATTAGTTTTTCTCCAATCTAGAGCTTTACCGCTCGAATATCGGCTACTCATGCAAATATCCGCAGCAGTATGTTGTTTAAACAAAAACCGGCATGAAATTCTTTCTTGGGGTGACAGTAACCAAGTAGAAATTAACGCTATAAAAACCTAGGCGGCAATTCTTTCTAAAAAAGTTAACGTTGCTGAACCCAATATTGTTATGTTAGTTTGTTGGGCTTTTTAAGCGAATATGTCTTGGCATGAACATGTCGCATGCAGAGAGCTTCTCAAAACCTGGGAATATTATTTCGAACTAGAAAGCTTTACACATATTGTTCCTATGTTTGGGGCTCTGCTCCCAAACATACACTGCATTTGTTGGATTCTCGTCAAAAGAGCTAATTATCTAATTGGAAACCTAGAACTTACCAGGAAACTTGATTCCTTGGAACACCGAAACGACTTGAGCCTATTCTACAAGTATTTTCGTGAAAAGTGTGCTTTGGATGCAGTCCGCTTAATTCCCCCCACAACGATGCATACTAGACATACACGTCGCGCCAATACATCACATCCGTATGAAGTTAAGCTTGTCGTTCCTCGTACAACCTTTTTCAAGAAGTCTTTTATATGGAGAACATGATCCCTTTGGAATGATTTTCCCAGGATTGTGTTTCTCACCTAGTACAATTTAGAGGTGTACCGCTTTAGGGATTTCCCAGTAGCAGGTTTACATAAAAAAAGAATTCGAATAAAAATTGTAGATTAGTTGTCGCTGACTAGTGACAGTATTTCAGTAAATAAATATAAATAATATACGGCACTAAATTCACCTGATCGCCATGCATTCTAATTTTTCCCTTATGCATTCAACCAATGTAGCAAAATTACTTATTTCTTAAATTTCCACGGTTCTCTTATACTCATTATATGTTTATTTGAAATCTCTTTGCATTTATCAAATTAAATTCCTCTGAACGTCCGAGATCTCCCCTATGACATAAACCCGTTTTATAACAGTTCTATGGCTGAACGAAGATGTTCTACATTAATTTTATTTGAATCCAATTCCCGTTGTAATTATTTTCTCTCTGTCAAACTGACACTGATAGACTTCGGAGTTGCACCGACTTGACAAATTCTGATAAAATCCAAGAAGGATAAATGAAGGGTTTAGAAATGGTTACTGAAAACCGGTTTATAATTCCTTGAGAACAAGAGAACACGCCCCAATTAAAGTTGTTATTAAACTTAAATTGGTTTAAAGATAAAGTAACATTTTGCGTATTAAAAGGAAAATTTTGAAATATTATATATTTAAATATTGATTTCTACTTTCAAGAAGAGGAAGAAAGTATTCATCTCGAATTACCAGTATAAATAGAAAAGTCATTCATCAATATGTATTTGTTTATTTTATTTCCTCGGAGGAAATAAATTACTCTTGTTTATTGAATGAAGCTCAAAACCATTATGTGTAGTTAAATTAAGAATTAGAGACCACAATGAAAAAAAAGCCACGAATGTAATTTACTAGTTCTATATTTTTGTTTCGAAATAAATTTGTTATCTCAATTCTAAGCAAAATATTTCTTGAGATAAGCTTATAAGCTTAAGTTGATTTACCGAATAATTATTCCATTAATAATAATAATCGAAAAATAATAATATTTTTGTACGACAACATTAATTTTCTAAGGTTCCTGATATCATTTTGTTGGAACTTCGATTGGTTCTAAAATCTATATCAGAAAATTACGAGTTTCTTTCATTGTAGATCCGGAAGTACATCTGAGGATTTGTGTCGTTCTGACTAGGTAGTCGTAGACGTTTCACCAGTTTAATTTGGTATTATGGATACTTACTGGTCGGTGGCTGACATCTTAGAGTCAGTCAGTAACAAGTTTTAAACTGAGTATAAATTTAAGGGGTTCCATTTTAGGTAGAGGTTCATTTTAGTATAAAACTTTTTCTTTCCGTTCTCTCGATTTTTTCCTTACTATGTTGTGAGGGATCTAACCTTTTAGAGTTCCAGTACAAGACGATATTTTTATTCATCAATGGATTTAACACCTCTGTGTGTCGATTGATGCCCCTCTCCATAAGTAGTTTTGCCTTTAGTGTTCTTTTTTTAACTTCATTGCTAAGAAAGTATTCGTGAAAAAATCACATTCCGAGATTTTTGATTTTGTCATTCATTTCTGACGGTCTGTCTATCTGTCGGTCTTTTGGTACGATAACTCTAGAATGAAATAAGATATAAATTTCAAATTTGGTACATATAGGATACCTAATAAAAAGATGAAGCACTTTGTACCGTTTGAAAAATTGTTTGCCCCAAGCTTGAGCGCAATTTTGTAACTTGTGAAAAAATGTTTAATTGCGCCCCACGTAGACTGCGTCATTTTGTAAGGTGTTAGCTCGCCCGCTTTTTGCGGCGTCATTTTTTTGTCCTGGGAAAAGTTGTTTGTCCCACGCTTGAGCGCAATTTTCTTGCAGCCCCGCTTTAATTTCTGATAATGAATTGAGTGAATCCTGATTTTAAAAGAACTAAAGAAATTAAACAAACACTAGCTCAGTTTTCCTTGGTAGAGAGATATGGGTAAGAGATAATTTTTGTACGTCTTTTTGGAATTATTTTCTAATTTTAAAAAGCTTTAGCTGTACGACTTTTGGGCACCATTCATTTTAAAATAGAAAGGATCTAACTTCAGCTAAAAAAATGAAAAAATACTGAAAGGGTGTACAGTTGTTAAATAAAAAAATCAGTTTGGTACAGCCGTCATTATCCTGAAAAGTAAGATAGGTATTCAGTGAGACACTAGCTTTAATCAACAAAAAGAAAATTTATTCATGATTTTAAAATAAAAGTTCCAACCTTTGCAGTTTTAAGGATTACAAAAAAAATTCTAGCCTAACAGGTAGTTATTATTATTAGAGTCCCTAAATCAGACATTTTACTTCTAAAACCTGACTACACCCGAAATCGAAGAATCGTGATTTTCACTTCACGTTTTGTCAGTTCAAATTGCTGTTAAAACACTTATTTGCGGGAATAGATCTATTGATGAATGTTCTGGTAACTTACGGTTTTTATATGGGCTTCTAGGCCTTCGATGGAACACAAAACCGATTTCACACTTTTGAGAAGAGCCTACTTTGGCTACTCCATGTAGAAAACACACAAAGCCCACTACGGCTTTACGTTAATAAACTCGTGCTTAACTTGGCTCTCGTAAATATTGTCATGAGCCTTTACTGCGGCTCGGTCGAAGTAAGCCTGGCTGCGGCTCGATGTTACTAAGCCGAGATTCCTGTCCTCCGGACCCTTAAATAAGCCGTGGGCACTCTGTCTGTAATATGGCGACGCCGGAACCAAAACTCCGGATCAAACATTTGACCAATCCCGGCGTACCACAAATTCGATGGATTCGGTCGGCAACCCGCACTGCACACTGTACCACAAGCGGCTAAACGTTCCAGTGTAATACACTGCTCGATACAAAAATGAAAAGAAGTACATTATAAAGCCAAAAATCAGTAACATTACATGGTCTTAAAATCTAGGAAAAAATGAATGTTACAACTTAAGCCGAAGGGGGTGGAAGAGGTAATGATCGATAAAGTTTGTACGGTATTAATAGTAATATGGTAATTTTTTCTGGCATGAGATAATGAACCAATACTATGCATATATATATATATATATATATATATATATATATATATATATATATATATATATAGTAAAACATAAAAGGGGTCAAAGGGGTGGGGGAGGAGATTTGAGGGCTTGTTTCCTATATAGAGCATTGTATGTACTTAATGGGGTCGGAGAATTCAAATATCAGGTTATTTTTTCCTTTACATTTAATTTTAACGCAAAAGGAGCATTTAAAGGGTGAATATTGCATAATTTTAATAGTATTTTTTCATGTTTTTTGGTTGATATAATTGACGAATTTGAGGCATATTATTTATCGTAAAATACATAGGCGTTTATTGGGGTGGAGTAGGAGATTAGAGGGACTGCTTCACACGTATCCCTACAATCCAAGAACTCTCAAAAGGACACATCTGTGGACAGTTCTTGGATTATAGCGATTGGAAAATTAATTTGATTTCTTTATTAGTTTTAACTCTAAAAAAGATAAGAGAATCTCCCAATTTTAACAGAAAATATACTTATTGAACAACTCTTAAATTATGGTACTTACTTCCCTGGCAATCGGAAGCATTGTAATCGTGAAAAAATTGCTCTCGAAATTTTTTTTCTTTATGTCTTTGTAAGTTAAAAAAAATATGTTTTTAGATTAGGAAAAACATTTTTTTAACTTCCAACTTTATAATAAAAAACACTAAATATTCTATAAACATCAAAATCTAAAGTCCTATCTATATATTACAAAACAGATTTCTTCTTGCACACCTATAGGTTTTTTCAACATTCCTTCCTTCCTTTAATATACGCATGTATTTCGTGGGAGCAGAGATATATTTTGTTCGATGTGACTTAAAAAAAAAGAATTGTCTTTTTTAATCAATAAATATATTGCACAACGTATTACAACAGCCATTTTTATGTTTCAAAGCTTATGGTTTCAACCTCTGTCAATATTTTTTTACAACACATTATCCATTTCGAAGTAAAAGGTTACATCTTAAAACAGTGATTTGTTTTGAGATGTAACCTTGTTTTTTAAATTAAGATAGTAAATTATTAATTACTAATTATCAGCGAAGTTACACATAGCGTCAATAATTTACTCTAAATAATGTAATCGTATAACCAAGAATTGTGAGACATTTATGAATCTTTATATATATATATATATATATATATATATATATATATATATATATATATATATATATATATATATATATGTATATATATATCACTGCATATGGTGGTAGTGGAAACTCCTTGTAGCAATACTGATTGCAGAAAATTCATCTTAAATAATGGATCTGAAGAGACAATTAAAAGATGAGCCCTAAAGAAATAATGAAATAAAAAATAAAGATATTGTTTTCGCTTCACCACTGGCAAATAAGACAACTAAACCATATGTCCGATTGTTAACAAGAACGTCATATTTACAGGTTTGGTGAGATTTAACCCAGTGCAGGCGGATTATATGAACAGCAACAATGCGCCTGAGCTAGTTCCTACAATGACGTTCTTTCAAGTGTGAGTTGATTTGGCGTTAAAATCCAGTTTTGCCTTTTTTTTTAAATTTTCTAAAAATTTTCAAATTCAGAAAAAAATGAGTATGCTTCTATATGACCCCACAAGTAATTTCCGTAACATCCTATATATATATATATATATATATATATATATATTTGCATATATATATATATATATATATATATATATATATATATATATATATATATAAATATATAGCTTTGCGACGACACGTAGTCTGGGTATCAATATTTCATTTTTAATTTTCATAGTAAGATCTGTTTCAGATCGAAAAATGTTTTTTATATGAATCAATTTTCATTAACACTAAAATTTTGAAAAATCGTACCAAAGCCGCTTTAAATTATCGAAAAAAGATATAGAAACATTGCATCGTATAAAAGTGTACTTCAACCGCTCTGCCACTCGTGGGATCTTAGCGGCAACAAAACATCATAAAGGTGTGAACGTACAAACTTTTATTTCTTAAGATGTGTAAGATAAAACTGAGGGGATAAATATGCTATAAGAAAAAATGCGACGGCACAAGACATAAATAAAATAATTCCCTTCCGTTAACGCTTACATATATATATATATATATATATATATATATATATATATATATATATATATATATATATATATATATATATACATATATGTGTATATGTGTATATGTATATATATATATATATATATATATATATATATATATATATATATACGAGGCTGGTTTGAAAAGTCCGTGCAAAGTCCGAGAGATGGCACCACCGGCGCGTATCGAGGTCATGTTTAGTTAGTAGCATCTCTTGAATGAACGCACACCAAGTTTCAGCCATATTGGTCTATTTTTTGTGTTTGGCATTCGTGTGAATCAAGGAAGTCGAGTGATTTTCAAGAAATGGACGAAAAAGAATTTCGTGTGGTGATTAAACATTACTTTATGAAAGGCAAAACGCCTCAGGAGACTAAAGAGAAGCTTGATAAACATTATGGTGACTCTGCACCTTCGATTAGAACAGTTTATAAGTGGTTTCAAAATTTTCGGACTGGCCATATGGGCACAAGTGACGCTGAACGTTCTGGACGGCCTGTGGAGGTTACGACTCCAGAAATCATTGATCAAATCCATGATATGGTGATGGATGACAGAAGAGTTAAGGTGCGTGAGATTGCTAGTGCTGTGGGCATCTCGACTGAACGGGTACATAATATTTTGCATAAACATTTGAACATGAGAAAGCTATCCGCAAGATGGGTGCCGCGATTGCTCACGCTTGACCAAAAACGGAATCGTGTGAAGTGTTGCAAGGATGGTTTGCAGCTGTTCCAGAAGAATCCGGAGGACTTTAAGCGTCGTTTCGTCACTGTGGATGAAACATGGATACATTACTATACTCCTGAGACCAAACAACAATATAAACAATGGGTTACCAAGGGGGAATCTGCACCAAAAAAGGCGAAGACCGTTCCTTCGGCCGGAAAGGTTATGGCAACAGTCTTTTGAGATTCGCAAGGGATAATCCTCATCGACTATCTGGAAAAGGGTAAAAAACTATTACAGGTGAATATTATTCATCGTTATTGAACCGTTTGAAAACCGAGCTGCAAGAAAAACGCCCGCGATTGGCCCACAAGAAAGTCCTTTTCCATCACGACAACGCACCAGCACACACCTCAGCAGTTGTGGTCGCAAAATTAATGGAAATAGGATTCCAACTCGTTTCACATCCCCCCTATTCTCCAGACTTGGCTCCCTCGGACTACTATTTGTTCCCCAATTTGAAGAAATGGCTGGCGGGACAAAGATTTTATTCAAACGAGGAGGTGATTGCAGACACTAATGGATATTTTGCAGACTTGGACAAATCCTATTATTCAGAAGGGATCAACAAACTAGAACATCGTTGGACGAAGTATATAAGCCTAAAAGGAGACTATATCGAAAAATAAAAAAGGTTTACCCCAAACACATAAGTAGTTTTTATTTTTGCACGGACTTTTCAAACCAGCCTCGTATATATATATATATATATATATATATATATATATATATATATTTTATATATATGTATATACATATATATATATATATATATATATATATATATATATATATATATATATATATATATATATATATATATATATATTTATACATATATGTATATATATATATATATATATATATATATATATATATATATATACATATATATATATATATATATATATATATATATATATATATATATATATATATATATATATATATATAATATATATGTACATTCATGTATTAATGTAAGAGTTGTAGCGGTGTTTGACAAGCTTGATGGGCTAAAAATTCCTCTCCCCAAACATTTGACTTTAACTTGGAATAAAACAAAAAACTTTCAGTTTCTCTGTTAATTTTATAGAAATGTTATATAAAAATATTAACTACAGTTGGATTAGGTAGCGTATTTCAAATTAAATGAATTTTATTTGGACCGGAACAAACCCTATTAATTATGTAAATGGAGCTATTAGCCGTCGAATGGACCCGGACACATAAAATGTGTTTACTGCATTTATTCAATATGCTGTCGAATATTCAATCACATTTATATTTATGACTTTATATTGCTAAAAAAAATATGGTTATAAATGGTAATAAATATAAATGTATCAATGAATATTGGTATTTTTTAATAAATATTTATGAGAATTTCTTAAACGAAAGGACACTAAATATCGGTAACTTAATTTACCCTGTGCTTCCCACCCGAACATGCTGTTCTACAAAAAAATACTGAATATCTGACTTTCTTACACTAATAAATAACCTTATTCAAGCATTTCAAATCAATATTTTGAACGATAAGTATCTTACGGTGATATATTAATCACAAAAATACTGGATAGAAGAAATTCTTTGGAGAAAATTATAACTGAAGCCTGGCATTTTTCGACATACTGTCTTTTAAACTTGGAAATAATGAAAACATTACATAATTTACAGATTCCTTGACTTCAAGAATCTTAATAATGACATATCGCGGTATAAATTCTAATATTTAACTATAGATAAATAATGCATAAAATTTGTTCATTATTTCAAACAAAACCCAAGAGCAATTCTCGTAATACTTTTACAGCTCTACAAAATTTATTTACTTTTACCTTTTTTCATCTTTCTCTCCTGAAAGAGTATGACTCAAAAACAGTTGGTTTCTTTTCTTTCAAACTTCATATATGTACCAAATTTGAAATCGCTGGCATTCGAGAGTTGTCATTCCTAAAAGTGAAAAAACCGACGGAATGGCGGAAATTCGATGTTTTTTGCTATCTAGTGACGTAGAGACAGACAACAATTCCGGAAAAAAAAGAATTTTAGGTTAAAAATGTGTACTTTTGCTTATGAATTCTAAAGTATATATAGCACGTAGTAGGAAGCAAGAAGGAAATAAAGCACCGCAATGAATGATTGAAATACATTTTTATACAGCAAGTTATATCTTGTACGCCTTAGCTTCCGAAATAGAACGCGTTAAATGTTTGTGACAAAAAAAGATTTTATATAATGACTTGATATATGTAAAGTTATGTTATTTAGTATAACACCTGAGCTTATAGTGGTATAAACAGAACAAAATTCTTCTGAAATAAACCCTGTTTTGAGTTTTTCAGAAATTAATTAAATCAACATTTTTTTTTAAATAATCGTAATACACTACTCAGTATATATCACCACTACACCAAACACTTTATTTTTGCACTCGACGCGCGTTTCGCTAACCATGTTAGCTTCATCAGGAGCGATGATTGACTCGCTGATGAAGCTAACATGGTTAGCGAAACGCGCGTCGAGTGCAAAAATAAAGTGTTTGGTGTAGTGGTGATATATACTGAGTAGTATCATTGTGCCAAAGATTCCACATTCCCAACTTACTCGTAATACAGCCGTACTTAGTAATATTTTTTTAAATAAAAGATCTTTTTAAATTATTTCTTTCAACAAATTTCTACGAAGTATTTTCGACAATAGTGAAAAAATTCTTGATTTAAATTTCAAGTAGAATGTTCTAGGGCTTCGTGAAACTTTTGTATTTGATTATTTACAAAATTTCTGAGAATATATTTTCTTTGTCTACTATATAAGTGGAGTATGCTAGAAATTCATAAAAATATTGGCGCGCCCTATTTTCTTCTAGGACGGGGTAAGTTAACTAACAAAAACGGTTGTTTAAAAACTTTTATTACAGTATTTATTTCGAAAGCAACAGGATATACTTTAAAATTAATATTTGAAATATCTTAAATATTGCAGTCGATCTAATTGACTCCTATGTGATAGTTACAAGAATAAAAACAGACACTTACATTTAGAAGGACACTGTACCGAGATGGAGCTGCCCCAACATGGCACACAAAAACATATTACTGTCTCAACAGTTGAACACGGGCTCATTTTGTCTTCGATCAAAGAAACGAACTTGACCAGTCTTCCGGGAAAACGAATATTTAGTTTACTCAAACAGCTTAGTTTATACTTTTAAAACATGCTGACTCCCCGATCGTCTGGGATTGCTTTTTTACATCAGAATGATCTATAAGTGCATAGTTTTCTTTATGTAATTATTGGAAAGGAAATAATCCATTATTGTGGCCTAGAGTCATTAACCTTATGAAAGAATTTACTTTGCTTAATTGAAATTTCTTAGTTTTTGACAATATTGAGTGTGCTGGGAATTTCGAAATTTTGGTAAAATGACACTACTCAGTATGTATCATCGCTCCTGAGGAAGCTAACATGGTTAGCGAAACGCGCGTCGAGTGCAAAAATAAAGTGTTTGGTATAGAGTATACTGAGTAGAGTCTCAACTAGAATATTGTATAATTTTATGAGAATAATAGATTTTCGCGTAAAATATAACTAGGAATATCAACTGATTTACAAATAGAATAGTCTAAAATTTCATGTAGATTGTGTATTTTTTTATACAATCTTCTAGAAATGTGTAAAAATGTATTAATTTCATCCGATTGATGAATAGACTATTCTACCCAACTAGCTTATAACTTGGTAAAATCTCGGTTCCACATGTCCATTTTGTCTCATTTATTAATCGAATGAACCAGTACTTTATAAATATGGCGTATTTCAACTAATTGCTACATGAAGGATTCTAGACTTTTGTAAAAACTCTGTTTATGTTGTGTCTCATCTAGATCT
>CM032449.1:66462570-66909052 GCA_019049505.1 Pachyrhynchus sulphureomaculatus
AAAACTGATTTAAGCTCATAGACTTAGGCGATCATGGAGAATATACTAGCAATTGTTTTTGTTCGTTTTATCTCACTTTGGAAAGAATTTGAGACTATACATTTATCGTGCCATTTTCGCGAATCTAAGTGGCTCCTACAAAATTTTATGCTTTACATTCAGTTACAGAATTTTCTCTTTAAATAATGATCAATATCACCGAAATTAAGATAGGAACACATATTTTTTATTTAACCTTTTTACATATTACCAGTTTTTTGCCAACATACATTTAACAGAACTATCTAACGCCAATTTGATTTAATATTATTTTCAGAAAATAAACCGTACAGGGAAAATAAAAAATAATAATTTATAATGAAGAGTAAAGTGTTTTTAAATTTAAATACAGAACAAAATATTAACTAAAAATGTTAATAGGAACTAAACAATATGTTAAAGATCTGTTCATTTATTTTGAGCCTAAAATTTGTGGCGATTTTGTTTTCTTTTATTCAATAAATAATCCAACAATTACTGACGTGTTTGTTGGAGTTTTTTTGAATTTTTAACTACATCACAAATCTATACGTGAGCATAATTTTTAGTTCCTATTAACATTTTTAATTAATATCTGGCTCTGTATTTAAATTTAAACCCACTTTACTCTTCATTATAAACAATTATTTTTTATTTTCCCTGTATACTAAAAAAAATATTTTAAACTTTTAATGCTTGGTTATGGATTTCCATGTGATGGGTGAATATGTAAGATAACCTTTTTCTCCATTTGTATAAAACTTTTTGGGACACATATATGACATCTTTTCGGTCACTATTGGAAAAATTATACCTTACGGCGTCGCACAGTGGGAAATAAGTGAAAAAACCCTAAATTTCAAAGCACTTTTAAAAATTATTATTGTTAATTTTTATTGTAGTTTAAATCTCGAATTTTCCTATCTCCACAAGCTTTTTTCCGTTAGTATTCACAGAAGAAGAAAAAACGTCCCCAAAGTAGCCCGAAACGGAGATCACTGCTTACAGACTATTTTTGTATGGAAATATTTCTTAGAGATAAATTGCTTATAACCTTTTTCAATGGTTTTTATTCTTCAAGGAACTGGAAATGTTATGAGTTTTGAGTAAAATGCAAAAAACAGCGAAAAATGCTATTTCTTCAATTTTTTAGTTATAACTGGAAAACTACGCACTTTTCGATAAAAGCATTCCCATACAAAAATAAACTACAAATAATATATATATATATATATATATATATATATATATATATATATATATATATATATATGTATATAATTTTCCAACAAATTGTATTCTATATGTGAAGGGTTTAGCCGCAAGAGCACTTCAAAATCTAGTGAATTACAGATATAGGACTAAGCCAAGAGGACTACCTCATTTCTCGCTCGGAGCCCTATTTTCACGATATCGTTATTTAAACCAATTTAATTAGTTGATACTTAGTAAAATTATTAACCTACATTTGTGACCAGAAAATAGAGGTCCGAGCGAGAAATGAGGGAGTTACTCTTGGTTTAGGGCTAAGTCCGAAAATTCACTAAATTTCAAAGTGCTCCAGTGGCTAAACCATTTGTCTGACAAGAAAATCTATGGAATATAATTTGTAGAAAGTTTAATTAAATTTAAGTTTATTTTTATACTGAAATACTTTTTTCGAAAGGGGCGCAGTTTTCAAGTTATAAGTGAAAAAAGAGAAAAAAAGAGAGCTTTTTTTGGCAATTTTTTGCATTTTACTCAAGGTGCACAACATTTACGAGGTAACAGAGTTACAATTCGGATTCAGCACTACAAAAAACATATAAAACAATTGAGGAAAAACTTCTATATTTTTTTCCTAAAATGACCGCTTTTTGTCCCCTATTTACTGGACTATCAACTAAAATCGCATTCGGCGATATTCGGTGGCATTGTTGCGGGACATCGAATCTCATAGTACCCACTAACTAGCCAAATAAGAGGTTCTTTGGAGGCGAGTGAAGCTAGTCTTCAAAACTTAAGGAAAACAAAATCCACCATACTTCCATTTTCATGGAAGTAAAAATAGATAATATAATATACAAAGTAATATCTATCTAAATAAAACGTCTGGTTTTGAAATAGTATTCTTACTGTATTCAATTTACCCTAGTGATACTAAAATAGTTCGAATAAGCACGAGCATATATTAAAAATTGCACTAATTTTGAAATTATTCAGAAAAACTAAGTTTTATGGGTAATAACATTGAATAAATTAACATAGCCTGCAGCCAGTTGGTCCTATCGACTTGAAAATTGTTCTATTCGATTTAGCACGAAAAAAAATTCTGGAATTGGCACCAAAAATAAGTAACTGATATTACCGAAGTACTTTAGGAGATTTTTTCCATTTTTCGGGTGTTTTGCCCTACTGTGCTCCGGGGCCTCCAAATAACCGTAATAAATAACTTTATATTTTCTGAAATATTAAACCATGATAATTCATTTACAGTATCACCAGCTCTACGATCACTTGAACATAACATTAACAATTTATAATTAAGTTTTTATCAACCATTGATTGTATCGCGAGGTAAACCTATTTTAAATATTTAACCATTTTAACCTAGTTTGTTACCTTTCGTGTTCACATAGTAAATAATTGGTCTATAATGTGTAAAATTAGTCCTTCCGCCCTTCAATTAAAAACTAGTTATAAATTCACTTAACAACAAAACGACGAGTTTAAATATATTATATTCGGTCACGAATACCTATTGTAAACTATTGGACAGTTGCCTGTATTATAGATGCCAAAGTTGATGTAAGGCACGAAAGGTAAATTGTCGATAATAATTACTGTTCTATATTTGTAATAACATTGAACACCATATTAGGTTTTTAGTAAACAAATATAGGCATTTTAGAATGTATAAATTTTTCCAACAAAAAAATAAAATTAAAATTTTCACATTCACAAATTTTTAAGTATGGGTTTTTAAAACTTCCAAAAAATAAGATTTTTGAAAACAATGTTTTTTAAAAATTAAATTTTAAATGTAAATGAACCAACAGTGAATATCCATGAAACAAAACATTATTAACGCTGCTAAGGAAACCTTAGGCCAGAGACGAGTAAACATCAACAAAACAAATAGAACACCTTGGTTCACGCTAGAAGTAAAGAAAAAGGGGGCATATATACATTATATACACAACAAAACTCAAGACAACTGGAACGTATATATCGCCGAAAGAAACTGAACGAACAGAAGAAGAAAACAAATTAAAGAAAAATATTGGGAAACATTTACTAAAGGGATGGAAAGTGGTCTGTATGGCGCTGAAAGGAAAGTCTGGAAAACGTTAAGTGGCTCTCATGTTTCCTCAGATAGCGCTCTGTACGAGTGACAGTCGACGAATTTCTTTCTAACACCTTCACTATCAACGCCGGTGTAACCCAAGGCTCCATACTGTCTCCTACTCTCTTTCTCATTTATATTAACGATCTGCTGGAATAGACCGAGAATCCAATCTACAGCTTTGCAGATGGCAGTACACTTATCTCTTCATTCACTTTGAACCCTCGGACATCGGCCACTCAGACGAATATAGCAGGAAGTAATTCAATTTAACAAAGACCTGGAAGAAATTCTATCTTGGGGTGACAGTAACCAAGTGGAATTTAACGCTACAAAAACCCAGGCGGTACTTTTTTTTCTAAAAAAGTTAACGTTGCTGAACCCGACATAATTATGTCGGGGCACTCCATTCCTCTAACATCGTCAATCAATTTGTTGAGCGTTAATTTGAGAGCAAATATGTCCTGGCATGAACATGTTGCAGGCATAGCAAGGAGAGCTTCTCAAAAGTTGGGAATATTACTTCGAACTAGAAAGCTTTACACTCCACAACAACTGTTAATTCTTTACAAAGCTCAAATTCGATCAACTATGAAATACTGCTCCCATGTTTGGGGCTCCACTCCGAAACATACACTGCATTTGTTGGATTCTATTCAGAGAAGAGCTGTTTTTCTGATTGGAGACCCGGAACTGACGAGCGGCCTTGATTCGCTGGAACGGTTGGCGACTTGAGCCTATTCTAAAAGTATTTTCATGGAAAGTGTTCGAAGGATGTGGTCTGCTTAATTCCTCCCAGAGCGGTGCATGTTAGAAGTACACGTCGCGCTAATACTTCACATCCGTATGAGGTTCAGCTTGTTACTCCTCGTATAACACTTTTCAAGCAATCTTTTATATGAAGGACATCATCCCTTTGGTATAATTGATCCAGGACTGTGTTTCCCACCGAGTACAATTTACAGCAATTCAAGAACAACGTAAATCACTTTCTCCGCACACGTGTAGCTCCTGTAGCGCTTTAGGGACTTCCCTGTAGCACGTGTGCTAGACCGATAAAAAAAAGAGGGAACAAACTTGATATAAAAGACACAGTAAAAACTAATAAAATTATAATTCAAGAATAGCAAACATACTTTGAGAAATTATATAAAGAAGAAGAGAGTAATGAAATCATACTTAAAAAAGTGGAAGATGTAAATCTAGAAATAATTTTAGAACAGAGAGAAAGAATTATAACATGTCTTAAAAAGAGAAAAATCTCAGGACCAGACGACATTACAAATGAGATGCTAAAATATGGAACAGAAAAACTTACATCAGCAACTAAAACAGCTCTTTACAAACATAGAAAAAATGGACAAATACCTACAGATTAGAAAACTAGCATAACAATCCCAATATTCAAAAAAGAGCAAACTAGGTCACCCAAAAACTACCGCGGAATAACACTCGTAAATATTACCTTAAAAGTATTAACAAAAATCATACTGGAAGAAATGAGTAAGGATATTTAAATAAGAGAGGAACAACAGGGATTCCGCAAAAATCGGTCAACCATAAATGCCATATTTATAGTGAGGTAGATAATGGAAAAAGCTAAAGAATTTAACAAACCTGCATGTATGTGTTTCGTCGACATGACTCAAGCTTTCGATAGAGTGTAATTAACAGATATTATAAACATATTACAAGAAAAGCCGACAAACCAGAAGTTATTAAAAATCATACATGACATTAGCATAAAATCCAAAACAAATATAAAGGTGGGAAATCTACTGAGCAAGGAAGTAAAAATAAACGCCGGAATAAGACAAGGCGATTCACTTAGTACCTTTATCTTCAACCTCGTCATTGACAGAATAGTGGAAAATCTTGAATATACAAAATGGGCAAGACACACTTCGATACAATCTGCTACGCCGATGATGCAGTCCTCATCTCCGATTTTGACGAAAACCTTCAGAAAATCTTTCATGCTTTCAATTTGGAAGCGAAAAAACTGGACATGATTATTAACACAATTAAGACAAAATGTATGGTAGCGTCAAAAGAATTATTAAGATACAAGCTGGAGATCCAAGGAAGTACTATTGAACAGGTTAATAATTTTAACTACCGCGAAACAATAATAACAATCTATGGAGACTTAAACAGTGAAGTAAAACAACAGTTTATGAAGGCATCCCTAATAGCAGGTTGCTTGGCGGATATAGTATGGAAAAATAAATACCTCACAGTGGAAAGTAAAATAAGAATATATGTACAAGACAACAGTGAAACCGATCCTCATATATACTGTAGAAACACGAGCTAAGACATGTAAAACAGCACAAATGATAAGGACAACAGAAATGAATGTGATTAGGGCATACATGGAAAAACTATCTACGACAAAATCCGCAACAAAGATCTACAAGAACTAAGTAAGATCCAAGAAATATTCAAATGGACCGGAACTAGAAGAAAACAATGGAATAAACATGTAGATCGGATGGACAGACTGGTAAAAAGGGCCAAACTCAATAAACCTTCCGGTAGAAGAACTACGACAAGCTGGAAGGAATGCTGAGCGTCCACATCGGAAGAGACCTAATGGGGATGAAACAGGCTGTATGCCTACATACCATATAAGAAAGAAGAACAAGAAAGAGAAGAAGAATTTTAAATGAATGGAGAATCCGAATTTTTAGTTAGTGTCTCAGCCGACTTCTGCTGAATAGCAACGTGACGTGATGTGTGTACAATAAATAGGAACTTTACCAAGGAGCCACGGATACCACTCATTACCCTGAGATTTTAACAGTGCCCATGGGGAGAAATAAACCTGCAATCAAGAAAATACTGGGCCTTTCTAGATATATATCTATATTTTTGACGGTAGAAATTTGTAACAACTATTACCTTTTGATATAAAAAGTGAGGAAACTCTTACATCATATCTTAGATGACCTATATTTTTAGAAGACTCGTATTACAGTTTCATTATTATAAAACTAAAAATTCTGTCGTCTAAATTGCATCCTACAGTCCATAAAAAATGATTAAAATAGACTACTAAATTCAAAGAACAAAAGGCAATCTGTCCGGTGTAATACATATCAATATAAAACAATTTCATAAGTTAACAACGAATAATTATTCAAAATATAGGAACTTATTATTTATTAAATAATTTAATTTAAATAATTGACTTCTAGAAATCAATAACAAATCTAAATAATGTATTCAGATCAAAAATGTATATATTATTCAATAACATTTTATCTACCTGAGGTTGCTTTTTAATAAATTATTAGGCATTAACGTTTAAATATTTATTAACTTTTATATATTTTCACTTAATGCGTCGTGAAAAACTGTTTAATTTATTTATTTGATTGAATTAGCTTAACTGCTTTAAGATAATTTTAATTTTTTACTTATTTGAATTTGTGTTTCCTTATACATGACACTAAAAAAAAGAAAAAATTATGACACCAAACTAATTTTAAAAAGTTTAGTCTTCATATTAAAAAATCAATTGCCTACCTGTGCGGTTTTTAAAGAGGCAATTTTGCCAGTAAGTTTATCAATAGGATTCAGGTATGTTAGCGGTAAAATTAGAGTCGAAATAATCGGTAAATTACCTAAAGCATAAAAAAAAATGAAAAAACCGGTCAAGTGCAAGTTTCGAAATAAGGCGAGTGGACAGCGATTTTTCGTGATTTTTATAAATTATAACAAAGAAAAGTGCGCGCAAGTATAATATTACATATATATTTTTTACTCGTGTTTTCACAAGCTTTAATTTAACACCACACTCGATGACCTAGTAAATAAAAGTTTTTTTCACTTCGGATTTCACCCCCCAAAACTAACCCCTTAAGTCAAAATTTATCTTTCAAAACTACATGGCTCTGATGAGGCCATCAATTCCTATATTATTACCAAATTTCTTTGACAAATAGTTTTGGCGAAAATCGGGTGTGACAGACAGACAGACGGACAGACGGGCAGACAGACAGACAGACACTGAATTTATCTTATAAGTGTTCCGTACGGAACACTGAAAAGAAAAAAATTAAAGTTTTTCATGAGTCAAGTTCTATTTATGTTTGTTACTGAATTGCATATTTACTATCTAGATGAAGACACTACTCTTAACACTTCCCTCACCCTTACATGTTTTATTACTTTATATTATACCTTTTTCTTTCAAGTTTGTCGATTATTACACCAAGAACTTTACTCCTTTTCCGGTTACAATTGAAAAGACTTATAGAATTTTCAGATTCATTGACTCTAAGAACCTTGAAAAGGACACATATGCGATATAGACGAGGCCCAACTCATTTAAGCCCCTATATGTTTAACTATAAATAATTATGTATAAAACTTGTTTATTATCTCAATAAAAAAACAGAACTATAATCCTATAGTACTATTAAAATCATATATAATATAATGACATCCAACCTCAAACCTTTCTTTATCTCACTAACATTTTTCATATTTAACCGATCAAAACTAATAAAAAAAATAACACACAGATGCCTTCATTTCAAGAACCCACATATAATACGATAAATACAAAATCACGACTCTGAAACCCTCTCTATTTTATTATAACCTTACATGTTTCACAAATGAAAAATATTGAAAAGTTAACACACTCTCTATAATATTTTACTTCAGGAACACTCAAAAGGGCTTACAAAACTATATGTACAAAGTAACTGTCCTAACTCCCTGCCCTACCTTATTAGCACCTAACATGTTTGAAGAATTCAAAATACTGAAAAAAATAACAGAATTTTTAAATTCTTCAACTCAACGCATTCTGAAATGGACGAATACCACGATATATTTGAAGCCACCCATCGAATCCCCTTTCCTTTTTATTAACTCCTTTCATGTTCAGTTAAGTGAAAATGATAAAAAACAAACACAATTTTTAGATATCTTAACTCCAAGAATGACTTGCTCAGAACTGTGTTTCTGACCGAGTACCATCTACAGCAATTTGAGACCAACATAAACCGTTTTATTCGCACACGCGTCAGTCCTGTAGCGCTTTAGGAATTTCTCTGTACTGCGTGTTCTATGCTCATACAAAAAAATACAAGGTTTATAGGTCTTAATCTTTTTTTTATTCATCACTATATTATCACTTTTGGGGGACAATTACGATTTTCCTGTCTTATGAGAGAAATGAACTAATCTCAAAATTCTAACAGTCTTAAAGTTTTATATTTAAGCATACACAAGCCATCTTCACCTACATTTCATCACCTTATGAGCTTTGTTTCTCTACCCTGTATTATTGTCACCAGTAGAAACAGTGCAGTAAAAAATTGCATTTGAAATTGCACAGTTTAGATACAGCAATATTATGATTTTATTCTCTCTGGGGTATCACCGGAAGTATTGTACTGAGTTTTGGACTTCAAAAAACTCGTGCTCTTTTGTTTATAAACAACGTTTTTGTTGAGCTGAAAATGCGAATAACTCCGTTTGTATATGTCGGATCGAAACAAAAGAAAAAAACCAAACTTTTCGTAATAAAATTTCCAACAAATCTTTGTTAGTTTTAAGTCACTCAAATGTGTACATAACCTACAAAATTTAAAAAAAAACGGCAAAAAACTGTTTTTTTTTTTGTAATTTTGTTGTATAGGCCTACTAAGTGAACGTATCGGGTTAAAACTTTCAGAAAATATGTTTTTATAGCAAAAATACCCTAAAATTTTAGTTCAAAAATATTGAACCCAGTGGACACAATTGAATTTATTATTTAAAATTTGAATTTCCCGCCATTTTATGCCATTTGGTCCAAAATGAATCTTATTTTTCCCAAATTTAGTTCTCGACGCCAGCTTTCCGATGCCATTAAAAAAATTTTTGTGGAGTCATTTTAACCGTTTTTTTTTTACATTTGTTTATTATTCAAATAAAAACAAAATCGTTTTTTATTTTGAAAAAAAAATTGAAAAATTTTTGTCACATCTGGTAGATCAACCTTTATTTAAAAAACAAAGTTCATTTCCGTTAACACTGTTTTTTTTCTCAAAATGTCAGTTGTTGTTATTTGATTCATAACAAATTTAAAAAAAAAAAAAACGGTTGAAATGGCTCCAAGAATTTTTTTTTAATGGCAACGGAAAGCTGACGTCAAGACCTGAGTTTTGAATAAAAAAAGATCCATTTTGCACTAAAAGTGTCGACCGGGTTCAAAATTTTTGTACCAAAATTTCAGAGTATTTCTGCTATAACAGAAGAAATATTTTCTAAAAGTTTCAAGCCGATCGGTTCACTTAGTACAATAAAATGAAAAAAAAAAAAACAGATTTTTGCCTGTTTTTTCAATTTTGTAGGTTATGCATACATTTGAGCAATTTAAAATCAACGAGTTTCATTACGAAGGGTTACTCACATCACATTTTAAGCTCAAAAAACGTGTTTTGAAAACTTCAATTGTTTATAAACAAAAGAGCACAAATTTTTCGGGGACCAAAACTCAGGGCGATACTCCTGGTGATACTCCAGAGAGGATAAAATCATAATACTGTTGTATCTAAACTATGCCTATCTCATCATTATTTTGACTTTTTTTTACTGCACTAAAAGATTATTTTACAGAAGCTTATATTTTACGAAACATCCTACAAACAGCTAAAAACAAAATTTAAATTTATGTATTCAAATATAGAGGTTTTCCTCGTCATTGCGGATGACTTGAGAAACAATATGTATTGTATTGCACTATTTTTTTTTGTTTTAATTATTCAGTAAACTTTTCGATTTTTTAAAATATATTAGCTTAAAAATTCAAAATACAAAACCAATTCTTTCCTACTTTTAAATTTTACTAACAGAGTAGTTTTACACTTTACACGTTTTTAATATTCTTTGCTGCAATACCCTAATAATAATGGGACTGATATCATTTCCCAACTAACTCGACAATCGCAATTCAAACTATCCTTGGAAAATCCTTTTACTTTAAATGGAATTGGAATTTGGCAAACAAAGAATTTACATAGCAATCTCATTCCGAAATCGAACTTGCTCAAGTCTATTATTCTATCGCCTGATTTGTTTTAAACTTCGATATGTTATTTTTATACTGTTGTTTGAAAGTGGAATAAATCACTTTAACAAGTTTTTGAAGCATTTACGCATACGTTTAATAATTATATAGATTTTAGGAGCAAATAAAAGTAGAATAGCTGTGGTCTTGCCTGCTAAAAAATGTTATATTTATGGCATTTTTATCTATATAACCTCAGTTTAAAAAAAAAATATATTATTATTTACCCAGCACTTCCTTTCGAAAATATGCATTAAATCTGACTTCTCACACTAAATTCTGTACCCAAACCGTCGTAACTGCATGAGCCGAATGAATTTTCAGAATTGTTCTTCAACTACTTTTGCTTATATGATGTAAACCAATGAGCATTTCTATATAAGATTCAAGATTTCTAGATTTAATGTTTTTACTTTCCTCGGTTTACCATCAACCAAACTCAAAAATCATAAATTTTATGGTTAGACACTTTACCTCTGAAGTACAAAATTATAGCTTAATCCAAACACTATAACTCAGAATTTTACACAGAAGCTACCTTATAGTGAGCCATTAATAAAAATAATTTATCACTCATGCTAACCAAGAACCTAAAAAATTCTTTAATATTCTTTATACTATACAATAATTCACGACGCTCACTCCTTTTAGTCCCTTTTCCTGATAAAATTGCAAATAATGAAATTGGTTTTCAGATTCCTCGACCCCAAGAAACCTAAAAAATACATTTAACATGGCGAGGCAACTTCTTTAAGCTCCTACATCACTCCCTTAACACCTTATATATTTTACTGTAAATAATATGCTTCAAATTGCCCATTACAACAGCCAAAAAACTTGAAAAAATTCTCATACTACTATTGAAACCAGACAATATTTAACCACCCCCCTTTTCATGTTAAAATTGAATGGAATGAAAAAATAACTTGTTTCAAATTCCTTAATTTCAAGAAACCTAAAAAGGATATATAGTATGATATATATATATATATATATATATATATATATATATATATATATATATATATATATATATATATACTAAGCAACTCCTCTAACTGCAACACCTAATTTGTTCTACTATAAATTATATGCTTTAAATTTATTTAATACATCAACTAAAAAACCTGGGAAACATCTCATAATCGAAACTATTTGAATAATGAAAAATGAATTATTGTCCTAATTTTTAAAATTCTGAAAGGGACATAAACACGATAATTTAAGATAACCTCTCTAATTTCCTTTCCTACCCCTTTAACCTCTTGTATGTTTTGCTATAAACATCAACAAAGAAACAGGAAAAATTACCATATTACTCTTCAATCTCACAAAGTTTACACACTTCTCCTTTCATCCTCTACACCTGAATAGATGTGCCCAATATGTATGGAATAATGATTTCACAGCATTTATTAATCAGTGTATCAAAGAAATGTTTAAATAAAAGTTATAGGTTGTTATACGGAGCATATGCCGACGTTGACAATAAAATGTTTTGAACTGTCAGTTCGAAGAAATTACGCCATCTTAATTTTTTTTAAATGGAAAGCTCTGTATATTATTTTATTTTTGAATCCTACTAACAATTCTAGATATTATTTGTCTAACATAATATATGTCTAAACTGAACTGTTTCGGAATTATTGATATTTGAAATTAAGGAGCTCAAATTTTAAAAATTTTTTAAGCTGGCTTGTACCAAACATTTACTGTCAGGTAACGACTTAATGTGTCAAAAAATGATTTATTGACGAAAACGTTTATTACTGCATTTTATGAAACTGTAATTTGAGCGTAATATCATAATGGTACATTTAACAGAAACTGAAAGAATCACTTTGTTAATGATGGTTAGTTACGGAGACCGTAGGAGAACACAACAAGAGATGTGTGATCTTTTTAACGCAGAATATCCGAATCGAGAACCTATTACCCAATCCGTAGTTAGCAAAACATAAAAACAATTTAGACAATCAGGTCATGTTAAGGATCGTTATAAATCTAGACCTCCAAAGGTAATATTGGAAATTACAGAAAATCTCCATACAGCCCTTCGTCAGCTTTGCCTAGCCCACAACATAAGTAAAGGTACCTTAATTCGTTTACTGAATGAAGAAAAATTGCATCCATACAAACCCATTTTATTGCAAGAATTATCTGAAGATAACTACGATAGACGCGTTGAATTTTGCGAGGTCGTGATGGAACAAATCAATAATAATCCTAACCTAATTCATAATATTGTTTTTTCTGACGAGGCTACATTTTGTCTTAACGCAAGAGTTAATAGGCATAAATGCCGGTACTTGTCTACTGAGAATTCCAACTGGATAATCGACAGTAATTCTCAAAGACCACAAGAGATAAACATGTTGGCAGGGATTTGTGGACGTCATATCATTGGTCCCTTTTTTATCGATGGAAATCTTACAGGACAGCGGTATTTACAGTTACTCCAAAAGTAAGTAATTCCAACTTGAGCAGGTCTTTTTCCCCATGAAAACAATTTGGATACTCCTAACACTATGAAATCAATGTAGATATTTGGATGCGATTTTTCCTATTCGATGGATAGGCAGAAGAGATGCTATAGAATGACTTGCAAGGAGTCCCAACCTTACGTCACTCGATTTTTTTGTGGGGTTTTGCGAAGTCGACCTGAAACTGTAGAAGATTTACAACAAAGAATTCAATATGAAGTAGCATAATCACCCCGGATTCTTTGCAAAACTCTGTTCAGGCTGTTTATGACAGACTGGGTCATTGCATCGCCGTTAACGATAGATATTTTGAGCAATTGTCACCTTAAAAATAAACCTAGAATGTTTATTAATAGTTTTTTGTCTTTTTTTTTTTAATTTTAAATTTCAAATGACAATAATTCCAAAACAGTTCAATTTAGACTTATGGTATGTTAGACAAATAAAATCTAAAATTTTTATTAGGACTCAAAAACGGGGACACACGGGTCACCAGAACTGAGAGCCAAATATGTATAATGGCTCAAAATTTTTGTTAAAGTTTCTGCTTTCGAATGCTACATAGCTTTTTAAAAAATTCAACATGGCAGACGCAATATGGCGGCTACATTCATGATGTTTAAACAAAAAAAAATATTTATTTTGATTCACATTCACAATC
Organism: Pachyrhynchus sulphureomaculatus; assembly: GCA_019049505.1. NCBI lineage: Eukaryota > Metazoa > Arthropoda > Insecta > Coleoptera > Curculionidae > Pachyrhynchus > Pachyrhynchus sulphureomaculatus. The sequence goes on from CM032449.1 coordinate 66,476,130, forward strand.
GGTAATAAAACTTAATACATAAAATAAATAACATCAGTACATCTATGTCAACAATCTTTTATCAAAGCTATAAATATTGAAACTATACTAACTTAACATTCCTTAGCCCACACCACAGAAAGACAACATAACCGAGCATGACCTAGCCCACACCACAGAAATACAACTTAAACTACCTTAACCTGACATACCATTGCAGGAATAGGAACTTTACGTTACATAGTCTAATATGCGTCCTCGAAAAACCCCTGATAACGAATATGTAATTCCAGACACACCAAAACATAAGAGTCGAATTTGAAAATTACCCTTAAAAATATAATTAGAGCATAAAAAAAAAACCTTAAATTTCCAATCTGCAGAGCTAAATCCTTGCAAATTCTGATAATTAGTTATCCCCACCCCTGTTTTCATCCCTTGTAAAGGTGCAAAAATCAAAAGCTTACCACATAAATAAATTCAGTACTCTCGGAAACCCCCCGAGTATGAATTTTTAAAAATTTTTTTGACATTCATTTTTTAATATATATATTTTTCTTTGTTTAAACATTATGAGTTTAGGTGCCATATTGCGTCCGCCATATTGCGTCCGCCATATTGCGTCCGCCATATTGCGTCCGCTATATTGCGTCCGGCATATTGCGTCCGCCATATTGCGTCCGCCATATTGTGTCCGCCATATTGCGTCCGCCATACTGCGTCCACCATATTGCGTCCGCCATATTGATTTTTTAAAAGGCCAGGTAGCATTCGAAAGTAGACACTTTATCAAAAATTTTTTAGCCAGTACACATATGTGGGCGTCTCTCCCAGTTCTGGTCACTCTGGTGTCCATGTTGACGTAAAACGTCCCATATATATGTATATATATATATATATATATATATATATATATATATATATATATATATATATATATATATATATATATATATATATATATATATATATATATATATATATATATATATATATATATATATATATATATATATATATATATATATATATATATATATATATATATATATATATATATATATATATATATATATAAAACAAAGACAGGAGTAGTCGCGACTGACTAGTTAAGAAAAATATATTCTCAATTTAGTGGGGCTACAGTCTATATTTAAATATATTTATGGCCTTGAGTAGTGAAGCAACCGTTTTTGTTAGTCGATCTTTCGAAATTATATTTATTTCTTCTTCAGGACATCTAGAAAGACAAAATTTTCTCTTTTTTTATACTGAAAAATTTATTTTTTGAGTACATTTATATGATTGAGAAAAAAAGTGTATGAAAAGAAAGAAAAAAAGAAAAATGATTGAGTCACCAAAGTGGTTTTTTTATAACAAAACAAGCAGTCATTAGCAAAAAGGGACATTCCCCAATATACTGTTGTTAACTACATAATATTATAATTAAAAGGAAAATACATAAAACGGCCAAAAACGGCTGGCTTTGTTTCTCTCTGCTTTTCCCGTAAATCAGTAAAATAACAAAAACTTATATATATATATATATATATATATATATATATATATATATATATATATATATATATATATATATACGAGGCTGGTTTGAAAAGTCCGTGCAAAAATAAAAACTACTTATGTGTTTGGGGTAAACCTTTTTTATTTTTCGACATAGTCTCCTTTTAGGCTTATACACTTCGTCCAACGATGTTCTAGTTTGTTGATCCCTTCCGAATAATAGGATTTGTCCAAGTCTGCAAAATATCCATTAGTGTCTGCAATCACCTCCTCGTTTGAATAAAATCTTTGTCCCGCCAGCCATTTCTTCAAATTGGGGAACAAATAGTAGTCCGAGGGAGCCAAGTCTGGAGAATAGGGGGGATGTGAAACGAGTTGGAATCCTATTTCCATTAATTTTGCGACCACAACTGCTGAGGTGTGTGCTGGTGCGTTGTCGTGATAGAAAAGGACTTTCTTGTGGGCCAATCGCGGGCGTTTTTCTTGCAGCTCGGTTTTCAAACGGTCCAATAACGATGAATAATATTCACCTGTATAGTAATGTATCCATGTTTCATCCACAGTGACGAAACGATGCTTAAAGTCCTCCGGATTCTTCTGGAACAGCTGCAAACCATCCTTGCAACACTTCACACGATTCCGTTTTTGGTCAAGCGTGAGCAATCGCGGCACCCATCTTGCGGATAGCTTTCTCATGTCCAAATGTTTATGCAAAATATTATGTACCCATTCAGTCGAGATGCCCACAGCACTAGCAATCTCACGCACCTTAACTCTTCTGTCATCCATCACCATATCATGGATTTGATCAATGATTTCTGGAGTCGTAACCTCCACAGTCCGCGTCACTTGTGCCCATATGGCCAGTCCGAAAATTTTGAAACCACTTATAAACTGTTCTAATCGAAGGTGCAGAGTCACCATAATGTTTATCAAGCTTCTCTTTAGTCTCCTGAGGCGTTTTGCCTTTCATAAAGTAATGTTTAATCACCACACGAAATTCTTTTTCGTCCATTTCTTGAAAATCACTCGACTTCCTTGATTCACACGAATGCCAAACACAAAGAAATTAACCAATATGGCTGAAACTTGGTGTGAGTTCATTCAAGAGATGCTACTAACTAAACATGACCTCGATACGCGCCGGTGGTGCCATCTCTCGGACTTTGCACGGACTTTTCAAACCAGCCTCGTATATATATATATATATATATATATATATATATATATATATATATATATATATATATATATTAAGATTGAAATTGATATCTAATTTGGTTATTGTGCCAAGAGGTAGACAGGTAGACACACCGATGGGAATAAGTGACTATGTTTCTCGTGATCTAGAAAGCCTAAAATTTCGTAAGGTAGTTTTTACCACGAATACAGCACTTTCTTTTGAGAAAGAGGAAAAATGAACATTTTAAGGGTAAAAGAAAATAGTAGCACCAGCTATCTATGTATTTTTTCGGATTGTCTCAGCTGTTTTATAACATTTCTTCCATTAATTTCTTGATTGTAGTGATAAGAGCGATTGGGGTTTGGAAGTTAAGACAGGTGTTTAAAATAAAGCGTTGCAATTAAATTTTGTATTGAATCTGCCTTTTTTTTCCATACTTTCATTTGTTCCAGTAGTGTGTTTTTGATATTTCCAGTTTATGTTCGTAATCAATATATGGGAAAGACGAGCCTTTTCTTGCCCTTTCGCCAACAATATTAAAACCAACACACACACAAACAAAATTAAAATTAAGTAAGGCTTTGAAAGTTTAGCTATATTTTTTCGGCGCGCTCTAGCGGCGGACATGTGAAATTCATATAACAAATAATACATTTTAACCAAGGTGGTATTTAAAAACCTAACAATGTAATTTAGGCACAAGGACAAACAAAATTAGAATGATAAGATCTTAAATCCTTCGACTTGTATTTGTTATTTGAAAGCTCTGCGTAATTTTACTGGTAATTATGACTCCAATTTTTCAGATAATTTATCGCAATCATATCAATAACGACAGTGGTAAAATTAAAATCTTAAAACTGCTACTTAAGACATTTCTTTAAAAAACCTCACATTATGATGTAACATTCAATTCATATTTGAAGGCATAATCCAAAATAAATCACAAATAATCATTAGTTCGAATACATCGAAATATCACCCTAATTGTGTAAATCTATGATTATTAAATTAAGATGTTTCTGTTAATTGAAATTATATACTATTCATTGAAACAGGGTTTTCAAAGTAATTATGAATGAAAACAGGGTAGAGTACGTGCCATAGTCTACCTCTTTTCAAAGTTTTTAAAAAGTTTTCAGTTCCGGCTAGCCTAAAAGCTATTAGAGCACGAATAAAATTATTCATGACATACTTAATGAGAGAAGAGATTTTACGACGACCATTTTATGCTGTAATTAACATGGGAGCCTTTTTCGTGTTGGGGTGATTTAAAATTAATAGTACTTTTAATTGCGATTATTTAATGGCTCTAAAATTTTGACTTTTGTTATAATAACGGCGCCAGTTACTTTAATTTCTCAAAAGAATTTCAATTTTATAGATTGATTTTCCACAGTTTTACCACTTATTTAATTAAAACTCCTATTAAATAATCATCTGAGGACACTTGGTAATTCTTTCGTAGATTTTATTTTAGTATTATTGGGTTATTAAAGGTTACTTTAAACGAAACTTAATTTTTGTAACTAACAGTATTCTAGTTACATCATTTTTACCGTGAATATTCTTTCAAGCATCTATGGCGATTTATAAGGATGTATTTCAAATTTTCATCCTACGTTTTAATTAAGGGCGTAGTCGTATTCGTAGGGTTGGGAACTTTTCTTTAAGGAAAAAAGGCAACATTAAAAGCGAAGCTGCTTATAATAATCTTGAGCAGAGCCCTTGAAGAATCAAAAACCTTTTGTGAACTCAAAGATCAAAATCAAAAAAGAGAACCTTTTCGCACAGTAACACTTTTTAGTGTTCCGTACGGAACACTTATAAGATCACTTCGGTGTCTGTCTGTCTGTCTGTCTGTCTGTCTGGTCTGTCTGTCTGTCTGTCTGTCTGTCTGTCTGTCACACCCGATTTTCTCCGAAACTATTTGACATAGAAAGGTGAAATTTGGTAATAATATAGGAATTGACGGCCTCATCAGAGCCATGTAGTTTTGAGAATCAAATTTTGACTTAAGGGGTTTGTTTTGGGGGGTGAAGTCGGAAGTGAAAAAAAAATTTTTTTACTAGGTCATCGAGTGTGGTGTCAAATGAAAGCTTGTGAAAACACGAGTAAAAAATATATATATAATATTATACTTCCGAGCACTTATCTTTGTATTATTTTTAAAAATTCGCGAAAAATCGCTGTCCCGGGCCTTATCTCGAAAAGTACTTATCAAAAAATTTCGAAAAAATTCTGGAATATTCTCCACGGGGTGTAGATTGAACGAAAATTATCACGAGTGCATTACCTTTAATAATTTATATGGTATATAAAAAAAACAAAAATTTCAAGGTCATCAGATTTCAGTAAAGATTGGAAAGAAACTTTGTTGAAAACTCATTTGGGGTGTGTTTTGTGAAGTCACTAATCATTTTATACCACCGTAACATAAATTTTGACTTAAGGGGTTCGTTTTGAGGGGTGAAATCGGAAGTGAAAAAAAATTTTTTTTTACTAGGTCATCGAGTGTGGTGTCAAATGAAAGTTTGTGAAAACACGAGTAAAATATATATATATATATATATATATATATATATATATATATATATAAATATATATATATATATATATATATATATATATATATATATATATATATATATATATATATAATGTAATACTTGCGCACACTTTTCTTCGTATTACTTTTAAAAAATCGCTGTCCCCTACCTTATCTCGAAAAGTACTGATCAAAAAATTTGGAAAAAAATTCTGGAATATTCTCCACGGGGTATAGATTGAACGAAAATTATCACGAGTGCATTACCTTTAATAATTTATTTGGTATACAAAAAAAAAAACAAAATTTCAAGGTCACCAGTTTTCAGTAAAGATTAGAAACAAACTTTGTTGAAAACTCATTTGGGGTGTGTTTTGTGAAGTCACTGATCATTTAATACCACCCTAACAAAAATTTTTATTTTAAAAACAATCAGCGTACGGAACACTAATTGTGCAAGTTCAACTTGCACTTGACCGGTTTTTTTTTAACTTAAATCCAATTTTTTAATTCAAAACTTAAAAACTGATTACCAGGGAGTGGATAAATACATATACATATATATATATATATATATATATATATATATATATATATATATATATATATATATATATATATATGTTATATATATATATATATATATATATATATATATATATATGTATATATATATATATATATATATATATATATATATATATATATATATATATATATATATATATATATATATATATATATATATATATATATATATATATATATATATATATATATATATATATATATATGTATATATACGAGGCTGGTTTGAAAAGTCCGTGCAAAAATAAAAACTACTTATATGTTTGGGGTAAACCTTTTTTATTTTTCGACATAGTCTCCTTTTAGGCTTATACACTTCGTCCAACGATGTTCTAGTTTGTTGATCCCTTCCGAATAATAGGATTTGTCCAAGTCTGCAAAATATCCATTAGTGTCTGCAATCACCTCCTCGTTTAAATAAAATCTTTGTCCCGCCAGCCATTTCTTTAAATTGGGGAACAAATAATAGTCCGAGGGAGCCAAGTCTGGAGAATAGGGGGGATGTGAAACGAGTTGGAATCCTAGTTCCATTAATTTTGCGACCACAACTGCTGAGGTGTGTGTTGGTGCGTTGTCGTGATGGAAAAGGACTTTCTTGTGGGCCAATCGCGGGCGTTTTTTCTTGCAGTTCGGTTTTCAAACGGTTCAATAACGATGAATAAATTTACCTGTAATAGTTTTACCCTTTTCCAGATAGTCGATGAGGATTATCCCTTGCGAATCCCAAAAGACAGTCGCCATAACCTTTCCGGCCGAAGGAACGGTCTTCGCCTTTTTTGGTGCAGATTCCCCCTTGGTAACCCATTGTTTAGACTGTTGTTTGGTCTCAGGAGTATAGTAATGTATCCATGTTTCATCCACAGTGACGAAACGACGCTTAAAGTCCTCCGGATTCTTCTGGAATAGCTGCAAACTATCCTTGCAACACTTCACACGATTCCGTTTTTGGTCAAGCGTGAGCAATCGCGGCACCCATCTTGCGGATAGCTTTCTCATGTCCAAATGTTTATGCAAAATATTATGTACCCGTTCAGTCTAGATGCCCACAGCACTAGCAATCTCACGCACCTTAACTCTTCTGTCATCCATCACCATATCCTGGATTTGATCAATGATTTCTGGAGTCGTAACCTCCACAGGCCGTCCAGAACGCTCAGCGTCACTTGTGCCCATATGGCCAGTCCGAAAATTTTGAAACCACTTATAAACTGTTCTAATCGAAGGTGCAGAGTCACCATAATGTTTATCAAGCTTCTCTTTAGTCTCCTGAGGCGTTTTGCCTTTCATAAAGTAATGTTTAATCACCACACGAAATTCTCTTTCGTCCATTTCTTGAAAATCACTCGACTTCCTTGATTCACACGAATGCCAAACACAAAGAAATAGACCAATATGGCTGAAACTTGGTGTGCGTTCATTCAAGAGATGCTACTAACTAAAAATGACCTCGATACGCGCCGGTGGTGCAATCTCACGGACTTTGCACGGACTTTTCAAACCAGCCTCGTATATATATATATATATATATATATATATATATATATATATATATATATATATATATATATATATATATATATATATATATATATATATATATATATATATATATATATATATATATATATATATATATATATATATATATATATATATATATATATATATATATATATATATATATATATATATATATATATATATATATATATATATATATATATATATATATATATATATATATATATATATATATATATATATATATATATATTATATATATATATATATATATATATATATATATATATATATATATATTATATATATATATATGTATATATACATATATATATATATATATATATATATATATATATATATACACATACATATATATATATATATATATATATATATATATATATATATATATATATATATATATATATGTGTATATATATATAGGAACATTTTATATGCATATAATACTTATAATGTGACACACACAGTATGGTATGTTTCGCCAATGATACAAATATGACAATAGCTGAGTACTGTCACAGTATGAATTTGGAAAAATTTAATGATAATAGGACATTTCTCTTTTCTTATAAAGTGTTGAATATAGAAGAGAATAGTAAATATTTCAAAATACTATATTAATACAACAACAATAGCATTTTTGACACAAATTATATGGAAAAGTGCATCAGAAATAAAGATGATAACATTTTGAAAACTTGATGATTTTAATATAACTGAAGCTTTTAACTTTGAAAACAAAAAGAAAAGAATATTTTAAATATTTTTTTTATAATAGGGATTAGGAAATACATATTATAAACGATTACAGTTAAATATTCTTTAGGTAGAAAAGGAAACAGTAGAGAAGGGGAAATATTATATATCATATAAAATAATTTAAATATCAGATGTATTCAACCAATAGTTCATATTACGAGTAAACTACCCAAAATAGTAAAAGTAAATGTGATGAACTTCTAAATGCTAAAATATATTTTTTAAACAAGTCGTCAACAAAATTTATAACTCTAACTGAGTTGACTCGGATGATATGATTTTTTGCCAAAAGTTGTTTTTTGTGGACGAAACGGATTCAGAGTGTCTATAAATGACGAATAGTAAAAGAACTGGCAAAGATATCAAGGTGTTCTTGTCAGTTACTTTCATTCATTTAATGATGATATAATCCCTCTTAAATTTGACAATATATTTTGAACAATACAACTTATAGGTCTAATTCTTCTGAATTTCTCCTGTGTCGATTAACAAGGTGATCCATACGTCTCTTCGATCATCCTGCCGGCTTCTTCAGAGCTTGTTCTGAGAACTGACTTTTTCGGAATCTAGCACGAAACAGTTAATTTGGCTTGCACACGGCTGTTTGTATTAGTAGACCTTCAGTTTCACAATTATTAGTAATTAGATAAAATAACCGGTCAAGTGCAAGTTGAACTTACGCAGTTAGTGTTCCGTACGTTGATTGCTTTTGAAATAAAAAATTTTGTTACGGAGGTATAAAATGATCAGTGACTTCACAAAACACAGCCCAAATGAGTTCTCAACAAAGTTTGTTTCCAATCTTTATTGAAAAGTGATGACCTTGAAATTTTTGCTTTTTTATTATATACCAGATAAATTATTGAAGGTAATGCTCTCCTGATAATTTTCATTCAATCTACACCCGGTGGAGAATATTACAGAATTTTTTCAAAATGTTTTGATCAGTACTTTTTGAGATAAGGTGGGGAGACAGCGATTTTTTAAAAATAATACAAAGAAAAGTGTGCGCAAGTATTAAATTATATATATATATATATATATATATATATATATATATATATATATATATATATATATATATATATATATATATATATATATACATATATATATATATATATATATATATATATATATATATATATATATATATATATATATATTACTCGTGTTTTCACAAGCTTTCATGTGACACCACACTCGATGACCCAGTAAATTTTTTTTCTTCACTTCCGATTTCACCCCCCAAAACTAACCCCTTAAGTCAAAATCTAACTTTCAAAACTACTGGCTCTGATGAGGCCATCAATTCCGATATTAATACCAAATTTCAACTTTCTATGAGAAATAGTTTCGGAGAAAATCGGGTGTGACAGATGGACGAACATCGAAGACAGATGGAGATGGACAGACGGACAAACAGACAGACAGACACCGAAGTTATCTTATAAGTGTTCCGTACGGGGAGATGTATGTTTTTTGACGGGAGTGTTCTATATTTCGGTAACGGAAATTGTTTGATTGAAGAACATTTTTCAGCTTTAGTTCTAATTGGAGAAATTGTGGCTGAGAGCGTAATACAGCTCTATGAACAAGGGTACTGATGCCTGAGTAATTTTGGGCGGGATGGTGATGCGAGGCAGTATTTATATACCTATCTGTGTTAGTCAGATTTCTTTATACTGAATGGTTTAAAATCATATCTAACTTTCGATTAATAAGAACAAACAAGAAAGGAAGAGTATTATTATTTTCAATATCAAAGGAAAAGTGACTATTTAGATGTAAAGAGTTGAGATGATTGAGAAATAGATTCTTGACCGTGTGGCCAAATTATGAAAGTGTTATCAACGTATCGTTTTCGGAATTTGGTTTAAGATGAAAAGTGCCGATGGCTTGTTTTTCTCTCCATACTGTCTTCTATTCTCCTTCTACTTTACATTCACGATCTGATAAAAAAAAACAAAATCTTTTTTACCAATGGCAGCACACTTGTTTCTTTGTTTACCTTTAGCGCTCAAGAGCTGGATTGCCCATGTAAATAACTAAAGAGAACTGGAAATTATAAAACTAAAACCTGAAAACAGAACGGTTTTTCTTGCATTCTATTCTACTTGGTTACTATCACACTAAGAATTTAACAGGCAGCGATGTTTTCTAAAATAAATTGATGTTAACAGAACTCGATCTAACATGTTGGGATCCCCTGGTCCATTAACATCAACACTCAACTTCCTAGCTGGAAACTTGAGAACAAATATACTTTTTAAAATTTAAATTCTCGAAAAATATGTTAAATTCATCTTGGTTATAACCTTGCTAAAAGTATTCAAGGTATATGTTTTTAATAATATTTAATACTTCCAGATCATTACCAGTGGCGAAGAACCTATCTTTGATATATCACTGTTATTCTTATACTGACAAACATTCATTACTTAAAGCAATTTTTGTCCCCTCGGGTCAATTTAATCAATTTGGATTACCAACCAAAATCGGTGCTTCCCTATATTCACCAATTACGGTGTTTTTGTTTGTCAGTGTGACAACAAGAACTTAATGAGAATATTCTTCAGAGTGTAAACAACATAATAGATTTTCGTTAGGCTCTGAAATTGCTTAATGTTATTTGGGAGAACTGAAATTAGTTGAAATTATCTATCATTAAATCTGTGAATGTAATATATCCAGAGCATATCAAAAATATGAAATAATTTTATTTAAAAACGTGAGCTAAATTAACTCCTTTGTTTAGGTTTTTTGTTAATTAGCAACTAGGTTTAGTAGAACTAGCTCAGAACAATAATTTTGATTTCTATTCTTGTTAATATTCTTCAAATGTATCTGATGTGTAGATTTTTATTTACAAAATTAACACTTCAATTACTGACAATTCAACTCGCGAAAAAGGAATATTATCCTATGACGATCTTGGCCCTGTGTACCGTGGTAAACCAAAATGTTTTACTAAAAATAAATTTAAATAATTGTACAGGTTTCTTTTTTTTCCTATTCTGCAGGACCCTAGTAACTAATGTTAAGTATATTTTTTTCTAAAGTCAAAATTTTTGTTAATAATGAATATTTTTAAATTAAAGAAACAACTAAGAGATTCAGCCCTGTGGCAGATAATATTGATTGAATCTAGAAACAAACAAATTGGCCACTTAAATAGGTTCATCATAACTAGACGTTAAAGCTTAAATAAAATTTACGTAGGAAATATTTCAATAATTTTAATTTATCCAAAACAAAGATTTTTTTTAAATTTTAGTTGTGTGGGTAAAAGCACGATTATATGTTTATTTTTAATTTTGGTAAATGTATTTAAATATAAAGGCTACCTAAGTATTGTACAAGAAAAGAAAACAGAAAAAATAGAAACAAAACTAAACAAATCATTTAACAGACCTTAAAAATGTGTAAATATTGTATTTCAGTTAGTCTGTTTGTTTGTTGGCACGATAACTCTCGAAGGAAATGAGTTACCGATTTCAAATTTGGTAAATAGGAGTCAAAATTATAGTTTCTGAACGATATTACTTTAGGAGAAAGGTATGAATACATTCTCTAAATCTTCAGTAACAGTATGGGAACTTTTTTTGGTTTTTAGTGGAATAGTGAACACATTTTAAGCATAATTAATTTACACACGTAATAAGTTAGAAGCATGGGACAGGGTTTTAATGGGCTTATTTATTACATATCGTATTATATGTCCGTTTAACAGTTGTAGAGTCAGGGACTCTAAAATGTGTTAGTTTTTCATTATTCTCATTTACGCTCAAAACGTATAAGGGGTTAAAGTAGCAGGAGAGAAAATAGAGAAGATACCTCGTATACATCTTGTTATATGTCCTTTTCAATGGTCTTAAATTTGAGAAATCTGAGAAGTGTGTTTTTTTATGACTCTCCGTATTGTAGAGAAATCGTATGTTGAGTAAAATCTCAAGCTTTAATTGTAAATATCTCTGTAGCCAGTCCTATACTAAATTTCTTTTGTAATTAACATCCTACTAAAATTTTAAACCTAACTTTTGAGTAAGAGAGGTGAGATGAGAGAGGCAGGGGTCAATAAATTTTGTTGATCCAATCTTAGAGTGATAGAAAAATTAATGTAAATGTAATTATTTTCAATCTCAGATATAAGCAATATTTAAGACATGGAAATAGGTAGCAATTATTTATAATTAATATCTCACCGTAAGGAATAATTTTCTTCATCGAAATGTTGAGTTGGAATGCTTAGATTATACTTTATGAGAAAATCAAATTTAGTATTTATTTCAGAATATACTGGTAGGGGAAGTATTGGGTAATAAATGCAACTTTCTTATATAGTATTAAAACAAACTGAAACAAATTTTATCCTGACATATTTGTGAAAAAATGATTCTCTGAGACTTTTACACGTTTCAGGGTTCCGAGATCAGGAAAGAGATTTCCGTCGGTCCATCTTTCTGTTGAACAAAATGATATATTCATGTTAAATTTCATCTTCATCACCAGCTTATTCCATCCATAGTCGGATGTAAGCCTCCCCAAGTTGTCTCCACTGAGCTATGTTTGCTTTTTGCATCCAATCTTGTCCCGCTAATCGTTTTATTTGGTCCGCCCGTCTTGTCTGTGGTCTACCTCGGCATCTTTTATTTTCTCTAGGTCTCCATTCAACTGTACAGCATGTCCATATCGTATCATTCATCCTTGCGATATGCCCCGTCAAATTACACTTTAATATTCATATTCGTTGCGCTCCATCTGTCACTTTTGATCTTCTTCGTATCTCAATGTTAGGAATACGATCTTGGAGTCTAATATTAACATTCGCCTCTCCATTGCTCTTTGAGTTTATTGTTTATTTGTTATACTTTTGTTTAAAGCCCACATTTCAGTGCTATATGTTAATACCGGCAGTACATATTGATCGAACACTCGGGCTTTTATTGTATTTGGAATGTCCAATTTAAAGGTGGATTGTAACCTTCCGGATACAGACCAAGCTAACGAGACTCTTCTATCAAAGTCAGCCTGTAAATTATTTTTTGATATTTCGATTTTTTGTCCTAAATATATCAATGTTTATACGTTTCCTATTCTTTCACCTTCTATTAATAGTTCCAGGCTGTTATGTTCAATTTTGTTGTTCATATATTTGGTTTTGGTGAAGTTTTTTTTAGACCTATTTCTCGAGAGTTATTATTTAATTCCATCAGCATTTCTTGTAATTCTTCTTTTGTATTGGCGATCAGAGTGACATCGTCTGCGAACCTTAAGTGATTTAATCGTTCATCGTCTATTAGTATTCCTTTATTTCCCCACCTTAGTAATTTGAACACGGTTTCTTGATTTTTTTTTCCTTAAGCATTATTTGTAATGTGGCATTTTTATATATGTGTTCAAGAAAAGATGTATATCTTTCGTTGACTCTGCTATTACTTAAGGCGTTGAGAACAGCCCATTACTACATATTTAATACACATAAAATACATAGTAAAACAGAAAGCTATAATTTTGAGAGGTGAAATTGGTGAAGATTATTAAATATTGTGTAGTTTCAAAAGTTGGGAGTCCTTGTTATAGGAATGATAATAACGATACATTAATAAATAAATGTTTAACCACATCCAGTTTTTTTGTGTTATCTTTTATAATATAAAACTTTTTTAAGAATTTATCGAGGGATGCATCTCTAAGGAAAATATGTATGCATCTCTAAGGAAAATATGTATGCTAGCATTACATAATTCAAGTACTTGAAAGTAGTTCCGGTGACATAACTTAAAAGATTGATGGTACACTTACTGAACCAATGAATTAATGTATGGCTTGGGATATTTTTGATTTAAAAAATGTTTAATACAAGAGATGTAGCTAATAAAGATATATTTTTCTTGGTGATTTTGCATAAGCCGGATGTCTTAAATATATTTGATGGAGTAAGAAGTCCATTTTTTTTATAGAGAGCCCCTTGAATTTTCTATATATTGTGATTTAATGTTCAATTCTACACGCTTTTTATGTACCATAATTAAGGAGTTTTTAATATATTGACTTTTGAAAAAAATATACTTCTCACAGTTTAGCAGGAGTAATATACAAAACGTATATCTCAAAACAAAATGCTTTTTATGTTCCTAGGATAGTGTTTCATTCGAAAAAAATCAGTTTCTATTTAACCGGAAGTACCGATTTTAGGACAGGAAATTACAGAAATTTAGAAACGAGTTGTTTCAATCAGAAGAGAACATTAAGTCGAGAATAAAAATGTGCATAAAACTACACATAAAAATGGTTTTGTTTTCACTCTGTATAGAAAATATTAAGAATACTATATATTGTCACTGCTTTTATTTAACATATATATAGAGGAAATATTTTAAGTGCTGCTGGAAAAATAATTAAAAAAGTTATTGGCATCCCCAGCAATATTTTACAATATGCTGACGATACAGCAATTCTGAATACGAATACGCAAGACTTAGCCGTTAAAAGAGTCAACGAATTTAAAAACCTCTTCCAAACTGATTCAACGATGAAGAAGTTCAATTATATGTAACTATTGCTCCAACCACATTTGTTAAATTCAATATCTACTACATCAAAAAATACTCCTCGACCTCAGAATATGAATAATCAAATATTAAACATGGCATACGAAGGCATATGGAAACTAAGAACACTAATAAAAATATCCTGGATAGATTCATAATTGACAAACCGGTTGTACAAAAAGCAAATACTAAGCAACGACTTACTGAAATTGTAAAGCATCCGAAAATATCGTACCTGGGACATATATTGCGTAAAAAAGGACACCTTGTTTTTCTGCTTAAGTAAAAATTCGATATTTCACAAAAGTTGACAATTTACCTTATTTCTTATACGTAACGAAGTTCCTCCGCAGCTAAACTATCATATTTCAACTTATGACAGTAAGAACTTATATCTGCTTATTATTTACTACCCCCCAGTTTAATCAGCATAATACATTCTTGCACGGTTGGCAAAACGTGTTTCTAAATGGAATAAGAAAAATAACTGCAATAATTCTTGACGGTGTCGAGTTGACAATTGCCCGCTCCCGGCTGTATCTCGTATAGTCAAGGGACTAATGCGTCAAAGTAAGTGTCAGACGAAACCTTATAGGAGAGAGTTGGGCAATCATGCAGCATCGACTAATCGTGCGTATCTCTAGTTTAGATTGATCAAACATTTTGGTTGTCACTAATACGCCTTCTTTTAATTTGACCGTAAATGAGCTGTAAACTTTTGCTGCTTTTAATTGTAAGCTGTTTTATTATATTTGTTAGTTCTGTGCAAATAACTAAACGTCAGTAAAAGTAGTTTACTTTGTTTAGTTGTGTACAAGTTGCCAAATGAAAAGGTACTATGTGGGACTTTGTTACTATTACGAAAGTCCTGAAAACGATATCTCAATTTGTGATTAGGGATGAACGACAATGGATTATTTAGCTATCGATAATCGATGGTAACTTACGTATTGATAATTTTTACTTATGGATACATCAATAGTTACCGATATATCGACAGTTATTGATACATCGGTAACTATCGATAGTTATCGCCATATCGATAACTATCGGTAGTTCGACTGATTATTATCGACATGTCGACAACTATCGATATATCGATAACTATACGTAATTATCGATATTTCGATAATTTGCGATATTGATTGCAAAAACCCTTTCCTCTACAAAAATTTTATTACCTTCCACAATTGATGAAAGGTAGCGGAAATAAGTGACGCTTATCGATATATCGGTAACTTTCGGTATATCGATAATTATCAATATTTATATTCATTTATACATCGTATAACTAGTCATATATTTAAATTTATCCACATATTTATCAATATATCAATATTTATCGATAAACCTCGAGCGTTATAGATATATCGATAATTTTCAATGTGGATAGTTATCGATATATCGATAATTTTTGAATTTTCCTATTGTCGATCGATGTATCGATATTAATCGCTAACTATCAAAATATCGAGAAACAGATTCTAATCTCTATTTGTGACAAAATCCATCAAATTAAGTTGTGACTCGATAACGACAATCTATGTGTCTTTTCTAATAGACAAGATTATGATAATATCACTTACTGATACTTTTATCGTCATTTACGTCTTATATAAGTGTAAATTAAAATATTTGAAGGCATATTATTTTTTGTGCAGTTTTATGATCATCTCTTCATTAAACTCTTGTTTTTGTAATCATGACTTTTTACTTCCCTGACCAGAGATAATATTGTATTTGTAAAAAGATAACCCTCCGAGATTTTTGGCATTTCTTCAAGTTTTAGAGTTCCTAGATCAGAAAAACCATGGCTTCTAATTTTCACCGTACTCTCAAACAAACTGGGATATCGATTTCTAGTTTGGTACACATATGTTACTTAAAGTGAGAAGTGAAGCTAAATCGTTTGAATGATACTGCTTAAAGAAAAACTGGTGAAGGGGATTGGAGTATATAAATTTTATATAAGTTTGATATTATTATGATAATTTTACTTGATATATGGTTAAAATAATGCACAATTTTAAGCACGATTTATAGTAACACATATAAAAGGTTAAAATGGTAAAGGAGGAGGAAGGGCGCTGACAACATAACTTTTTTGGCAAGTTTCATTCTCAGGTGGACGATGCAATCAATATCAGGCCAATTTTGCAAAGAATCATCATTACCTGCACTACAACTTAAGAACTCTAAGTTAACATTACCATCTTACTTAATTCGTAAATTTTCGAATCGAAACTTTGAAACTGCAGTATCGATTAATCGGACGCAATGTGCACAGGAAAATTCTTATTTAAAATCAAACACAATGTACGTATGTGAGCAATATTATTTCTTGATAATTAGCGGACAAATTGTAAAGTTTAGTCTATTGCTTGTAGAGTGTTAATCCAATAGTTTACAAGGTAAGATTAGTTATGTTTCATGCAGATAGGTGAAAATAGTATTTTCAAATTGTTTTTATACAATCATTCCGTCAGCATGCTAAAGTAACGGGTGAGCTTAAAACAACGTCTGATATTAAAATTTCCGAGTAGTTATAATATTTTGAGGATAAAGATTTAAAATTTGTTACGGAAAAAACACGCTTAGTAACTTAAAGCTTTTTTTTATGGGTCTAGCACACGTGCTGCAAGGAATTCCCTAAAGCGCTCCAGGAGCGGCATGTGTGCGGAAAAAGCAATTCACATTGTTCATGAATCGCTTTTTCTCGCATCTTCGGTGGGAAACACAGCGCTGGGCGAATTATTCCAAAGGGATGATGTTCTCCATATAAAAGACTGCTTGAAAAGCGTTGTACGCGGAGTAACAAGCTGAACCTCATACGGATGTAAAGCACCAGCGCGACGTGTATTTCTAACATGCACCGCTTTGGGAGGAATTAAGCGGGCTACATCCTTCGAACACTTTCCATGAAAATACTTGTAGAACAGACTCAAGTCGCCAACCGTTCTTCGATGTTCCAGCGAATCAAGGCCGCCGGTCAGTTCCGGGTCTCCAATCAGACGCACAGCTCTTCTCTGAACAGAATCCAACAAATGCAGTGTATGTTTGGGAACGGAGCCCCAAACATGGGAGCAGTATTCCATAGTTGGTCGAATTTGAGCTTTGTAAAGAAGAAACAGTTGTTGTGAAGTGTAAAGCTTTCTGGTTCGAAATAATATTTCCAACTTCTGAGAAGCTCTCCTTGCTATGCCTGCAACATGTTCATGCCAGGACATACTGCCTCCCAAACTAACGCCCAACAAATTGAGCGACGATGCTAGGGGAATAGAGTGCCCCGACATAACTATGTCGGGTTCAGCAACGTTAACTTTTTTAGAAAAAACTGCCGCCTGGGTTTTAGTAGCGTTAAATTCCACTCCTTCTTTCAGGTCTTTGTTAAGTTGAACGACCTCCTGCTGTCTGTGGATATTCGCCTGAGCAACCGATGTCCAAGCGTTCAAAGTGAATGAAGAGACAAGTGTACTGTCCTCTGCAAAGCTGTAGATTGGATTCCTGGTCTTTTCCAGCAGATCGTTAATGTAAATAAGAAAGAGAGTAGGAGACAGTATGGAGCCTTGGGGTACACCGGCGTTGATAGTAAAGGTGCTAGAAAGAAATTCGTCGACAGCCAGTCGTAAAGAACGCTCTCTGAGGAAACATGAGAGCCACAAACAGAACTTTTCAAACACATCACAAGAGCGTAGTTTAGCTAACAGTCCATCGTGCCAAACATGGTCGAATGCCTTGTATATGTCAAGAGCAACTGCTCGAGATTCTCCAAAGTGTTCAATTGCGTTGTTCCAAACATGTGTTACATAAGTCAGAAGATCTCCTGTTGATCTATGTTTACGAAAGCCATATTGGTGATCGCTAATAATATTGAATAGTTCAAGATACTTTAGAAGATGCTGATTGATAACCTTTTCCATGACTTTCCATGATATTATTGAAAGCAGTGCGACTGGTCGGTAGTTATTTGGCAAGGTCTTCTTGCCTTTTTTAGGTATCGGCAGAACCGTGGCACATTTCCAGCAGGACGGAAATATTCTCTTTCTGTGGGATAGGTTGACAAGTCTACAGAAAACTGGCGTTAGTTCCCTTGCACAGTTTTTGAGAATTATGGCAGGTATTCCGTCAGCGCCAGTAGCCTCTTTAGTGTTTAACTTCATTAAAATACGCTTTATGATACACTGTCTGAAGACAACATCGGGCATCCAAGGGAAAGTTCGAAAATATTCCATGAAGCTACTGAACATATATTTTCAATTCCCAAACTTTATGGGCATCGTCAGTAATGAACAATTCATAACAATCGTAAGCCACTAATAATAGCGTACCTAAGTGTTAGCTAATCTAAAATATGTATTTTATGTCATTACTAATTAATACAATTTAGTTTACCAGAAGATATGTTGCAATCAAAATTTAGATGGACTTGTAAAAAAAATTGCCTCCAAAATTTTAAAATTAACTTTTTTTTTTTCGATTCTGGTTCAGTTGTTATTTTATCACTTAAACAAACCGACGTAAGCATTTGGACTAAGCAATTTATTGTAAACATATAACATACTCTATACCTGAACTAAATAATCCTACCGAAAATTAAGATTTAGAATAGAGATATAAAAACTATATGTATGTTGACAAATTTGGGAGGACAACTTCTCTTGATTCGAGAAATTTTAACTGGGCTCTAACCGATTCCCGACTCTCCCCTAGACGAAGACCGTAGTGTCTATCGGAGACAATCGTAAAAAATCGATTTTGTTTAATTAAATAAATTGGCAACCATGATTATTGTAATGGCAGATGGTAAAAGGAAAAGTTTATTGGTTTTAAGTTTCTTTCTAGAATTACTTAATCAAACCTAGTTCTAATTTGATGATTTGTACTGGGTATTGTCATTATGTAAACTCATTTTTAACAAGTTGATGCAGTTAAAGTATTGATAGGCGCAAGAAAACCATCGGTAATTGTTTCAAAAGGAAGATAACGGTTTGGACTAACTAGCGTAGCATGTCAATCAATCATAAGATGGAAAACTTGCAAATTAAATAACATACAGAATCAACAGCCCAACGCGGTTTGACGGTCACACATCTAATTTGGCCTAAAATCTAGCTGACTGGATAGCAACCGAAGGAATCGCTCAAATGTATAGTCTTGGCATGCTACAAACTACCTTTCCTAATGTCAAGAGTCCAATTTAATAAAGTATATGTTTTTAGCTAATAAACAAGAAGATAATTATATTCATAAGAAATGTCTGAATATTTTCGAAACTCGTACTTTAATAATTTACAAATAAATACATACTTTATTTTCTGGTACAACGTTTTTACTGGTTTTTAAATAAAATCAATTGTACTTAAACTGCAGAGTAGTAAAAATATGATTTGTCATAAAGAGTCTAATAGTTGGGATGGTCTTGGCTGATAATAGACATATTCCATTTAAAAATTTGATTTATTTATAATGAGGTAAGTAATTGCTTTAATCAAATTTTCATGTCAATAGACACTCTGTCAAGTAAGAACGGGATCGCTAGTATTCTTGAAAAACTGTGTTTTGAGAACATTTTTTGCCATCAATGTATTCTGTGTTGTGCTAACAACAGCGCGTACATTATCGAATCGTCTTTTGTATCAATAATGGCCTGGCATCTTCGAGGCATGCTGTCGACGAGATTTTCTGCGTACCACGGGAATGATCTCCAAATTTTTCGAATCTCGTCTTCAGAATCTATCCCCTGAGCTTTCTCTTTACAAGGGACCAAACGTTTTGAATAAGGTTGGCGTCCGGCGATTGTGAGGGCCACACTTATCGTGGGCCCAAGCGAGACGGTTCGCGACGTGATTTTCGTCCAGCAAAGATTTCTCCAACGTGCTTCAGAATTTGATATCATGAGCACAAAGATGTTGTCTAATGGTCTCATGAGATACACTTAAACCCTATTTTCTTAATTTTGCCGCTCCTTGACGCAGCGTCAATCTCGAATCCCGTGAAAACCAAGACACGATTCGTTTTTTGACTTTCAAAGTGACTTTGTCTACCGAGCCACGTTTCGGCAAGTCGTCGACATTTTTCATCTCGTTAAAACGATTTATCTACTTCTTCACAAACGGCACCGACTTTTTAATATAGTTATTGGCCTCTTGAATGGGAACAAAGAAAGACCGCCTCGAACCAACGCGCAAAAAAGTAACTCATTTTGAATTTTACGTGAGTGCGAGGAAATGGGAATCCACTGATACATCGCAGACAAAGGTTCCCTTTACCGATTTTTAGCTGAATTGCTAGAATCGCAGCTACTAAAAATCGCGGACACGTTCTTACTTGACAGACTATATTCATAGAAAAAGGAGTTTTTTCTATGAGTTTTAGAGCCTTATCTTATATAGTCAGATTAAAGGAAATCCATTTGTATTTTGAAGTGATATTCAATAGCTATTATAATGAAAACACTGGTAATTTAATGATAACAACAAACAAATTAATCTTGAAATATGTAGGCTTTCGTCTTTTTTTTTTCTCAATAAGTTTTGGATATTATTAGGAACTAAACCCAAATATGAAGCTTCCCAATTTCGGCATTACAAATTGATGGAAACATATGGCTTCTAGTAGTTACTGAAGGTGATCATTCGAAAATATAATTCCGCTATATTGATTCAGAGTACTTTCGCAAAAACCCTTTATGTACATCTTATTCCTTAATCTTACAGTAGAAAAAATGAGAATATTTCGGTTAAACGACTAAACTGATACATTTTCTTGAGGAGATGTTTGAACGTAGATTAAATGTCACGGGCCGAAAAATCTTAAACCCCAATTTTATAGTAAGGTCTCTGATCCAAGCTATACTGGTTATAGTTTGAGTATAAGTTAAAAATTACCTAAAAGAATTGTAGTTTATTATATGCCAAGGGAAAGCTATGGGCTATTTACCACATACTCTATGCCGGGAAGGCTCTAAAATTGGGTAACACGTTGGACTGAATCAACAAATTCATAAAAAATGCCCGCTGACCATTCGAGATACTAGAGCACTTACTATTTAGACGGTGAAAGTTAAAAAAATTCAATAGCTGGGGTAAATATTCAATTAGTATAAAGACATTTAACCGCAGAATTTACAGGATTCAAGTGAAGTTTTAACTTAACTTCATCATTTTGTTAAATTTGTTAAATTTTCTATAACACATTACCTGACGGAAACTTAGATCTGTAGAACATCTCTTGTAATCTTAGAGGAAGACCATTTCATAGACTTATACCTTGATAGTATCTAGATGGTATGAATAATATTGAAGGAATTGACAAATGCCAATATGTATATGATACGGGATATTAGATTAAGCCGAAATACCATCATAGTAGTTTGGTGAACTTTTTGAATTTTTATGACGTATAATGTATTTTTCAAAAAATATTAGCTGTTTAAAACATGCGAAAATTTTTTAAATGGGGATTGTTTTGGATTATTTTCATCGAATATACTATTTGGTATATAGTAATCTTTTTCTTCTTTACCGCCCGATTCCATATATATTACCAGAGCGTTTTACAATACGCAATAAGAAGAATATTTTTTAAGAGAAATTTATCTATAGAAAAATATTTCATTGTACCTAATGTCTCTCGAGAAGTGGTGATCTGCCATCAAATTTTATATTTCACCTAGTTTCAACATATTTATATGTTCCAAACTTCAGTTATGATTACAAAAATATGCTATTCTATAATACTAATAATTCTCTATTTCGTACAAAGGAGTACAAAACATTTTCCATGAGATACTGAGTAAGCTCATTTGCTTGGTATATATATATATATATATATATATATATATATATATATATATATATATATATATATATATATATATATATATATATATATATATATATATATATATATATATATATATATATATATATATATATATATATATATATATATATATATATATATATATATATATATATATATATATATATATATATATATATATATATATATATATATATATATATATATATATATATATATATATATATATATATATAGATCTATAATATATATAAAATGCAACGTTTCTCTGTCTGTCTGTCTGTCCGTTAGTGCGCTTATCACTGGAGAACCACTTATCCGATTTACGTACTTTTTTTTTAAAAAACATACATATGTTCTCTGGCCAGGTTATAGGCTATATTTTATTACGATAGGTAGCATAGGGAATGAGCAGTGACGATAATAGTGAATGAAGTCGGAAAAAAGTTTGCCGCTAGCGCGTTCCTTTGCAGTACACAGCCTAAACCATCAAATCTGGAACAATATTATGTAGCAGAGAATATCTATAATATATATATATATATATATATATATATATATATATATATATATATATATATATAATGCAATGTCTCTCTCTGTCTGTCTGTCTGTCCACTAGTGCGTTTATCAGGCTAGAACCACTTATCCGATTTACGTGTCTTTTTTTTAAATTCATACATATATTCTTTGGCCAGGTTATATAGTAATAATAATAATCTATATCTATAATATATGTAAAATGCAACGTCTCTCTGTCTGTCTGTCTGTCCGTTAGTGCGCTTATCCCTCGAGAACCAATTATCCGATTTACGTGATTTTTAAATTCATACATATGTTCTCTGACCAGGTTATATAATAATAATAATAATAATCTATATAATATATATAAAACGCAACGTCTCTCTGTCTATCTGTCTGTCCGTTAGTGTGCTTATCATTCGAGAACCACTCATCCGATTTACGTGATTTTTTTTTAATTCTTAATTTAATATATGTCAAAAAAAATCTATAATATATATAAAACGTAACGTCTCTCTGTCTGTCTGTCTATCCATTACTGCGCTTAGCACTCAAGAACCACTTGTCCGATTTACGTGTTTTTTTTTTATAAAATACAAAGGGACACACTAAATGGAGATGAAAATGAGTTGAATGAGAAATAGGAAGCAAAATTAACTGAAGGGCAGGAGGAGACAAATAAACCCTGCAAAGAAGAAATAAGAGAAATACTCAGAACCCAAAAAAAATAAGGCCCCGGGTGGAAGTTGTAGAACTGATAAAACTGGAGGAGTAGATCTGGAAAATTAAATATGCCGGTTGGTGCAAGAAATATGGGAAACAGAAAAGATGCCAGTGAGCTGGAGAGAGTCGCTCATTTGTCCAATATACAAAAAAAGAGGAAAAACTATATGCGCTAATTATAGACCAATAGCCTTACTAGATGTCGTGTACAAGATAGTAGTGTTGACTATCAAAAACAGACTAGCAGAGAAAGCCGAGTCTATCCTAGGAGAGTACCAGTGTGGATTCAGAAAAATAGATCGGTTACAGACCAGATATTTTCGATTAAGCAAATCCAAGATAATAGCTTAGAACACAATTTGGCACTACACTTGGTCTTTGTGGATTTCAGAGAAGCATATGACTCTGTAAATAGAGAAGGACTGTACAAAATTCCAAGTAAATTGATTTGCATGGTGAGAATGACCCTGAATGACACAGAAAATGTGTTGGTTGAGGGCAAGGTATCAGACAAGTTTAAGGTGAAAAGAGGATTAAGACAGGGGGAACCAGTGTCGACATGTCTATTTAATTTGGTACTAGAGAAGCTAATCCGGGGGTCAGAAATAAAAACAAATGGAACGATATACCAACAAACCTGCCAATGCTTGGCCTATGCGGATGATGTAGCAGTGATTGTAAGAGCAAGAGAACCTCAAAAAAGCCATAATTAGGATAGAGGAAAGGGGAAGGATGAGAGGACTAAAGATAAATGAGGAAAAAATAAAATACATGGAAATTACAAAGAAGAAAGATAATAAAAACAACAAAAGTTTAGATATAATAAACAACTTTGGGAAAAGATATATGTTTGAAAAAGTAGACAAATTTAATTATCTGGGAGTAACAATAACAGAGAGTGGACAAGAAAGAACGGAGATACAAGAAATAATAGCGAAAGGACAGAGATGTTTGGTGGCAATGAATCCAATATTGAAATCAAAGAATGTATCAAGAAAAGCAAAAGAAAGAATATATACGACAGTTGTCAGACCCACGGTGACATATAGATGCGAAACGTGGAAACTGAATGCAAGAGAAAAGGAGACGTTGGAGGTGTGGGAAAGGAAAACTTTGAGAAGAATCTACGGAGGAAGGAAAGAAGAGGGACTGTGGAGAAGAAGAACAAACTACGAATTAAAGTGCCTATATACGAAACCCCTTATAAGCCAAATCATAATAAGCCAGCTATTAGAATTGTTGGGACATGTGGCAAGGATGAAGGAAGAAAGACAGGCAAAGCAAGCCCTAATAAGAGGAGTGGTTGGAAGAAGAGGCAAGGGTAGACCTCGATCTACATGGATTCAGGCAGTAAAGCAAGATCCGGAGTTGATGGGAATCCCGTACTGGGAAAAGCTAACAGGAGACAAAAAGAAGTGGAGACAAGTATGGAACCAAGCCATGGGCCTCTGAGGCCCCTTGAGCTATATAATAATATAAACATAACGAATAAGCAGTGACGATAAAGGTGAATCAAGTCCACGCGAGCAGAGCCGCGGGCACGGCTAGTATATATATATATATATATATATATATATATATATATATATATATATATATATAAATATATATATATATATATTTATAAAATATTTATATATATAAAATATATTTATAAAATATTTATATATATAAAAAATTTATAAATATATATATATATAAATATATATATATAATATATATATATATATATATATATATATATATATATATATATATATATATATATATATAATATATATATATATATATATATATATATATATATATATATATATATATATATATATATATATATAAATATACATATCGATTTACAATGTTTTCCGACCTCCAATCTCCATCTTTTTTGCTCGTTCCATATATTTTCCAAGTTTCCTTCCTCAATTTTCCTGTCTGTCCCCTCTCTCCAACTTGTTCTCGGTTTACCTCGCTTTTTCTTGCCTTCTGGTTGCCATCTTAGTATTTGGTTTGAAATTCGATATTCGTCCATTCTTTGAATGTGCCCAAACCAGAAAAGTTGTTTGGTTAGAACGTCGTCTGTAATACTTACTACCCATGAATTCTTTAATACGTTCGTGTGACTCTTTCTCTTCTGGATATTTCTGCTGCTCTTCTCCAAAAGTCCATTTCTGTTGCTCTCAGCTTGGCTAATGCTCTTTCCCTCAGAGGCCATACTTCGTGGGTATATAACATGATACTTTTCAATAGGGTTTCATATATCCTCTTTTTGTTGGTTGTATTTATAGAATTATCCCATAGAATGCTATTTAGAACGCTATTTATTATATCTCAAAATGGGTTGGTGATGAAGAGCAACCTTGCTTCAGGCCTTTTGACGTAATAAATCCTGGTGTTATTTGTACTCCTGTTTTAATTTTTACTATGTGTTGATCGTATAGTGTTTTGACAGCTGTCATATACTTTTCTCAAACCAACGAACAGCAAGTGGATTTCTTAGTTTTGTGCCATCTTTTTTTCTATTAGTTGAGTTAAAAAGAAAATATGGTCAATTGTGGATCATCCCGCGGGAAAGCCTGCTTGCTCTTCTGCTTCGAAATTTTGACATTCTTTCTCCATCTTATTCTCTAAAATTGTCCCATAGAATCTACTCATGGATGCCGTAACTGCTGTTCCTCGGTAATTATCACAATTATTTTAGTACCCTTTTTTGTGTATAGTGATTAGATATGACATTCTCCATTCCTTTGGGATTTCTTCTGTACTTAAACATTTCTGAAATCGTTGTCTAAGGTATTGTCTTGTCTGTTCCATATTCTACCGGGATGTCCCCAGGTCCAGGTGATTTGTTATTCTTCAGCGCTTTACATAAAACATTTATTTCATCTGCTGTTATTCTTATTGATAACCCTATTACTGTAATTTTTTGTTCATTTGGTTCTCTCTATTCTTGATATTTTTCTCTGTCCTCTACCAGTAGCTTTCCGAAGTACTTCTTCCAATCTGGAGGTTTTATAGTTGCTATTATTTCTTTGCTCCTATCCTCTCTTAGGTTTTTATCACTTTTCAGCTTTCCATGTTCCTGATTCCTCCTAAATAGGTATTTATTCTTTGATAGGAATCGTCTTTTTTCTTAGATATTCTTCTTCTTACTACTGTTTGTATTTTTTATACTTTGTTTTATCGTCCAATATTTGGGCATTAAATATTTTTGATATAAATTCGTTTGTGTTCTATATCTTTGTGTTCTATATCTTTTTCGATTTCGGTGTCTCACTAATAAGGTACATTTGTTCTATTTTTTGTATATTATCCCAGTGCTTCCTTTTTTTCATTTTTCTTTATGTCCTCATGTCTCTGATTATCTGATTGGGAAGTATTACTCTCAGTCGTATTCTTTTGTTTCATTACCGTATAGTCGATTTTAGGTCTTAGATTCTCTGTCGCTTGGATCCACGTGTATCTATGTATCTGTTTGTGTACGAAGAATCCATTAGGAATTCTAAGTTGGTTCTGATTGCATAAGTCTATAAATCTTTCACCATTGTTATTGATAATGTCCCCTCCATACTTTCCCACTATTTCGTCTCTATCTTTCCCTCCTACCCTAATATTAATGTCTCCCAATACAACGCATCTCTGACTGGCGCATCATCATTCACTGCGTATACCGCCATAACTGTCAGTTTATATCCGTGCAAGCATATATTTACTTTAATTAATCTTTCACTTATTGCTTTCCAAGTCCCTCAATCTTCTATATAGATATTCCTTTTTAGGCTCTGTATTCTTTAGGTACTCCGCTGGAAAAATGATCAAATTTTCTTTCATTTTCTGAACCCTTTCCCTTTTTTTTCGTGACTGTAATCACTGCTATGTCCACTTTAAGTTCTGCTCATTTATGTATAACTTCAATCATTTTTCTTGATAGACCATTCCGTCTACCAAAAAATCATGTCCTTTTTCTAAGCTTATATCGTAGTCTGTTCGTCCTGGTCCGAGGCGTATATTTAGATTTTGTTAACAGTTTTATGTTTTTTACAAGTAATTCCAATGCCTTAACACCCAACCTGGAAGGCCGAGGGTTTGATTTCGGAGTCTCCTTCCCCTAGTCAGGTATACCCAATGCTAACGATTCCCGACGGGTCGAGGCTGTTGGTCCGCGGGTGATAATTTATTTCCCACCTACCGGGTAGGTGAATCACCTACAAAAAAACGAAAGCAACTCCATCTGATAAGAAGGCGAGATCCACGTTTTTTTTTTTTTAGTAAATATTATCAACTTCATAGAATGAATGAATGAATTTAGGGGGATACAGCGCATCGACTTCTCTGATTATTTTGCGCCCGAGAGACTTATGATGATTTATACTTTGAGGTTTATTTCAGAATTTTATTATTTGTTTATGAAAAGTGTTATAGAAGTGGATAACTGATTTCAAGTCGTGTGGAATTCCATATTTTTCCCGTGTTTCTAAATAATGCTGTGCTTCAAAAATGTGTTTTATGGTGAGAGGAGATAGACATGTGAAACATGTAGGTGGATTCTCATTTTTAAGAAGATACAAATGTGTCTGATATGTGCCCTATCGCACGCCTTCTTAAAGTTGTGTTTTCTTTTCTGTTCAGGGAATAGAGATGTAAAGGGGGGTGAACTAATGTTCTGATCTCCCAAAGGTTATTGCTGGAGTCCTCCAGGTCCCACTGCAATTGAAATACCTTTCTGAATTCTTGCATTAGATGATTGATAAAATCTTTAGGGTAATGTTCTGTCAAGGTAGGTGTGCTAGAAGAGATAGCCCTTTTGGCAAGGGTATCAGCCCTATCGTTGCCCTTGTTGTCGATGTGTCCTGGAATCCATAGGAAGGACATGAATTTATGTGTCGGTTTGGCAACGTATAAAGGATCCTTAATTTTTCTGATATACGCATCCCCCAGGTTAGCAGATCGAATGGATTTGGATGCTCCCATTGAGTCGGATGCAATTAAAAATTTTAAATTACAGGATGAGGATGTCGCAAATCTGATGCTTTCTTTGATGGCCAGAAGTTCTGCTGAGAAAATGGTTGAATGAGTGGGTAATTTGAAGGTTTTGAAAATGTTTTGAGTAACGAATGCGACACCCACTCCTATTGATGTTTTGGAGCCATCCGTGTAAATTACTGTAGAATCCGCATGGAAGTTGTTTATTTTGTCTGTGATTAGGGTTTCATAATTTTTTTGGGGGTTACTTCTCTATTAAGAAAACTCATGGAGAAATCAATAAAGGAGCAGGTGAAAAGAGGATAATCAAATTGAGGAGGAGTGAAGTTGTGGGTTACTAAGAGTTATTTGAACCTGGGTGGAATGGAGTTGGAAGGATAAGATAATGAGTAAATACGATGTAAGGAGAGTATGTCTAAGGAATGTCTAAAATGGAATCGATAAAGCGAGTTGGTATAAAATTTCATTAGGGAGAGTTGTCTAGTTAAGTATAGAGGAGGTATGGAGGAAATGCATTGCAGACTTATAACAGGAGAAGTTCTGAAAGCTCCCGTGGCCAGCCGCAAGGCCTGATTTTGTATGATATCAAGCTTTTTTTTAATTGTAAATCTGGCAGAGTCATAAGTGAAATCCCCATAATTTAATTTGGATAAGATAAGGGATTTATAAATTGTAATGATAGAGCTGAAATCGGAACCCCATGTAGTGTGTGCTAGTGAATGCAGAAGGTTGAGATCATGGGCTGTACGTGTTCTTAGAAGGTTGGTATTTTTTTTGATGATTTTTTCATACATCATTGTATCATATGAAAGTGCTAGAATGATTTTTTCTATGCAGAAATTATAACTATAATTTAATAATTTAAAAGCTCTCCTTCGGAGTCTATTTAAGGCCACATACTGACAGAGGAACATTGTAAGTAACAATTTCTTAGTCAATTTGCAGCCTTAAACCCTCGATAGAGTATGCTTTTAAATTTTAGACTTTCATAAGACAGAGATACAACATGTTATATCTTACTGCGATATTACGCCAGTACTGCAAAAAGTACTTCGAAGTTTTGTTCTCTCGTTTACCCATTCTAGCTCGGCTAATGAGCCGTGATACGGTGAAACGCGTTCTAAGATTGATTAACAGATGAGAGTAGTCACTGCTAAAATATAATACAGAGTATACTTTGTCTTTGCTTTCATTTTATCGCTACATAATACACTATATTTTAAGCCATACCAATGTTTAGCGAAAACATAATAAAATATAAATTACTCGAACAAGACACTTACAATCCTATTAAAACGCCGCTCTTATTTTCTAGTTTAGTTACTTCCTCTTTAGACAAAAATGACAACGGAAGACGATACAAAGGGACATTTAATTTATATGTCTGTTGTTCCCGAGATATACAGTAATGACTGTTTGGCGTGCCAATAAGAAATAGAAATTGCGCTTTATATTAAGGGCTACTACCGTTTCTGTTTTACTTAGATAAAATGCCTCGCTTTAATAAATTTTAATGAAATCTGCTGTATTTAACATGTTCTATTTTTTTGTTGTGATCTAGAACGCAATGTACTTCGTTAAATAACTAATATAAAATTTTCTATTATTATATATCACTATATTTTTGCAGTATTTCAAAGATATATTTTGTAACACTTTAACACGTTAACAATAAAATCAGTAATAATAGTAATAATAATTAAATCTTGACACTCCGAATTAAGACGTTACTGTCAGGGAACTCCAAGGGTTCACGATTAACATCAGTGACTCATACGGCAAATCGTTTTGATAGCATCGGGTAACTATGGGTTAACACCTCGTTTAACTCGGAAAACTCGTTGCTACGAGTAGCAATGAGGTAGATGCTTCTGAAAATCTGTCTCGGCCGGATAGAGATGACGAGCAAATTGGAGAAGCTACAGACGAAAGCCCATGATGATTATCCTCGCAATAGACAAGGACTAATAGACTCGGAGATAACTGTCCTACAGAGCGAAAATATTCTTTCCTTCTGGTAATGCGCTACAGGCAAGAAGACCTTGTCAAACAACTACTGACTGCGTATTGCTTTCAATAATATCGAAATTATGGGAAAGTGACAATCCTCAACATCTTCTAACATGTCTAAAAAATTCATCGATGACTTTCGATTAACAGGAGATCTTCTAACTTATGTCAGATAATTTTGGAGCAACGTAATTGAACATTTTGGATAATCTTAGGCGGTTACACATCATATATTCAAGGCATTCGACCATGTTTGTTATGACGAATTGTTGGTTAATCTAAGCTCTTATGGTACTTCTGAAAGGTTTTGTTTATAGCTTTAGTGTCTCCTCAGAGAGCGTTCTTTTCGAGTGACAATCGGCGGGTTTGTTTCTAATAAGTTCACCTATGCTATGTTCATTAAAAAAAAATTACTACTCCATAGGAATAGAGAAGTACCGGTACAGCCAGCATATTGATAACAACAAATTTTATTAGATCTTGAGAATTCTAACGACTACTTTACCACTCCAAAGGAATTGAGAAGTATCGATATAGTCAGCATATTGGCAGCCGTAACTTTATTACGCTCTGAGAGTTTTGACGACCAGCTCTGCTGCGGATGACGCTTTTAATGATTGCTGTATGCAGAATTCGACATTATACACAGTCTACCTTCTTTATTACTAAACTTCTAACTTAATATCCAATAAATTAGTACTTGGGTAATCAAGTTTTACACCTTTAACTTACATACTTTTAAATTAACAAATTTAAAAGTGTAATTTGACTATACGCTTACCTCAAAACCTAGATATTCATATAGCGTGGACCTTGTTCTGAAAAAAAGTGTGCTAATTGCAATTCTTTTAACGATAAAAGCAATAACTTCTCTGACATGCTGCGGTAAGTATAAAGAGTATATGAATGACAAGTATGTTTATGTTCATAGTCTGCTTAATTTTTCTTTCTAATCAAATTTTTATTTTACTCTAACTCATTTTATTTATATTAATCTAGTTATTGTGCTATTAAAACGAATTTTTAATTATGGCTGACTTAGATATATATCCGATTTTTAGAAAACAACCCAATCCTTAAAGAATCTGCAAGCTAGCCATATTTACTATTGTACTGTTTATTTACCGCTGCTGTAGACTACTTTCCTATTTTTTTTTTCTCTTGTCAACTAGTCAATTAAGAGAATTATCAGATTTTCAGTTTTTAAATAATAGAGATTAAACAAAATGGAATCCACTAGATTTTTCTTGTAGGACAATACGTATTCTATTTGAGAAACAATCTAGATGATTTTTTCATTGTATTAGTTAAAATGCAGTAAAAAACTGGCCTTGTCCTGTTGATGTCTTCAGCAAAGGTAAAAGGGTACTTTTGTACTAAATCTTGTCTTATATATATATATATATATATATATATATATATATATATATATATATATATATATATATATATATATATATATATATATATATATATATATATATATATATATATATACAATTCGCACAGTGGTACTATTTTGAGACCAGGAAAACCATAAGCTAGAACGAAAAGAGGTAGTTGTAAAACATGACCAATACCGTTAAAAAACGGTAGTAAAAACTAAAAAAAAAAAGAAGTTGGAGAAAAAGTGTAGAGAAAACCCTGAGAAATAGATAAATGGACTTTTTGACTTTCTAAATAGTTTCATCTTATTGAATTTTCTACCACACAACGGTTCCATGGACAAATCATGTATACTGGATACACTCTGCAGGAGAGATTCTATGATAAAAGAGACCTAAAAAAGATACTAAGAGTAATGTCTAAAGTTGACCCATTTCTAGCGAGATGATTTCTTAATCAACGGTTTCAAAAACTAGAATTAAATCTTAAATTAGAGTGACAAAAAAGATATGAACTAAAAAACTAGCAGCACACTGCTTTCATCATCGGTCGTTGATGGTAGCATTATGCAAAATTTACATATCGAAACTAATCGACCTGGAAGAAATTCTGTTCTACGGTGACCGTAACCAGGTAGAATTTAACGCTATAAAAACCAAGGTAGCAGTTCTTCTCTAAAAATGTTAACGTTACCGAACTCAATAAAATAATGTTGCCATGTTCAATATGTCTTGATATAATCATGTTGCACGTAAAGAAAGAATCTCAAAAACTGAAAATATTATTCGGTATTAGAAAGCCTTGTAGTCCATAGTAACTTTGAGTCCTGTATAAAGCACAAATCCGACCATCGAACAAAAACTGACAACTTAAGTCTATTCTACAAATATTTTCATGGAAACTGTTCGATGGCTTGCGCATCCATCCTTTCAGATTAACGCATGATGGCAATGCTCATATTCTGGAGCAGACATCGATCACAACCCACTGCTGGTGGCACAACTGAGAATCAGATTGAAAAAGATCAACGGCCGTACTGAAATTAATGGAGTAAACCTTGATGCTCTTAGGGACAACTACAAGAGACTTCAACTTTCTGTAGAACTTAATAATAAAATAAAAATGTGTGGGACCACACAGACAATCTGGAAACTGAAGGACTGTAGGCAAACCTGAGAGATACAACTAAAGACACCGCAATGAGGATGGATGAACAACGAAATCCTGCAGTTGAGGAAAAAAAGAAGATTACAAAAAGACAAGAACGAATATAAAAAATCAACCAAATCATTAAACGAGAAATAAAAATTGCTAATGCTTCATGACATAGAAACGCTAGAACAAAAGCATGATAGTTTCCATCTCCATAAGAAGATCAAAAAGATGATACATTCTTACAAACGTAAAACACCAGCTAAACTTATAGATGAGAACAACAAACTTATCCTAGATAAAGAGGAAGAATTGAAAATATGGCAAGCATACATATCAAAATACTTTAACGATGATCGACAGACAACAGATCAGCTGGATGGTGATATGGAAGGGCCAGACATACTTAGGGAGGAATTAATTAAAGGGTTAAAAAAACTAAAAATGGAAAAGCTAATGACCTCGATGAGTTAAATGTTGAAACATTAAAACTACTGGAAGATGAAAATGCTAATTTTCTATTCAACTTGTTCAACCAAATCTACAACATAGGAGAAATACCCAAGCAATGGTTGCAGCCTACTTTTTTTACACTCCCTAAAAAATCCAACTCCAAGAAATGTAGCGAGTACCGTTTAATAAGCCTTATGTGCCACTCACTGAAAGTATTTCTACGTATCTTACACTCTAGACTTTGGAGAAAAATTGATGAGAACATAAGCCAAAATCAGTTTGGTCTTAGAAATGGAATGGAAACGAGGGATGCTTTGTTTGCAATACAGGTGCTGACTCAAAAATACCTCGATCCGCAGAGGAATGTCTTCGCTTGCTTCATAGATTATGAGAAGGCATTTGATAATGTGAATTTATTTGCTGAAATGAATTGGACTAGATGGCAAAGACATAAGGATTCTTAAAAACTTATATTGGAATCAGTCGGTTCAAGTAAGAATCGGAATCGTCAGGCAGGGATGTATATTGTTGCCCCTTCTTTTTAGTCTATATTCAGAATCGATTTTCCAGGAAGTCCTGGAAGATATAGAGGTGGGAATAAAGGTGAATGGGAAACCTGCCAACAACATCCAGTATGCTGACAATACGGTGCTCCTTGCTAATGATGAAGAGAATTGCAATGTATATTGGACAGAGTCAATACCATCAGCTAAAGATATGGACTAAGAATGAATATTAAGAAGACAGAATTCATGGTCATTAGTCAGACAAAGGTCGACAATGTTAGACTGCGAGTAGGAAGGCAAGACATAGAAAGAGTACAGTTCTTGGGGTGCTGGCTCAACGGTAAATGGGATCCCGATGAGGAAATTAAATGTAGAATTGAAATAGCCCACAATACTTTTTTTTAAAATGAAAGCACTTCTATGCAAGCGGGATTTAAGTCTGACTACTTGATGGCGAGCCACTAAATGCTATGTACTGTCTACGTTATTATATGAGATAGAGGAGTGGACATTAAAAGCACGAACCATGTCATGTCAGGATTAATTTGAAATATGGCTGTACCGACGAATGTTGAGAATATCGTGGATCTAGCGAGTAACCAATGTTAGAGTCCTGGAGAGGATGAATAAGGACCAGGAACATTCAACTACAGTAAAAAAGAGGAAAGCAGCATACTTTGGCCATATTATGAGAAACGCTAAATATGGTTTTCTACAGCTGATTATAAAGGGAAAGATTGAAGGAAGACGAGGCATCAAACGTAAAAATTTCTCATGGATGCGGAATCTGCGCCAGTGGTTTGATATTAAAGAGGCTAGCACACTTATCCGTTTTGCTCAAGATAGAGAGGAATTCCAGTTGATGGTTGCCAACCTCAGTTGAGGAAATGATACTTGAAGAAGAAGACGATGCCCTTCGGGCATATACATAATATCAGTATAAGATTCCATTTGTCATTCCTCGCAAATTCCTCTTCAAGAACTCTTCATGGAGAACCTAATCCATTTTGAATAAACTGACCAGGACTCCCAGCAGGTACAACCTTCAAAGGTTTAAAATCAACTTGAATTTCTATTTTCGTCTACGTGACACTTGTGTACCGATTTAAGGACTTCTCTCCAGTGGGCGTGTAGTGCTCATAAACTGAACTAACCCTAAATCACAATGTTCTATTTGAGGAAGACTTATAACTTCAAGAAGTTCTACATCACTATTGCTTATCCGAAGATCCAAAAGTCAAACAGCAAGTTCTGGAGCCAAGAACTCAACAATGGTATTATTTAAAAAGAAAATTATTCCAGAAATATTCGAGTTGGTGATATATTTTAATTGACTGTTTTATGACACTTACTGAATATGTAGAAATTATGTCCAAAAAATAACTGGTAGATTCTGAACGTACAATCTACAATGTGATTACATTTTCTTTATTAAATATCATAAAAACCAACGTCGAAAGAATATTTTTAGTCGATACATAAAACTTAATTGACCTTCAGAGAGCATCACTGCTCTTATCCGAAGATCCAACAGTCAAACTGCAAGTTCTGGAGTCAAGAACTCAACAATGGTATTATCTTAAAAAAAAATTTTCCAGATTTAACCGAGTTAGCGATATATTTTAATTGATTGTTTAATGACACTTATTAGATATGTAGGAATTATGCCCAAAGAATAACTGGTATATTCGGAACACACAATCTACTATGTGATTATACTTTCTTTATTAAATACCATAAAAATCAACGTAGAAAGAGTGTCTTTAGTCGATACATAAAACTTAATTGACCAAAAATTATCACTTACGCTTTTTGCCTTTTAAGACTTAAAATGCTGTTAGGAGAAAACACGTGTAGATTGAAAGCTTCTTGGTCTTCTTAACAGGTTATTTACTTATTTAAACATAGCCCAATAACAAAATAATTTACAGGGACGTAAATATAAACAGTCTTTATAAATATACTTGAATTAACACATATTGCAGTCTAGATAAATTTACTTAAATTAACACATATTAATTCTAATTTCTGAAATCGAAATTATATTTATCACGGAAATCACTTTTTATTTGTATACATCTAAATACATGCTTACATCAAATTACATTGAATTACATTGAGTCTGGTGCAAAGTTTTTTTAAAAATTTAGTTGGTTGTAACAATTATTCATAATTTTTTTAAACGAATGACTTAAGTAGCATGTATCAGATATTTTATTGAAACTCGAACAAATTTTGTGGACAGGTGATAAAAGCGCAACATTGGTGTTAGCAGAAGATAGACAAAAATAGTTGCTGGATCTACTAGATATTCTAGGTACTACAAAGTTAATTTCTTTCAAAATATAAGAAGAGACAACAGAACCATTTAGTAATTTATTTAAAAAAACTAATGTATGCATTTCTCTTCTTTTTTCTAAGCTATCAAAATGAAATCTATTCAGCAGAATATCATTATCCATCCCGACCCGTGGGTATAGCCCATCAACCTTAACAACCAAAAATTTCATAATTTTCTCTGTGTTGCCTCAATCATAAACTTGTATTTCTGATAGATAGGTTACCATATAATTGATGCATACTCCAATCTGAGTGTGAACCAAAGGATTTTAAATGTATATATATTAACAAAGTTCTGACAATTTCTGATAATTAGGCCTAACATTTTCATAGCATCAGAAACAATATTTTTTACATGTACAGCAAAATATAATTTGGAGTCAATACTAACTCCCAGATCTTTAACATAATTTACCCTATCAAGATTTACTTTATTTATTTGATATTGAAAGTGTACTGGCGTTTTTTTCCGGGCTATTGACATAACTGAACACTTACTAACATTTAAAAATCAACCTATTCAATGTGCACCATTTTTATACTGCATCAATACTGTTTTGCAACCTTATGCAGTCCTCAACTGAATTTACTGATACATATAGTTTAAGGTCATCAGCAAACAATTGATGATCAACTTCAATAATCTCACTTATGTCGTTGATAAACACAAGAAACAGTAGAGGCCCCAGATTGGATCCGTGAGAAACTCCAGAAGAAGCAGAGAAGTATCCTGCTCGAAAGCTATTACACTCGACATACTGGGTTCGGCCATTGAGATATGATTTCAAAAAAGGTAAAAAGCTCTTTGTCAGCCCAAATCTTTCCAATTTGCATAATATCAAGTTGACATCAATTTAATCAAAGGCCTTCGAAAAATCAGTAAACACCACATCAACCTGGCCCCTCTCATCTAAAGCCTTGCAAGCATAATTCATAAATCATGCCAGGTTGGTGGTGGTTGACCGACCTCTCAAAAAGCCATACTGAAAGAGGGATAATTTTGATTCAATTTTGTTGAACAGGTATTGACATATCAACATTTCAAAAATTTTTGAAAATCCACGGATTAAAGTAATTGGCCTGTAGTTTGCGATTTCACTTCTGTTTTCTTTCTTAAACACCGGACACACCTTCCCCACTTTCCACTGTTTTGGGTATGTTTAGGTCTTAAGTGACAAATTAAAAATCTTGCATAGTGGCTGGGCCAGTACGTCGATGACATTTTAGGTTTCAGCCTCTTCTTGATATTTAATATATCAGCCTCCGAAAAGGCAGGAATCCCCACCGCCTCAGAATGAACACATCAGAAAAATTAGGAATATTGTCACTTACTTGATCATAGACACCTTGGAAATACTGGGAGAAGCCCGAGACAATGCTTTGAGGGTCATTGTAGGTGTTTCCCTCCAAAGTCGTTTGATCAGGGATGGCACATGTATTTCTTTTTTGATTAATAAATCTCCAAAATGCCTTTGGATCATTCTGAATATTGTGTTCGATTCTGCGAGTGTATGTTTTATAAGCCTCCCTAACCATATGATTTATATTTATTTGCTTAAATCTGTTATAATGAGTCACATTTTTAGTTCTCCTAAACTTCCTAAAAACATTGTTTTTATGCTTTAATTCAGTGATAATTTCCCTAGTATACCATAACGGAAAGTTTCTACGTTTGTTTTTATATACGGACATCGATCTGTTCAAACATACCATAGAGTATTTCATAAAATTTTTCACAAACCTTATCAACATCTGAGAATTCATCTAACTGGTTCCAGTCAACATTTAATAAGTCATTATATAGTAATGGAAAATTTGCTTTTATAAAGTTGTATTTTTTAAAATTTGAATTTCTGTTTACTGAAATAGATTTATATTTTAATGGATCTAGCTCCAGACTAACTGCCAGTGCTGGGTGATATACATCCTTCCTCACCATGGGACAATAATCCCTAGATACTGTACAAAAAAAATTAGCTAAGACTGAATCTAGTAATCTATTATGTACATTTGTAACATTATTTACCTGGTTTAAATCAAACAAATCCGTAAGCACATTTTTTATCAGTCGATGATCTATCATTTATAAAAGCTGGGATATTGAAGTCTGCCAACACTAGCAAATTCTTACCATTAATATATTCATATGATTCTATAAATTCAAAAATCTTTAAATATTGCTCAAGATTACACGATGGAGGAATATATAAAATTAAAACAATAAGTGATGTACCCCTCCAGACCAGCCTGCACCCAACTGCGCTCACCTCTGGAATTTCCTGGACAATGCCATCAACATTAAGTGATGTTTGACTTGTAGATCTTTTCACTGCTACACCTCCGCCTCTAGAGACCAGTCGATCACATCTTAGTACAACATACTCATTAGGAAATAACTCCAAATCACCAACACCATCAGTCAACCAGGTTTCTGTGAGGCAAACAATATCATATTAGCAAGCTGACATGGATAAATAGAAATTTTCCACCTTAGTGTTGAGGCCCCTGACATTTTGATAATAAAGCTTTAGTTGATCAACTTCCTTATTTATATTGTTGGGATATTGTTGTTGTTGAGATATAGTTATCTACGTGGTATTTTGCTCCATGAGGAAATAAATTTTAATATGACACCTTTTCTGAAAACTTACAACTCTTTCTTCAATACTACAACTTTTCGGACATGGTGGGTACAATTTTTTTTCGCACCCCTATATAAGAAATAATAAATAAACAATTATTTATTTTTTAAAATTTGAATGATATCCGTTGAAAATTGAATTTAAAACAAAATATATTTTCTACAGGTCTGTAGAAATACGAAATTCATCATGCAGTGAGTGACGCTCTTGCGGTTACTGCATGATTAATACTTGGTCACTACATTTTCACAAATGAATATGTACAATAGTACAATGGATTGAAATATTAGTCAACACATCAAAATCATACGAGACATTGTATTTTCCTTACTTGTTTCTAAAATACTATTTTTCGATTAAAAAGCAATTCATAAGGTAAGAATTTTTTTAACACAATTACATATCTAATCACATATCCATGTGTCTCTTAAGGTTTGAAAGTTATTCCACATACAGTCAGTCTAAAAAGTCTCCATAAACCACCTGCTTTCTATACCATTTTTCTGTTATGTTTAACTTATTAATTGGAACTATGAGAAAACATGTTTAAATTAATATTTGAAACATAACCAACGAGGATTAGTATTAAAAACAATTCCCATTCATATATAGTATTCTGTTTTTTAATTCTTCTCTATTTGAAACATTATGTTTAACGCTCCGTTTAAGTTCCTCCCATAAATACTTGATGGGGTAACATCGGGTGATTGCGGAGGTGTATAAAGCTGCTGTCGCGCATTATGGATTATCTATTCTCGCACCAAGTTTGCGGTAAGTTTGGGATGATTGTCCTGTTGGAAAATGATCTTTTTTCGAGTGTTAATTTTTGGCCACTTACTCTTAAATTGTCTCTCAAAATGTTCATGCTGATCCATGGTAACATTAATAAAATGTAAATTTCCAAACCCTCCAGCGGACATGCATCCCCAAAGCAGAACACTGCCATTCCCTTATCTCACCGAGGAACAAATGTTTTTAATATTTAATGAGGTATTCTTCTTTCTCCAAACTTTAGTTTTGCCATCAGACCCAAAAATGTTAATTTTAGTTTCATCACTAAAGATTACGGATTCCCAAATCTCAGGAGGGAGTAACGTATTCACTAGCAAAAGCAAACTGCTTTTTGCGATTAGCTTCCGAAATTAACGGCTTCTTCTTGGTCGCACACCCCTTATAGCCTACCCTGTATAAATAATTTCTCACTGTTTGTGAACAAACATTTATCGAAAATAGTTCCCGTACTTCTTGAGATCTATAATTATTTCTCTAACAATACTGGCCTCTTTACGTGGAGTGGTCGAATTCTATAGAAACTCCTTGATTTGTACTGATTTACAATATACTGAACATTAGCATGCGACTTTTTAACAATTTTCCTATATTTCTGTAAAATTTTCCATCTTTTCACAAATCAATTATGATCGTTCGAACTTGAAATCGAATTTCATAATTCTATCGCTCATTTTTAATACTACTTTGAAATCTCACTGCAAAATTACTAGCACAAGTAACAGATTATAAGGTATGGCCGAAAATTATTCATTTGTTGTCGGTTTAACGAACAATAGATAGCTTGATAAAATGCGGCTGATTATAACGTGTGTTTTTCAATGCAGTCCTTGAGTGTATGGAGAGTTTTTTGACATTAATTTTGTTTTCATTTTTAAAACAATGATGTAACTTCTAAACAAAATGTTCCGTAGTTGTTTTTAATACTAATTCTCGTTGGTTAAGTTTCAAATATTAATTAAACGTTTTCTCATAGTTCCAATTAATTAGGTAAACATAACAGAAAATAGTATAGAAAGTAGGTGGTGTATAGAGACTTTTTGGATTGACTGTATGTAGCCACGGTAAATGCATACCGAGTATAAAAATAAACGGGTGCACGCAATTAACCGATACTCGCAATTATCCGGCTTCTTACAATTTCAAATGGCAAATAAAGTATTTTGCAATTAATACTTACCTCATTAAAGTTTACCGCAGAAGGGTTAAAAATGATCATTTAACACGTTTTGACGGTTAAAAGGAGACCGACAGACACAAAATTAAACATTAAAAGTTCCTTTACCATTACGAAATTCGTATAGTCAAGCTTCGAGTTGTTATATTCCACGTTAACATTTAAAGTGCTGGATTTACTTTAAATAGAGCTAATTGTGATAAAACAAGTAATCAAATATTTTCTTGCTTTTTAGCAGAGGTACACTTCTAAAGGTAGTTCTAGCAACGCTCTAGAAACTTTAGAAATGTTTTCGACCATTTTAACGGTTTATACATCATTTGCATAGACTTTTAAATATCTTTTGTTTTTAGTGAAACAGCAAATGAACAAATTTAATATTCGATATCAGCTGACTGGCGCTAACGTTGTTATTAAAAAAATATATTGTGATATTATTGTATGTTGTATGACAATATGCGCTTCCGAACCAACATACCAAATTCAACAAATGTATGTATATTTGTATATACGTATCTTCTTAAAGTCTTTCTCCTATCGAAGGTTGGAAATCTTCATCGCTATTCGGACTTTGCTCGTAGCCGCTTGGAACAACTCAATGCTGCCGACACCAAACCAATCTCGCAAGCTTTTCAACGACGAAATCCTACATCGGCGATGACTTTGTCTCCCCTTTATCTTCGTTTGAATTACGTAGCAGAGCATATTTAGATCCTCTAATTACGTGGCCAAATTACTCAAATTTTTGCTATTTTATAAGGTTGATTATCTCGCGTTCTTTGTTCATCTTAATAACACTACATCTCAAAAGTTTCTAGTTTATCCAACTGGTATTTTTTAGTGTCCAAGCCTCCACTCCAACAACAACATCGAGTAAACGTAGCACCGAAGCTTTCGCAACCTAAGCCCAATATTAACATCTCGACAATATAATAATTTCTTTAGCGACACAAACGATGTTCTAGCGATTTCTATTATTTTTCGTATTTCCAAAGTTTGATCTCCCGTTTGTTCCATCTAGACTTCAACATATTTATAGGTTTCAAGTCTTTCTATCAAAGTGTTCGCACTAGTTAAGGCGACATTATTTTGTGGGGATTTTGTTATTAACATCCATTTAATTTTATTAAGATTGATCTTTAGTCCAGACTCAGTACAGATATCATTTACTTTTTTCAGCAGATGTTGTAATTCTGAACGATTACTCGCAGACTTGATGGTCTGCATATCGAATATTATTTATTATTTCTCCTCTTATAATAACACGGGCTTCCCTCTCTTCCAGGGCTTCATTAAAGATAAATTCACTGTACATATTAAATAGGAGCGAAGACAGGTTGCAACCTTGTCTTACTTCTCGACGTATTTCACTGTCCTCGATTAATATATTTTCCGCGTCCAAGTTTATCGTTTGAAAGATTTCCAGTAATTTATCATGTTTGACTCAGTCAAATGTTTTAAGTCAATAAAACAGGCATACATGTCTTGATTCATATCTAAACAGTGCTGAGTAAAGTCATTGACTCCAAAAAGAGCTTCTTGTGCTCCAAGACCCGATCGAAAACCAAACTTAGTTGAACTTAATTCCTTTTCTAACTTTGTATATATTCTTTTACAATAATTCTTAAGAACAACTTTAACACATGATTCATAAGTCTAATAGTTCTATAGTCGGAGCATTCCCTTGCACTAGCTTTCTTTGCTATCAATACGAATGTAGATGTCGCCATATTTTTTTTTAATTGTCCCAGTTTCATAGATAGTGTTGAAAAAATTCAGGAGGATACCAATCGCTGCATCATCGAAAAGATTGAACAGCTCTACAAGTATGCTTCTTTGATTGTGTTAGCCGATACTTGTTGGAAATTCATAATAAAATTATATAAAAATAACACTATGTTTTAATTTCCAATATATTTAAAGTCACTTGACAATTGTTTCACCATACAATGGCTTCTTCAGAAGTAAATAAGAAAGAAAAATATTTGGTGGTTAAATAAACTATCCTTAATTACCTAAGATTATGCTAATCATTTTATATATATTATTTACAGACAGAATTATTTTAAGAATGCAAATCCGAGAACTAATAAAGATTAAGTAAGGGTGAATGGTTTGAGTCTACCTGTTCGTTTAATAATTGATTGGAGTTTTTCCGTTTGTTAATTTCAAGACATTCAAGCAAATTTAATTTTTTAGATTTATTTTCTACATGTAGGATTTTTAACGTATCATCAAAATTATGAGATTCGTTTATTATATGAGTTGCGTAATGTGAATTGTTCTTATTTTTTAAATAACTATGTTTATGTTCTTTAATGCGAGTTTCAAAAGATCTACCAGTTTGTCCTACGTAGGTTTTAGTACAAGATCCACAATTTAATAAGTAAACTCCTGATTTTAAGGAATTCTTAGATTTGGTTTTGTTATTCAAAATTATACTCCCTAAGGAATTACTGGTTTTGAATGCTATTTTATTGTTCTTTTTTATTAAATGTTTGGAAATTGTTATACTTATTTTCCCTGTGTATGTGAGTGTACTAAATTTTCCTTTTTTGTCATTAATTGTGGGATAAATTAGAGAGATTGCTTGTTTAAAGGATTTTTTTATTCAAGATATTATCTATAAT
Organism: Pachyrhynchus sulphureomaculatus; assembly: GCA_019049505.1. Classification (NCBI taxonomy): domain Eukaryota; kingdom Metazoa; phylum Arthropoda; class Insecta; order Coleoptera; family Curculionidae; genus Pachyrhynchus; species Pachyrhynchus sulphureomaculatus. The sequence continues at coordinate 66,519,944 of CM032449.1, forward strand.
GTTGAGGTCATATCCATTATTAATTGCTATTTGTTTGATTATGTTGAATTCTTTGTTAAAATTAGTTTTAGTCATAGAGATATGTAACAATCTATGTATGAAAGAGTTAAAAGCTCCCATTTTATGAGGATACGGGTGGGATGAGCTATTGTGTATGACTATGTCAGTATGTGAAGGTTTGTGAAAAATCGAGAAATCGTGTTTATTGTTCACTTTTGATATAGGTATGTCTAAGAAATTTATAGAGTTATTGGTTTCAAATTCTATGGTAAATTTAATATTAGGATGCAAATTATTTAGGAAGTTAAGGAGGATTGTTAGTTGTCTATCTGTTCCCGTGAAACAGGAAATGATATCGTCAACATATCTATATCAGTAAACCATATTTTTGCTTACCGCGTTTTGATGAATTTTTAGTTCTAAATGATCCATGAAAATTTCCGCTAGTAACGGACTTAAAGGATTACCAATTATTAGACCTTCTTTAGATGTATAAAAGTTGTCGTTGAATTCAAAATAGTTTTGATCCAAGCACGTCATAAGTAAATCTAAAATATCCCGTTTAATAATTTCGTTTACTTTATTCTTGATTAAGAGCTTATCTACTAATTCTATGACTTCATACGGTAGGATACTAGGAAATAAGTTTTGTACATCAAATGAGATAATTCTAGAATTTTCCGGTAAGTTAATATTTTTAATTTTATCGATTAGTTCATAGGTATTGGCTATACTATATTTCGATTTAAATTTGCAATGTTGTCGTAGTAAAGGGATGAGTTTTTGTGATAGTTTGATTGATGGTGCAGTAACAAACGATACAACTGGTCTATTAGGGAAATCCTTTTTATGTAATTTAATTAGGGAATATAATTTTGGAGCCTGTGGGTTCATTATTGTTAAAGTGCTTTTTTCAAAATCATTGAAAATTGTGAGATCTTTTAAAGTAGATTTTATTAGTTTTTGGTAGACTTTTGTTGGGTCATTATTTAATACTTGAAATTTGTCTGTGTTAAGAAAAAAAAGAGTTTTAAATATATATTATTCTCTAGAAATAGCTACCACAGACTTACCCTCAGCTCTAGTGAATATTATGTTGTTTTCTTTGGCTTTGGTTTTGATCGATACTACTGTTTTCTGTTCTCTGGCTTGTCTTAGTTTCCATAATAAAATTATATAAAAACAACACTATGATTTAATTTCCAATATATTTAAAGTCACTTGACAATTGTTTCACCATACAATGGCTTCTTCAGAAGTAAATAAGAAAGAAAAATATTTGGTGGTTAAATTCTACAAGTATGCGATCAGGACCAACAGTTTTACCAGTTTCGTATTACTTAGTTCTGGTTTTAAGGTTCCTATGCTTTCATCATTAATTTCCATTGCATGTTCTTTTATCATTCAAAAGTTCTGGGGTATACATAATCCATCTATTCATCTTATTTTTCAATTCTATTAATACGTCTCTATTTTCATCTCTTATGTTTTTATTACAATTTCTGTTCTTTTTGTGGCCTGCTGCTTCCTCTATTTCCTTGTGTATGTGAAAGCTGTCATTATTTCTGTGTAGCTGCTCCATTTCTTCACATTGCGTGGACCAATATATCTCTCAGCTCCTTGTACTTTCCGGCGTCTCTTTTGTTCTTTTTTCATTCGTCAATCAGTTTTAAAATATCCTCGGTCATCCAGTGTTTTTTCTTCCTTTTGTTTTTATTTCTAGTTGATCGTTAGCTATAGTTGATAAAACATCCTGGATTCGCTTCCATTCTTCATCCACATTGACTTTCGATTGTACGCCTAAGGTTTTAATTTGCTGATTTATTGTTTGTTGTACCATTTAACATATGTTTCTTAAAAGTCTTATATCTGTGTAGTTATTCTGCTGTTTCTTAAACTATTTCATTTTTACGTTGATCTTCGATATTACAGGTATATGATCGAAATAAATGATATGATTTAATCGAATTTTTACATCTTTTGTTATTCATCAAGTAGTCTATTTGATTTCGTACAACTTTCTCAGCTTTATCTGCAGAGTCTTCCATGTATAAAGTCTCCTCGCTGGTAGTTTAAAAAGCGTATTTGCAACCACTAAATCTTTGTCCTGACAAAATTGTGTCAAACGATATATTTTATTGTTACGTACTGCCAGGCCAAAATCCCGGGTACAACCCTCGTCTCTGATATTTTCAACCTTTGCGTTAAAGTCTCCGATAATTACTGTGAGATTATTGTGCTTGATACTTCGGAATATTTCCTCCATCTGTGCATAGAATTCCCCTATCTCTTGATGAATGATGTTCCTTTTGGTGGTATTGGTTCTCAGCTGTAACATCAGAACTATTTCCACTACATCTATGTGTTTAAGTCGTTGTTGCCCGAGTAACATATAGTGTGGTCGTCTATTTTCTGTGTACCATTCCCTGGCCATCTAGTGTCGCTAACACCCAGAATTCTTATTTCAGTATTGTAATTTCTAATGCTGCGTTGTTCAATTTGCCTGATGCAAACAGGCAGACATTCAAGTACCAATTCCTAAATCCCTGATTGAAACTTTCACAACATCGCTGGAAACTATTCCCCCTGGAGATCCGATCAGTTATTCCTTGTCCTAAACTATTCATTTTTAAACTTCTTATCCTTTTACTTAAAAAAAGCCAAATATATATAGGTAACTCACTTGCACACGCTAAATGAGTTTCAACAAAGTTTGTTTCCAATCTTTACTGAAAACTGATGACCTTGAAATTTTTGTTTTTTTTCATATACCAGATAAATTATGAAAGGTAATGCACTCGTGATAATTTTCGTTCAATCTACACCCCGTGGAGAATATTTCAGAATTTTTACAAAATGTTTTCATCAGTACATTTTAAGATAAGGGGGGAGACAGCGATTTTTCGCGACATTTTAAAAATAATACAAAGAAAAGTGTGGGCAAGTATTATATATATATATATATATATATATATATATATATATATATATATATATATATATAATATTTTTTACTCGTATTTTCACAAACTTTCATTTGACACCACACTCGATGACCTAGTAAAAAATTTTTTTTTTCTCTTCCAATTTCACCTCCCAAAACTAACCCCTTAAGTCAAAATTTAACTTTCAAAACTACACGGCTCTGATGAGGCCATCAATTCATATATTAGTGCCAAATTTCAACTTTCTATGTCAATAGTCTCCCAGAAAATAGGGTGTGACAGACGGACAGACGGATAGACACCGAAGTGAAGTGTTTCGCATGGAACACTAAAAAGTTGCTTTTAGAAAAACATAATCAGCAAAACTTATCTTCTCTTCCTTTAAACGAAAACGCAAGAAGTGTGAGCAGTATGTAATTAATATCTAATACACAAAATATAATGTATAAATACACAAAATTAAACATGATTTTGAAGTGAGTGCCAATCGCGCTCAGCTATTTTTAAGTTTAGTTTTAGTCTTAATAAAAGATAATAAATTGTGGACAGTCCTATACTGTTTAACATTATTAAGAGCAAAATTTAAACTTATTTAGAAATCGATAAAACCACTAAAAAAAGAAGCCATTAGCGCATCAGAAAATCCTTAAAAACAAACGAAAAAAAAAAAATTATAAATTCCCTCTACAAGAAAATGACCAATTAAATTAATGAAAATATTGTTTCAGACTATGTGCTCAGCGGAAGCCCTAGGGCGTCTGTATATCCAGCTCGCTCACCCATGACGGCACAACCCAACGCAAATAACCAACAACACAGGTAGGTTTCCGTATAAATAACAAACTTAGATAATACGCTGCAGGATATTGCAGAAGCAACAATTGGTAGGTCAGCATAGGTACATTTAGGATAGATATTTTAACGCGATATATATTTAAGCATAATGAGTTAAAATTTCTTATACATATAAAGAAGCCAGTTAAAAACATAGTGTCTCTCTTAAAATAGTAAACAGTAGGGTCAAAAAAAATTATAAGAAAATAGACATCCATATTATAAAGTAGCAATAAAACATAATACCATAGTGTACTTTATCAATCGTACTTACTTTCTTGCAGCTAGTTTTGCTGACAACATCATATTTAGTACTTCATTTACATTGAACGCTCGAAAATCAGCTGCCCAGTAGCGTAGTCAGAGCAAACATAATACTGCGCCGAAGTTTAGAGAAAAGCTCTAAACTGTAGGGTTTTTTTTCTTCCGAAAACTCCCCTTCCCTGTTTATCGATTATTTTTAACTATGTGGAGACTGACTCTTATAAAATTTTGTTTTTTAATTTGAAAATCTTCCCTCGGTTAGTGTTCTATAGTAATAGGGCGAGTTTAAGTTCTTAGTTACACAGCGAGAGAGGATTTTTTCTTTGAGAAGCCTCTCACCCTCCCTTGGTGATGGACTGTTTTTTAATGTTTGAAAGAGTTCGTTGTAAAGAAGAACGTTGTATTGAATTTGAAAGTCTCCCCCACATCCAGTCCAGCTTTTCTATCCAAACGTACTTGTATGACTACAACCTATTATTGCTCTCTTAAAAAAAAAAATACTATTTGGATCCCTCTCCATTCCTATAACTTGGCTACGCCATAGTAGCTGCTCATGCAGATAGCCGCAGGCGAAGTTATATAGTTTACCAAGGTCTTTGGCGTAGCAAAAAAGCTTATACTTTTATTTCCTTTTAGAAAGTTATATATTTTATACCAGCTTTCATTCCAGTTCAAAGCTCAAATTCGACAATTAGAATACAGCTTTCAAACATACTCCATACTTATTAGATTCTATCCAGAAGAAAGCTATTTGCCTGTTTACGAACCTTTAGCTGACCAGAAATCTTTATTCTGTAGAACATCAAGGAAAAGTTGGTGACTTGAGTCTAGTCGATAAATGCTTCAGGGAAAGTGTTCAATGAATATAGCTAACCTGATTTGTTCTAGAGTTATGTATGTTGTAACTATATGAGGTTTAGCTTGTTACTTCGAGTACCACCCTTTTCAGCAACTCTACAACCGAGGAACGCTATCGCTTTGGGCATAACTGTGATTGTGTTGCCCACTGGGTATAATCTACAACCTTTTTAGACTAACAGGATTTATTTGAACCTAAAAAAAGTTCTTTCTATAAAGTACAAGGGTATCAAAAGCGTCACAGATGATCACCGGGTCGGAAAGACAGTGACTCTTATCATAGCAGTATTTCGCTCCACTTTATTTCACTCTTTCGGCAAACACCAAATAATTTATCAGCAACAAATCCTCCGATGGAATCATAGAGAGCTTTCCGGTTCCGATCCTATAATTCTGATTCTATAAAACCGTAGGGGTAATACATTGATGCTCCCATAGAATCCTACGGAAGATTAAGAATTTTAATAAACTTTATTGACTTTTACGTTAAAAATTCTTGTATTTTATATCTGGTCTTTTTTTATTTTCATCTCTAAAAGCAGTATTTTATTTGTGACAGAATCCCCTTAGATATATTAACGTTTCTTTACTTTTCATCTTCACTAGATCACTAATAACATAATTTATAATTATTGTCGGTCTACTGATCTGTCTAGCTGTTGATACAATATCTTTTTAACATAACTGCTTAACGGTCTTGCATACGGCAGTTCTTATGATGGAGAGAGCGAGTCTCAGTTTATTGAAACATTGTTAAATGTTATAAGGGAAGGAGAGACGTCCAGAGGAGTTACTCCACATGTATTATGTTATACGGCCTTTTTAGAGTTCTGAGAGTCGGGGAATCTGAAAATTGTGTTATTTTTTTCATTATTTTATTTACATTATAAATTTGAATGACCCGTTACTAGTGGATGCCGTCAATCAATGATTGATAATATTTTAACGTAAATAAACAGAGCCTTGTGGTAGACAAAACAAATGTTAAGAAAGGGACATTTCATTCAAACATAGATTTTGTGTGAAACAAAGGAATTGTGTAAAACACTACGATAATGATTATTAAGGTTTAAGAACTTTGGCTATATATCAATTATGTTATTTTCTAAGCCTAAATTTTATATGAAAAATGAAGCAAAAATAATCCGCTTATAAAGTTAAATTATTGTTCTTGCATTTCTAGGATATGGAGAATTATTAATTCTTTTCGACTAGGGTTATAATTTTTAAAATGTCTACTTCGCGTGACACAAAAGAATTTCTGTTTTATGTTTTACTGTTAAACGCTGCATATTATTCTAGATAAAGAATACGAGGAAAATATATTGCGCTTTATATGGTCGTTTTTTTAATTGTCAGTTCCAATGACGCTGAAAAAGTGTAAATAAAAAAATAAAATGTCACCAAGAAAATGTATAGCGTATTTCAATTGCATACAGTATCACGATAAAATCTAATTTTTAAAATTTGAAACTATTTTTAGTTAACACGCAATAACTTTATGATAAAAAAATAGTACCCACCCATTTTTGATGTGAATAGTTACTACTTCGGGGGCGCTATTTATCCTTGTCGTGATATAAAAATAAAAAAATTCACCTTAGAATTAGAATCTTGCATTATACATAGAAAATTATGAGAACAATAAGCTTAATTTTCCACAGAATTTACATAAGGCCGCTCCCTGATTTGTCGGTGCGGTATCGTTTTTCTCAGTGTGCTCGGTACCGATTCGGTAACGAAAACAAGCTGAATGCCTCTATTTCGATGAAACCCAACTAACTTACTCTGCGCCCGGGTACCACGCGCGATCAGGCACACCGAGAAAAACGATACCATACCGACAAATATGTATATATATATATATATATATATATATATATATATATATATATATATATGTATGTATATATACGGTAAGCTATAATGCCTACCTCGTAGGTGGCACTTCATCGGAGGGCTGACTCGCTGCAGCCATTCGCCGACAGAGTGCAGACTGCCAACACTTCACCACACGTGGCGCAAACTTTCGAGGGATCCTCTCTAAGGCATATGTGGTTTAAAGTAAGAACAACTCCGTGTCTCAGCAGTCTACCCACTGTTCTCTTATGTGTCGAATCCATCCCGAGACGCGTTTCGCTGTATCTAGGCTCATCAATCGGGCTAGGGCTAGGCTGCAGCGAGTCAGCCCTCCGATGAAGTGCCACCTACGAGGTAGGCGTTATATTTTTCGGCTTCACCAAAAAAATTGGACGAAACGTCAACCAAAAAAAGGAAAAAAAAATCGTTTCATTACCGAACCTAAATACACAATAATAGGAAAATTACGTAATTAATAAAAATAAGAAGGTTCAAAAAAGGAAAACAGGTTTTTATTCCTTACAAAATACTGTTTGAATTAGTTTGTCAGCAGTATACTATATATATATATATATATATATATATATATATATATATATATATATATATATATATATATATATATATATATATATATATATCTTCCCTATGATGTACTTCAAAGAAAATATTATTTATTATTTTGATTGGTATTTTTTTTTAAATTTTTTGAATGGTTTGTTTGCATATTTAATTTTTGTGTAGAATGTTATGTTGATCTAGAGTTTTACAGTTATCTCTGATTAATTTGTCGGCTGTATTTTATATGTAAACTATACATGCCTTATCTTGTTTACATAATTTTATGGAAATTGACATAAAGGCATGGAACATTATTGAAATTTTTATATAATAATATAAATGAAGTTTTTAAATATTTTTAATAATGAAAAAAGTAATAAAATATAAATAAGGAGCCGATATATCTTATGATCTGATATCAAGAGCAGTTGCCGAAAAATATTGATAAAACTTCACATATAACTATTGAGAAAATCGGTCCTGAAAGTTTATTTCTTTTTTGCATGTACGTTAAGGATTATGGTAAAAAGACACGTCAAAATTACGAAGTAGGATTTTGACAATAACTTGAACTTGTAATGTGTTGCTTAAAATTAAGACCGTGCTATTTCATGGTTTACTAAATTAAAAGGATTTTACATTCTTCAATTTAAAAAAACTGTGTTATGCCGCATTAACAAATTATATAAAAGATACTATTTTCAGCGGATTTATTCACCTAACAAATAATCTACCGAAGCAATTTGCTCACCTAACTCAATAATTACTACAATTCCGCAAAACAAAAAGGTTAAAACTACGACAAATTATGCAGGGGCTAGGGCTTACTTAGTCTGTAACTATCTGTTACATTGAAGGATAATAGCTATTGAACAGGATCAAAACACGGTCGAACATCTAAAAACTAAATATAAAAACACATTTGTGTTTTTGTAATAAGTATTACAGCGTTCGCTATTTATTTTTAAATATACAAAATGATAGAACTAGTAACTCTTTAGGTCATAGAGAGTTAACCTAACAACCTAGATAATTGTCAACCAGAAACCAATACAATTATAGGGGAATAGATCGTATTTTCTGCCCATATTAAGACCACTTTACTTTTTCTGCCATTTGTCGGACTGCAAAATAGTTGAGTAGAGTTTTTGCATACATTTTTTAATATTAGTCATTTATTCTCTTTATTAGTTATTTTCTGCACAAGCATTATGTAGAGCTAAAGAAATTTTCCTACAATATGTGCGCCATGCCCATAAAAAGAAATGGAATAAATCAAACGTTATTAAATAGTCATTTGTCATCGTAACTGTAATAGTTTACCGTTAACTACTGACCAGTACTACTCAGTATAAATCTCCACTACACCAAACACTTTATTTTTGCACTCGACGCGCGTTTCAATAACCATGTTAGCTTCATCTGTCTGTCAGTCAATCATCACTCCTGATGAAGCTAACATGGTTAGCGAAACGCGCGTCGAGTGCAAAAAGTAAAGTGGTGATATATACTGAATATTGTCATTGTGCCAAAGATTCCACATTCCCAACTTAACTGACCAGTAAACACGGCACTCTCACTGTAATATACTTATGCATAATTATGCCAACGTTTTTCCAATCTGCAAGATATCTTGTAGTTTTAAGGCCGCCAGTGAATACTCTTTTATAGCAAATCAGTGTTCATGGAATGATTACTTCATTTTGGAAAACAGAAAAAAGTTACACGGTGTCGTATCTAGTGAATAATGTACTTGTGAAATTATCAGGTTTCATTTGTACTGCAAAAGTTACCGTTAAATGCTGGATTGTCTGATGGGCGTGATACAAAATCAATGAATTGTTCAGTTATAACCTAAGACGCTTCTTATGAACTGACTTAAACTAACGACACAACTATTTTTTGCCAATCACCTTCACGCTCCAAAAGGGATTTTATTCCTATATATAACAAATTTTGAGGTTCTTGGCCGCTCCCTGATTTGTCGGTGCGGTATCGTTTTTCTCAGTGTGCTCGGTACCGATTCGGTAACGAAAACAAGCTGAATGCCTCTATTTCGATGAAACCCAACTAACTTACTCTGCGCCCGGGTACCACGCGCGATCAGGCACACCGAGAAAAAACGATACCATACCGACAAATATGTATATATATATATATATATATATATATATATATATATATATATATATATATATATATATAATATAACAAATTTTGAGGTTCTTGGGGTAAGCGGTCTTTGGGATAGGGCTAAAATGTTTGTGATACCTTTTCAGCTACGCGAAGCTTTCGAAAATATTTCATTTTCTTCTTCAGGTCCACAATTATAGTAGATTATCGCTATTGTGAAATTTAAGAACAGATCGGAACTCAAAATTATTAATTACTTACTGCTAAGTGGTATATTTCAGATAATTTCATTCAACAATGACACGAGAAAATCTCAACAAAAAACCCTTAAGGGATATAAAAATCTTTTACTCTATTTTGGTACATATGGTACGAAATTATTGGGGGCTTTTAAGGTGATTTTCTTTCATTCTATTAAGGCCAGCGTTGTTCTATTTTTTGGTTAGGTCGTGGTTAATTTATACTAGACAAGAGAGTGACGTTGACATTTCGTTCACTTTGTTTCCAGATTTATGGAGTTTATAGAGGTGAACATTAAACAGCGATGAGATGTTCTGTGAGTTTTTATTTTGACAACACATATATAATAGACTGGAAAAAATTAAGCTCAAGTCTTCAATGTCAATTCTTTTATTAACACAATTGAGTCAAGGTGGATCTCTACCATTTCCCTAAAGATTCTCCTGCCGAGATTCTGCTCCTTGTACAAGATACTGGTCTCAAAAAAATTAAATTCATGCGCGAATTGGTCACTATGTAAAGCAAGTGCACAAGAGTTTTTTTTAAGTCTACAGTCACTTTTGTGAGAAGTGCTTCTGCCTTTTAGAACTCTTGATGTTTGTCCTATGTAGACTTTTTCACACCAAGAGCGAGGGTTGCTGTATACTACCTCTGAGATTTTTGTAGTTTCATTTTGGTCTTTTAAAGAAGTAAAAGTATTGTTGTTTTTTTTATGTTCGAATGCAATTTTTAGATTAGGCTGATTATCAAAGAGTTTAGTGATGTTGGTGGAAATTTCTTTTATATAAGTAAAGGAGTAGTGACAAATGATTCGATTTTCAGAAAGAAAGGCACTGATATCCGTAGTAAAATTATTTTCATGTTAAGAGATAGGTGCAGTTGAGTTAAATAATAGTTTGTTCAACATTTTAATTGGGTAGGAGTTATAGGGCAGAATGTTTCGGAGTTTGTTTAAATTCTGAAGTCTGAAAGAAGGATGAGAAACTCTTTCTATTCTAGACTTCGACCCCAATATCATGTTTATTTTGATCTTTGTGGTGTGCGAGGAATGGAAGTTAATATACCTTCCTGAATAGGTTGGTTTGGTATACCAATCTATGATGATGGAATTATCCTTTTTTCTGATTAGTAGAGTGTCTAGGAAAGGGACACTATTATTTGTTTTCTCTTCGATAGTGAATTGTAGTTTGGGATGATAGTCATTGTAGATTCTGAGGATCTCATCCAATTTATTATTCGGTATAAAATGATGATATCATCTGCATATTTTTTTATAAGAGGTAGGTTAAAGGAAAGTTTAGGGATAGATTCCTCTAATAGGTCATCCATCACATATTGTGATATGATTGGAGAAAGAGTAGCCCCAATTGGAGTACTCATTATTTGTTTGTAGAAGTGCTGATTGAATTTACATCAAGTTGACTGAAAAACAAAATCTAAAATTTCGAGAAAATTGAGAATTGTTAATTTTGTGTATTTTCGAATATGCTTTTAATTACGGGTTGAAGAGGGAGAGACAGTATCCAAGCTGATCAGTACGTAACCCAGAGGGAGTTGCCTGCCTGTTATGAAATTGGTAAATTCAAAGGAGTCCGTTACATAGTAATCATTCTCTTTTACGCATTAGACAAGATTTCAGAAACGAACGTTGACAATTTGCAATAAGCGGCATTGAGGGATGAAATGATGGGTCTCAACGTTAATTAAGATTTGTGAATTTTAGGGAGCCCATAGAATTTTGAGGACGTGCGATTATATATCATTAGAGATTTAGCTACTTCATCCGTCAGTATCCCTTGGTTCCTGAACTTAGTTACTAGTTGATTAGCTTTCTGTTGTTAAGTAGAAGTAGAATCTCTGGTGATTATATATATATATATATATATATATATATATATATATATATATATATATATATATATATATATATACATATATATATATATATATATATATATATATATATATATATATATATATATATATATATATATACGAGGCTGGTTTGAAAAGTCCTTGCAAAGTTCGAGAGATGGCACCACCGGCGCGTATCGAGGTCATGTTTAGTTAGTAGCATCTCTTGAATGAACGCACACCAAGTTTCAGCCATATTGGCCTATTTCTTTGTGTTTTGCATTCGTGTGAATCAAGGAAGTCGAGTGATTTTCAAGAAATGGACAAAAAAGAATTTCGTGTGGTGATTAAACATTACTTTATGAAAAGCAAAACGCCTCAGGAGACTAAAGGGAAGCTTGATAAACATTATGGTGACTCTGCACCTTCGATTAGAACAGTTTATAAGTGGTTTCAAAATTTTCGGACTGGCCATATGGGCACAAGTGACGCTGAACGTTCTGGACGGCCTGTGGAGGTTACGACTCCAGAAATCATTGATCAAATCCATGATATGGTGATGGATGACAGAAAAGTTAAGGTGCGTGAGATTGCTAGTGCTGTGGGCATCTCGACTGAACGGGTACATAATATTTTGCATAAACATTTGGACATGAGAAAGCTATCCGCAAGATGGGTGCCGCGATTGCTCACGCTTGACCAAAAACGGAATCGTGTGAAGTGTTGCAAGGATGGTTTGCAGCTGTTCCAGAAGAATCCGGAGGACTTTAAGCGTCGTTTCGTCACTGTGGATGAAACATGGATACATTACTATACTCCTGAGACCAAACAACAATCTAAACAATGGGTTACCAAGGGGGAATCTGCACCAAAAAAGGCGAAGACCGTTCCTTCGGCGACTGTCTTTTGGGATTCGCAAGGGATAATCCTCATCGACTATCTGGAAAAGGGTAAAACTATTACAGGTGAATATTATTCATCGTTATTGGACCGTTTGAAAACCGAGCTGCAAGAAAAACGCCCGCGATTGGCCCACAAGAAAGTCCTTTTCCATCACGACAACGCACCAGCACACACTTCAGCAGTTGTGGTCGCAAAATTAATGGAAACAGGATTCCAACTCGTTTCACATCCCCCCTATTCTCCAGACTTGGCTCCCTCGGACTACTATTTGTTTCACCAATTTGAAGAAATGGCTGGCGGGACAAAGATTTTATTCAAACGAGGAGGTGATTGCAGACACTAATGGATATTTTGCAGACTTGGACAAATCCTATTATTCGGAAGGGATCAACAAACTAGAACATTGTTGGACGAAGTGTATAAGCCTAAAAGGAGACTATGTCGAAAAATAAAAAAGGTTTACCCCAAACACATAAGTAGTTTTTATTTTTGCACGGACTTTTCAAACCAGGCTCGTATATATATATATATATATATATATATATATATATATATATATATATATATATATATATATATATAGGTATATTGACTTGAAAGTCATCATAACCACCAACTTACCCCAAAACATATGCCCCTAATCCACTAACTAACAGAGGACAGCTTATACTATGACCATAATGCCTCCCATTAACTGTTTGGTTTATTAGAAGAACACGATAATCCAAGAAAACAGTTAACATGACCTTAACTGAGAAATAAATTTGAAATACCTTTTAGACATTTTGTCAACGTGCACGAAGAATCTTTAGGGATCTTGTTCTTTGAGATTAGAATATGCTTTACCGCCTCGTACAGTCGTAGGCAAGAAGTATGAAAGTAATTCTAAATTGATACGGTCTAATCCTAATAACCATGATTTCTCATCTAACCAAGGCTATGAAAGTTTCCGTTTCATGTGACCTTAATTTGTGGCTTTGGTTCACCTTTTGCACGATATTCACTTAATAGTTGCACAATTTCCTACTAATAGAAATATGTCTACATTACATTACCAGAAATTATAGATATCAAAGTCGAGTCATCCCCATCTGTTTAGCGACCCCAACCCGATGATCTTTTTCAAGAAAATTCAAAAGAAAATCTAGTAGTTTTGAATATACATCTTATTGTGGTTATTTCTCTATATTTGACTTAATACCCAAATAATTTAATATTTTTCTGACTTGATCAACTCAGGGCCGGCCTTAGCTTTTTTGCCTCGTAGGCAAACTCAAAAAATGTCGCCGCACCCAAACTTAAAGAAAACTATGTTAACCAGGAAAATGACATATAATTGAATTAAGACAATAATACAAATACAGATTTACGAAAAATTGCTTTATTGAAAAACAAAGTTTACATTTTTAACGGGCTACCGACAACGAACTTACAAACTAAAACTAGTAACAATAAAAAGGGAAATAGACTAGAATTCGATATCTTTCACAAACCAACCTTTTCAGATGTCATCATCCCAGCTGATTCAATACATCCTCACTCCCATAAACTGGCAGCCTATAGATCTATGATCCATAGAGCCTTCAATATCCCTCTTAGTAAAAATAATTTAAAAAAAGAACTGGACACAGTCATGAATATAGCACTCAATAACGGCTTCCAACCTAAAATAATTAAGACCTTAATAAGCCGTAAAAGAAAACAAATCACTTTCAGCTTAATCTACTGCGTAAAAGAATACCGAAAAAAGAAAACATTCATACCTTTGACATATAAAACATCCCAAGTTCTCACGGCCGAAAAAACGACAATAGCTTTAAAACCCGCTCAAAAATTATCCAATATATGCCAAAGATAAAACTAATAAACACATTAAATCATTAAATCTTAATTGTCAAGAGTGTAATAGCTGTTACGTAGGCCAAACGGGACGGAATTTCAAAACAAGATTCGCAGAACACAATGCCTCATATAGGCTAAAAAATGAAAAATCACACTTTGCTAAACATTTCTTAGAAACAGGCCATACTTTTCCCAATATCAATTGTTTACAAGTACTCCACACGGCACCTAAAGGGTCAAAACTCAATTTCTTAGAATGCATAGAAGTTTATAGACATTCAAAGGACCATAATATAAATGTACTGAATAGTCAATTAGACGTAGTAAATTCCGTTCTGTTCCATCTGTTTTAGTACATAATAGACCCACATCTGCTCACCATATAAATATAAAATAACAAAAGTCTGTTTTAGTCTCAGTTAAGCATTTGACAATGTAGTTATACTATGAAATCGCGATAACGTAATTGTAAAATCTTTACAAATATATTACTGACAATTAACCAAGTAATTCAGTGGTTTTATTGTTAAAATGTACTGTCACAAAGTAACGGACTAATCAATCAACTCTTTAAAACTAGTACCTACTATTTTCAGAGATAATTTAAATATATTTTTAAAATAATGAACAAAGCTAGTACAATATTATACAAAGTCTAAACCTAAATTAAAACAATTTTTTTCGAAGTTTCATTTCTGCAAAATCGCGAATAATTTCTCTCAATTCTAATTTACTACTTAATTCGTGTTCAATGGCCAACATTGCTAACCCATTATGATGATTTTGTGTAGTCATAGTTCTTAAATTGTTTATTATTTTTAATTTAGAAAAAGTTCTCTCGCCGGTAGCAAAAGTTATGGGCAGCGTTAACAAAATTCTTAGAGCAATTCTCAAATTTGGCCCAATTTTAAGGAAGGTAATGAATTTAAGAATGTCAACTGGACCTTCTTTCTTAGTTAAAAGTGAAGAAATAAACGCTATTTCGCCAGCCAGATCTAAAGCGTTAAGATCGGACGAATCACCACCTGTCAAGACATTTTCGAGATCTTTACAGTGTGCCAGTAATTCATTTGTACACATGTCTTTAAGTTTATAAACATCATGTAAAGATTCAAAAGAGTCATTATCACTATTTAGTAGATTGAATCTCAGCTCCAATGCACTCATCACCTGATCTATACTAACGAAAAAAAAATCTATTTTATATTTTTGTTTTGGATCTTGTATCGGTTCGTCTAAACTTTCATATGAAAAATGTCCTTTTGTAGTCCGAGCACAATGACCTCATGTAGTCAATTCAAAGTTTTTTTTTACGTCGATTTCGCTGGCTAAATTGTCAGCTTTTAAGATAATGTTGTCAAAGGATTCATCCGATCTTATTTCTTTAAAAAAAAAATAATGAGCTATTTAATAAATTAGTGGCTTGGGATAAATCAAAATAAATCTAATAATTTCATTCTAGATGTTTTTCCCTAAATATGACACTCTATTTCATTGTTGAGGATTCTACGAACGTGTTCCTTCATTATTGGGTCAAATTCACCTAGCAGTTGAAAAAATCTATTTTATATTTTTGTTTTGGATCTTGTATCGGTTCGTCTAAACTTTCATATGAAAAATGTCCTTTTGTAGTCCGAGCACAATGACCTCATGTAGTCAATTCAAAGTTTTTTTTTACGTCGATTTCGCTGGCTAAATTGTCAACTTTTAAGATAATGTTGTCAAAGGATTCATCCGATCCTATTTCTTTAAAAAAAAAATAATGAGCTATTTAATAAATTAGTGACATGGGATAAATCAAAATAAATCTAATAATTTCATTCTAGATGTTTTTCCCTAAATATGACACTCTGTTTCATTGTTGAGGATTCTACGAACGTGTTCCTTCATTATTGGGTCAAATTCAGCTAGCAGTTGAACAAACTTTAGGAAATTTCCATTATTATGTTATAAAGCTTGTCACTTGTACCTCGGAATGCTAGAGAACTTTCTCCAAGCAATTTAATAACTGATATTATACGTAAAGTCACTTCACGCCAATATTTAATTTCAGCATTAATAAATCTTTGTGTAGCTGAATCTACTGTTTGATAAGTTTCCAACCTTCGTTTTAGCTCTATCTATGATTTCAAATTATCTACAAGAGTTTTTGAGCCTGCATGCTTTGTTAATACCTCACCAATAATTTTTCAGTTTCTGTAACCCTCATTTGAAAAGGAACTTAATTTTGAATAATCAAAAAGTGTGCAACAAAAACAGAACACGGAATTTTTAAACACAAAATATATCAGCCAATCTCTTGCGACTTGTTCTTCATTTTTTAAAATCCTATGATAGTGTTTTTAACTATTAGATTTTGATTGTCAAACGCGAAATTATAATGGAATAAAGGAGATAATGGACCTTTTTTAACTAAAAATATTCGATCTGAGACACTTATACGATCGGGCCAAAATCCTGATGATAGAAGCTTCCATCATTTCCCGTGGTAGTATTCATTATCTCTAAACTTGTAGAATTCTATTCCTGGCTGGGATAACTCGCAATTTCATCTTTATTATTGGTGTCGTCTTGATGATCCAAATCAGAATTGACGGTAGTGTTCAGGTCCCGGCAACCTTTTGACTATTTGTTTTGTTTGGAACGACTTGCATCTTTTAAGAAGCTATGCAATGCTTCTGCCTGCTTTTGAAGCTGGGTTTGCTTCCCCAATCTTTTTTTTTATACTGACTACCAGATAGCCTTTTTCTTCCGTCAAACATTCTAAAACAAAATAATCTACTTAAGTTTCTGATACCGTAATACGACAAAGGCATGATTCAAAGCTTTAAAATCGTCCCAACAGAGGGCAGAACCTAACCATAAAATTTACTTTTAACAATAACGAATTTATTAGTACATGTACAAGGTATTATTAGCGTAGAAAAATCTGAAGTACAAAGATTACAATACGAATCTAAAGCCTCGCTTACCTTTTAGCAAAATGAAATCGCTACTTTCCACATCCACTACATTTGTAACTAACTAACTCAAACTGTAACACTACCACAACCGTTAATGCATAAATAAAGCATTCTTTTAAATCTGGCTCTCTCTTATACGTGAGTGGAAAAAGCTTGTTGAATCCTGTCTGCGGTGCCGGCGCGGGTGCATCTCACAATTTACATATAGAAATACCCAGAACTTCTGGGTATTTCTATAGATAGGAATAGACAAGACTTCGGGCAGAAGCCTGTCTATTCCTGCTGTATACGATTTTACTACTCATTTATTTTCTAGATTCAAGTAATCGAAATATATTTTTGTGGGTTGTGTTTATTTTTTTTGCGCTCTAGTAGTTCAGGCGGTTTTGCTGCCCCTAAATTTTGCCGCAGTAAGCAGTTGCCTACTTTGCCTACCGTCTAGAGCCGGCCCTGCCAACATGGTTCTTACATTTGAAATATTCCTTTAAAGCTATCATGTAAAAGTTTTACGGACTTCTGGTAAGCTTCCAATTTTATATGGATGACTATCCCTAAGATTTCTTTAAGCTTGTTCGCATATAACCAATCAACATTTACCCGAATCCATAATTATTATTCGGAATTCGATACCTTACTTCTTACATTTAAATCACTAAGGGTGTTTAGCTGTTATATAGACAACGTACCCATTTAATTTATTCCTCCAAACCACTATGATAATTTCGCCACACAGGTCGAAAACACAATTTTAATTAGACTAGAGATCTCGTATACACATTTCATCTAGATCTACCTCTACATTATCAAGCCTCGCTTTATCCCGGATACGGGATTTCAACCCCTCGTGAATTCATGAATATTCACTTAAATCTAAATGATTAATCATCATTACGCTGGACGCGTTATGAATGTTTTATAATGACATCTGTTTGTTTATGAGCCGAAATTGTTTGCTTGGGGAGAAATTATCAACTATTACTACAGAGCTGTACAATCCTCGGTTGAAATGCCCTCGGGGTAATTAATTGATAGCGCTAAAAATATTAATGAGTAGATATTATAATTCTGATGGTTATTGTTTTATTATTGTACATCAAAGCTTTACGCTTAATCCACTTGTGCAGTCTATTGAGCTAATTACTATTGTATTGTTATGATTAAAATTATTAACAAAGGCATAGGTATTAATTTGTACTAGTTTAGAGAGCAAATTGATACAGATAGTATTCAATAAATTTCAATGCCGCATTCACTATAACAATTTTTATTTCATACCAAGCTTATACTCGCAGCCTCACTTGAAGTGATACAGGGTCTCTCCGGGAAGTAATGTCACCGATTTTATTCTGAAGCGACTGTACGTCGCAGGGCGGTCTACCTACCGGGAATCGGTGCTGGAGCAAGTCAGCTAACGAGCGAGTGTTTGCTCAGTTATCTCCGAGCTCTCGGAGGGTAAGAACGGGCGATTTCGTGCATCTCTGTTTTATCTCTTGTACAAGTCGCGATGCATCGCTCACTGGAACAAAGATACGCGATAAAGTTTTGTGTGAAACTCGGCAAGTCTGCAGTGGAAACTTTTCCAATGCTTCAGCAGCCAGACAAAGG
This sequence comes from Pachyrhynchus sulphureomaculatus, assembly GCA_019049505.1. Taxonomy (NCBI): domain Eukaryota; kingdom Metazoa; phylum Arthropoda; class Insecta; order Coleoptera; family Curculionidae; genus Pachyrhynchus; species Pachyrhynchus sulphureomaculatus. Next base: position 66,538,806 of record CM032449.1, read on the forward strand.
CAAGTCTACAGATGGCCCAAGGCGTCTCCTCGCTCCAAAAAGCTCGAATGAGCAAATCAAAGATCAAGACCAAGACTCCTTGTGTTTTTTGCCATCAGAGGGAACGTCCACCATGAGTTTGTACTCCCCGAGACAACAATCAACTCTAAATTTTACGTGAAAGGGTAATCCATCAACTCCACATGTCAAGAGTGCAGCTTCTACACTATTAGTAGTTTAAATATAAAATAAATGTATACAAATTTATTTATTTATTAACTGCTAAGGAAAATAAATTAGTAGCTTTGCGACAATAATTTTATTACGAAAGAATCTTCCAAGTCATTCGTAAAAACAGTGGTTTTTTAATATGACATACTCTGTATGTGAGTTATTTTAATCGTAGCTTTACTGTTTTATATCATTCACTAGCCGGGCCCGCGGCTCTGCTCGCGTGGTCTTGATTCACTACTATCGTCACTGCTTATTCCTTATGTTACCCAACGTAATAAAATATCTCCCATTATTTCTCCTTATCTCCCAATATTTCTCCTTATATCCCATTATCTCTACATAATTTCCATTATCTAGGCTTATCTCTGCTCATCTCCCATTATTTCTCCTTATCTCCCATTATTTCTCCTTATCTCCCATTATCTCACCTTATTTCCAATTATCTAGGCTTATCTCGACTTATCTCCCATTATCTCACCATAACTCCCATTATCTAGACTTATCTCTGCTTATCTCCCATTATCTCTCCTTATCTCCCATTATTTATACTTATCTCCTATTATCTCACCTTATATATATCGAATTATATAGAACATATGTATAAATTTATAAAAACACGTAAATCGGATAAGTGGTTCTCGAGTGATAAGCGCACTAACGGACAGACAGACAGACAGAGAGACGTTGCATTTTATATATATTGTATTCTTTGCTACATGATATTGTTCCATATTTAATGCTTTAGGGAGTGCATTGTAAGAGAACGCGCTAGCGGCAAACTTTTCTCCGACTTCATTCACTATTGTCGTCAGTGCTTATTCTGTATGTCACCTAATAAAATATATCCTATAACCTGGCCAGAGAACATACGTATGTTTAAAAAAAAGCACGTAAATCGGATAAGTGGTTCTCCAGTGATAAGCACACTAACGGACGGACAGACAGACAGACAGACAGACGGACAGACAGACGGACAGAGAGACATTGCATTTTATATATATTATAGATATTCTCTGCTACATAATATTGTTCCATATTTAATGGTTTGGACTGTGTATTGCAAGAGAACGCGCTAGCGGCAAACTTTGTTCGACTTCATTTACTATTATTGTCACTGCTCATTCCTTATGCTACCTATCGTAATAAAATATAGCCTATAACCTGGCCAGAGAACATATGTATGTTTTAAAAAAAAGGTACGTAAATCGGATAAGTGATTCTCCAGTGATAAGCGCACTAACGGACAGACAGACAGACAGAGATACGTTGCATTTTATATATATTATAGATGTAATAAAATATATACCTATAACCTAGTCAGAGAACATATGTATGAATTTAAAAAATCACGTAAATCGGATAAGTGGTTCTCGAGGGATAAGCGCATTAACGGATAGACAGACAGACAAACATTGCATTTTACATATATTATAGATATAGATTATTATTATTATTATATAACCTGGCCAAAGAATATATGTATGAATTTAAAAAAAGACAGGTAAATCGGATAAGTGGTTCCCGCGTGATAAACGCACTAATGGACAGACAGACAGACAGAGAGACATTGCATTTTATATATATTATAGATTATAGATTACAGATATTCTTTGCTACATAATATTGTTCCATATTTAATGGTTTAGGCTGTGTATTGCAAAGGCACGCGCTAGCGGCAAACTTATTTCCGACATCATTCGCTATTTTACGTCACTGCTCATTCCTTATGATACCTATCGTAATAAAATAGCCTATAACCTGGCCAGAGAACATATGTATGTTTTTAAAAAAAAAGTACGTAAATCGGATAAGTGGTTCTTCAGTGATAGGCGCACTAACGGACAGACAGACAGACAGACAGAGAGACGTTGCATTTTATATATATTATAGATGTAAACAATAGCTTTCTGCTGGTAATGGATTACCGAGATCGTTTTAGTACCTTTATTATGTAGTTATATCATTTGTATGGCACATATCAGAAGTAATACTTTACACAAAAAGGGAGATATCAGAAAGTTAGACAATTACCGCTCGATTAGGTTACTATCTCAAATTTGTAAACTTTTGATTAAAACAATCTCCTATAGATTAAAAAATAAGTTAGGTTCTTACCAGCCATGCGACCATGCTAATTTTAGATCCGGCTACAGTACGTGCGACCACTTACAGACAATGAGAAATGTTCTAGAGAAAAGCAATGACTACAATTTCGAACTCTATCATCATCATCATCATTCATAGATTATGAGAATGTTTTTTATTCGGTCGAAATATGGGTAATCATCAATGGCTTGAACAAGTGTAGAATTAATTCTAGATGCACTACCCTAATCAAAGATATATATGAAAGTGCAAGGATGTACATAAACCCTACTACAGAACGAATATGTAAAGGAAGAAGTGTAAGAAAGGGAGATATAATCTTTCCTAAGCTCTTTACTACAGCTCTAGAAGACGTATTTCGCTAACTATATTGGACAGAGAAGGGTCTAAAGATAGATGGTGTGTATTTGAGTCATTTAAGGTCCGCAGACGATATTGTAGTCATCCGTAGTAATCCACATGAGTTACAAGAAATAATAAATGAATTAAATTACCACTCAAAGATAATTAATCGTAAGATGAATGAAAGTAAGACAAAAATATTAACCAACACTAATAACAAAATAGTTATAAATTTAGAAGGAATAGCTCTCGAGATTGTTAAATATTATGTGTATCTGGGACAAAAAATTACTAGGACGAAAGACAATGTCTCGGATGAAATTTTAAGAGGAATCCGACTTGGATGGTATGCATTGGGGAAATTAAGTTATATATTCAAAGATAAAGCCATTGTAAATAAGTTAAAAGCCAAAGTTTACGGCCAGTGCATCCTACCCGTAATTACATATGAAGCTGACATTTGGACACTGAATAAAGCCGATAAACAAAAACTAGCTCGGACCTAAAGAGCACATGAAACGCAGATGATCGGGATAAAACTTGAAGATAGAAAAAGACACAAGTGGATACGTGAACAAACGAAATTAAAGGATATTATAGAGCACGTAGCAGAAAGAATGTGGCAATGGGCTGGACATGTAGCACGTACAACCGATGATCGATGGACCAAGCGAACATTAGGATCGAGACAACGAGAACAGAAAAGGACCGTAGGACGTCCAAAAACAAGATGGTGGGATGATAAACAGAGGGTTGCGGGCACTGTATAGATGACCACATCTGCAAATAGATTGAGATGGAAGTTCAGGGAGAAGGCCTACATCCAGTATTGGATAGAACTAGGCTTATAGTGACATAGGTATCACTTATAAGTATATCAGTTATATAAAAAAATTTCAACAAGCAAATACTTTTTCAAAACGATTCAATAAATAATTTTATATTTTTGTGACATATCCCGTAAGTAACTTTTCAGTATTAAATGTGGCATATAATCTAATCCCAGAATGCCTTATCTATGTGAAAAATGTTGTTCAAATCCGTTTAGCCGCCCTGGTATCATGCCTGAATAGATGAACAGACAAAAAGTATACAAGTGGTTGTTTTGTCCTTAATATACATTAAATAATAACTACCATTTATTTTTTCGAAAACTTTAAATCGATTATATTATATGTAAGATATGTCCCAATAAGACACTAGGTGGAAAATTCATGAGGACATCTTTAAGTGATTTTTCACTCATACACACATATCTCCACAATAAGAATCCAAAAAAAATATCGGTAAGTGGTTGCGTATTGGCGATTGTACTTGATAGCTAGTTACCTACTCTCCATTTCTCTCGCCGGTGTCCTCTAACTTCGACTCATTACTTTTGTCAGTGGTAGGTTTATAGGCAGTAGTTATTTAACAAACTTCGATCCTCCAGCGGAATGAGAGATATCCTCCGCGTATTCCTGTCGACTTATGAGTTTACCCGCGGTACTGGTCCAACGCTCAATTGTCAACAGCTGCTCACAAACATGATGTCACCTTTTTAAAGAAGTTCATTAAATAGGATAAGGACATGTTCTCAGAGATAGGGTGGTATTTGGCCGGTATCTTTGGTTCTTGTTGCATGGGCCGGTTGACGGCATTTTTTGACGACTTAGTATCATTGAAATAAAGAAATTGTGAAAGCTCTGAAGGTTAGTATCGCTTTAGACATTTCCGACGTGCAAAAAATGATATAAAATAAAATAATAAAAAAACAATTGTGCTTCTCAGGAACGGTCAGGTGAATCTACGCCGGCATCACGGGCGTCTATACCAAAACAAATGACGTTTAAAACACTGGCCAGCTGCAGCAATGAAAAGACTGTGACGTCCAAGATGATTTATTTAATAAAAAGGGACTGTTACACAAGTTTGTTAATAAAGGCTTGTTTCGTTAGAACGATAGGAAATACTTCAAAAATACCAAGTCCATTGTGCAGCACATGGAACAGCAGAGACTAAGATAACATTAACTAAAAATTACATTAACATGGGTCTGATGGGTCTGAAAATCAGTTGCAGTTTATGCTAAAAAACGCAAAAAACCATTGAAAAATATGTCTAAGCCTTACTAAGAACAAACGGTTATCAAAATTTGATAAAAAAAAATAATTTTTAATGTGTTTTCTTTTTACAAAAAAAAAATATACATTTTTTTTGACTTTGTAGCGTATTATTTTTCAGCCTTACCTCTAAATTAAAACAGAAGCTCTCTAACTTTAAATGTTTTCTAAGAAGATTAAAAGCATCGCCGAAAGGAATGGTAGAGAAGCAATGTTCGCAATTACGAAGATACAGACAGAAAAAGAAGGAGAGAGAGAGAGAGAGATTGCACCTAAAATTTGTTCATTAAACGTTTCTTGAAGTATGTTCTGAAGATGTCTCCTGCAGCTATATCCGAAACTTGAAAGAGTCACTACAATTTGTCACAGCCTAATCCTAAGGAACTATGATATCTCATAGTGGTTATAATTAAATTTATATAGGTAGTTAACGTTGATGAGCTTTAGAGAACCTAGTGCTTAATAAAATTATATCTTTATTGTTTAAAGTCAATTATCATTTTCTTAGCCAAATATTTTATATTTCAAATAAAAACCTAGATTTTTAGTATACTTTTTGAATACGCTTTGAATTGAATCACGTAATGTAAAAATTTTTGTTATTACTACTATATGATCTCATCGACAGTGCCTTAATTTCTTTGAGGTACGAAAACTAAAAATATGTATATATATATATATATATATATATATATATATATATATATATATATATATATATATATATATATATATATATATATATATATATATATATATATATATATATATATATATATATATATATATATATATATATATATTTATGCAATTTTTATTGAGCTTTTGATCATATAACGAAAACAATAATTTGGCTTAAATATTATGAAAATATGCCTGTAATAAATTATAATTACTTTAATAAAAATGGTATTATAACGAAAAGTAGTAAACTCATGTAAAGTTTTAAAAAGAGTAATGCCTATTTTGATATTTCCTATACTCTTTCAGCTTATAGTTGCCGACGTAAACCAATTAATATAACGAAGAATTGAGAAGCAATATTGATAGAGATTTCACTATTATACCTGTATTGGAAAGAATATATTCTCCGTTCATATAGTTGTATGAACACTAATTTAGTAATGAAATATTATTAAATATTGTATTATACATGATTCCATTAAAGATTAAAAAAAAAAGTTTAAAGAAAGTATGTAAATTTCTATTTAAAATTTTACCTTAATATCGGTATTCACATTGAGATCCCGAAAAGTGCATGTAGGTTATACTGATTTTTTTCAGTACTGTACATGTACGAAAATACATAAAAAGTTAGAAATATGTTGTATAGCACTTATAAGTATTAAGCTGGTGATAGTGGGTTTTAGAAAAAGAAATAATGCTTTTTCTGTAGAAACTCGCCATCGTTTTGAGTTTAATTTGCCGTTATTGAAAAACGAACCACAAAAGTAGTAGCTTTCTCTTTATAACAATGGAGTAAAAACCTTTACAGTCAGATTTACTGAAGGGTTCTCAAGTACAAATCTTAATAGCAGTAGAACTTAAAACTTCTTGTTGACCAGCTGACAATCGTTAAATTTCATGTGGTAAATATAAGTTAACGTTTTTATAAGGAAATGATTAATCAATTATCGATTTAATCACAAGCAAAGTGAATTTTCCAGTCATGTACTGCACAATGTCAAGAATTTAATTGACTTGTTGATATTTTTGTCAATTTAAACTAATAATTGTTAAATTAGGACCATTTTTAAGCTAAAACTTTTTAAGGTATATGACAGGTATTTTTTAAGTAGATTTTTTTAATACTTTTAATAATAATATTCATGCTCCTGTTAAGACATCTAAGTGCACTAAGGTACCTGCTTCCTAAATCAAATCATCGAATAATCATAAATATATTGTTAAAATGAGGAAAAGGGTATTAACTACATATAAAAAACAAAAATTGAAGCATCGAGGGATTATTATTAGCGAATTAGAAAATTAGTAATAACGGCTCTGCCAAACGAAAAAAAGGCCTATTTAAATTTGAAATTTAGAACTAACTCAAGTGCTTTTGGCCTACTTTTCATTAGAATGCTGAGTTTCTACTCTCTCCGATAATACTAAAAACATTTGGATTTCCAAAAAGTTTTACTGATTAAAACGGTTTTACTCAATAGAACCGTTTTGGTTACTCAGCAACGTACTCGCGTTGCTGAGTTATAAAAACACATACAACTGCATTTTCCTATCATTTCTTTATCGGAACTTGAACCGCCAACATCTCTGCTATACCTCCTCACTAATTACGTCATGGGAAGAAACGTCACAAGTGATTGCCCTATTGCAAGAAGGACATAGCTAACGTGTAGTCGCTGCGCAACTGCACCTGAGCTAGTCAGCTGTCTCCAGAGTCTACAGACGTTACCACCTTTACATGGAGACCAAGTTCAGAACGAAGAAGGTGTACCTCGGAGCGGGACGACCGCTTCATTCTCAAAACAATCGTTACTTGACCGGCGTTGAGGTCCAGCAGGAGCTCCGACAAGTTCGTGGTCAGGCTGTCAGTCATTGGATAGTCAAAGGAAGACTTATAAAAGCTAACCTAACTCCGAAGAGACCAGCTAACGGACCTAAATTGACAGCAGCCCATCAACAAGCGCGACTCAGATTTACCCGAGAACATGTCAGCTGGACCTTAAAGCAATGGCGCTCCGTTTTATTTTCCAGCTAGTCCCGAATTTGCCTACATGGCATTGATGGCGGAAGACGAGTCAATAGAAGGCCTGGGGAGTGCTATGCGCAGTATTACATTACTGAAATAGTCGCCTACGGAGGAGGTTCTGTCATGGTGTGGGGAGGCATCTCATTGGATGCGAAAACCGATTTAGTTTTCATGGTTGATGAGACTCGTAGCGGTGTATTAAATGCTCACCGGTACATCGAGGAGATCCTGCAGGAACACGTCGTTCCTTACGCTGGGTTTCTTGGTGATAGCTTCGTGCTAATGCACGACAATGCGACATGTTGCTGCATCTGTGCGGCAATACCGCGGAGTCCTGACTTCAATCCAATCGACCACATGTGAGGTGATCTCAAAAGAAGGGTTCGAGCCAGATATCGAGCCCCTGTATCGCTGAAGGACTTAAAAGTTGCGATGGCTGAAAAGTGGGAAAGACTCCCACAAACAGTGATGAAAAAGCTCAACTGCTCCATGAAAAACCGGCTGGAAGCAGCAATAAGTCTAGGGAGAGTAATATAAAATATTGATTTTGGTTTTTAACAATAAATTTAATTCTTAAAGTTAAAATTTGTTTAATTTTTCCTTTCTCTTGCCGTTATTTTCAATCCTTGTTCTCTTTGTTTTCCCTTTCACTCATTTCAATCAGTAAACAGCATGAGGTAGAGATGATACTAAAATCCGTAGAAATATATGAACACTAAATTCTAGGGTCCATGTTAAATGAAGCCAAATAGTTTGAGTCGACTTTCTTGCTCACCAGTGTACAATTGCACTCATGAAAAGCTGTGTTACAGGCAGGGAGCAAAGAGTAATTGAATCGGTCATTTTTGATTGGATATGTGTTGATGGGATGAAATTTTTTTTTTCTCTACTACTACACATAACTGACGTAAAGGCAGAACTTAGAGTTGAACCGGGGTAGGTGCTGAAGACGGCACTGGGAGTATTTTGTTATGAGAAGTTTAGTTCAGTGTTGAAGGAGGACAAGTGATTCACACGTGACATTTTTTTTCAATTTGCCAAAAGTTTGAGTTTTGGTCCCGTTTCAAAAATAATCGATTACATTTTTCATTCGCAGAATCCACTCAGGATTTTATCGAATAATAACTAAGTACCCCAAGGTTGTGTGTTAGAACTAACATACTTTTACTCTCCTTATATACGGCTGATTTTTCTTATCATCTGCAATATTGCCATCCTCATGAATATAATGACGATTTACAGATCTATCATTCTTTTATTGAAAATAATATTTTGCTCTTATCCCAGTATAATATCAGAAATCTTGAAGTACATCGACTAATTCTTAAAGGCACCAAAGCTCAAATGCGTATTTTTCGCTTTAACCAGGATAGCATTGTTCCCAATTATTATTTTAACATTACACTTAATGGGCTGCTTTTGCCATTTGGAGGATTAATAACAATGTGAATATTTTCCTTGAAACGATTCCGAGATGGGTTCACCATACATCGTTTTTATTATTAAATTTATATTCTAAGTTCAGACTTTTATAAAGATATACACTGTTGGTGGTAAGCTTAGGTTGACTGCTTATCCTTGTTTTAGCCGAATCCGATATAAAGTAGGAAGAGCTTGCAAAAATTGCAAAACACTTGCCTAAGACACAGCTACAGAATGTGTGAATTCGATTAAATGACACAAGTTTTTCTAAACTTCCCTTGCTTATATCTTGAAAAGAGATTTACTTTTCATCTCCAGATGGTAGATGTCTAGATCCCATTAAGCATCGCTCGGTGTGATACCATAGGATCAGCTTAGGTTGCGTGAAGATGCTTAAAGTTTCGAGGCTGTGCCAATCTTCCCGAATTTCGCTGCGGGAAAAGAATAGCCTGATAAGGCTCCCACGAGCAAAATATGTCCGAAGTAAAATAGTCCCCCGTTCGGACCTCCGGTTCGAGGGCGTTAATATGCAGCGATTGTAATTTTAGAGTAGATTTTTATAATCGACTAGATTCATATTCGAACATAAATTCAGTGCACCAACACCTGCAATAGAATAAGCTTCATAAACTTGCACTCTGCGAAACTAAGGCCTGTTCGTCGACCAGCACAATCAATTTTCTCTATCCTGGGTACGACTTCTATTCTCGGTTTAGACATAACTTTGGAATCTTTTTGTTAGACACGATCTCTCATGCCAAAGAGAGGAGGCTCTTAAGCCCGGAAACCTTGATGTCATGTGATCAAAAACAACTACCCAACACACCACAAGGTTTATATTCTGTCTCTATGGACCACCAAGTGATATTAACTTTAGAATTCTGAAATTCACGACATATATTGAAATGGGTAACCCGTGGAGCCATGTAAAAGCACATTTAATATATTTTTTTAAAATTTGAAAATTTTTGAAAAATTAAAAAAGGGGGACAACGAGATTTTACCGCCAAACCAACCCACACCTGAAACATCGCCATTGTACGAACTAGCTCAGGCTCAGGTCTGTGTTGCCAAACATAAGATTTTTTTCAACAATTACAGATTTTTATAGTTCAGGTAAAAATAATCTAATAGAGTAATCTAATAACAATAATAGACAATACCTAGTAAAAATATTATTTAACCGTAATTATGAAATTTTTGTATGTATTACACAGGGGAACAGCTGTTTTGGTGTCGAGGTTTTTTGAGCTGATTCTATATCAATTTGATGTCCTGAATTCAAATAACGTATTCATTTGTACCTAGGAGCTCAAATTTTTAAGATATACAATTTTAGAGAAATATAAGTTACATTATTGTAACTCAAATCCGTAAGTGTAGTAAATAAAAGTAGATACGAAATTTTTATTTTAGTTATACAAAATACAATATTATGTCGTACTTACAAACAAAAAAAAAAACATTGAAGAAATGAAATAGTCACTCAACACTTGGAAAGCTTCTTTTCCGCGACATTCTTGAATGTTTTTTTAAACAGTCCCTTTTTAAATTACAGCAGTAATCTGCCATCATGTGCATGTCCCATCTTCCTTGGTAGCGGTCCTCCATAACTTTAATATCTTGGTGAAATCTTTCACCTTGTTCCTCACTCATGTCTTCTAAATTTTCTGGAAAACGGTCTAAGTGGCTGTGTAAATAGTGTATTTTAATACTCATATTGCACCCTAAGGATTTGAAACTATTAAGCATCTTGTTAACCATTTCAACATAGTTTTGAGCTTTATGTTTGCCTAGAAAAATTTCTACAACTGCAACAAATGATGTCCAAGCTTCTCGTTCAACTTGATTCATTGAATTTATGAAGGCAGGATCCTTAATTAATTGTCTTATTTGTGGGCCGTCAAATATCTCTGCTTTGAGTTTTTCTGTGCTCAACTGATGCATTTTTACCCCTATATATGCAAAACAAGACCCATTCTTATCAAGAGCCTTTACAAATTGCTTCATTAAGCCCAACTTTATATGTAACGGAGGAAGTATGATTTTTTCTCTTTCAACCAAAGCGTCGTTAATGACATTCTTTTCCCCAACGTCCATGTTTTCTCTCTGAGGCCAATCGTTTCTAACCCAGTGGTGTGTTTTGTCCCTACTATCCCAGAGGCACAAGAAACACGGATATTTCGTGTAACCACTTTGCTGCCCAAGAAGAAAGTTTACCATTTTTAAGTCTACACAAATCATCCATTGATGTTCGTAATACTTTATCTTCTGCAAGACCAAAGCTATGGTATTATATTCTTCTTTCAGTTTCGTTGAGTGAGCTAGTAGTATTGAACCATATTTATTCCCATTATGTAGAAGGACACATTTTAAACTTCGCTTTGAACTGTCAATAAATAGGCGCCAATCATCTGGAATATATTCAAAAAGTCCCATTTCTTTCATGAGTCCCCTAATTTCGTGACAAAATACAAGATTGTCTTCTTGAGAAAAGAATGGTAGCAGATCTTTTTCTCTTGTACGGTAAAAGGTAATTTTGGTTCCTTGTTCCAGTAAATTTTTGTCGTTCAACCTAGAAGCCAGTACTTCAGAAGCTTTTTTCGATAAATTGAAATCCCTGGTGAGATCATTTAATTCATTTTGATTGAAGCGTTGAGGAACTGATGACGTCCCCTCATAGTCACTGTTAGTTTCATTAGCATCAGAAGAGCGATCAGAGGGAAAATATTCGTCATCAGAGATATGTGGTAGCTGATGAAATGTTGGAATCGGTATTTCATCTGAGTGCGGGATAGGGCGTATTGCCGAGTCTAAATTGGGATAAGTCCACTTACTGCGGTTATTTCGATTGATTCCATTAGTATTTACTAAACAGAAATAACAATAATTGAAGTGGTTTTTTGGTTCTCTCCAAACCATTGGTACGCCGAATTTTAGACATTTTCTTTTCCCGGTAGTCCACTGCCGTAAATGCTCTGTACAAGTTTTACATACGAGATGCGGGGCCCACGTTTTGTCCTGATCGCCAAGCTTAACTCCAAAGTATCCAAGATACGCTCGCTTTACAAAGTCAGTAATAGTTTATCTGTTTTGTTGAAACATGTATTCTCCGCATATATAGCAAAACACATCAGGACTTCTTCTTGAACTGGAACCTGAACTCATTTTAATTCTGTTCAATAACACAAAAACACTCTTTTCTTAACATAAAATAACACGCCGAATTCGATCTACTCTCATTAGTAAGAACGCACAAACTGACGAGACTTACCCGAGTTAGGTGATTAAAAGGGTCAGTTCACGTACCACGAACTTCAAATAGGTTTTTCTTTTGAATTTGCCAAGATTAATACCGAAATGATGTTAAAGTGTAAAAACAAAGTAGGTTTAAAAACGTATTTGTTTACTATTTTATGTGCAGTCGATCTCCATATAAAATATCCTCGGTTGTGCGTGACGTGCTGCCGACGCCTATAAGAAATCCTTTTTTGTCGGCGTCCGACGCTGACAAAAAATCCTTTGTCGGCTTTATAATAAAGTAAAGCCATCCTTTTTATACTGAAACAAATAAAATTTCTATGAGTTACATGTGTTAAAATTTTTACTTATTATAATAAACTACTGAAATATAAAACTTTTGTAATGAATTTGTTGATGTCATAAAGTAATTATTTTAAAGAGTAACAATTTTTATAACATTTTTTTATGTTAAATTTGCTTAGGGAAAGCCTTTTCAAATGTGAACAACATTGTAGACCTTACTTTCCGGTTAAAAATCGTGGATATTGTGGAGTTGTATGGTTCACCAGTGAAGACCTGAAAAAAATATTTATGTCATCATTTCTTTAAGGTCGATTTTTTTCCTTTATTATTGAGTTTTTATTTTTTTTTTTATGTGTCTAGCACACGTGCTGCAGGGAAGTCCCTAAAGCGCTCCAGGAGCGGCATTTACTATTTAGGGTGAATTTTCTGCAGTCAGTCTTGCTACAAGGAGGCACTAGTTCTAATATATGTAGTAAATTCCCTAACAACCTATATATATATATATATATATATATATATATATATATATATATATATATATATATATATATATATATATGTATATATATGTAGTAGTGGTTTTTCATGTATCCCGTGTTTGCTTAAAGTCCCTTGATGGACGGTTTCGCTGACGTTTCGATGGAATCTCATCCACCTTTTTCAAAGCGTTAATCACTGGTTTTTGGGCTTTGAAAAAAATGGATGAGATTCCATCGAAACGGCACCGAAACCGTCCATCAAGGGACTTTAAGCTAACTCACATTTTTAAACAAATAATTAATGTACTAACGCTTCTTTTTGTTTTGTACATAGTGTACTCTTGTTGCCATTTTTTTTGACGTGCTTTTGTTTTAGGTATTTTTGCACACGGAATTACCACATGATGTTCATCACTTTGTTCAGTGCATTCTTACTTCTTTCTAATTGCTTTCTCAAAATAGATGTGTTGGTTAAGGTTAGTTTATATTACTTTTGCCTCTATTTATGTCGATTACTAACTGCTGCCAAGTCACCAACAAATGGTGATTGTTCAAACACTGCTTTTGTTTTTATTACATAAATAGTTGTTTGGAATTTCTTGATAGACCTGAGCTAAAGATGTATTACTACTTCTATCTATTTTGCCATTCTATCATGATTTTTAATGTTCCGCACAGAATCGACGCAGGGGCTAGGGGAATCCCAGGATTCTCCTAGTACGGGCATTGACGATCCCGAGGTACCTGAGTCATGTTGTGCTGTCTTGTGTTGTCCAGATTATATGTAACAAAAACGCAATCTTAAGGTGTTTACCGTGCCGAGAAGATGAATGGCTCAGCGTTTATGAGTCGCAAACGGTTCCTCCGGATACCGGGCGCCCTCCGGGAGTAAGTAGCCTTGCTGTGGCATCCAGGCTCTGCCGCAGTCGACCATTCTTTCCTAGGATACTCGTGGGAACACTATGTCACAAAATAATAATTATACTAGTGATAATGGCAGGGTGCTGAGGAGGCGGACCCCTGTCGTACAAACAGCTACAGCACCACCACAACAACAACAACGACAAACGATCCAACCAACCGCCTCAGCTGAAACTACTCCCGATAGTTTTACCAGATCCGACATTGTAGGTGATGGAAATTGCCTTTTCCGTGCAGTTAGCTTACACTTATATGGCCACCAAAACCATCATGAAAGACTCCGAGAGGCTGCTCTAAGATATATACAAAAAAAAAACTGGTCGGAACTTAACACATTTTCATTAATTGGGGACGACGATATGAAAGACTTCAATAACTACTATAACTATATGAGGAAAAATGGCACCTATGGAACGAGCCTAGAGATACTTGCCCTCTCGGAAACCCAGAATAGCAACTTTCATATCTTCTCAAAACAACGAAGAACAAGAGATACAAAAATAACTTTTAGCGACAAGCCAACAATAATAAGCACAAGAAAACACACCGAAACTATTTACCTTCTACTAACAGGCAACCCAATGTCGGGACACTTTGAGCTTCTGACACCACAAAACACTAAAAACATCCCAAACAACAGTAGACCAATAAAAGAAGCATCGGGCGAGCGACGTAACGGTCGAGGACGTCGCGGGAAATGGCAGCTCGACCAAAACGATGAAGACCGGGCAACTGACAATGGACCTGCCAAAAGTGTTGTGCCGGCGAGTAAGCCGACACCCACCAAGCCGGGAAAATCAAGGCAACGCATGAGTTATACTACAGGAACAAACGAACACAGCATGCGTTGCTTCGATAAAAGCACAAGTCCTGACAAAGAAACCACTGAGAAGGGAATCACTCGCCGCCTAGACCCACCACCATCAATCCCAAACGCAACCGACGAAGTATTTAATCAAAAACTCCCGCAACGACAAAGAAATCCCAACAGCACAAAACCAAAATTCAAACTGCAAATAAGAATAGAAAACCAAATCAACAACATCAGGAGATATCTAGGACACCTTACCCAGTTTATCAACGGGAACGTGTCCAAACGAGTCACGCAGAGTATAAACAAGATCAAGTCCGGGTCTCCCAACAGAACACTGCCAGAAATCCTGGATACTCTGAAACAAAAATTATCCGTATATGCCGCAAGACTTCGTAGATACAAAGAACCAAACGAGAGGAAAGATACCAACAACCTCTTCCGAAGAAGCCAAACACAGTTCTACCGGAAAACTATGCACAGCAAACAGACAGCAGTGACCGAACCACCAAACAAACAAGAACTCACAGATCATTGGAAAAGTATCTGGTCAGAACCCAAACTACCCAATAATAACACCCCCTGGATCAAAGCCAAAGAAGGCAAAGATAAACATGTGACAGAACAGGAAAATTCCACATTAACTACTGTGAGACCAAAGAGCATGATGAGGCGCCTGGATGCAAGAAGTTCCGGAGGTAGAATGGCCCCCCGTTCGGATCTCCGGGTAGGGGCTGGTTCGGAGGCGTCGACTTGCAGACATCATAAGTTTAAGATAGATTTTTGCAACATACGAGGTATAAACTCGAACATAAATTCAGTGCATCAACACCTGCAATCAGATAAACCTCATGTACTCGCTCTATGTGAAAGGTCAGTCCATCGACCAGCACGGTCAACTATCTTTATCCTGGGTACGACTTCTATTCCCGATTTAGGCGTAACTTTGGAATCTGTCTTTTTGTCAGAAGCGACCTCTCTTGCCAACGAGAAGAAGCTTTGGAGCCCCCAAACTTTGATGTTATGTGGTTAAAAATAACGACTCAACAAACCACAAGGTTCATCTGTATCCTGTATCGACCACCAAGTGATACCAATTTTCGAATACTTTTCGCTTCTCTTGCAGACACCATCGATCATTTACAAAGTAACTATCCAAGTGCCGAAATTGCCATGCTGGGCGACTTTAATGTCCACAATATCAACTGGCTCAAATATTCAAATACTACCGACGAACAAGGTCGTGAAGCTGAATCATTCTCAATCAGTTATGGCTTAACTCAGCTTATTGACGAACCAACACGGATCGAGACGGGGAGTTCGCCAGTCTTCTTGATCTGTTTTTAACCACCAATCCTGAGATTTACACGGTCACCGTAAATCCGCCGTTAGGTTCTTCCGACCATAAACTGCTTTCGACATCGAGTATCCTGCCAATCAGTGACAGAGAGGCGCCTGGGCCGCGCAAGATTTGGCACTACAAATCTGCTAAATGGGAAGATCTCATGGAATACTTTCGAACTTTCTCTTGGATGGACGTTTGTTTTCGATCCGATAACCCATCTGACTGCGCCAGGGAGGTCTCCGATGTTATTTTGGCTGGTATGGAAGCTTACATCCCTTTTTCGAAGAAATGCTCCTCCAACGGCAAGCCTTGGTTCGACCGAAAATGCAAAGAAGCTGTTGCTTCTAAACATATTGCCTACCGACAATGGCGTGAAAATCCTAACACCTTAAATCGAAACATCTTTGTTCATGCCCGGAACAGATGCAAGGGAATTATCGAGGAAACCAAGGAGGCACACAATCAACGAATTAGAAACAAACTTCTCGCTTGTCCCAACAATTCCAGGTCCTTTTGGGCAGTCGCTAAGGCACTTAGTCAAAATTTTACCAAATCCACCATACCACCACTCACACGGCCAGATAATTCCATTGTAACCACACCTGTTGAGAGAGCGAACTTGTTGGCTGAACTCTTTGCTTCACATTCTATTGTCGATTTCCAAGGAAAAACACCACCTACTATTCCCATATTGCAGTCAAGGATGCCCGACAGCGCATCATAAAGCGTATTTTAATGAAGCTAGACACCAAGAAGGCTTCTGGCGCTGACGGAATACCTGCCATAGTTCTCAAAAACTGTGCAAGGGAACTAACACCAGTTTTCTGTAGACTTTTTAACCTATCCTACAGAAAGGGAATATTTCCGTCCTGCTGGAAATGTGCCACGGTTCAGCCGATACCTAAAAAAGGTAAGAAGACCTTGCCAAATAACTACCGACCAGTTGCACTGCTTTCAATAATATCGAAAGTCATGGAAAAGGTTATCAATGAGCATCTTCTAAAATATCTTGAACGATTCAATATTATTAGCGATCACCAATATGGTTTTCGTAAACATAGATCAACAGGAGATCTTCTGACTTATGTAACACATGTTTGGAACAACGCAATTGAACACTTTGGAGAATCTCGAGCGGTTGCTCTTGACATATCCAAGGCATTCGACCGTGTTTGGCACGATGGACTGTTGGCTAAGTTGCGCTCTTATGGTATGTCTGAAAGGTTGTGTTTGTGGCTCTCATGTTTCCTCAGAGAGCGTTCTTTACGAGTGGCGGTCGACGGATTTCTTTCTCCCCTCACTATTAACGCCGGTGTGCCCCAGGGCTCCATACTGTCTCCTACGCTCTTTCTCATTTACATTAACGATCTGCTGGAAAAGACCGGGAATCCAATCTAAAGCTTTGCAGATGACAGTACGCTTGTCTCTTCGTTCACCTTGAACGCTCGGACATCGGCTGCTCAGGCGAATATCCGCAGACAGCAGGAGGTCGTTCAACTTAACAAAGACCTGGAAGAAATTCTATCTTGGGGTGACAGTAACCAAGTGGAATTTAACGCTACAAAAACCCAAGCGGCAGTTTTTTCTAAAAAAGTTAACGTTGCTGAACCCGACATAGTTATGTCGGAGCACTCCATTCCCCTAGCATCGTCGCTCAATTTGTTGGGCGTTAGTTTGGGAGCAAGCATGTCTTGGCATGAACATGTTGCAGGCATAGCAAGGAGAGCTTCTCAAAAGTTGGGAATATTATTTATAACCAGAAAGCTTTACACCCCACAGCAACTGTTAATTCTTTACAAAGCCCAAATTTGACCAACTATGTAATACTGCTCCCACGTTTGGGGCTCCGCTCCCAAACATACACTGCATTTGTTGGATTCTGTTCAGAGAAGAGCGGTCCGTCTGATTGGGGACCTGGAATTGACCGGCGGCCTTGATTCGCTGGAACATCGAAGAACGGTTGGCGACTTGAGTCTGTTCTACAAGTATTTTCATGGAAAGTGTTCGAAGGATGTAGCCCGCTTAATTCCTCCCAAAGCGGTGCATGTTAGAAATATACGTCGCGCTGGTGCTTCGCATCCGTATGAGGTTCAGCTTGTTACTCCGCGTACGACGCTTTTCAAGCAATCTTTTATATGGAGAACGTCATCCCTTTGGAATAATTTGCCCAGCGCTGTGTTTCCCACCGAGTACAATTTACAGCGATTCAAGTACAACGTGAATCGCTTTTTCCGCACTCGTGCCGCTCCTGAAGCGCTTTAGGGACTTCCCTGCAGCACGTGTGCTAGACCAATAAAAAAAAAAAAAAAAAACTCGGGATACCCGAAAAACCACTACTACATCTCACAGCCGTGAGAACATTCGTCAAAACATATATATATGTTATATATATATATATATATATATATATATATATATATATATATATATATATATATATATATATATATATAAATAATACATTAAAATTCCGGGTTTCAATCCGTTCGTCTATCAATGAATTTGCAAGACGTTTCGGCAAAATCTCATTTAGCATTTTCAAGTATATATATATATATATATATATATATATATATATATATATATATATATATGTATATATATATATATATATATATATATATATATATATATATATATATATATGTTACAATATAGGTTTTCACGGATAGTGGAATGTAATACATTAAAATTCCGGGTTTCAGTCTGGTCGTCTAACATTGAATTTGCACGACGTTTCGCCAAAATCTCATTTGGCATTTTCAAGTGTCGCTGCTGCTGCTACTCGATAATGTGGTCTTGCTGCTGCTGCCGCTCGAAGCTAACTCAGTTAGCTGTGAGTTAGCTTCGAGCGGCAGCAGCAGTAAGATCACAGTATCGTGTAGCAGCAGCAGCTGAAATGCCAAATGAAATTTTGGCGAAACGTCTTGCAAATTTATTGTTAGACGAAAAGAGCTGTCGAAAACCATGATCTTTGCGCTTGCATCAAAGGCACTTGCGTCCAAAGTTATGGACCGTATATGTATAAATATTGTGAGCTTATCATCAATTAATCGTTCGTACACACCAAAACATGATTACAACCATTTTGCTAATATTTATCGCTTCATGTGATAATCCGATACTCCCGAGTCGCCTCTTGTTAATTATAATAAATTGTCACCTTTATTACCTCATATCCCTAATTAGGTATATGAGCATCATTGCGTATCCCACGGGAAACCTAAATCTCCTGTATTTAATAATTATTGTCAAGTGTGTTGCATCTCAATCCTTTGCTAAACCAATTTATGGAGAGCTGTTTGCAAAGGAAAATATAGTGAATGTCAAAATTGTGGAATAGATATAGTGGGTTTAGGAGAAAATAGAACTTTTTGCTTTATAAAATCCACAATATTTCGCCTTTAACTTAAGTTTTTACCAAGGCAACAACAAAAAAAGAACGAGTCACAAAGGTAGCAGCTCCCAAACATTTTTTTCCACCCTTCCGCTCTTTGCATGACAAAGGAGTAAACCTTTACTGCCTCATTCACTAAAAGAGTTTTACTTGGTGATCTAATTTGGCAAGTATGGCTTTAAATTCATTATGCTGCTGTGCAGCACAAGATCAGATAATTCTTTTTTACTTATGATTAAATCGGGTATAATAAAAACATTTGAAAATTCTATGAACGGTGACCTCTGCTACCGGTCCCAAGATATTATCTCCATTTCATATTCATTTTTTTCTATAAACGTTCCTTCGGTAACATGTACCATATAAAATATAGTAATATCAAAAATAAAAACCAATTGGACAACAAAAATGTCGACTAGATGGGATTTAATTCTTAGATCCTTTTACTAAATCTAGTTATGCGTGTTATATTTTAAACATTAGAGTAAGAAAGAGACTTAAAATTTTACTACTAGTACAGCTATTTATCTTCAGTTCTAGCTCAAAAATAGATAAAAAAAAACACTACAATCTATATGAAATAAAGTATATATAAAATGCAGACACAAAACTAACCGTGACTGGATGAACTCTATTTGTAAGTCGGTATATGTGACAAATGAGAGTGATACTATATACAAATAATGTTAGACTAGTGTTGTTCTTACTCTCCTATAGTTTTTGGATATTAATGCAACTCGATGCAAAAAGTCGCAAGCACAACTTTCTATGTGACAATTTTATATCCAAAAAAAGTAATAAAAACAAAAATTCACAACTCAAAAGAATCTTGCACCTTTTATTTATTTATTAGACTTTCCCACTTTTAACATATATCCTTCTTGTTTTAAGTTAACTAATGAGGTGAAAACTTAATGTCATCTGACCGTTCATTAAAAAATTTTGCCGCACTACTCGTAAATGTAAGAGATTGGTTGCAGTTTTATGCATTGGAACTGAAATACGTATCGGCGGCGCGTTACCCTCCGGTGAATATCACTTCCCTTAGTCAATTTATCGTATTTAGGTTGTTTCAATACAGTTATTTTAAAGACCAAAGCATACGTGCTGCAGGAAAATCTCTAAAGCGTTCCAAGAGCGACGCGTGTGCAGAAAAAGCGATTCACATTGTTTTTGAGTCGCTGTAAACTGGCGGACAAAACAGTCCTGGGAAAATCATTTCAAAGCCGTGAGGTTCACCATATAAAAGACTACTTGAATAGAATTGTACAAGTGAGAAGCTGACTCTCATACTGATGCGATGTATTAGCTCGACACGTTAACTTTTTTAGAAAAAAAAACTGGCTCCTGAGTTTTTGTAGTGTTTAAGTCTACTTGGTTAATATATAATTTCTTCCAGCTTTTTGTTAAGTTGGACGACTTGCTGCTATCTGCGGATATTGGCATGAGTAGTCGATGTTCGACGATTCAAAATAAATGAAGAAATAAGAGTACTGTCATCTGCAATGCTTTAGATTGGATTTCTGGTCCTTTTCACCTAATACTCCATCCTAGGCTAACACAGCAGCCAGAAAACGACAGAGTGGTTGGCAAAGTCAACACTTCAACGCAGAAGGCGCTGCTTTCGGCTTGTGGCTGCTGTGTTAGCCTACGATGGAGTATTAAATGTGCGTACTTGGTACAATTTGTTGTATGTTACCATTACGTTCCATAAGTAACTGGATAAGGACTAGTAAATTCTGTTCTTTTGTTTATCGATCATAGCCCGACTGATGAGCGTGATTCAGCGTAACGCGTCTCGGGATGGATTGACAAATAAGAGAATAGTGGGTAGACTGCTGAAATATGGACTTTATCTGTTTTGAGTAGTTTTACATTAAAGCACAGCTTAAATAATGTCACATTTTAGGATTTAAAAAATGAGCATTGTAGTACTTAATTCGTGTGAAAAATGTTTTATTTTCTGTTTAAAGTGTGTTTGTTTCTGGCAGAGAAATTCAAATGTTTTGTCCCTCGTTGTAGTAGTTATGACAAAAAGTATGTCCCGGATCTAATCACACTGATTATATCAAACTATAATACAAATTTTAAAAGATTCAATAGAAATGTAACAATTATTGGCTTTAATTATAAAACTATTAATGTGTATTTTCTGAAATGAATAATTATTTTTACAACATTGAATTTTTAAAATAATTTGTTACGGTAGTTTCTCATGTTTTTTAAATTTATTTTATTTGCTGTAATATGATATAAAAAAATATAATTTCAAAGTATATTGCAACAGCCAGGCTATTATCAATATCTGAGCCAGTTGTTTTTGATGTATCCATTTGCTATAGTCATTGGCATATATGCTAAAAAAACATGAACCTCCTGTGTCAATTTTTCTATTAGTTATGAAGGACCGCAATTACCACGAGGCGTCCACAGACCAGGACCAGTAAGCAAGTCACAAGATTGTATATTTTTCTCCAACGTCAGCACCGAAAACGTAATACTAATATTCTATCCCATAAAAATTTGGACATGATGGTTAATAATAGATATATCAGAATAAAAATAACATTATTGTACTCCTTCATCTAATGGGCAAACACCATCAAATACCTAGGAATCCAGTACCACAAACAGCTCCTCTGGAAAGGCCAGGTCTGCACTGCTGCCAAGAAGGCTAAGCTACTCCTGGGCAAATTATAATCAATTATAAATTGCTCCAGCAAGTTGCCCACCAAAAATCAAGCTCATGGCCTATAACACAATTGTGAAGACAGGTGTCACTTACGCCTGCCCCACATGGTGCCAGCTCTCAAAGACAAGGAGAGTACAAGTCCAGGCAGTGCAGAACAAGGCCCTAACGATGATCACAGGAGCCCCTTTGTTCATTCGAAATAACCAATTACACAGAGGCCTCGGTGTGACAAAGCATATATAAGGCAAACTCAAATAAAGTTCCGGGCCAAGGTATACCAGAATCACAATCCAGTCGTCAAGGACGCCTTCCTAACTCTCCTCCATGCCCAAAACCAATTCCGGAGAACCTCTGACCCTCTCTCAGACGATGGCCCTGATAGATGATAGAAGAATAGAAAACTAGGTTAGTTATAGGCCCTAGATTAAGTTAGGTTAGGTCATAATCATGTTAAAAACACATTTCCTAGGTTAAGTTTAGTTTAGGAACACTATCGTAAATACTTAGGTTAAGTTAGAATAAGTATACTTTCTCACCATATTAGAACAACGTTCATTTAATAGAAGTAAGAGGCTAGGCTTTCTTCTAAAGAAAATGAAAAATATTATTGTGGATGGTTTTGAAAATAATGGTGGTGGTAAATATGTTTTGGATTTATTGGCCTTCATCAGAAGTAGCAGCCAAGCTAGAATGGTTTACAGCTGGTCATGTACTATACGAGTATAAGTTCATATTGTGTCCTTTAAAATAGCGAACTACTATTTTATGTCTCGAAACTGTCATAAGTACATACTACTTAGTTTAAGAATTAGGGAGACTCATTAGATAAATTACTTTCAGTTTATTTATCCAAATCTGTTTGATCTCCTTTAAAGTAATCTTATCCGCCTGCAACATAGTAAGGCCATATTCATTGCCTTAAAAGCAGCCAGAAAATTTTCTTTTACAGCTTATGTAGATTCAAGATGGCCTCCACGGAGTGGTAATTTCAGCTTCGGGACAGAATTGGGTTAGACGCTGCTATATCTGAGGAATATGGTGCTTGAGGAATTGTCATAATATCAGTATTGCTTTAAAAGTAAAACGATGATCAGACATATAACGTTTGACTAATTGATTACAATAATATCTAAAGTCTAAGGCATCTAAATGAAAATATCTTCAGTGAGGTTATAATACCTGGGATCCATATTATTATGGGAGAATAGCACGACAGTGTCGACCTTAATGTGACTAGTTGTTTCAACAGATATTAAAAAGAGTGTATATATCAATCGGCTTTATAACGTCTTCCGTCTTCCGATGCCTAATTTCCACTCCTCCCGGTTTCTCCATCCCTCCTCCTCCAGATCTCTCTCTAGTACTTCCTTGTTGATTCCTGCTCTCCAGCTTTGGCGTGATCTTCCTCGCTTTCTTTTTCCATGAGGGTTCCAATTTAAAATCTTTATAGGCAGTCGGTCTTGTGACATTCTCTGTACATGTCCGTACCATACCAACTGTTGAGTTCTGATTTCGTCCACTATATCGTGCTTTATTTCTAAAGCTCGCCTTATCGTGTCATTTGGTATGCGATCTTTTCTGGATTTTCTGGCTGCTCGTCTCCAGAAATCCATTTCTGTAGCTTTTAGTATTTTTTCTGTTCTTTCCTTTAATGGCCACACCTGGGAGCTGTAAGTTATTATACTTTTCACTATTGAGTTGTAAATTCTCTTCTTATTTTCAATGGTTATATTTTTGTCCCATAGTATACTATTAAGCATTGCAATCGCTTTTCTTCCTTGGATATTCCTCTCGAATATTGCTTCTTCCAGTGTTCTGTCCCTAGATATTCTCGTTCCCAAATACTTATAACTGGCACATTGTTTGATGGTGTGTCCTGTGGCCAGTTTCAAGTCCTGCTGTTGTCCTCCGACGCACATGTACTCGGTCTTTTTAATATTGACTTCTAGGCCCTATTTTTCATATTCATCCATAAGTTTTCGTGTCATGTATTCCATATCATCGATGTTTTGAGCGACTACTACCTGGTCATCTGCGAATGATAGCGTGTACAATGTAGTATCGTCATCCAGTGGTAATCCCATACTGCTGCATTTCCTTTTCCAGTTCTTCAGTGCACTTTCCAAATAGATTTTAAATAGCGTTGGGGATATACAGCAGCCCTGTTTGAGACCCTTTGTGACCGGGAACCCTGTTGCTATACCATATTTCGTTTTCACACACACTTTACGGCTTTAATTATTTCGGTGCTTACATTACTTTGTTGTAGTGTTTCCCACAATCTCATTAGGGGCACGCTGTCGTAGGCCTTTTTTAGATCAACAAACAAGACATGGACTTCCTGATCAAATGCGGTTTTCTTCTAGGATTTGTGTCAGTGAGAAGAGATGGTCTATTGTGGATCTTCCTGCTCTAAAGCCTGCCTGTTCTTCAGCTTCTACGTCCGCGTATTCCGTTTCTATTCTATTTTTAAGTATTTTTCCGTATATTCTGCTAATAGATCATGTAACCGTTATTCCCCTATAGTTTATCGCAATTATTTTTGTCTCCTTTCTTATGAATTGTTGATATGTATGATATTTTCCATTCCTCGGGTACTTCTGATGTGTTAATGCATCTTTGGAATAAGTTCCTCAAAGCGCTAAATAGCTTTTCAGTTCCGTATTTTACTACCAAAAGAGTGTAACAGTTAAATAAATATATAATTAAGTACAAGCTGCAATTAATATATCATTTAACAAAAAAGGAAAATACAGCCCAACATTTATTTATATCTAGTTCGGTGTCACTGTCATAATGTAAATTTATTATGATTGGGTCAATATTATTCTGTACAGAAATGTAGGAATTTTCAACTTTCTGAGATTCCACTTACAACCTTCTTTATTAAATTTATAAATTCGGACTTAAAGTTGGCGATGTATTTTTAGCTCTTACTCCTGACTTAATCTGTTGCCATATATATTTTATATGGTTAAAAATGCAGTAATATGGGAGAAGTTTTAAAATAGTATGAGTCTTTAGCTATATTATCACAAACAAATTGTTTATAGATATTAAATTCTTGGAGTATATACACCAAATAAGAATTTTTATGATTTTCCCCAAAATTTATGCCATTTGCTGACATATACTCTTATATTTCAGATTTTGTGTCGGCTAAATATGATACTTTCTTTATTTGCCGATAACACTATTTTCTGGGATATTTTTAAAAGGCAGAGTTTAAACCAGCTTTCAAAAGCTCGGCGATAATATCTTGACGATAATCTAAATTCGAATCTTTTTAACCGAAAAGAGTAGACAATTCAAAATCCATCCATTCTCTTAACCATCGTCTATTATTATGATTATTTTCCCTTTGTTTGAAGGAGTGTTAATCTGACATTTGTCACTTGAATCACTTCACCTTTGTTTTATAGTATCGTAGGTGTTTAATCAAGTTTCACCTTGGTAAATAAGGATTTTCGACTCTATATTTGATTGATTGATAAATTGCAAATACGCAAACCACTTAGTCTTTGGAATTCTATTATAGTTTTTGTTTCCTTTATTAACTTATATTGAAAGCTGATCTTAATCGGTGCGCTGTAGAGGCTAGTTCTGCTGCACGATATCTTGGTTTCATCAGTATTCAAACACTATTTTAAAGAATCCAATGTTTTCTTTGAATATGTGATACATTTTTCCTCGAATGCGGTGTTTTTTGGTTTGATCGAAACACTTTGTTTTACAAACATATTGTCGAACTTTTCTCTACAAAAATGACTTTTTAACACTAGCGCGTACTCTATATTTAGGTACTTTGGCTATGTTATTTGTTTGTTTCACGTCACTTACATTATCACAGCCCCTTTTTATTGGCGATTCTCAGACATGTTTCATAATTTGTTTTTCCTCGAGGAATAAATATTTTCTGAAAAACTGAGGAAACAGTTTCAGATATCCTGGCTGTTAAAGATCTATAAGTAGGCATTTTTATCTAATTCTGCTAAGTAACACACGAATATTTAATGCATATAGACATTAACTTGCCTTACCTGTAATACGCAGACGTACGGACGGCAATAAAATTTGTATATTGAACGAAGAAAATTTATTGGAAACATGTTTGGCGGATTTACTGACAATACTAATGAAAGTCTGATGATTCATTTCATTGCAAACAACACAAATTAGCCTTAACATTTTTTAGTTCATCGTTTGGTCACTTTTCCTCTGAATAGAGTAAACTTTAATAACGAAAGGAATCGTATTAGAAATATAACTAGAGTTAATGGTTATGATGACTAAGCAAACAAGCTAATAAATAGACATAACTTCAGGTTAAATATTCGGAATTCCACCTTTTTTACACGCGAAAAATATAACACCAAGTATATAATAGATTAGAATTTGATACCTATAGGAAATACACAGTAATAGATAGATATATTCCTAATGATTCATTTCATTGCAAACAACACAAATTAGCCTTAACATTTTTTAGTTCATCGTTTGGTCACTTTTCCTCTGAATAGAGTAAACTTTAATAACGAAAGGAATCGTATTAGAAATATAACTAGAGTTAATGGTTATGATGACTTAGCAAACAAGCTAATAAATAGAGATAACTTCAGATTAAATATTCAGAATTCCACCTTTTTTACACGCGAAAAATATAACACCAAGTATGTCTCCATATCATATAATCCAAAATATAGCAAGAGACTCAATAAGGTATTTAATAAGGTAGGCCTCATCTTAGTCTATAGGTCATCAGACAATCTGAGGAATATCTTAGGAAATCCCAAGATTCCTAATTGTGAGAAAAGTGGAATTTATGAAATTAGTTGTAATGATTATGACAAAAAGTATGTTGGGCAAACTAAAATTAAAACACGATTTAAAGAACAGTTAGCACACTTAAAATACAGTAGAATAGAAAAGTTTAGCAAAGCCAAACATGCTCTTTAAGTTGATCATATTGTAACTTTAGATAATCTAAGATTATTTTTATTTTACCTAATTATTAAGGTTAAGTACGGACAGGCTGCTATGTATGCGCCTGCCACTACAGGGAGTAAAGACAAGGGTCATTACGATTCAAACGGAAGCTGTTTTTAACCGACTAAGAACTGTATTTTCTTCTAATTTTGCTTCGCCTTTTGCACGATGTTCACTTGGTTGTGCTGTTTCCGAGTCATACGAATAGGTCCACTTCTAACCCCATAATAACGATGTTTTTCATGAAATTGTATTGGAAGAAGACGAAATAACACATAAGGCAAGCCCAAATGGTGCTTTGCGTTTGATTGTATTTATCTAATTGATGTTTAGGTAAGATCTATAAGACCTCTAAACCTAAGTGGCGATTACTGAGTATAAGATCTTCCTACTGCTTCTTTTCCTTGTTTAAATAATCATTGAAAGATCAAAATTTAATGCAAATATAAAACTCGCTTTTATCTATTATCTAATAAAGTAAATGCCATGAAAATTTTTGTCAAATATTAATAACAGTTCTACCAACCTATGCGAATGATATTGAACGCGAAATTTATTTTTATAAGGTTCTGGTACGCTGAAGGGACGCTCCGCTCTGTTAAAACGATCCGCAGCAAACAAATTTCCAAAGACCGGAGATACGCTCTGTATTCTAACCCTGCCTCCCTCGCCCATTGCATTCGCACAATAAGCCAAAGTAATTTAAATTTAGCTACTTATTTAATAGATATTGATATTAAAACATATTTTTCAAAAATATAAACCACTGTAAGAATATTTTTCAGTGTTTATATTTAGTCATAAAAAATTACTAGCAATTAATTATTTTATTGTCCAAAATTTGTTAGTTTAAATGATACGTCGCCCACACATAATTTATTTTTATTGCGTGTTGAAGTTATTTGGCTTTGCTCGTTTTATTATCCAGTCACCCCATATACCGCTTTAATTGAAAAAGCTTACTTTTATTATATGGAACATAATTTTTGGTTGTAATACACGAATCCACGATTTTCTTAATTTACGACGATACGCAGTGGTTGGCATTGTTAAGTTCAAGGCATAAATAAAGTTTGGAATTTTCCTAAATTTTAATAGACTTAATGTCCGTTGTCTATATATTTTATATTCCAAAAAATATGGAGCAGCCATCCAAAGTAATGACACCTTTTGACACTCGATATTCAGTAAACCCTGGATTATTTTTGAGTACTCTCCTTTATACGAAATATCATTAGTTTCTTAAATAATGGCCTCTGAAAACCGATACATTTTTTACTTTGGTTCAATTTTTTCTGACAAAATTTTCCCATGGTCCTAAAAAAATAGAATTTATGTAATATAATTCCAATACGTTATCTAATGTAGTGACCAAATTAATTTTAACAGCTGCTTTCAAATTTGATGATTTAGAATTTCTTGAATTTCAAATTTTGATAATAAAAACTGTTGAATTTAAAAATCCGAAAACACGAGAATGGATTGAAAAGTTCGCGGCCTAGTCAAGAAAACAAAATAAAATACGTACAAAACTATTTTTATTTTTCGATGTAATCTCCACTTCGCTCTATGCACTTTTTCCACCTGCTTTCCAAAGCTTCCACACCTGTTTGAAAAAAAGATTCCTCAACGTCTTCAAAATACTGGTTAACTGCAGCTTCTACTTCTTCATTTGATGAAATTTTCTGGCCACCGAGGTGTTGTTTAGGTTTGGAAACGAAGCACGAATTTGAGCCATAGACTCAACAGACGTGTAAACGCGAGCGTTGTCCTGATGGAGCAAAACTTTCTTTCTCAGTAATTCTCTTTAATTTCTTGATGTAAACGACGCAAAAGGGTGCAATAGTAAGTCAAGATTATTGTTTCGCCTTTCAGAAGGTAGTCTACCATAATAATACCTTTAGCATCCCAAAAAAACTGACGCCATTACTTTTCCAGCCGACAGAATTGCCTTCGCTTTCTTTGGGGTCGGTTCACCAGATTTTTTACACTGCTTAGATTGTTGTTTTGACTCTGGAGTATAGTGATGAACCCAGGTTTCGTCCATTGTCACAAACCTATTAAGAAAATCTTGCGGATTAGCCTCAAGGATCTCCAAACCGTCGCGAGAAATCGTGAGTAGAATTCGTTTTTGTTAAATTGAAAACAATCTGGGGACCTACCTAGTGGAAACTTTAGAAAACCCGAGTTCGTTGGGAATGATGTTTTGTGTTCGTTCATACGACATGCCTATATTGTCTGCAATATCACTGATAGTTAATCTACGGTCTTCCAATATGAGACCACACATTTTGCTGATGTTTTCTTCAGTCGTAGACGAAGGAGGCCGGCCGGAGCGACGGTCATCTTCGATGCTCTCTCGTCCACGTTTAAATTCTGCAACCCATTTTTTCACAGTGGTATATGACGGAGCAGATTCCCCTAGTGTTGTTTTCACATCATCGTGGATCTCCTTTGGTGTTAATCTTTTTTTAAACAGGTACTTGATGACCGCACGTTGTTCAATTTTTGGTCTCTTGATCTCACTATGGTAAACTAACCTAAAAATCACCAATTCTACAGCAACAAAATGTTACACTGTGAAAGCCAAAGAAAGTATGAACTTATTGAGGGTGCTATAACAAAAATATTATAATTATTTTTTGGTGAGGTCGCGAACTTTTCAATCCATCCTCGTATTACAATACAAACGTTTGACTAATTTTAAAGAAGTTAACTTTCAAAAAGGTCTCTAAGTAACAAATTGACCTACCTTATTTCCGCCCTATATCGAAAATAACTCGATTTAATTCTCGTAGTTTTTATAGATAAGTGATAAAAGGTAAAAAATTATATGGACTCACAAGAGTACAATATTATCTCTTGAATTGTAATGTTTTTAATAAGTTGGGAATAAACAGTTAATATTGAACGTAAACAGTTGTTATAAGTT
Organism: Pachyrhynchus sulphureomaculatus; assembly: GCA_019049505.1. NCBI lineage: Eukaryota > Metazoa > Arthropoda > Insecta > Coleoptera > Curculionidae > Pachyrhynchus > Pachyrhynchus sulphureomaculatus. Next base: position 66,568,813 of record CM032449.1, read on the forward strand.
TAGTTTTTTTAGAGTGATTAGACGACAAATATAAATTTCCTGTATATAGTGACATTGTCGACTTCTTAAATTCAATCTTTTTAATGCTATAATTATTTAAAGTTTAGATTTTAAGCAATTGAAATATGTTAAAATTTAAAAGAGCTGTTAAAATTATTCATATTTTTTTATTTGATAGTATAATGAAGCTTTAATAAGAAATTGTCAGATTTTTAGAGGTATTATCTCAGGAACTGGTGATATTTGACATAAAGAATACTAGTCGTAAGTTGCCTAGAATTTTTCGTTGCATTTGAAAACTTAAAAATATGCACTATATATATATATATATATATATATATATATATATATATATATATATATATATATATATGTATATATATTAAAATAAAAAAAGTCACATGTCCCATGAAACCGGAAGTGACTGACTCTTATTCTTATATCTGAAATAGGCATCTTATATCAAATATCTTTTTATCAGCTCTAGCTGATTAATTATAGCGGCGTTGGTAGTAACTTCAGAGACACCGGTATATGATCAATTCAATAGTATTTATAACTCGATCAATATATGAATAATACTCGATCTCATCGGAATGAGAAAACTAGACTACCAGACCCTTTTGCAACCAGAATCCACCCACAGATAATGCCGTTTTACATTAAGCATACGGTACAACAGAATAAATTTTGCATGCATCTATTATTCGTACCATTTTCAAGACATCTAAGAATATTGAGATAGGCTTAACTTCATCGAAAGACATAATTTCTACGCAAACTAAAGATGTTTAGATTAAGGTGTGTATAAACTCGAAGAGTTTATACATACCTCCGCGAGAATTAAGTAACATGAATGATAAAAAAGAAAGAAATGGTACAGCTGTTACTGAACATCACCACTATATAGGATACACCATTATTGTAGAAGAAACAAAAGCTCTTATTTCAGCGTCCAGTTTCTATAAACAGAATAGGCAAACATTTAAACAGAGATACGGGTTTGTGGACTGTATCACACGTGGAAACCAATTATATCGCAGGATCATGATTTCATGAATACTACTCAGGTATAAATACTTAGGTCTTCAAGGTTCTAATCTGGAAGAAGAAAAATATCTGAAAATAACTCCTGTAACTGTGAATTTTTGATAGCAAAAAACAATACTCTGATTAATTAATCAGACATATTAGAACTACACTGGTAAGCAAAAAATCGACTCAAACGATTTTGCTTCATTTAACACCGATCGATCCTTGAATTTAACTTTTAAACAGTGGTATTATTTTTGGTATCATTACAATGCTGATTTTCTATTCTTTCTAATAATACCAAAAACATTTAAATTTCCAAAAAGTTTTACTGATTAGAACGGTTTTACTCAATTGAATCGTTTTTACTCGCTCAGAAACGTACTCGTTGCGCGCTATCCAACCCTATAAAAACACATGCAACTGCATAATCCTATCATTCTTCTATCGGAATTTGAACCGTCGACCTCTCTGCCACCCTACTCACTAATTACGTCATCGGAAAATAGATATCACCCCGGAAGAAACGGCACAACTCATTGTCCTATTGCAAGAAGGGCATAGCCAACGTGTAGTCGCTGCGCAACTGCACCTGAGCCAGTCAGCTATCTCCAGTGTCTACAGACGTTAGAAAGAGACTAGCACCTTTATACGGAGACCAGGTTCAAGAAGAAGAAGGTGTACATGACAATGGTGGGAGAAGCCAAGTCTATAGAAGGTCTGCGGAGCGCTACGCATAGCGCGGCGTTACTGAAACGGTTACCTACGGAGGAAAGTCTGTTATGGTGTGGAGAGGCATCTCACTGGATGCGAAAACCGATTTAGTTTTCGTAACTGATGAGACTCGTAGATGGATTAGCTGCTCACCGATACATCGAGGAGATCCTGTAGGAACACGTCCTTCTTTTCGCTGGGTTTGTTGACAATAGCTTCGTGCTAATGCATGACAATGCGAGGCTATATGCTCCTGCATCGGTACGCCAACACCTGGCGGAAGTGGAAATACCACATTAGACTGGCCCGCGTGGAGTTCTGACCTCAATACAATCGAGCACATATGAAATAAACTCATAAGAAGGGTTCGAGTCAAAAATCCAGCCCCTGTATCGCTGAGGGACTTAAAGGTTGAGATAGCAAAAGAGTGGGAAAGAATCCCATAAAATTCGTTCGCGAAGCACTTTCAAGAAAATGATGACTTGTTTCTTTGGTTATACTGGATATGTTGCAACCATTGTTTTAGAGAGTATACAACAATTTGTTGTTACCAGAAATCATCAATGAAATCAGGAAAAACAACTGAAAACGTCGCATCATTCTTCATTATGACAATGCCAGCTCTCCCACGGCACGCCAAACGATGGATTATTTGACGGAGAAAAATATCCAGTTAATGTCTCATTGCTGGAAGCACTAATAAAGGCTAAGGGGAATAATACGAAATATAGATTTTGCTGGTTATCAATAAATTTGATTGTTAAACTTAAAATTTGTTTAATTTTTCCTTTTTCTTATCCTTATTTTCAATCCTTGTTCTCCTTGTCTCAACTTTCCATCATTTTAATCAGTAAAGAGCATGAGATATGTTATAGAATTTGGTATCATTAGAAAGTGAATAGAATGGACTTTCATCTGATACTAAATTCCTTAAAAATTTATGAACACTAAATTCTAGGATCCATGTTAAATGAAGCCAAATAGTTTGGGTCGATTTTTTTGCTCACCACCACTGCTGTAATTACTTAGTCAATTATTTTGACTCAAATTCAAATATGTTATATCAGCTGCCATTTTTGAATGGAATTTTTAATAGTGATCATTCAAATATGTTTATTCTGCTATATTTCGCTGGAATTTTGCTGGGTAAACCACATTTCGTCGAAGTTAAATGTGTTTCCAACTTGCTTTTTACATTTTCGGATATTTTTAAATACTGATGTCGCCAACAAATTATTATTGCTCTATTAACTAACACCGAATTTCGGATATGTAACAAAAACTCTTTTATCGCGACATTTTCCAATTTAAAATATTATAAGTGTTGAAATCTTATTGCTTATAGATAAATATTTTTATTTTGGGCGGTTTGTTTTCTATTTTGGGCTACATTTGCATCCTCCTTCTCCCTATTATGCCCTCAAATTGTTACTTTACCCACTCCTGTCATATTAGGGCGTGATTACAGTAAGTTGCTAACAGTTGACATACAATTATGTTACAAATGTTTCATTATTAGAATATCCAAATTTATTTTTCGGATAATCAGTTTTGCATGTCCAATAACCTAAAAATTGATTTTGATATATGTCACGTAACCGTTGGTATGGCGGAAAATTTGACTAAACTGATATGGAATCATGAAACGTCGAGTTAATTGACAGAATATTGAAAAAACTCAAAGAGTAAAAAGTATTTAGAATTTAATCTAAATCTTTCTTTCACTGCAAGAAAAAAATAATAAAACTGTATTTATCTGGCTAAAAACTTTTAAGTTTTTTGTGAAGTTAGGTTAATTGAGATAAATCTCTTTAGCTTTGATCATAATTAGAAATATTCTTTTGTTCTTTTGACAACTGAAGAAATAATTAAAAAAAAAGTTTAGTCTTGAAGGCCAGCTGTTTCAATGATTTGTATCTACTTGTAATTTCGGTGGTTTACTACCCTTAAGTATTTTAAAATGTAACGGTTTTTCAGCTTCTTGTCTAGTTTTACTTAAGTTTTGTAATTGCTGGTGCAATGATTTGCATCTTAATAGCCGTATCGATATTTTATAAATCAAAACACTCCTAGATGATAGAACACAAACTAACCTATTTTAACAAATGTTTTAACTCTTTGTTCAAATATTCAATTCTATCCTCTCAAAAAACACATTTTTATACATATAAAAACAACAAAATTAAGTTAATTTAAATAACCGGTCAAGTGCAAGTTGAACTTGCGCAATTAGTGTTCCGTACGTTGATTGCTTTTAAAATAAAAAATTTTGTTACAAATGTACAAAATGATCAGTGACTTCACAAAACACACCCCAAATGAGTTTTCAACAAACTTTGTTTCGAATCTTTACTGAAATCTGATGACCTTGAAATTTTTGTTTTTTTTTTTAAATATCAGAAAAATTATTAAAGGTAATGCACTCGTGATAATTTTCGTTCAATCTACACCCCGTGCAGAATATTCCGGATATTTTTTCAAAATTTTTTGATAAGTACTTTTCGAGATAAGGCGCGGGACAGCGATTTTTCGCGATTTGTTAAAAATAATTCAAAGAACAGTGCGCCCAAGTAATACATTATATATACATTTTTTACTCGTATTTTCACAAGCTTTCATTTGACTCCACACTCAATGACCTAGTAAAAAAATTTTTTTCACTTCCGATTTCACCCCCCAAAACTAACCCCTTAAGTCAAAATTTAACTCTCAAAACTTCATGGCTCTGATGAGGCCATCAATTCCTATATTATTACCAAATTTCAACTTTCTATGTCAAATAGTTTCGGAGAAAATCGGGTGTGACAGACAGACAGACAGAGAGACAGACAGACAGACAGACACCGAAGTGATCGATCTTATAAGTTTTCCGTACGGAACACTAAAAAAACACCGTATAGCCGCCATTTCGTTCCATACATAATATTGTTCGAGTTTGCATTTCTCTTCAAACATTTTCTAATAACTTGTTTCAAATATTCATCATTTCTAAAAGACTTTTTTAAAAAACGGCATTTTTAAGTACCTGCACAAAAAAATCTAAAGTCGGTGAATCTGGTAGGCCAGAGATTTTCTGCAAATCGGTCTATCCACTGGTTGCCAATCTCTTCGTGTAACTCATTCGTTACTCACTCATGGTGGAGCGAACACTGGAGCCATCCTGCTACAAGTATACATCCCTTCTTTCCATTAAAGAGGATTATCTAGAAAGTCTAACAAATCTGTCTAATCATAATAAATATCTAGCGGCATTTAAATTATTCCTTAGAAAAGAAGGCCTTACAATTTCGTATCGAAAATTTCACACCTCACATTCACTTTAAAACTATACTGGTCTTTACTGTTAACAATAAATTCTGTTTTTGGATTGAATGTTGCTTCGTCTGAAAATAAAAGTTTTCAGGGGAATTTAAAGTCTTCTTCGACCATGCAGAGAAATCAAAACGGTCATCAAAATGCCGGTCTTTTCACTTACATAAATTTCGGTTTAGACGGAAAAAAAAAAACCTTTTTTTTAAGCATTTTACGTACCGATCGCTCTTCAGTATTTATCATCTCCGAGATATCAGCAGCAGAATTGCGGTATTTTTGAAACTGTCATTATAAGTCACTATTTTCTCATGAGAAATTTTGTACTGATTTCTACACTACCAGTTTTTCAAATTTTTTCAGTAGGCATGTAACAGTAGCATAATGTAGGGATTTAGCAGGGTGTCTTTCAATGAATATTGCTGCTGTCTCTAGGGCAGTGTTGTAGATATCCCCACAAATTTTAATAATTTGGATTTTTTCTGGGAAAGATAATGATGAGAGCATACTTTTAATAATTAAATAGAAAGAAAGAGTTAATAAAGCACGCAAATTCTTTCACCTCAATAGGAGTATCGGTGATACGATGCAGTTGCTACCTCAACAGTTATTTTCTAAGCATCTCGATCCCGCGCGATTTGACTTGACTCGTGCATACCCATACCAAGAAGATATCGTACTTGGTCGGACCATCTTGTAAAATTACAACACAGTAAAAACATAGAAATACATACATACATACTTCTCTTTTATTTCAATTTCAAAGTCTATCTCATTAACCTGTTGTTTTTTCCTAGCTTTTAAGATCATGCTACGACACTCGCAAACTTTTAATATGGTGTTTTATAAAGCCTTTTATTAAAAACTTGATAATCCTAATTTAAAGACTCTTTGCAATAGTGTACACTCTTCTAACTTAAGGGGTTTTTATTTAGTAGAAGTAATTTTTAAGAGTGTAATAAAGTTAGGAAGTTTTATTTTGTTAATAATATACCCTTCTTTATTTAAATATGTAGCGTTTCACTGGACTACCCGCTTTATCTTTCAGGACGCAACGGTTGTACCATATTAAAACTTCTTTCAACAATTACATAACTCTTCAGTATTTTTTCGAGCTGAAGTTAGATTATTTTTATTCTACAATGAATGGTGCCCAAAAACAGTACAAATTTTAAACAACTGTAGAGACTATTTTCAAAATGCGTACAAAAACTACCTCGATCTCCATGTACCAGTAAAAAACGAGCTAGCTTATATCTAGTTTTTGCTCTAACAGCATTAATATTCACTCAGTCCATTTTCAAAAATTAAGATATACATAAGGGGCAAATAATAATAAATAAAATATTTATTAAAAGTAAAGAAAGTTGGGGCTATACAAAATAACGCCACAACGAGACGTTATACAGTAGCTCTCCAACGTGAGGCTATAAGAATGGCCCCGCTTCAAGAGGCTATAAAGTATATATTGTTTTGATCTAAATGCAACAAATGTGAATTTCCTGCTAGGGAAACATAAAAAATAAATAATCAATATGAAGTTAAATTTACATTTTTGTATTAGCTAGCTAACTTAATAAATATTATACTGAAGTCAAAAAAAACGATCAATTAAAAAATAATTTTCAAGTTTATTTGCAAATTTCCAAACTTATTTTTTAAACTTAAGTAAAACTTGATAAGGATCAGTAAACTGATGCATTTTAAAACCCTTTGGGACTCTTACTTGTGGTAAAACGAGGACAAAGCAATTAGATACAAATCGTTGTATTCAAACGTAAACTCATCTTTTGAATTATTTCTTTCGCTTGTCAATATCAAGTATGATATCACCAAAAGAAATTTATCTCTATTAAACTAGACAAAAAACATTAAAAGTTTTTGGGTAGATACAGAAATATATAAAAAAAATGGCGATTTTAAATTTTCATGTAAATGCTTATAACTTTGTAAATAGGATTTAAATTAAGTTCCAAATACTTTTTATTCGTTGAGTTTTTTCGTTATTCTGTTAATTTACTCGACTTTTTATGATTCCATATCAGGTTATTCAAATTTACCGCCATACCAACGGTGACGTGACTTATCTCAAAAAAAAATTTTAAGTTATCGGACAAGCTAAACTGATTATCTGACAAAGAAACTTGGATACTTTAATAATAAAAAAATACCATATGTTACGAACTCTTTGCCAGTCACCGTATATAATATTATATAGCCTTGAAGTTGGTTCCGATGCAAAAGTTGGTGACATTTTTGTCACTCTATACCACTTTTAAAACTCGATTGAATGTACTTGTTACTAGTTTCTATTTATTAGCTAACTAGGTAGTTTTATGCTATTAGTATTAAATATTACAATGATTTCGTTACAGGAACATAGTGTACATATTACATGTTAAGATATAAACATGTTAGGGACCTAACTAGACTAGGTAAGGCGTTTATATAAATATTTGAGAGAACTTAAGACATTTGAACTTAAGATATTTCATGAACATTGGGAAAACTTAAGATATTTGAACTTAAGATCGTTTATGACCATGAACATCGGTTTAAACTTAAAATTTATTAAGGCTAGCTTAAGCTAATCCTATGGTAGGAGGTCCGAGTGCCTTGGAATTTGGTGTCGGGCAGTAGGCGGTCCCGACTGTGGGACTTGGATGATATGTGGATTTGTCCAGGAATTTGAGCTGAAGGTTGCTCTTGAATACCCGGGTTGTTGGCATCTGGAGGTCTCGGTGAAGCTGAATGTTGCGGATAAACCATGGAGCCTTAGCGATGATACGGAGGGCCTTGGACGGTTTGGAGGGTGGATCTGAGGGACTGTGATATTTGACACCATGCTGGGCAGCGGGTCAATCCGGCTCGGATGATCATCTTGTAAACTGTCAACTTGTTGCGAGTTGACAATTTGCTGGACTTGAGAAGTTGGTTGGCTTTATTGGCGGAGGTGATAACCTGGTCCTTCCATACTAGCCGCTTGTCGTATTGGAGTACTTGATGCTGTATGACCATCGGAGTCTAGCGCCTTGGAACGTGAGGCTTACAGGCGTTGAGATGCGAGCACTAAAGAATAATATGGGTTGGATCTTAGCTGGGTTGATCTGGATTCTTCAATGTTCGAACTAGGGAACCAGGTGTGTGATGATCCTGGTCGACTTGGTGGGGGAGGTGTGGTCCGACTTAGGAATGTCGGCGGTGAAGATGTTGAATAAATGAGGGCAGAGGACGGAACCTTGGGAGACTCCGGCTCGAATGAGCTTGACTTCGGAAATGGTCTGGTTGATTCCAACCTGGAATGTGTGAAAGGAAGGAGAGGATACGTCGCGTGATGTTTGTCGGATAGCCGTGACGGATGAGCTTGAGGATGAGACCTTCGTGCCAGACTCTGTCGAAGGCCTTGGAAAAGTCAAGAAAGACAGCCACCACCAATCTGGAGTTTGCGATTGAATCGGTTGAAGATGTGTTGGGAGAGAGCTGTGATGTGAAGGACGGTGCCATACAAGGGCCGAAACCCAAACTATTTCCTTGGTATGACTCTGAGCGATGAAATTTTGACTCGGATGATTTCGAGGATAACTTTCTCGGCCTAGGCAAGGAAGTAGGCTAATTGGCCGATAATTGTTAGCGTCGTGAGAGGAGGTGCCTGGTTTCCTGATTCGAAGAATGTAGTTGTAGGGATGTAGCGAATATATATATTTCAGTTTACCTGACATAGCATATTTTATTTTATTGTGACCAGAAATTATATGACTTTCTAATAAATGGGCCATACACTATATGAATTTTTCAAACCATTTTTCATAATTTGCAACGATAATAAACTTATGATTTTAAAACTATTATCATTTTTATAATTAAAAATAGAGATATTACTACATATTCGGAAGTTTTTTGTTTATGTGTAAATAAGTAATTCTGTTTTTACCATTTTGGTAGCCTCAACATTATTTTCCTTCCCTTTCTTCTTTTCTACCCTTTCTCCTTTTCGATGTCCAACCATTTTGTTTTTCACAATTTTAGTCGATAATTTATATTTTGAAATTATATTATCGTACGGTAGGTAATGTTGAGAATATGCGGTGTGATATTTTCAAGTGAAAGTATAAATTCAGAAAATATGGCATGCTTCTTAGAATACTGCTGCCTTCCATTTCATATCAATTTGATGCCTATTATGGTTAATTTCTTCATCATTTGATTATTAAATTTTTCTGACAAATTTTTCTGTCACTTTTTTTTAGATGTGGATCTGCATCGCGATACAGAAGTCCTAACTTGTCCTTTTATTTTAAATTAAATTTATAAGCGAATATTTCTAACATATAAATGCGCTATTTCTCGAAAACAAAGGGAACTTATTTATATTTATCTTATCCTTATTACTTTCCACAAATGTGTTTTTACTTCATTTTTAGAACTGGGTTTCTGACCACTGTGCACGCGTTTAGATGCCTATCAAACTTTATCACAAATTTAAGTAGTTTTTCACAGCTAGAATTGATTTAATCTTCCTAATGGGGTGCATTTTTTATAATCCTTCAAGTCAGAAAATATTAATATTTATACACGTAACATAATTTAATCAAGCCAACTCCACAAACTGCATTTGCACATGCAACTCATTTGAATTAAATCCATTTGTTTCGTTCACGTTATGTATGAACTCGATGTTATAAAATGGAAAATTTATTTTTGCTGTATGAATTAAATGGGTAGTTTATATTTCATTTAAAGATTTTTCTAGACCATTCGAGCTTACCACTGAAAAATATAACTTTTTTTTCCACTTTCTCTAAACATAAGCATTAACATTTCAGGAAGTTCTATTACCTGTCATTAAAATTAGGCAATAAATATTGAGGCAATTTGCTAAAAGTTACTTAAAGAAATGTACCTATTTTTGTTTTAAATAAATTAAGAAATAATAAAAAAATCATATTTCCTCATTCATTACGCACTCATGCAATTATAAATCTACTGAAGAGAGGACAATGATATCACTTACGTTTTTTGCTCTTCTTGCTAAAGAAAAGCATTGTATTCGTGGAAAAATCCAGCCTAAATCACAAAAAACATAGTCACTCATTTCTATCGGCGTGTTGGTACGATAACGCTCGAACGGAATGAGATATCAATTTCAAATTTGGTATATATGTAATACCTAATAAGGAGATGAACCCTATAGTTTTGAGCGATATTGTTTAATGCGAAAAAGGTGGGGTCCGATAACTTTTATAAGATTTTAATAGTAGTATGGTAATTTTTCCTGGTTTTTTGTTGATATAATAAACAAATATTAGGCTTAATATTTATAATGAAGCATAAAAAGCGTGGGGGAGGAGATTAAAATCTAAATATATATATATATATATATATATATATATATATATATATATATATATATATATATATATATATATATATATTTATATATAGTTATATGGCCTTTTCAAGGTTTTTGAAGTCGAGAAATTCAAAAATTAGATTAGTTTTTCATTAATATAAATTCAGTCAAGAAGGGGTCGTTAAATATTGTATATCTTCAGTAGTATTCCGAAAATTTTTCTAAGTTTTTTTGGTTGATATTTTTGACAAATTTTAAGCATATTATTTATACTAAAATATAGAAAGAGTTAATGGGGTGGAGCAGGGAGATAGAGGAGTCGGTCCATACATGTCGTGCCATATTGATGGCTTTAGACTATAGAGATATGCAAATAAGTTACTTTTTCATTATTATTAATTATCATGGCGAAGGGGGTGAAAGGTATGGGAGAATTTTGTATAGTTTCAATAATATGATGAGAATTTTTCCAAGTTTTTGGATGGGAGAATGTGCAAATTTTAAACAAAATTTTTTTTAATAAAACCTTTTTGTCCAAAGGGGGGAAGAAGGGAGGTAAAATAGTGATTTCATTTTTGTCGTGTTATAGATCTTTTTATGGATTCTTTTAGTCAAAAAATTATATATATATATATATATATATATATATATATATATATATATATATATATATATATATATATATATATATATATATATATATATATATATATATATATATATATATATATATATATATATATATATATGTATATATATATATATATGAGGCTGGTTTGAAAAGTCCGTGCAAAGTCCGAGAGATGGCACCACCGGCGCGTATCGAGGTCATATTTAGTTAGTAGCATCTCTTGAATGAACGCACACCAAGTTTCAGCCATATTGGTCTATTTCTTTGTGTTTGGCATTCGTGTGAATCAAGGAAGTCGAGTGATTTTCAAGAAATGGACGAAAAAGAATTTCGTGTGGTGATTAAACATTACTTTATGAAAGGCAAAACGCCTCAGGAGACTAAAGAGAAGCTTGATAAACATTATGGTGACTCTGCACCTTCGATTAGAACAGTTTATAAGTGGTTTCAAAATTTTCGGACTGGCCATATGGGCACAAGTAACGCTGAACGTTCTGGACGGCCTGTGGAGGTTAGGACTCCAGAAATCATTGATCAAATCCATGATATGGTGATGAATGACAGAAGAGTTAAGGTGCGTGAGTTTGCTAGTGCTGTGGGCATCTCGACTGAACGGGTACATAATATTTTGCATAAACATTTGGACATGAGAAAGCTATCCGCAAGATGGGTGCCGCGATTTCTCACGCTTGAACAAAAACGGAATCGTGTGAAGTGTTGCAAGGATGGTTTGCAGCTGTTCCAGAAGAATCCGGAGGACTTTAAGCGTCGTTTCGTCACTGTGGATGAAACATGGATACATTACTATACTCCTGAGATCAAACAACAATCTAAACAATGGGTTACCAAGGGGAATCTGCACCAAAAAAGGCGAAGACCGTTCCGTCGGCCGGAAAGGTTATGGCGACTGTCTTTTGGGATTCGCAAGGGATAATCCTCATCGACTATCTGGAAAAGGGTAAAACTATTAGAGGTGAATATTATTCATCGTTATTGGACCGTTTGAAAACCGAGCTGCAAGAAAAACGCCCGCGATTGGCCCACAAGAAAGTCCTTTTCCATCACGACAATGCACCAGCACACACCTCAGCAGTTGTGGTCGCAAAATTAATGGAAATAGGATTCCAACTCGTTTCACTCACATCCCCCCTATTCTCTAGACTTGGCTCCCTCGGACTACTATTTGTTCCCCAATTTGAAGAAATGGCTGACGGGACAAAGATTTTATTCAAACGAGGAGGTGATTGCAGACACTAATGGATATTTTGCAGAGTTGGACAAATCCTATTATTCGGAAGGGATCAACAAACTAGAACATCGTTGGACGAAGTGTATAAGCCTAAAAGGAGACTATGTCGAAAAATAAAAAAGGTTTACCCCAAACACATAAGTAGTTTTTATTTTTGCACGGACTTTTCAAACCACCCTCGTGTATATATATATATATATATATATATATATATATATATATATATATATATATATATATATATACCTAATGAGGAGATGAAGCCTGTAGTTTTTGAGCTATATTACTTAGGACGAAGTGGGTAAAAGGTGTGGGGGTCGGTAAAGTTGTAATTTTTTGTTGAGATAGTAAACTTTTTAGTAGGGGAAAACGGTAAAAGAGATAGGAGAGTCTTCTACAGTTTTATTAGTAATATGAGAATTTTTGCAGGTTTTTCCGATGGGCAAATTTTAAGCAAAATCATTTATATTAAAACATATGAAGGGCCAAAAGAGTGGAAAGGGAAGGTAAAGGAGTGATTTCGTATTTATCGTGTTGATCTTTTTCGAGGTTTTTTTAGTTAAGTAATCGAATCATTACATTTTTTTATTATTATTTTCATTGGTAGCACGTAAAAAAAAATTATGCGAATTTCTCCTGTTTCTTAAATTCTATATATCTATCTCTATCATCTTTAATATAAAATAAATGGTTAGAAGGATGATTGCATATATATCGTAATATACTCCATTTTTAGTTGACCGGTATAATTCTTCTGGATTTCTGTTGTATCAGTTGAATACATAATGCTTACTTTTCGTGGATCATCCTGTCGGCATCGTCTCAACCTGTTTCGAGTAGTATTTTTTTTTGGAATGTAGCCATGAAATTGAGCTCATTCTGCTTTTACACACCATTTACATTAGTGAATCGGGGTGAGAGGACAGCGGGGCTTCATAAATAATTGGTTCCTAGATTGGTGAAAGGGAAAGACCAGAGTCGCGATAAAGGTTGAGGAGATGTTTAGATATCTCGATACTCAAATTCTTCTAGGATAGAAAAAGGAATTTGTTGCAAGGACCTTTGATTGAGTAAACAGAATATGGTGTCCTATTTCATGCTGGACTTCCGCAAGTGCTGAAGTATCTTACGAAGACATTCCACCCTCTTGATGTGCCTTAATCCTTGTACATATTTTCCTCTTGTTTCGTCTATATAGGTTTTACCACAGCTATACAGTATACTGTAGACTCCCGGATTCTTCAAGGAATCGTTTTTTTTTTTTCTAGATCTGAGATGTCGTGAGAGTTTAGAGCACATAGAGAATAGTTATTTCGTTAACATTTTCGTATGTTCGCGTGAAATTCTTAATGTATGGAAGGACTATAATACCAAGTGATTGATCTACTTGACTTCTAATCTTCGGTGACAACTGAATAGATGTATATTTTGAAATCGAACGTTTTATATCTTGGTACTAGAAATTGTTTGATTGCAGAACGAAAGTAAGATATTTTAGTTCTTATTAAAGAAATTGTAGTTGCGAAAGTGATACAGCTTTATGAACAAGGAAGATGATGTAACTGAGCTTTTGTGAGCTGAATGATGATGCGAAAAAGTATTTGAATATGTATCTATCTGAGTGGGATTTCTGTATACTGAGTGGCTCCCTCAATTAATAGGAATATACAAGAAGGGGAACAAGCTCTGAAGAAGTGGGCAGAATTATTGAAGGAACGTCAATATCACTTTATTCAATCGACAGAGGAGAAATTTAAAAAAATATATACCTATAAACTTTGTAACCTAAAAAAGTGTCCAAGATTAATATACCTTTATGGAGAGGATATCAACTCAAAATGCAGAAAGCTAGAAGACCATCGTTTGGGGGTGCTATTTTGTGAAAAATCTCTCCGTCACCCCATTATTGATTTTTAGTTTACTGTGTTGGAAGTAGTACCAAACTATGCAGTTTCAACTATGTTAGGAATGTGGTATCTTTGGCACAATCACACTACTTAGTATATATCACGACTACACCAAATATTTTATTTTTGTACTCGATGCTCGTTTTACTAACCATGTTAGCTTTATCAGGAGCGGTGATTGACTAAAGCTAAACTACAAATCTACCCTATTTATACTTAGCCTAATCCTTGAATTACTCAGGTGGAACTAATCGCATAGGCGAGGCCATCAGTTCCGGTCAAGTAATCAGTAGAGGGGACTATAAGGAATAGGCTTTATTTAAACTACTTTTGCATTTTATAATTTCCATACTTTCGTATGCGTTCAACAATCTCCTATCAGATACATTTTTAATTAATCTTAGATTATCTAATGTTATAGTATGATCAGCTTCAAGGGCATGTTCTGCAATGCTAGACTTTTCTGTTCTTCTGTATTTTAAATGTGCTAATTGTTCTTTAAATCGTGTTTTAATTGACCTTTTAGTTTGCCCAACATACTTTTTGTCGCAATCATTACCACTTATTTCATAAATTCCACTTTTCTCACAATTAGGAATCTTATCTTTATTTATTTCCTAAGTCTTCGTCATAAACATTAACTTTAGTTATATTTCTAATACGATTCCTTTTATTAACACAGTGCAACACATAAAATGTAAACTAAATTCTGACTTCAGTTTCTGGAAGTGCCCACCCAAACTAGCAAAACCCTATTTGGGTTTTGATAGTTTAGTTCGAATTTTTTTTTTGCTATCATCAATTTTTTTGCTCGAGCTTTGGTTTTGCACGGCTATATCTCGTATATTATTGGGAATTTCTCAATGTAATCTTCAGACAAAATGTTCTTCATACCAAAACACACAATTTTTGTGAACATATCGAGGCCAGATTTTTACTCTTTCGGGGTGTTTTTTAGTGCAGAAAGCCCGAAAAAAAATGCCATTTTTTCACATTTTCGACCATAACTGACAAACCTTGCATATTTTAGCATAACTGTCTTCGACAAAAATGTTCTCTGCATCAACACGAGTAACTTTGCTGAACATTGCAATAACCTACAATCGATCCTTATAGTTCTTTTGGCCGTTGTAAGGAATTTCGCCACCAAATAGTACAAACCAATTTCTTGAACGTAAAACCTGAAAAAAGCTGAAATTTTTTTCCCGAAGATAAGATGCCTAATTGGAAGTAGAATTTATGAAATTAGTTGTAATGATTGCGACAAAAAGTAAAAGGTCAATTAAAACACGATTTAAAGAACATTTAGAACATTTAAAATACAGTAAAATAGAAAAGTCTAGCATTGCCGAACATACCCTTGAAACTGATTATACTGTAACATTAGATAATCTAAAATTAATTAAAAATGTATCTGATAAGAGATTGTTGAACGCATACGAAAATATGGAAATTATAAGATGTAAAAGTAGTTTAAATAAAGACAAAGGGCCTATTCCTAATAGTCCCGTCTCCTGGTTACTTGACCGGAACTGATGGCCTCGCCTGAGTAATTCAAGGATTAGGCAAAGTATAAATAGGGTAGATTTGTAGTTTAGCTTTAGTCAATTATCGCTCCTGATGAAGCTAACTGGTTAGCGAAACGTGCGTCGATTGCAAAAATAGAGTGTTTGGTGTAGTAGTGATATGTACTGAGTAGTATGCAGTTTCAGTTAATTAGTACATTTTACAAAACCAAGAAAAATCAAATAACTAAAACAACAGTATTTCTATTTTTTAAAAAATAAGTAATTTACGAAGAAAATGCCCTGTACTTATTTAACTTTTTGCCTCAACTTTAATTAAGAGTTTCCTTTTTACCGTTTGGCCATTGTGTATTTGCTTTATCACATCAAACCTATCCATAAATACCAGAGTAGAAAGGAAGTAAATTTTGGCGGAATCTCCGCGGGTATCTTATAAAATTGATAAAGCAAATAACGTGCGGGCCTTTGGTTGTCAGCCGGATGGTAAATTTATAGCATTCTTTGAGGGAACGGCACGCCGTCACCTACAACAAAGAGAAATGAACGAACCGCTTCTATTATTTTAGCCGAGAGAATTCCGCGAACGTCCAGATGTCTGGTTTCCACTTTTCGGTCGCAAAATAATGCAGGAAGAACAAAAAGACGGCAAAAGAAAGGGCAAAGATAAAGGAGAACATCGGGAAAATGAGCACGCCTACACGGTAAAAAATTGCCAGGCTGTTTTTGCGTTTATCATTCGACGATTGGAAAACTTTATTAAGAGGTTAGAGTTGAGCCTAGAGTCATTTGATATTGTAACAAAACAACGAATTTAGGAGAATATAAAAGGTAAAAAACAGAGATAAATGATTTGTTAAGATTATTTTCGGAGTTCTTACTACCTAATAAAATAATAAACATTCAGAAAAACTTTACTGGGCTAACCTTTTTGAAAAAAGTTTCTGTAAAAAAGGATTTTATACATTTCGTCATTCAAAGGGATATTAGGGGATATTTTAATTAAGCTGTTTTTTATGGGCCCAGTATACGAATTGTAAAAAGGTCGGGAAATCGATATTTGACTACATTAGTCCATTACAAATCCTTCTTTTCTATTCTGAAACTTGGCCGACGAATCGTCAAATATATAGTCGTGTCAGACTTTCAAAATTTAAAAAAATGTTTCCTTACTCCCTTAATATTATTCGAAGTCTAATATAAAGAAGTGCTTCTTCTTTTTCTTCTTTCTTCAGACTTTTTGGATCCAGTTTTGGACATTTGGACACTTCTCCACTTTCTTCTTGCTGTTTCCTTAATATCGTCTTCCCATCGCTTGGGCGGTCTACCGCCCCTACGTTTACCTGCCCTGGGTTGCTAACACAATAATATGTTAGTCCAATGGTCCTCTACTCGTACTATATGCCCAGGCCAACTCCACTTTTGCTCTGCTACTCGCGCCACGATGTCTTTTATTTTTGTTTTATCCCTTAACCACTTATTTCTCTTTCTGTCCCTCAGTGTCACTCCCAACATTCTTCGCTCCATAGCTCTTTGTGCTAATGCCAATTTGTGCATGATTTTGTGTGTTAGTGACATTGTTTCTGTGCTGTAAGTTAATACTGGTAATATGCAATTATCAAAAATTTTGGTCTTAAGTGGGATTGGGAGTGTTTTCGATCTTAGAACAAAAGTGAGTTTATTAAACACTGACCGTGCAAGTGCTACTCTTCTATTAATTTCTGCTTCTTAATTTTCTTTGCCAATCTTTATGTTATGTCCCAGGTATAGATAAGAGTCGACCCATTCTACTTGTTCTTCGTATAACATTGTATTTAAGTGTTCGTCAAGATTTGACAAGATTTTTGTTTTCTTTTTGTTTACGTTTAGGCTTACTTCCTTGGATTGATCTTATAATTGCTTTATCATAAGCTGCATCTTCTGTCTTAGCGATTATTATTATATCGTCAGCATAACGTAGATGTGTGAGGTATTTGCCGTCAACATTTGTACCCATACCAGACCAGTCAATTGTCTTGAAGATATTCTCTAGCGCTAGAGTGTCTCCTTGTCTGACACCTCTTTCTATATTTATTTTATCGGATGTTCGTTTTAATTTTATAACACTTGTTGCTTTTTTGTAGATGTTCTTGATTATGGTTGAGTATCTTGTATCAATGCGGGCGTCATCTAAAGCATTCAAAACAGTCATGATTTCGATAGTATCAAAAGCTTTTTCATAATCAATCAAAGACATAGCTAGTGGTAGATTGTATTCGTTGCTCTTCTCTATTAGTTGTTTTAAAGTTTGGAGGTGATCAAGGCCTTTTCTGAACCCCGCCTGCTCTATAGGTTGATACTCAACCAACTTTTGTCCTAAACTATTTGCTATGATCTCAATAAAGCGAAAAAGCTCTGTTCCTGATGGATTCCGCATAATTTGACCGAAACTGAAAAACAGGCTCGTTTCAATTGGTGCAAGGAAATGCTAAAAAAATTGAGCCAAGAGACAAAGCTTGGATATATTCCGACCGAATCCAACAAGAGTGGCCCGTTCGCGAAGAACTTCCAAGAAAATGATCGCTTGTTTCTTTGGTTATACTGAACATGTTGCAACCATTGCTTTAGAAGCTCGAAGAACAATTAATACGGAATGGTATAGAATAATTTGTTTGCCAGAAGTCATCGATGAAATCAGGAATCGTTGCATCAATCTTGATCTTGACAATGCCAGCTCTCACCCAGCACGTCAAACAATTGATTATTTGACTGAGAAAAACGTCGAATTAATGTCGCATTGCCCGTATTCATCTGATTTATCGCCTAGCGACTTCTTTTTGTTCCCAAATGTCAAAAAAAACCCTCAAGAATCCCTCTAAAACCGTGTTTTTGGGGTACCAACTTCAAGGTGGAAAAAATGTTTCGAGAATTGGTTCGAACGCATGCAAAAGTATATAAATCTTAAAGGCAAATATTTTAAGTTGTTTGTGTTAAAACTGCAAAGATAGCCTTCGTATTATCGAATTAGTTTTATTTGCAGAACTTTTATTTCATATTTTATTTATAGAGTTTTCTTAGCGTTTATATAATTAATATTGAGAACGAGTTCTTCATAATATTATGTGTATTTGTTTTTGAAAGTAATAAAATATAATAATCTGTCGGTTTTACTACTTCTCAAGCAATAAAAAAACACTACAGTATCTTAATATGATACAAAAGAATAATAAAATTTGTATAGATTCTATTTCCCATATTAATTTACTTGAAAAGCATAATTTCCATGAAAAAAAACCTATTCAACTTTTTGACATGAATGTGTGTGTGTGATTTATTCTAGCTTCGTCAAAAATATAAATCTATAATTTTGTATTTCACTAAGGATACTATAATAGTTTTTCTCAGCTGGCATGATATAAGACTCAAAACTATTATGCACAAAAATGAATCTAGAACAATTTTTTTTTGAAAAATATTCAGAAAAATTCCTTATCGTTAATACCCTGCTTAAAACTATGTCATTTAAACAGATAAAACAAGAAGATTATAAGCCATACACCATTAGATTTGTGCAGCATTCATTATTTAGTAACATTTCAAACAAATTGTTTTTCTTAATTCAACCAATACATAGAACCACCAAAATATTCTCTAAAAGGGGAATAAAAAAGATTTAAATTATTAAACAGTATGCAAAAACTATGTATAACTAATTTACTTTAAAATGTTTATTATGTTTCTAGTATTACCAATTAACTACACATTGCATTGGGGAGTACAAGTCGTGTAATATAACAGAAATAACGGTAATAAGACATGATAGTACGTAATTTATACACAGACAACCGAGCTCGCTCATCAATTTGTAGATAATTCCAATGAAAATTGAATTCGTGTATGTATGCTTAATATTGACATCTTATTCGATATATTGCGAAATGATTTATTTCGAATGTTAATAATGTCCATGGTATAGTTTATAAAGTTCCGGTTGTTGTCAATTTAGTGGAGGTACCCCAGAAACAAAATTTATTAATTTTTGACCAATTCTCAGCCAGGGTTAAAAAATTAATAATTTTTAAATAGGTCATTTCTGGACGAATCGTAGACATTCATTTTCATGCTAGATTCCGAGAAAGCAATTTCTCGGAACAAGCCGAGCAGGATGATCGGCAAAACGTTCTATCACTTATTCAAAAGGCACAAAAAAAATCCAGAAGAATTATATTTATTGTACCCGGTCTATTACAGTCCTAAGCAACATTGGATATTTTAGTTGTATTTATTAAGCAATAGAATGCACAAACTGGCGGGCGTAGAAACAGTCTAGTTTGAGGCAGCATAGAAAGTCGTTTCTGCAGATATCCATGGGAGGGCCAGAAGTAAATTGCTTCTATTTCAGACACTCCCTGGTTACAGATAGAAAGGGTTCTCAGTTAGAACGATGATTGTAGCCGTCTCTGTTATGATTGCATCTTGTGTAAGGAGCAACGATAAAGTACAACGAGACATTTTACAAGACTTAGTGTGGTTGGGATTCATACAAAGCTATGAGAAGTATTCCAAATACATGTAAGATTTGTCTCACTGGGTTTTTTTAAAGTAAAAGTGTTATACAAAAAAAAGATTAAAAGTTTAATTATTACTTCAGCCTCTCAGGGCTGAAGCGTAATATAAACATGGCACTATAAGCGTAATATAAACATGGCACAAATAATCAAACAGAGCTTGTAATGAGTGTTTCAGCAAAGACACGACAAGTACTTTCAAAATTAAAATTGAAAAAAGTTTTTTTAAAAAATGCTATTTTTTTTGCAAATTACAACTCTGATGGTTTCTTCAGTTCTGACCTCATCCGGCAATCCTGGTCTAGCTTCACCATTAGTTAAAACTCGGCCCCATTAAAACTGTTTGGGCCATAATTTTACTGGAAAATAAGACGGCACGTCATTGCGGTGCACCTCGTGTATTCTTCACTGAAGAACTTGTAGTCAGTTTCCCTCTTTAATGAGAAACTGTATTACTGCGTGATGCTCAAAATATTTTTCACCTCCGTATGACGCCTGAGCAGACTAGGAGAATGGAAAGGGAACGAATCCCGTTTTTCGGCATATGTTATACTTATTCCGGCATTTAACAGTATTGTTTTACATTTTTCGCCTAGCACGACCACACCTACCTAACTTATGAACATCTTCTTGGTATTACAGCGAAGTATGTTTTTATTGTCAACTGTCCTTGATTCAAAACAAAAAGAATGCTGTCTTCATCATCATTTTTGTTCTAGTTATTTATAAAAAGTATCCAATTTCCTATGTGACACAAGCTACCTGAAACTTTGTACATATGAATAGCCCAGTCGCCAGGGGTTTTGAGGTCTCATTAAATGTTAACATGCTGCATTCTGGATACAGGTAATTTTTTGGACGTAGAATAGTATAATAAAAAGTTTGCTAAAGTTTGATGTACGCTAAGTCCACAAAATCCAACATAAAATCAAAAATTCGATTTTTCGTTAATATTTCGAAAACTAAAAAAATATCAAAAAATTAATAACACCACATGAAAGAGCGGGAATCTACAAAAAATAATATATCGATTTTTTTCCTGGATTTTTTTTATTAGCGTGAGAATTTATTAAAAATTCGGATAGATGATTCAAAAAGTGTAGCACGCCAATCAGGTTGCGCACCGCTCGAAAGTTAATCGATATTACTGATTATCAGAGTGTAAAAAAACATTAAAAGACAGCTTTTTGAACAGGATACTTTCAGCTTTCCGATGATATTAATAGTTTTTATTTTTGTGACTTTATAATTTGTTAAACTTAAAACGAAATTTTTGTTTACATGTTTTTAACGGGCATACAGTCAATTACAAATATTTAATAAAATATAGTATTGAAAAAAAATCCTTGTGCATACCATATATCATTATTATATTTTAAATTTTAATATCAGAATAATTAAAAATACCCTTATTGTCTGTGTTGTGTAAAAATTTAGTTTCAAAATATGAAAATTTGCCTGCTGTAGTGCGAGATGGTCAAAAAAAAGTTTTTTTTTAGTTATAGTTAAAAATATACCTGATATTAAAAAATCAATAAAAACTTTAAGGTCGAGAAATTTGCACATGCAAAATGACCAAGAAAGATCCCATGAATGCTATATTCCATGCCTTTCCTCCTACGACTAGTTTCTGAGCCTATACTCTTCATCAGGTAGGTTTTAGGCAACGGTATCGATCGTGAAGATCCGAGTACCGTGGAGAATGAAGTTGGAATGACTCTCGCTGGCTTATTGCAATCATGGTACCTTAAATAAACGAGATACTACTCGTTGGGCAAGATACAGACCCTTGCGCCATCTGTTGAGATTTCCGAACTTCGAAAAACTGCTCAACTATATAAACCTAACATTGTTAGGAAGGGTAAACTAAATCGATATTCCGAAATGAAATTTCGTCTTTGTTGGTCATTTTGCATGTGCAAATTTCTCGACTTTATGTTGCAGTGATCAATCCAGTAACAAACCATATTCCGAAATTTTATTTCGGAATATCGATTTAGTTTAAAAACGTTAAAAAACTTTCTTTTATTCTAATTTTACTCTTAAAACTGTTTAATATAAACGTATTTTTGGTTATTATTAATCATACAACTTAAAATAAAAAACAATATATATTTAAAGGTGGGAAATGAAACATAAAAGTATAAGCTTTAAATATAAAGTATTTATATTTCATTTAAACATCCAGAGACAAAGAAACACAACAAAACAATTAAAAACACAAAAAATCTAAATTACTCCAATAAATTAAATGAATTATGGATCCACCATTTCAAGTTTTTCTAATCTGCCATCGGGTTCTTTATTAGCACCCCGAGAAACCCCTTAATAGTCAATTTCAAAATATTTAACGGTATACAGAAACGTTAATTTAATCATAAATGAGGTTGGAAGCATGATTCCCACTACAACTGAAGGAGTTAAACCAGCCATTTTATTTTAAATATTTTTTTTTCAAATTGCGGTAAAACTAAAAATAATCTATATGCTATTTTTTTTGTAGAATTTCCCGTTCTTTCAGATGGTGCTATTAGGCTATTAGTTTTTCGATATCTTATTTATTTTTCGAGATGTTTGCAAAAAACCGATTTTTCAATTTATTTTTGATTTTGTAAGCTTAGCGGACACTTTAGAGCAGCAAACTTTTTTTTTTGCGCTTGTTAATATTTAATGAGAGCTTTTCGCCAAAATTTGCTTTTGACAACTAGGCTAACCTAAAACAAATAAACAAAAATCATTTCATTAAATTTATAATTTATGTGTATATTGTTTTTTTGTCATTATTTTCAAATTAAAATTATTTCACGATAGAGACAGATTGATTCCTTATTCCGAAACAGCTGTATGAAAATCTTCCTTTCCACCATAATAAATTTTTGCCATAAATGTTATTAACGTTCAAAATAAATCAGTTCAACAGAGGGTACAGATGCAACTAAGTTATTATTGTTGAATAGATTTAGGATTCCATGGGGATGTCTTCTAATACCTACGTATATATGTGTATCTGCTTATAGATACATGGTAATAAGGGCATGATAATTTACGGAGAATGATGTATTGAGTTTTCCCTTACCTATTTAAGACGGTATTATTCTAGTTTACTTAGATTAAAGCAATTATGGTGTTATTAATTGCAGGTTTACTATGAGTATACTCAATATAATAAGAATTTATAGTAAAATTGTAAGAGCTCTTCAGAGTACACATTATAGTCAGGAACAAAGAAAAAAAATGGTAAGTTCTGTCAGACATTTTTATTTATCCATATTGCAAAACTTATGCGTTTCAGTCCCATCGAGAATTATATATATGTAATTTGTAATAAATAAGGGACTTCCCTCTCTCGTTCCAAATTAGGAAGAAAAAAAATTTTGGCTAATTCTGACAGAAAAATGTACAGGATTATATATTATATTATTATTATTATATTCGCTTTATTTTTTTAAATACAGATTAACGACCATCGTAACCAAACTCACATGCATAGAAAAAGATCAAAAACTTCATAAAAATTAACAATAAGTAAAGCTACCTTTACATAACCGTAATTACCTCTATATCAAACACTTCATTTTTGCAGTTGAAGTGTTTTTTTGCTAACCGTTAGCATCATCAGTAGCGATGATTGACTAAATCTAAAATTAAAATTAACCGGTCAAGTACAAATCGGACTTGCGCAATTAGTGTTCCGTACCTTGATTGCTTTTAAAATAAAAAATTTTGTTACGGAGGTATATGACTTCACAGAACATATTCCAAATGAGTTTTCAACAAAATTTTTTCCGATATTTACTGAAAACTGACGACCTTAATTTTTTTTTAAATTTACTAGATAAATTATTATAGGTAATGCACTTGTAATAATTTTCCCTGTGGAGACTATTCCAGAATTCTTGATATGAGGGGAAGAGAGCGATTTTTTTTTTGCAATTTTTTAAAAATAATACAAAGAAAAGGGTACGCAAGTAGTTCTGTTTGTGGCTATCATGTCTCCTCAGAGAGCGTTCTTTACGAGTGGCAGTCCACGGATTTCCTTCTAACACCTTCACTATCAACGCCGGTGTACCCCAAGGCTCCATACTGTCTCCTACTCTCTTTCTCATTTACATTAACGACCTGCTGGAAAAGACCGAGAATCCAATCTACAGCTTTGCAGATGACAGTACACTTATCTCTTTATTCACTTTGAACGCTCGGACATCGGCTACTCTGACGAATATCCGCAGACAGCAGGAAGTCATTCAATTTAACAAAGACCTAGAAGTGAGAGTAACCAAGTGGAATTTAAACGCTACAAAAACCTAGGCGGCAGTTTTCTCTAATGAGGTTAACGTTGCTGAACCCGACATAGTTATGTCGGGGCACTCCATTCCTCTAACATCGTCACTCAATTTGTTGGGCGTTAATTTGGGAGCAAATATATCCTGGCATGAACATGTTGCAGGCATAGCAAGGAGAGCTTCTCAAAAGTTGGGAATATTATTTCGAATCAGAAAGCTTTACACTCTTTACAAAGCTCAAATTCGACCAACTATGGAATACTGCTCCCATGTTTGGAGCTCCGCTCCCAAACATACACTGCATTTGTTGGCTTCTATTCAGAGAAGAGCTGCTCGTCTGATTGGAGACCCGGAACTGATCTGCGGCCTTGATTTGCTGGAACATCGAAGAACGGTTAGCGACTTGGGCCTATTCTACAAGTATTTTCATGGAAAGTGTTCGAAAGATGTGGCCTGCTTAATTCGTCCCAGAGCGGTGCATGTTAGAAGTACACGTCGCGCTAATACTTCACATCCGTATGAGGTTCAGCTTGTTACTCCTCGTACAACGCTTTCCAAGCAGTCTTTTATATGGAGAACATCATCCCTTTGGAATAATTTGCCCAGGGCTGTGTTTCCCACCGAGTACAATTTACAGCGATTCAAGAACAACGTGAATCGCTTTCTCCGCACACATATCGGTCCTGTAGCACTTTAGGGACGATATATTATTGAACTCGTGTTTTTACAAACTTTCAGTTAACACTCCACTCGATGATGTGGTAAAAAAATGTTTTTTTCAATTTCGGTTTCACCCCCCAAAACTAACCCCTTAAGTCAAAATTTAATTTTCGAAACTACACGGCTCTGATGAGGCCATCAAGTCCTTTATTAGTACCAAATTTCAACTTTTTATGTCAAATAGTTTCCGAGAAAATCGGGTGTGACAGGCGGATAGACAGGGAGACGGACAGACACCGAAGTGATCTTATAAGTGTTCCATACGGAACACTAACTAGACTATTTATACTGAAATTGTGATTTATTTGAGTAGAATCGGTGGAGGCTTAGTTTCGGCCACAAAAAATATATCCACGTGTAATATTTCGAATTTTGGCAACACGACGTTTAATAAACCTTAAAAACGTTATTGTCTTAAACTTTATTCGTAATACTGTATATACAGGCCATACAAAATTATTATAATAAATGCTGCTGAACTTTATCAAGGAGTAAGCGATTATAACACTAATATTAAGTGAGGAGGGTCATGCAATAACATCAACACATCTGTTCGCTGTTGTCGCTCTAAAAATCACTCGTACAGTCTGAGCGCATGTTGCTTTTGTTTTGATCTTGTCGCTCACGACAAGAAGCTCACATAGGGAACGGTGTAAAATATCTCTTTAACTTATTACTATACTTCTAAACACTAACGATAATTTTAAGTTTCGATAATCTGTTGAAGTAACAAGTATATAAGAAACTTTTTCACACACAGGCTATATCTCTTTTATGATTTTACCTTTGAGTAGGGTATTGGTTGAAGTGGTTTGGTTGGTTGATTGGTTATAGGTGGGGTAGGAGATTGTATCTGTTGGTGCACTGCCTGCCTCTTGATTTATTGTGCTCCCCTCTTTTAGTTATATGAGCGTCATCCCTTTAAGAATGATTATTAGCGTCCTTCCAAGCCCTTCATATGATAATTCACCACGATGTAGATATCCGCCCAGTGTATATCTGTTCCGAGTTATAGGAGCACTTACATAGAGATTTCCTCCTCTTCACTATATAGTCTGCATGTTTCCTTAGGTGACAGTGGCCGGTGGTCAGTCTCATTAATAATTTGGTCTGAGCCCTTGTTAAACAAAGGCCGTCTGTTGTTAGTTTCTTTGAGTGACTGCCAATTATATCCCTCCCATGTCTTTAGTCAGATGTTGCGAGCTAACGATCTAGATTTTACTGATATGACCATCTGTTGATTGTTGTTTTTACCACCTGTTTTGATCTACCCAAGGCCGATTCTGGCTAACTGGCTAGTTTTGTAGCTCCAAATGTTGCCAATTCATCTGCTTGTACGTTACCATTTATTCCCGAATATCCTGGAACCCATAATATTTCAACCTTGTTATTCGTAGAGGATAATTCAAACAGTCCCGTCTAATATTCTCGCCTAACTTACATATATATATATATATATATATATATATATATATATATATATATATATATATATATATATAATATATATATATATATATATATATATATATATATATATATATATAATATATATATATATATATATATATATATATATATATATATATATATATATATATATATATATATATATATATATATATATATATATATATATATATATATATATATATATAAACATTAATGGAAGAAGAATTAACAACATTGGATTCGCCGATGACACTATAATATTTGCAGACAATTCACAGAACCTAGAAATGTTGATGGACAGAGTAACACATGTCAGTCGAGAATCGGAATAGATGTAAATACAAAGAAGACTAAATACATAATCATAAGCAAAAAACTCTGCATAACAAGGACAACGCTATATTAGCAACCAAAAAATTGATAGAGTCAATGCCTTTTTCTACATGGGTACCACAGTAAATGAAGAATGGGGCCGCCCACTGTAGATTCGATGCAGAATAGAAAAATCGAGAGCAGCTTATACAAAAATATTCAGAAGTCATGATCTCAGTTTAAAAATCAAAATAAGAGTTCTTAAATGCTACGTCTTACCGGTGCTTCTGTACGGGGCGGAGTCTTGGACTGTAACTACGGCATCATGTAAAAGGTTGGAAGCATTCGAGATATTGCTCTACAGGCGCATGCTTAGAATATCTTAGACAGAGCATATTACCAACAAGGGAGTACTAGAACTCTTAAACAAAGATCTGGAAACTCTTAATACACTTAAAAGAAGAAAACTCGAATATCTGGGCAACATCATGAGAAAGATTAAAGATATGGTCTACTCCAATTGATACTGCTGGGCAAGGTGGATGGAAGAGAAGGACCAGGCAAGAGACGTGTTTCGTGGCTGAAGAACCTGCGAACATGGTTTTCAACATTAACAGGACTATTCCGGGCAGCTGTAAACAAAGTCCTAATAGCCAGGATAATCGCGAATATACGGTAACAGGGCGGCATAAGAAGATATATATATATATATATATATATATATATATATATATATATATATATATATATATATATAAGGGTATGAGCCCTAGAATTATTTCCGTAGCTCTGGTGAGGGTTCTCTTTTGTAGCTCTGATGGTACATAGGCACACCAACCTCTGCAGCCGATGTAGTTCTGTAATTGTCATTACCTTCTCTGTTTTTGTCCACCATATTGCAGATCTATATGTAACTATTAGTCTAATAACCGTGACGTATAACAAAAGCACAATCTTTGGGTTAAAGCCCCAGGTTTTCAGAAACAAGCTCCTACATCTTACGAGACACATTTTTGATTTATTTAGGGTGATGAAGTGGTTTAGTGAGTACTTTAAAAATGCTCTTATTTAAAAAATACGTATACATTAAATATATGCCGACAATATAAAAACTTGAAATTTTATAGTAAACTAAAACCATTATTTTATATATTTGCTCTTTTAATAATTCTTAAAAACCTAAGGTAGTTCACTAATTTGTTAACTGTTTTTAAAAGCCTTTTTTACCTAAATATTTTACTCAACATCCCTAATGACAACGTAAACTGTATTACCGCTACAAATAAAAACCTTTTGAAGTCAACACGTTCTGCTTCTTTAGTTTTTCAGAGGAAAAGAATAAAAACAAATGGAACCGCAATCAGTGTTCAAATGGGAGACTTTATTTGGCTTGGGAGTAACAACATCGAATTTCACTTCGTAGTTACGAAGAACTCCTTTCAAATTTTATACCAACTTTCTTTTCCATCACGTCGGTGTTAATATTTAATGCCTCAGGAAATAAAATTTCTTACAACAAGCTATTGGTCCGTTAAGTAAATCGGGAAATAAATATTTTAGATACAGTGGCGTGTATTTGTTCTGATATCAATAAGTAAATGTATGACCAAGAGACAAGATTAATGTCAATTTATAATCTATTTCAATTCTTAAGGTTAACAATAATTTAAGCAGTAATACCTTTTACTAACTTTTATAAAGCATTTTTTATGCGTAGATTTATGACCGATTTACTACTATTTTGTCGGAAAGCGTAGACCCGAGTAATTTAATATACCGTTGCGGGTATTTTTGAAGTTTGGACATCACTATTTTTTGTCTACCTATTGATTCGATCTCGGTTTAAGAACATGAAACAGTTGATGTTGACGATTGCAAATCAAGAAAAGTTGACATTAAAATATGATTCAAAATACTCTCTTTAATTAAAAATTAATAATAATGATTAATAAGTTTAAAGGGGTACTGTCAAACGTTCGAGAATTTTCTTAGAAAATTCTTTGTTGTTACCATAAATATATTTTAGTAGAAGAAAGTTACATAACTCGTACCAAGACAAATTCACAATTATAATATTGAATAAAATATTACTGTTAGACCAAAAGGGCGACCCGAAATTTTGACTTGTCGACTAACTGTCCGCCTAGTTGTTCATTCTATCGGGTGACTCGAATAAAAGCCTGTAACCTTAATTTTGCGGCCTCCGTACCCTGGAATGCCCAAAATGCTACATCCAAAAATGGACTGTCGTTTGACCACTTAAATCAGGTACCATAACATCTGTTGACCCAAAAAAAATCGAGCGCCGCAAAGGGCAAACGCCGCCGAGAGCGGATCCAGCTTTAGGACCCAAAAAACGTCGATCCAAAAATGGTCATTTAACTATCGATAATATATATAAAATGCCACGTCTCTCTGTCTGTCTTGCGTTAGTGCGTTTATCACTCGAGAACCACTTATCCGATTTACGTGCCCTTTTTTTTTAAACATACATATGTTCTCTGGCTAGGTTATAGGATATATTTTAATACGTGCAGTGACGATAATAGTGAATCAAGTCGGAAAAAAGTTTGCCGCTAACGCGTTCTCTTGTAATACACTGTAATATCATGTAGCGAAGAATATAATATATATAAAATGCAACGTCTCTCTGTCTGTCTGTTTGTTAGTGAGCTTATTTATACGTTTTTTGTGTTCAATTCATACATTTGTTCTCTGGCAGGATTATCTATATTGTTCTCTAATATATATAAAATGCAACGTGTCTCTGTCTGTCTGTCTATCCGTTAGTGCGCTTATCACTCGATAACCACTTATCCGATATACGTGTTTATTTTTAGATTTATACATTTTTCAGGGCCAGGTTATAGGATATATTTTATTACGTTAGCCAATATAAGAAATAAGCAGTGATGATAATAGTGAATCAAGTCGGGAAAAGTTTGACGCTAGCGTACTCTCTTGCAATACGCTGCCTAAACCGTTAAATATGTAACAATATCATGTAACAAAGAATACAATATATATAAAATGCTCCCTCTGTCTATCCGTCTGTCCGTTAGTGCGCTTATCACTCAAGAACCACTTATCCGATTTAGGTGTGTTTTTTTTTAATTCATACATATGTTCTCTGGCCAGGTTGTATAATAATAATAATAATAATCTGTATAATATATATAAAACGCAACGTCTCTCTATCTGTCTGTCTATTCGTTAGTGTACTTATCACTCGAGAAGCACTTTTCCAATTTACGTCTTTTTAAAATCCTTAACTTAATATTTATCAAAAAAATATATATATAGAACGCAACTTCTCTCTATTTGTCTGTCTGTTCGTTAGTGCACTTAGCACTCCGATTTACGTATTTATTTACAAAATACATATGTTCTCTGGGCAGATTATAGGATATATTTTATTATTATTAGGTAACATAAGAAATAAGCAGTGACGATAATAGTGAATCAAGTCCACGCGAGCGGAGTCGCGGGCACAGCTATATTAAATCAATAAATTTAGCTTGTTCTTGATAAACTAAGAGGGAACCAGTAAAAGTTTTTGAACTCAAAAAATGACCCTTTTTGGCTGGAAAAAAAGCGGTTCCAAGTCTGCCTTTTGCAGTTTCCCTCTTATTTTATCAAGAACAAATTAAATTTATTGATTTTATACGGCCTACATCATACGGTAGAAAGGATATACGATTATATATATATATATATATATATATATATATATATATATATATATATATATATATATATATATATATATATATATATATATATATATATATACGCCTGGGGTTAGTTATTGGGTGGATTGAGTAACCCAATGGCTGCCACTGCCGGTCCCAAGCCCGGATAAAGGAGGAGGGTTCTCAGGACGGGTTAGCTCCCCACCTGAGGTAAAAAAAAGAACAATGGCTCACAGAACCGAAACCTTGCCTCGGAACAGGACTGATTTCAATATGACAACACACGCTAGAACAAGGACTAAGAGTTGGAAGAAAAGCGACCTGATGCGATTTGCAACCTGGAACATAAAATCGCTCAATAACAAAGATCAGGAAACAATGAAGGAACTGAGAGATAATGGCATAGATATATGTGCATTGCAGGAAACAAAAATTAAAGGTAAAGACCAAAAACAACTTGATGCCTATATCGTATTCTACAGCGGTGTAGAGAAACACGAAAGAGCAAAAGAAGGCGTAGCCCTGGCTATTCACGTAAAATACCAAAAAAAACATAGAAGAATGCAACTACATATCTCCTCGAATTATAGTCGTTCGAATTAAGGCAGACGACCAAAAAATAAACGTACTGTCGATATATGCTCCCGAAGAAAACAAACCGAAACAGGAACGAGAAAACTTCTACAACCATCTCCAAGACACAATTGAGCTATTACCAAACGATCAACAAACGATAATACTTGGAGACTTCAATGCACGCATATGCAATGAAATAGTTCCTGGTGTTAAGCAGAGATTCAATGAGAATGTCCTGAATGAAAACGGAGAATTAATGATTAACCTGTGCTCTTTTAACTAAAAATTAATAATACCTAAAATATAAAATATATATTTATTTTATATTTTAGGTATTATTAATTATTTTTAATTATATATTATAAAAACTAAAAATTAATAATACCTTTTTCGATCACAAGCAAAAGTACAAATACACATTTGCCAATTCTCGAGGTCATCAATCAACAATCGATTATGTCGTCACCAACAGATGCATTCATCCACTGCAAATACTAGATATTAGAACCCTAAATGCAGCCAATGTAGGTAGTGACCACAGCCTACTACTTGGGAAGATTAAACTAAAAATGAAACCAATAAAGAACAGGATACCAACAATCAAATCTCAAAAATTTAAAATCGAGCTTCTGTGGAACCCATCGATAAAGGAGCTGTACCAAAAAAGACTCAGAGGAAAAATCGAGATAAACCCGATAATCGAGGGGGAAGATGTTAACCTTAGTTGGGGAAAACTTAAGCAAAATATCAAGGAGGCTGCCCATGAATCGCTCGGTATCCGAACAACAAATACTGGTGAAAAGAATCCAAATAAGACCCCATGGTTCTGTGAAGAAGTCAAAGAAAAATGTAAAGAAAAGAAATTCGCATACCTCCAGTTTAGATCTCTAAGAACTCCGGAATCCTATCAACAGTACACGAGGATACGCAACGAAACAACAGCACTAGTAAGGCAAATCAAAAACAGATACTGAAAAGAGTTTTCAAAGAACATGGAAGATGATTTCTATGGTCTTCAGAAACAGATATGGCGAATGATTAGAACGCAAGGAAAAGAGGTAAATGAACTTATCGAAACAAATCAGATAAACAAAGAAACTTGGGTTGACTATCTCACAAAATTATACAAAAATGAAAACAATGATATCGTATTGAATACACCAGAAATAATATCGAACGAGATAACACAAATAGACACATCAGATATAGAGGCAGCCCTTAAAAAGCTAAAGAATCGGAAGAGCCCAGGCTTGGATGATATTGCAAACGAGCTTCTTAAGCATGGTGGGCAGAACCTCGAACATCAGCTGACTTTCCTGATCCATGGAATACTCGCTCAACAAAGAGTACCAAATGAACGGAGAACCAGCACCACAATACTCATGTTTAAAAAAGGGGATAGGAAAACACCGGCGAATTACAGGGGCATAAACCTTCTCAGCACTACCCTGAAACTTACAACTAAAATAATAACAAACAAAATCAATAATTTAATCAATTTATCAGATGAACAGCAAGGATTTAGATCCGGAAGATCCTGTACGGATGCTGTGTTTTTCTTAAGACAAATAGTTGAAAAATCCATCGAATACAACAAACCAGCATTCTTGTGCTTCATAGATTTGGAAAAAGCATTTGATCGCGTCCAGCTGGGGGACATTCTGCACCTACTATATGATAGACAAATCCCTTATAACCTTATTAAAACTATTGAAAACATATACTCGAACAACAAGATACAAGCTAAAATAAACGGTGAGCTCACTGAACCAATACCGGTTGGCAAGGGTATAAGGCAGGGAGACTCTCTGAGTCCTCTCTTGTTTAATATTATCATGGACGAAATAATCAAGAGAGTCCAAAAACAGAAGGGCTACAGAATGGGAGACAAGCAGGTCCCAATATTGTGTTATGCCGACGACGCAGTACTGATGGCAGAGAACGAGGATGATTTGCAAAGACTTCTAAACATATTCAATCGAACAGCTAAATCCCTTAACATGATAATATCAGCCTCCAAAACAAAATGTATGACAACCTCCAAAACACCCCTTAGATGCAAATTAGTTTTAGATGGGAAAATTATCCAACAAGAAATGTTTTAAATACCTTGGAATAGAGATATCCGCATATGGTGACGTTGAGAGTGAGGTCAGAGAGCAAGCTACTAAAGCCACAAGAATAGCGGCCTGTCTAAACACCACAATATGGAAAAATAAATTTATTGGGATGGAAGTTAAGGCCAAGATATACAAGTCAGCCATTAGACCAATAATGACATATACTGCTGAAACGCCCCGAAACATCCAGAACAAGGCAACAAATGGAGACAAGCGAGATGAAAATACTCCGCAGGATTGCTGGATAGACACTTCTGGACAGAGAAAGAAGTGAAAACATAAGAAGATCATGCAAGGTGGAAAATGTGAATGACTGGGTACTCAATAGGAAAAAGGAATGGAACGAGCACATTAGTCGAATGGATGAGACAAGACCGGTTAGAGTGGCGCGGGACAAATCGCCACTGGGTCGTAGAAGCATAGGACGTCCTAGAAAACGTTGGAGTGATAATCTGACCCCAGACTAGGCAGAGGGGACGAAGAAAGAACAGGCAAAACTGCCTACTAAATGAGAAGAAGAAGATTATATATATATATATATATATATATATATATATATATATATATATATATATATATATATATATATAGGGTTAAATAACATTCCATTTTTGGATCGAAGTTTTTTGGGCCGGTCTCGACGGCGTCTGCCCTTTGGGGCGGTCGACTTTTTTAGTGTCAACAAATGTTATTTAATTCAAGTGGTTAAACGACAGTCCATTTTTGAATGTAGCATTTTGGGCCTTATCTGGACATACCAGGGCACGGGGGCCGCAAAATCAATGTTAATGGCTTTTATTTGACTCATCCGATAGAATGAACAACTAGGCAGCCGGTTAGTCGACAGGTCAAAATTTCAAGTCCTCTTGGTCTAGGTTATTTAAAAAATATATAAAACAGTTGTTGGCCTTGATAGGTTCCTACAGGTGTATTTTTCAGCTGAACAATTCTCAGGAAATCAAAAAGCACGTCTGTATTTAACCTGCTTGAAACAAATTTAGAGAAATATAAAAATGAAGAAGCAAAAAACGGGTAAACAAGTAAGGTGGTAAACACTTGACAGAAACTTGCCAAAATTGGAGACTTGAGGAATTTTTATTTTATCGTTCACCTCCACGCCTGAGTAGAGATTTTACCCTTTTTCCTATCCTGGAGATATCGGCGGGGATGTTATTGGAGTGGTAATTGAAAATACAGCGGTAGTTTAATTTTTCCAAATAATGTTACTTCAATAAATTTCTTAGCAAAAGGGTGTATTTTTACAGTTATTTACCCAACCATCCAAATAACAGCATATAAAATAGTTACTTGGTTGTCAAACTGTCGATATTCTAAGTAATTTGGCGAAATTTATTCCATTGCGTTTTTGCGACTTTTATTCTTCCGAGAAATGAGTAAAAGTAATTTGTAGGGGCAATCACGCAGTGATGAAGTATCTCACTGGAGTCAGAAGTGGATCAAAAGTTATTCACGATAGAATATCCAGGTGTACGACAATGTCCCTTCATTTTATTTTCAAGTTAAATTTTGGTCTAAATAGTTACGAATTGGCCCAGGCTCAAGTCTGACTCCAGATCAGAGGATCGGTTGAGGCAAGAACCGAGGAAACCATCATATTTGTTGAGCATACACTGCTGTCAGATCAACGAATTAAGATCATAGTATTTGTTAAATAAGTATCCGAAACTACAGTTTTCAAGATTGCGCATGAAAATTTAGGGAGGACAAAATTTTTGCACGATGAATTCCCAAACTCCATGTAGCAGACAGAAACTAGAAAGAAATTTCTTAAAAATATTTGGCGGCCTTAGAGAACAATGAGGCTAATTATTCGCGACGAGACTTAGGTGCTATATTTAAAGCCTCCGTCGAAGCAGAAGTTGATGCAGTGGCTTCATAAGGACCGTCTACCTCCAAAAAAGGCAAAATGTTATTCGTCTTTTGGAAAGTTGATGGCGACCGTTTTTTGAAACTTCGAAATTTTTATTGTCCATTACATATAGAGAAAAAGGATTCACAATTAATGGGAAATAGGAGATACTATCTAAAATCTAAAGCAGGTCATTAAAAAAAAACCTCCTTTATGCAGAAAACCGAGTTACAACATAGATCCTATAGCTTAACGTTAAGTTTAAATGGTGATTTAAAGGTTGCTCTAGCGTTTTCTTGAGGGACAAGTAAAAGAATTTGGATGGAGTGAAACAACTCCAGAAAAGCTAGACTAAGTGTATTAGTGTACATGGTAGTTATGTAGTAAAATATATTTTTTAAGCTCTACGGGTTTTCCTTCAAATTTAAGACTCTCATGCATGTCTCTCAAAAATTTGCAAACCTTTCTCTCTCTCTTACTCTGGTTTTTTTGTTGGAAATTCTAGAACAAAATAAAAAGAAAAGAAGTAGAATAAGTTTTCCTTCCAAGTCTTTAACACAAACTGTTGGAGTTAAAATGACAACAGACAAAACTACACATCACATTGGAAACTAAATAAAATTTCAACAAATCATGTACCAACTTTTGAACATTAAAAAGCCACAAAAATTGTGCTATGGATACTGATGTAACTCACGTTCTTATACAATAGTTCACATTAAGTTCAGTTAATGAGCGTACGACGATTAGCATTGAAGTTAAATAAGAACAAAGAAAGTGAGAAGCTCAGATATCTGTATGAATATATATTTACCAACCAGGTTGTTTTAAAACTTTAATGGACAAAAGAAAGAAATAACTTGAACATTTCACCAAATGGGAGGTGAATATCTACATACTAAATTTTCATACTTCATACGAAACTGATATGCACATTATAAGGAAAAATATGCTTTACAATCTATTATGGCATTTTAAAATGTCTTACCTTATGAAGTTACACAGGAAAACATAAAAAAAAAAAACAAAATTGTTTTAGATGACCGTAAAGTGAAATTGCGTGAGATTGCTGACACTCTAAAGATATCAAAAGAACGTGTTGGTCATGTTTTGCATAAACATTTGGGCATAAGAAAGCTCTATTCGAGATGGGTACCGCGTTTGCTCACAGTGGACCAAAAACAACAACGCGTTGATGATTCCGAGCGCTGTTTGGACCTGTTTAAGCACCATAAAAAAAAATTTTCATGCGATATGTGACAATGGGAAACACACCGGAATCAAATCGGTAATTAGCTGAGTGGACAGCAGCCAGTGAAAGCCACCCGAAGTGACCCAAGACACAACAGTCGGCTGGGAAGGTTTTTGGCCTCTGTATTTTGGGATGCGCATGGAATAATTTTCATGGACTATGCTGAGAAGGGAAAAAAAATGTTAAATACAATAGTTTTAGGGAATGTTAAGGTGCACAGTTTAAAATTATTTTTGAGTATACCGGGTACTTCAAAAAAGTGTGGCTGATATAACATATGTTTTTTTTAAATGGAACATCCTATTTTCTAATTTATTTTTAAATTCTGCGTAAAATTTTTATAAATTTTTATTAATAATATTATATACCTAAACCTAGTAGTTTTTCTAATAATTCAATTTTTTTTAAAAAATACTAGTTTTCTGTTTTGTAAAAAATTGCCAGTAGCGCCATTGTTTCTGAAGGTGGAATAATCATAATTGGTACGAGCGTTCTATAGAGATCAAAATAAAGATATAAGTAAAGGAATTTGAGTTAGAGGCTACAGGATGTTCAAAATAAATTTATGAATTTCGACTATTTTAAATTGAAAAATTTCAAATTTTTAAATGGCATACCCTGTATATTGTTATTTTTTCTGATAGATTTTACAAAACCCTTCAACTTTTATTAAGTATGTCATATACCTATTTCTACTGGTTTTCGATTTATTTTGAATTTTCCAATTTTTACCTTTATTTTTAATACACTTACGCTACTCGTATAACATCATAGTTGCCAAGACAAAACAAAAATATAGGCATTGTCAAATTTTGACATGTCTATTAAGCAACTAAAAATAGTTTAATTTGTTGTAGTAAGTGACGTATAAGGGTAATAGTTATGGATTTTCCTAAAAATGAATTAATTGATATGGTTTATATACAGAGCCAGGCGGGAAAAAATTGTCTTTTGGCAGTAAGACTTTACGGAGCGAAGTACCCTAATAGACTTATACCATCTAGAAAATCTTTTGAGTGCCTAATGGAACGGTTTGATGGTAGTGGTAGCGTTGAGTATACGAAACGGAAAGTTGTAAACCAGAATGCTACCAATGAGGAAAAAGAAATGGATATCTTACTTCATGTTGAAGATAATCCTCAGATCAGAAGCCGTCAACTACCTGCCTTATCTGACAGATCCCAATCTACGGCTAATCGCACCACGAGAAAATACAAGTATCATCCCTTTCATATGGAACTACACCAAGAACTTCAAGACCGTGATTTTGAACGATGAGTAAACTTTTGTACCACCATGCATGGAGCAATAGAGGCCGATCCAAATTTTTTTTCCAAAATAATGTTTTCTGATGAAGCTACTTTTCGCAGTAATGGAGCAGTTAACAGCCATAACATGCATTATTATTCAACAGTTAATCCATTTTGGGTCCGGGAAGTTCAAAACCAACACCATCGGTCGCTTAATGTATGGTGTGGAATACTAAATTTTCGAATTATTGGTTCATATTTTTTTCGCGAACCGCTTAACGGGCCTAGATATCTAAATTTTTTGCAAAACGAATTACCCTAGCTTCTTGAAGAAGTTGATAACTTTGAAAGGGCACAAATGTGGATTCAAAAACTGCTCATTACCACCGGAAAGTTCGAGAATTTTTAAACGATCGTTACCCACAAAAATGGATCGGTAGGGATCGATACATTCAGTGGCCCCCTCGATAATGTGACTTAACACCTTTAGATTTCTTTTTGGGGGGGTACATTAAAGACCGTGTTTATGTGAATTCCCCTACAACACTAGTAGACATGGAAAATAGGATACGGAATGCGCGTAGGACAACAACGCCCTTTATGCTAAGGAAAGTGAAGGAAAATATAGTAAAACGACTAAACATGTGAATTCAAGTAGACGGGCATATTTTTGAACATTTATTACGTCATAATAATTAATCATTAGATAAGTTAAACTATATTAAAGTTATTATTAACTATTTGTTTATTTTTTCACAATATAAGTGTATTAAAAACAAGAGTAAAAATTGAAAACTTCAAAATAAATCGAAAACTATTAAAAATAGGTAATGACACACCTAATAAAAGTTGAAGGGTTTTGTTAAATCTATCAGAGAAAATAATAATATACAGGGTGGCCATTTAAAAAATTTGCATGCATTGTGCATGTATAAATTTATTTTGAACCCCCTGTAGCATTCAACTCAAAGTTCTTTACACATATCTTTTTTTTCATCTCTATAGAAGGTTCGTACCAATTATGATTATTCCACCTTCAGAAACAATGGCGCTATTGGCAATTTTTTACAACACTGAAAACTAGTGTTTTGTTTTAAAAATTTAAATATTAGAAAAACTACTAGGTTTAGGTATATAACATTATTAACAAAAAACTTATAAAATTGTATACAGAATTTAAAATTAAATTAGAAAGTAGGATGTTCCATTTAAAAAAAAAAACATATGTTATATCGGCCACACTTTTTTGAAGTACCCTGTATACTCAAAAATAATTTTAAAGTGTGCACCTTAGCATTCCCTAAAACTATTGTATTTAACATCTTTTCGTAATTCCTGAAACAAATGAGATTTTTACTCTATCGTTGACTCACCCTGTACATAGTTAATTTTGGAATTCCTGATTTATCTTTAATCTCATAGACAATTTAAAGTTTTCTGTTAAGACTGAATCAGTTTAGTTCTAGGGCAGCTTAATTTCAAGCATTTAACAATCAATTTGAGATCTCCTAATCCACTTCTACATTTGAATATGGAATAAGCATTATTCATTCATATGCTTCTTGAATCATTTGTTTCGGGAACTAAAGTCAGTCGCAGATCTTTTATTTGGACTAATTTTTTAAACACAGACATTTTTATCACTATAACTAGTGAATACAGACCATATACTAATCACGGTTGCTGCTTTCTATAACAAAAAGATTCAACAGATAACGCTAATATTTTCATCTATTTCACTCCTAACAAAATTTACAGGCAGAACGTACTTATAAAACTCTCTATTGTTGGGATACAGTGTTTGTCGGAAAAATTTTACGATCAATATCGACGTCAATCAAGAAATATAGAAGATATATCAAAAGAGACAGTTCGTACAATCAGCTTGTGGAATATCACCACTCTGCAGGATACACAAGAATAAAGATCACTGTAAATTTTTTGTATAATCGTAATCAGTGACCGGAAAATCACATCAAAATTACATGGCGTAGTCTCGAGAATCATGATATCTCATGTGGCCAAAGCCGAAGAACCTTCCTGTTTCCGACTGAATCCTTCACATTGTTCTATGTAAAATATCACCTTTAACAGTAAATAGAATTAATTACGAGGTGACAAGCGGATGTCTCAACATTAGTTTCTATACAATCCAATCGCTGTTGTTATAATGGTATATTATTGTGATACATACGTAATCCAGCCTCTACCGTATTGTTCGTAAATTATCTCTGAAACTTAATTAACAACTCAAGATGAATCAGTCCTGCATAGGATTGAGGTGCGACTAACTTGGTAATAATTATCGAACTGCGAAGATTTAAGCTTTGTATGGAGTAGCATGTTATGCATAACCTTACAACTCAAAGTGATTGAGAATTACGATGTTATGAATCCTTACATCTGACACATTAAGGTTAGAATTGTTATTGACTAGTTGACACTAATCGGTATATAGTTTTTTGGTAATACAAAAGTATTTATGTGGGTCACAAAAAGTACCTTCTAAATACTATAAGTTTTATTATAACTATTATATCAGTTTTTTACAGTAGATAAGATAACTAAGAATGTGGAGCTATACTCTGACATTTCATGTCAGTGGAGACTAAAATTAAAGCAATTAAAAACTCTATGACGTAATTATAAATCCCCTTAGAACAAAACAAGCAACCTGCTATTTCCAGGACTTTGTTAAAATCTGGTTTGCAGTGACATTATCGTGATTGACCAGTTTATATAAAAAACTTAAGAAAAGAAATTCAAAAGTGTACCTGCCGATATAACTGACATATTTCCGAAATCATTTTTTTTACCAAAATAATTATAAATACAAAAACTTAAAACAAAGGATTTGGATGCTACAAGAATAAAATTCCTCTAAAGAAATATGAAATAGAGCTAGGGGAGAATTCACAAGTAGTTTCGGTTAGTCCTTCATGAGCTCATTTACAAGAAATAAACATCTTAAACTTTGCTTGGAAAATTGTCGCTTATACAGTGTAGTCTTCAGATTTGAATTATCACCTATCCTGAAGAACATTATTTGAAAAATTGAACTTGTATTAGTTTCTTTCATCTATAATATTATATATAGCGCGGCACGTTGGAGTGCTATTTTATATAGCGTCTCGTTGCAGCGTCATTTTGTAACATCTCTTTTGCGGCGCTATTTTGCCATTTATGTATATCTTAATTTTGGAGAATGGATTGAGTGGATATTAATACTGGTTATAGCAAAAATTTAGATATAAGCTAGCTCGTTTTTTTTTTTTACTGGTAGAGCACATGGAGATCTAGGTAATTTTTGTACGCCTTTTGAAAATAGCCTCTATAGTTGTTTAAAATTTGGTTGTACTGTTTTTGGGCACCATTCATTTTAAAATAAAAAGAACTTCAGCTCAAAAAATGAAAAAATACTAAAGAGTTATGTAGTAGTTGAAAGAAATTTTAATATGGTACAAACGTTGTGTCCTGAAAG
The DNA here is from genome assembly GCA_019049505.1 of Pachyrhynchus sulphureomaculatus. NCBI lineage: Eukaryota > Metazoa > Arthropoda > Insecta > Coleoptera > Curculionidae > Pachyrhynchus > Pachyrhynchus sulphureomaculatus. The sequence goes on from CM032449.1 coordinate 66,610,083, forward strand.
ATAAAGCAGGTAGTTCAGTAAAAGGCTGCATTAACACAGAGAAAAGTATATTAACAAAATAAAAATCCTTGCAGATATTACACTTTTAACATTACATTAACTAAATAAAAACGCCTTAGGCTATGAGAGTGTACACATTTAAACTAGAGTTCTATGAATTACTGATCCTAAGTGTAAAAAAACAAAAGACTTTAAAAAAACACGATCTAAAAGTTTGTAAAATTAATTTCGCGTATCTCACGTGTGGACTTAGTCGTTGGAAACACATGTTGTCGTTAGGAAGTGAGATATTTAAACTGGTGTGCTTATGACTTACTGATTGGCTCGTGAGTTTTCCATAAGCTGCTTGGCTTCTCCTGGTGAGATTCTCATCAAAAAATATTGTCTCAGGCACTACTATCCTAGCCTCATTTGTGTAGCTAATCACTTTTTGACCCGAAATACTTGAGGATGAGCAGGATATTTTAAAAACTGAAGAAGGCCTTAAACTTGACAGCTAGAAAAGACACCCACTTGGTGATAAAAAACCGTTGCATCACGGAGAAAGATAAAAAGCCACTACGTCGTGCTGGAGAAAAAGCCACTACGGCATACTGGCGGAAAATGTCGACTACAGCATTCTGGCGAAAAAAGCCTTTAAAAATTCCATTTGGCCGTTTATATATCTTTTGCCCCTTCTTCAAACTGAAGTCTTTAAAATGGCTCACTTCCGGGACGCAAAATCAACGCAAACTAAATAAGTTAGGTCAGCAACACGCTATACACGGTTGAGTTACACTGTTCAAAAATTTAAATAACTGTTTTAAGTTACATTGCTCAAAAATTGAAATCACTGCCTAATCAAATATAAAATGTAATAAAAAATAAATTATAGAAAGAAAAACAGTGTCGTAATATGATCTTTAAATCTAAGAAAAAATATATATAAAATGCAACGTCTGTCCATTAGTGCGGTTATCACTCGAGAACCAGTTATCCAATTTACGTGTTCATACACATGTTCTTTGGATATAGACAGATAGATAGATTATGGGATATATTTTATTACGTTAGGTAACTTAAGGAATAAGCAGTGACGATAATAGTGAATCAAGTCGGAAATGAATATATGGAACAATATCATGTAGCAAAGAATATAATATATATAAAATGCAACGTTTCTCTGTGTGACTGTCTGTCCGTTAGTGCGTGTTTTTTTTTTAATTCATACATATGTTCTCTGGCCAGGTTATATAACAATGATAATAAAAATAATAATACCCCCAGAGGCTAAGAGAATCCCAGGATTCTCCTAGTACGGACATTGACGATCCCAGGGTACCTGAGTTATGTTGTGCTGTCATGTAGTCCAGATTATTTGTAACAAAAACGCAATCTTAAGGTATTTACCGTGCCGAGAAGATGAATGGCTCAGATCCTCAGATACTGGGCACCCTCCGGGAGTAAGTAGCCTTGCTGAGGCATCCAGGCTCTACCGCAGTCGATCCCTCTTTCCTAGGATACTTGTGGGAATACTATGTCAAACAATAACAATTATAATAATGACAATAGCAGGGTGTTGCGAAGGCGAACCCCCGTCGTACAAACAGCTACAGCACCACCAGATTAACAATAACCAGAGATGAACCAAACAATCGCCTTAGCCGAAACCATCCCCGATAGTTTTACCAGTTCCGTGATGGAAATTATCTTTTCCGGGCAGTTAACTTACACTTATATGGTCACTAAAACCATCATGAGAAGCTCCGAGAGGTTGCTCTAAGATATATACAACATAACTGGTCGGAACTTCACACATTTTCATTAATTGATGACGACGATATGAAAGCCTTCAATAACTACTATAAATATATGAGGAAAAATGGCACCTATGGAACGAGCCAGCGATACTTGCCCTCTCGGAAACCCAAAATAGCAACTTTCATATCTTCTCCAAACAACGAAGAACAAGAGATACAAAAATAATCAGCACAGGAAAACACACCGAAACTATTTACCTTCTACTAACAGGCAACCCAATGTCGGGACACTTTGAGCTTCTGACATCACAAAAGACTGAAAACATCCGAAACAACAGTAACCTATTAAAAGAAGCATCGGGCGAGCGACGTAACGGTCGAGGACGTCGCAGGAAATGGCAGCTCAACCAAAACGTTGAAGACCGGACAACCGAAAATGGACTTGCCAAAAGTGTTGTGCCGGCCAGTAAGCCGACACCCACCAAGGCGGGAAAATCAAAGCAAAGCATGAGTTGCACCACAGGATTTAACGAACACGTCACGCGTTGTTATAATAAAATCACAAAATCTGACAAAGAAATCACTGAGAAGAGAATCACTCACCGCCTGGATCCACCACCACCAATCCCAAGCGCAACCGAGGCAGATACGGGACAAACACAATCACCAAAGCCAGGCCAAGCCGCGTACGTTTTTCAAGGACAACATGCAACTACCAAGGCTGACAAACCAAGACAGAGGTTAAAGTGAACAGATGAAATGATCAGAACGCTGTTACTACATCGCCACCAAACTCAAAACAATAACATCGAGCTACAGATTGGAACTGCACAGACTTTTCTTAACCGAATATCCACATCTGCAATTACTTGTTACAGAATAGAGAGTAATAGACCGAAAAAGAGTTATTACCATGAACTATCGCCTCACACCTTTCGAATTGCAAACCATCAAAGATACAGTAGCTGCTGAACTGAACACAGACCAACCAAACAATAGAAATAGTAGAGCAGATACTGAACCAATCTAACACACACAACCACCTAGTCGAACACAACAAGATCCACCACCCAGCAGGAGAATAACTCAAAATAATATTAAAATGCAAATAGCCAGTACCGCACAACACCATATCACAGACAACAAAATCAATCACTCATCACTCTCAACAACATCTACATAAAATCACCCTGAATCACCTCTCATACAAACACTCAAAGCAAAAATGGAGTCACATCTAGCTCGTTGGTCTGGCACCGACCCTACAACAAGAGATTCCATCCCTCGTTTAATCCTCAAACGAAGCACGCAACCAATCCTCAACACAACAAAGAAGCACATAATACCCCAATACATAACCGACTTAAGCACAATTGAAGACATTCATACAATAATCAACAACATCAGGAGAGATATAGGACACCTTACCCAGTTTATAAACGGGAACGCGTCTAAACGTGTGACACAGGGTGTAGACAAGATCAAATCTAAGTCTCCCAACAGAACACTGCCAGAAATCCTCGATACTTTGAAACAAAAACTACCCGCATATACTGCAAGACTACGTAGATATAAAGAATCAAACGAGAGGAAAAACACCAACGACCTCTTCCGAAGAAGCGAAAAACAGTTCTACCGAACAACTATGTACAACGAACAGACAGCAGTGGCTGAACCACCAAACAAACAAGAACTCACAAATTATTGGAAAAGTATCTGATCAGAACCTGGATCAAAGCCGAAGAAGACAAACATAAACATGTGACAGAACAAGAATTACAAAAACAATCAAACACACACACACACACACACACAACTGGAAATATCCTAGAATAGACAATATACAAAATTTCTGGTACAAACAGTTTACCACCACACACGAAGCACTCACACACCAAATCAACAAAGCCATCTACAACGACACACGTACCCCACTTTCCTTACACAAGGAATAACATACGTCAAACCTAAAAGCTCAGACACCACAAACCCGTCAAACTACCGACTTATCACCTGTCTTCCAACCCCATACGAGATCATCACAGCCACAATTTCCAAGAACATAGAACAACACCAACAGACAGCAATATTCTCACAGAAGAGCAGAAGGGGTGCAGGAAAAATAGCCGAGGATGCAAACCAGAAAAGAATACAGCAACCTGCACACCGTTTACATAAACTATAAAAAAACCTTCTACTCCATACCCCATAGAAGTCTACAATATCAACCAAAACCTCAGTCAATTTCTCGCACAAATTATGAAAACATGGAAAACCAAAATCCACCTAAAAACACAAACCGAACGCATCCAAACAGCAGAGCTATACATCAGATGGGGTATATTTCAAGGAGACTAGCTCAGCGCTCTATTGTTTTGCCTCTGTCTCAATCCACTCTCAAATACACTAAAGAGAACAAACCATGGCTTCTGCATCAGCCACCAAAAAGTAAACCAACAGAAAATAAACTAACTCCTTTATATGGATGACAAAAAACTTTACGCTGCCACAGAAACACAGCTGAAAAAAGCCTTAAAATTACAGAAACATTCACTTTAGATATCAGTATGGAATTTACTATAAGTAAATGTAAAGAACTCTACATCAACAAACATCAGTGGAAAGGCCACCGTGAGACAGAAACCATCAACAGTGAAACAGTCGATAACATGCTCGACAAAGAAACATACAAATATCTAGGCGTCCATCAAAACACCAAACTCAACCACACTCACATCTAAACATAGCTCAGAACCGAATTCAAAAACATACTCACGAAACTCATACAAACAAAACTCAACTCCAAAAATCTCACTAAAGCCATCAACACGTTAGCTATACCTATACTCACATATTCATTTGGTATCATCAAATGGTCACACACAGACATAGAAAACATTCACATCTATACGTCCTGAATTCACCAAATAGAGGAAATTACTCCCCAACGCATGCAAGGAAAGACTTACCATCGAGAAGAAGGCAGGAGGAAGAGGAATCATAGATATAAATAACTACACACAAAACAAATACGAGCACTTAGGAAACTCTTTCACACCAAGCAAACCAGCCTCCACACAGCAACAGTGAAAGCAGACAAAACCTACACACCTCTCGACTTATCCCGGGTAGACTACCCAGCAGACACACACAGTCACACCCAATTATACCAGGAAAAGATGAAAACCTGGTCAGATAAAACACTCCACGAAAACACAGATGCCACATTGAACAAGACCACGTAAATAAAACACAATCATACACCTGAAACAGAATGTTTCTTACTTGCCATCTAGGGTAAAGTTGTATTAACCAGAACCTACCAAAAGCATATCATCAAAGACCCAATTGGTAGAGAAGACAGATGCAGGAAATGCCACCTGCATAAAGAAACGATTGAACACATAACAAGCGGATGTAAAATATTAGCCGGAACGGAATACACAATCAGACATGACTCAGCGGCATAAGTAGCACTAGCCACAAGATACAAACTCATAGACAACACAGATCCCTACTGTAGATACACACCAACATCCATATTTGAAAATAAAGATTACAAGCTCTACTGGGACGCTAGTATCCATACAAATAAAACAGTCCCCGCCAATAGACTCCAGATTACTTTTCAATACAAAAAACGAAAAGTCACCTATCTGATTGACATAACTATCCCTAACGACAAAAACATCCAAACGAAATACACAGAAAAAATTTCCAAATATACAGACCTTGCAATAGAAATAAAAAGGCTATGGAAACAAAAAAAAGTCATTATTGTCCCCCTCGTCATATCAGCCACAGGCCTTAGACCAGCAACATTCACACCATACTTAGTACAATTAGAACTCAACATAAACATACACAAAAACATTCAGAAGTCAGTGATTTTGAAAACATGTAACATTGTTAGGTCATTCCTTAATACACAATGGTAATAGCGTTTGTGCTGACTTGGCTTAGGCCCGTCAGCCAAACATGGAAGGAACCACATTGATCAAATGTCAGAAAGAAGAACAATAATAATAATAGTCTATATAATATATATATAAAACGTAACATATCCCTGTCTGTCTGTCCGTTAGTGCGCTTATCACTCGAGAACCACTTATCTGGTTTACGTGGTTAGACAGATAAATTTTATTATGTTAGGTAACATAAGGAATAAGCAGTGACGATAATAGTAAATTAAGTCCTCACGAACATAGCCGTGGGCACGGCTAGTAGTAAAAAAATTTTAAAATTGTTTCATAAATGGCGGGAATTAATGTGTACACCTAGTAGTTAAAATTGCTTATGTGATTCACTGAAAACGTCCAATAATTTTTTCTTGTTCATCTTCTTATGAAAAATTGTTGGAAATAATTCTTCACTCGGCTGGAAATAATTTTAAATTTTAAACTATCTACCTACCACTCAAAATAGAAAGAAAACGATCAGAAGAGAACAAGTATCGGCCATTATTTAACTGACGACGCCTATTGTATATCTATTGCAATAGATTGACAGAGAATATAGAAAACAAAATAAACTTCTACAGTGTAGAATTAGCAAAGATTTAATTTTTTAGCAGCTCGCATTAACAATTAATCAACAAAAATGCAGCGCTGTTGTAAATACTAAAAAATTAATCCAAAAAACCGGCAAACACCGCAAATAAATGAAAGAGGAATTTTGCACAGCTTTTATTCCATTGTATGTATTAACAATCAGCTTGAAATAAGCATTCGCATTTCGGGTTTATTCCGCACGAATCGCAGATTGGATTGTTTGAAATCCCATCAGGCCTTTTCAAATGATAGACCTCCTATTTAGGTGTATTAAAATTTTAAGTTTATTTCTATCTTATGAATTTATTTGAAAGAATTTTATAGTAAAACGGCTGGACACAATTAGAGGATATACATTTTTATGTACAATTTAAACTACACTTGTCACAAAACTTTTGTCAAAGTTTGGTTTTAAATGAAAGCGTTCTTTGAGAGATTTTTCCAGTCTTCTTGACCTGTTTCTAACCAATAATCCAGAGATTTATATCACCACCATAAATCAGCTGTTAGAGTCTGCTTTCATCATCGAGTATTCTACTGATTAGTGACAGATAGGCATCTGAACTGCGTAAGATTTAACCCTACGAATATGCTAAACGGGAAGAACTCAGGATATATTTTCGACCCTTCCCTAGGTTAGACGTGTATTTCAGATCCGACGACACATCCCACTGCGCTAAGGAGGTTTCCGAGATCATTACGCCCTTATTCAAGGAAATGTCCTCCAACGGCAAACCTTGATGCAATCGAAAATGCGAAGAACTTGTTGTGTCTAAACATTTTTCTTATCGACATTGGTGAAAAAATTCTAACATCATAAATGGTAAAATCTTCGTTGATACTTAGAACACTTGCAAAGAAATAATAGACCAAACCAAGAGACATGCAAAGAATTTCAAAAAAAAAACTTTTTGCCTGCTCAAACAATTCGAGGTCTTTTTGGTCGGTCGCTAAGGCCATTAATTAAAATTTCACTAAATCTACTATACCACTCCTTAGGCTGCCAAATTGCAACAATACCTGTTGGAAAAAAGCGAACTTGTTCCTTTTTTCCAACACTTTTTTTATGTACAGTCAAATATAAGCCATATTATCTTCAGACAATATGTAACAAAACGTATTTTAATGCAATTAGATTCCAAAAATGCTTCTGGTACTGATGGTATGAAATCAAATCTACCATGATACTTAAATAATGCGAGAGCCATGTGGCATGGGATTCTGTTGGCAATATGGACTTTCGGACTGGGAGGTATATAAGGTGGCTTCAATTCCCGACTACTCTCTACGACATCTAATTATGAATGGTTTTTATGAAAGTTAAAACGAGCGATTTATTAAAAACTAAACGTTTGGCTATGATATTTTTTGATTCCATAAAAATATATTATACCAATATTTTATATAAGTGAAAATTAAAAATAATATATACATATTATTTTTAATTTTCACTTATATAGTGTGCCAATTACCGATAAATTAGAAATAGTTACTTTATATTATTTTGTTGAACATTCTAATTTATATTAGATATTAAAATAAAATTTATTTTTTATTTTAGGTAAGCAGTGAAATAATGCTAACTTTCTTAAGTATGGTAAGTCAGTAAATAACTAATTTTACAAATAAATTAGTAGTGTTTTTACAAACTAGACATATTTAGCAAGACAACGCGTACCTCAGATGATGCTTAGAACTAGATACTTTACAGAACCAGTATTGGGATTTTTAAAACAATTAAGGAAAGTGACTGTCAAAATAGGAATATTTTGTTCCTCTTGTTACGCGGCATAAGTTTGTTACTATCTTGACAAAGATTAGGAAAAGTATCGCCAAAAAGCGTGATTGCAAGATCATCTTTTTCATCTTCTTCTTGTGCTGCCTGTCCGTTTCGGATGTTAGCGATCAATCTGGCAATCTGTACTTTATTTACAGCTGTTCAAAACAGACTTGTTGTGGATTTATTGAACCACATTTTTAACAGGCCCTCTCCTTTCCTCCACCTTCCCTTGCAGTATTTGTTGCAGCAAGCCGGACTTTTGATTGTTTGTCACGCCGTGTCCGAGATATTCCAACCTCGTTGTCTTTATTGTCACTATTATCTCCTTGTCTTTTCCCATTCTTTTTAGAACCTCCATTGGTAACGTGATCAGTCTAACGTATTTTCAAAATTTGCGACTCCTGACCTTTCTATTCGATTTTTGATCTCTACTGAGTAATCCCATGTATCGTTTACTCTTGTGTCCAGATAAGTATATGCTTGTGCGTTTTCTATCTGCTAGTTATTTACTACCAGTCTCCCGTTTTGATTGTTGTTCTTTGATATTATCATGTATTTAGTTTTCTTAATGTTAAGTTATGAGAAAATTTATAAGGTACTTAATTTTAAGTAATTACTTTAAAATTCATCTAATTTTTTTTTACTGTGTATTAAAAAAAGAAATATTTTCCAGCATATTTTTTATAACAAAAATGTACAAACAAATTCTTGAAAAGTAGTTTTCGTATTAATTTCTTACGACTACATAATATTTCATAGAAAATAGGAAATTAACCCATTTCGAACGTAATTATACTTGAAGAATAGTTTTTGAACGATATCGCTTCAGGCCAAATTTTATCTGTCTTAATAATAATATTGTAACTCTTTCTGATTTTTTTTATTGAAATAATAAGTCAATTTTATGCCTAAATGTTTATAGTAAAACAAATAAAGGATCAAATGATTAGAGAGTTTGACTTGTATGTATCCTGCTATATGTCCTTTTTAGCGTTTTTAAAGCCGAGAAATCCAAAAATTAGGTTATATTTTCATTGCCGTCAATTTTCAGCCAGGAATGGGCTTAAAGCGGCAGGGGTTGTTTCATACTGTATAGGTTAAGCAGCATTTTAAAATATTTGAACACATTTTAAGCAAATTATTTATTGCCTTATATTATAGACCCATAAGAGACATTCAATTACCTGCTTACTTGTCTGACTGAATTATGTGGATGGTTTTGAAAATATTACATAATTTCGGCTACTTCTGTTAAAACAGATTTTCGAGTAAAAATGCCTTTTTGCCCAGAAAATGCTCCCATATTGCTCCTCAAATTTCATTCTAATCGACAAAACATGGTGTGATCCGGCATGTACCTGTCGGGGTAACAGGGGTACAGTCTAACGGCTTCTCGAGAATTTTTTCTTGCTTCTCCATAAATAAGAATCATATCTACTTTTTCAGCGTGAGAAATTACTTCAACCAGAAGTTATCAACATACTGTTTACTTAGTTTAACTATATTGAGCTGTCAGATTAAAGTACAACAACCGCCTACTAGATAAATTGTTTGAAAACCACCAGACATGGCATACGATCCATGGCAACCGCTATGACCAAAAAATAATACTTTAGAGAGTTTTTGCTACTTTTTTGGAAAATAAATTAAGAAAAAATGTTGAAAAGAATTAAGGCTTTCCGTCTTACGAAAGGTATGTTGATGGAAAAAAAGTTGTTTGGCGTTGCGGCACGCAACGTCGTTTTCACACCAAATACGTTAATATGCTTCTTGACATGCACCCTTCTACATTAAAAAAAAAAAAAAATGTCCAACAGTTTTCCATAAATCGGGACTGGACGTCTAAAAGTGATCACCCTGTATATATATATATATATATATATATATATATATATATATATATATATATATATATATATATAAATGCATATATATATATATATATATATATATATATATATATATATATATATAAATGCATATATATATATATATATATATATATATATATATATATGCATATATATATATATATATATATATATATATATATATATATATATATATATATATACCTATGTATTTAATTATTTATAAATATGTTACAATAGGTTTTCACGGATGGTTGAATGTAATACATTAAAATTCCGGGTTTCAACCCGTTCGTCTAACGATGAGTTTGCACGACGTTTCGCCAAAATCCATTTGGCATTTTCAAGTTGCTGCTACTCGATACTGTGATCTTACTGCTGCTTCTGCTCGAAGCTAACTGTTAGCACACTTAAAAAGGCGCCAACCACAGGCAGAGACGAAAAGGTCGCCTACGTCCGTATCGGATATAGCACTTTAAGAAGAAGACATTTATGAACTTGAAAAGGTGTAAAGATTACCTTACAATTCCCTTATTCTCCACACAGAAGCAATTTCTGACAAGTTATTATCCATCCTACACCAGTATAAAAGCTAAAAGATTAGACTAGAACTATTACAATAAGAATATGTAGTCGTTTTATGACTAATTCTATTACAAAGTATGACTCATACTTTGCTACTACTACTAACAAAATTAAAATTGTTAATCGTTTACCAAAGAAATTGATTCAGTAGTAGATGGTATTTCCTAATTAAACAAATATCACTATTACTAGCAAAATCCTACTCATAGAGCTTAAAGTTCTTTGACCAAGATATAAGCTTTACCCAAATATGCTAGGTAATGCTCGCAGGAAGTAACATTTTTAACACTAAGTTTATCCTCAACAAAAAAAGAAAAATAATACAATATCAAAAAAACAAATCTGCAAATGCTCCGAAGCATTGGAGGTCCCGTAAATATAATTTAAGCTAATTGTAAATAGGCATTAAGTTTATGGTTCGTAGCTTTGGATATCGAAAATATTATATTCTACCCTCTAAACCTTATCTGATGTTTCCCAATCCGATCGAGGTAGAGGAAACTGAGGTCGTAAACGTGGCTATACTAAATTGATAACTGGATCAAAATGAGGCTCTACCATAAGAGCTGATGGTATTTCAGGTCTCAAGGAAAACTGGTGGTCCTCTTTTGTACCCAGCACGTGGTAGAAAACTCCCTTTTTGACTGAAACAAGCTGTTCGTACGTAGAACGAACAGTACCAAACATTCTAATACCAACAACGAAAAACCCTTGAATGAAATACATACTTATATAGGATATTATACTTCCAGTATAATACGGATCACCAAAGATCAGACCCAGAAACTTCTCTGAGAGAATCAAAAATCAGCAGTAAAAATTTCACAGAATGGTTACTCATCTCGAGTGCTGGAAAGTCTCTTCCAATGCTCTTCTATATCAGTGACAAGAAGATCGCCAATAAACGGTTGGTCAGGTATTTTCTTCAAATTACAAATTATACTGTAGCCCGACAATTTAGTTTTTTCAGAAATCGGCACGTTAGCCCTTTAACAACTTCAAAGAAAAACCAAAATATCTTCTGAGGACTTTGTAACAGAAGGAGGACGTTCAAACGCCATTTTTCTTTTATATACCACTCTCCCACTACAGAAATTAACTTCCTTCCGCATTGCATACGCACCATGTTCAATTAAAAAAAAATCCAAAAATTACTATATTAATTGAAAGGTGATTTCAGACGCCAGTGCACGTCACAACCTTAAATACAAAACTCTAGGTTATATCCTGTTCACACCGAATTCAAAGGTAAAAGTGAGACTAGGCGAATATCTGTTACTAATACAATAGTCAGACATTTGACGTTTGCCCTTCAGTGTCAATATACCATATTTGCTTAAATAGGATTTATTTATCTTAATTTATCCCAGAAAATTAAGTTTTCCCATCTGTCCGTCAACTGGAAAACACGAGGAAAACTGTATACTACCTACCCAAAATATTGTAAGGAAAAACTATAAAATATTAACCAAAAGCAAAGGTTATATTACATGTAAACAAAAGGTAATTGAATTTACATTAATTGAAAAATATATTATTTATAAATGAAAACGGAAGAAAATAAGAAATCAAAATAGCTTGAAAAGGTATTTCAATTTATGTCCTAATTTAAGTACTAGAAACAATTGAATATATTATTTATGTAAAAGTCGATTTATATCTATAATATTTCTAAACAAAAACACTAGCTAGATCAATATTTAGTAGCTTATTAGCATCAAGTTAAGGAGATCTTTCATTTGAAACCGGAATGAAGAAATTATATATTATTTATGAGGAATTATTCATTTTATTCGAATATTTTATATTTTTTTATCGAGGGCCAATTTTGACCATAATATATATGTATATATATATATATATATATATATATATATATATATATATATATATATATATATATATATATATATATATATATATATATATATATATATATATATATATATATATATATCTATATATATATACATATATATTATGGTCAAAATTGGCCCTCGATAAAAAAATATAAAATATTCGAAGAATTAGAAAAATGAATCGAACAAGGAATTTAACTGAACACGAGGTAGTGCGAGCCTCAGTTTTATTGGACGAGGGATATTGTCAGAGTTATGTTACCAATTTGTTAGGCAAACATCGTTCCACAATAAGTCGAATGGTAAGACGCTTGAATGAAGTAGGAACTTATTCTAGAAGGCTAGGGCAAGGGCAAAAACGATGCACTAGCGACCTAGATGAACATTTTATAAGACAATATGCTTTAAGAAACAGGACTGTCACTAGTTCTATAATAAGAAACGAACTCGAAGCTGTTCGCAATGTCACAATTTCTTCTAAAACAGTTAGAAGACGGTTAAATGAAGCTGGATTACACAGTAGGAGACCAGCCACTGCGCCCTTGCTTACTAGAGAGAACAGAGTTGCTAGGTTACGTTTTGCTCGAAATCACGAAAACTGGTCTGTGGATGATTGGTAACAAGTTTTCTTCACAGATGAAACTAGGGTTAGTCTAAAACATCCAGATGGTCGTGAGCGAGTATGGCGAAGACCAGGAGAGAGGTTCGCTCCTTGCAATATCTCTGCAAGGATTCCATTCGGCGGTGGCTCTGTTATGTTCTGGGCTGGCATCTGCTTTGATGCTCGCACAGAGTTAGTTCCTGTCCGTACGAGATCAATGAATGCTGACTACTATCTTGAGAATATTGTAATAGAACATGTGATGTCTTTCGCTCATTTTGTGGGGCCCAATTTCCTGTTTATGCAAGACAACGCTGGAGCTCACGTGGCTAGGGAGGTACTCGATTATCTTAATCAAGTTGATATACCAATTATGCAATGGCCACCAAAAAGCCCGGATCTAAGTCCGATAGAACATGTATGGGATCACCTTAAGAAAAATGTGAAACGTCATATACCTGTACCTAGAAACCTGAGGGAGCTTGAAAATGCAGTTATCACAGAATGGGAGCAAATTCCTCAAGATTTTATCCAAAATTTAATTAGAAGCATACCGGGACGCATAAACGCTGTCATCCGAAGTAAAGGAGACAACATACGCTACTAGTATCCCAGTTACACCATTAATTTGGTACTAGTGTCCCAGTTTATTTTTTTCGTTATTACATAATTTCAACGATTTTGTTATTAGATATTAAGAATAATTTTAATTCGAATCTTATAGAGAAATTTGGTAGCTAATTCACTTTTAAAGTATCCGAATAAGTTTTTTCTAACTTTTAGTGTAACCAATGTTCATAAAAAATTATTAAAATTAATTTATTATAGAGATTTGTATGATTTAATATATTGTTGCGTTAATTTTGTCCAGGAGTGTATATATATATATATATATATATATATATATATATATATATATATATATATATATATATATATATATATATATATATATATATATATTAAACCAATCACTAAATAAAAAACGTAAACTCAGAAGAAATGTTATTAATATTGTATTAACAACTGTCTAGCTCCTTTTCTGTTTATTTTAGTCACACTTGTCATACTTCGTTATTGATTTTTAGGGCAGAAATATAGCTCTTATTTTGACATAGCCAAGTAAAAAGATTTATATACTAAATAAAAAAAAAAAAGAAAAAAACATCATGCTATCAAAAACATTTAAATGTCATATCACGAATCAAGTTAAAATATGACATTTTCCGTAACGAACCATTAGAGACACTGAGTGATATTTTTCTTTAAAAATATTTGAGGATTTTAATTATTCTCCATAATTTAAATTGTTTTTACTTCGGTAAAAAGTTTTTCAATTTTTATTTTTTTTTTTGTTTTCAATATTGCTTTTAACCGTTGCACCAGATGAGGTACCGATATCAAAAATTCTTAATTTTCCCAAAAATAAAAATTAAAAAAAATCATACAAAGATGATTCTACTTGCAACCTTCAGGTCCTTTTTTTTTCTTCAAGCTGCTCCCTGGCACTTTGAAAAACCAGGTGAATCGTACTGGCTAATCTGTTATAGAAAATAGGAGCTAATATTTTGTAACAAGAGTTTAAGGACCTAATATGTATATAGTTTTTGGAATTGATAAAGTCACCCTCTTTGGAATAAGTACTGTTCCGCTCTTATTACTATTGTTATTATTGTATATAAAAAAAAAACATTAAAAAAAACTTTAAGGGAACGTGAATCTGTTATCAACAAACAGATCTTATTTAGGAATAACGTGTTTGAATTTGTAGACTAAAATATGTTTTTTTGTTTGGAACGTTTGCTCGTGTATTTGCAACATATTTTTTCTTCTATTCTAAGAATAACTTCAAAATTATAGCGTATCTACACATGATAAAAATGTTTACCATTCATCTCATTTTGCAAATTTCCTTTCAAAAATTCGCATTGTTTGTAAAAACAGCAGGGGTTATAGCTTCGTCGATTTTCCCTATTTATTTTACCTTTATACAAGAGCTCTTTAATTAGGGGTCGAAACA
Source organism: Pachyrhynchus sulphureomaculatus (assembly GCA_019049505.1). Taxonomy (NCBI): domain Eukaryota; kingdom Metazoa; phylum Arthropoda; class Insecta; order Coleoptera; family Curculionidae; genus Pachyrhynchus; species Pachyrhynchus sulphureomaculatus. The sequence goes on from CM032449.1 coordinate 66,625,088, forward strand.
TGACGATGTCCATACAAAGCTTACCCGTCGTTTTTAAAATTATAATACAACTCTTTGATTAAATAGTCAGTTTGAAGTCCAATAATTAAAAAACCTTTGATGTTCTCGTCAGGTTTTAGGAGCCTAAACCCTGTTATTTTGAAACAATTATTCAGTGTTAATTTTATTCGTAAACAGAAAATGTATCAATCTCTTTCTCGTGTATTTTCACAACCTGGAATTAACATAATAAAGAAGGCATAAGTATGAATAAAATAAAATTTATTTTGTCTCAAGAATTAAAATTTTGGTGCGCCTAGACTTGTCAAAATTGAACTGTGTCAAGTATTAGAGCATGTTATTCCCAACACTCGATAGGAGACAGTACATCGCCATTATGAAAGACACATACCTCACAGCATCATCAAAACCATAGAAAATTTCAACTCAGTAAACGATATCGTATGTAAAGTTAATTGTGAAATCAGAGAGCTAATACTGGCGAAAAGAGGATTTGGCCTCCTGGAACAAACATTTTTACATATAATATTGAATGATATAATTAGGCGAGTTCATAAATTGAAGGCTTATAGAATAGAATAAAAAGAGATCAAAATTCTAAACTATGCTGACAACATAGCAGACGAAGAGGAACTTTAGAGGCTACCAATTTAACAAAACACTAAAGAAAAAATATCAGAAGCAAAAACAAAGTACCTAATAAAATTTCAAACTCCATTATGATTTAACTTTATTTTAGACGAAAAAGTTGCATAAGAAATGAATTTTAAATATCTCACATAGACATATCGAGTTTCGATGAAATCGACTCAGAAGAAAGAAATCAAACCTCAAAGGTGACAAAAACAGCGGCATGTATAAATGCTGCAATGAAGAGAGATAAACCGTTGATACTAACTCTTAAATTTTCACAAACCTCTATTATACTAACGTAGAGAACAGAAACTCAGCACGAAACTAGAAAATTAAATGACTAGAACTTAAGCAAAAAGACAGAATGGGACAAACTGATAAACAGAATGACGAGATAATGCGACGGGAGGTCCAAAAGTCCGCGCTGTAAATTAAATAAAACAACAAAACTATTTTTTTTAAATATAATTACCCCTAAGCTCAATATATTCGTTAGATCGTGAAATCAGCTTCTTTAAGCCATTAAAAAATATATTTTTGTCCTTTCCCTTAAAATGGTTCAAAATAGCATCTTCGACCTCATTATCGTCATTAAATTATCTTCCTCTTAGCTTCTTGTTCAAATTTGGAAATAAATAAAAGTCGCTAGAGGCCAAGTCTAGACTGTAAGGTGGGTAACCTAATGATTCGAATCCGTATTTGTGTAGAGCAATCATCGCAACTTTGCTCTTGTGAACCGATGCGTTGTCTTGCAAAAGCAACACACTCTTGAACTATTTTTCACGTCTTTTTTCCTTGATGGCTTCCTTTATTCCCTCTAATATTGAAGCGTAGTACTCTCCAGTAATTGTGTTACCTCTTTTTTTATAATCTATTAATAAAATTTCTTCACAATCCCAAAAAACTCTATTCATCAACTTTCCGGTCGATTCCGATACCTTAAATTTCTTAGTAGGTGGTGTACCCTTTTTGTGCCATTGCGTCGACTCTTGTTTAGACTCAGGCTCAAAGTGATAAACCCGTGTTTCATCTCCAGTCGCTATCCGCTCCAAAATCAGGTTAAGTTCTTTGCCACACAGCTCCAAAAAGTGCTTAGACGCATCGATTCGTTCTTGCTTTTAAGGTGACGGTGCCTAGTACCCATCTTGAAGTGACTTTTGTCATTCCAAGATGATCGTGTAGGATCTTCAAAATGATGGTATCTGTTACTCCAACTAATTCAGATAACTGTCAGACGGGCGTCTTCCAGTACTAATTTTTTTGATTTTTTTGATGATATCTGACGTGGTAGCGGTCCAGGACGAGGATCATCTTCAATCGGCTCTCGGCCATATTTAAATAAACGATGTCACTTGTAAATTATTGTTTTACCAAGACACTGATCGCCATAAACGGGTCCCATTTCAGTCATTACAGTTTTAGCAGATTTTTCTCGCTTGATCAGGAACATTATCACATCGCGAAGTTCAATTTGCTTCATAACTGCAGTGTTCTTCCGAATGCACGCTGAGTCAAAACAATGAACCGTTGATTTGAGAAATAAAGTTCAACGATTTGGGCACGTTGTTCAATTGTGTACTGTTCCATTTTAAATTCCCCAAGCCTTCTTTACAAAATACTGAAAAGAAATAAAAAACAAAATTATAATAAAAAAGTTATAAGGAATTCAAACCCCTAGGTAATTTTGGGCCACCCTGTATATATATATATATATATATATATATATATATATATATATATATATATATATATATATATATATATATATTATAACCAATCACTAATTAAAAAACGTAGATATTATTAATATTGTATTAACAACTGTCTAGCTCCTTTTCTGTTTATTTTAGTCACACTTGTCATACTTCGTTATTGATTTTTAGGGCAGAAATATAGCCCTTATTTTGACATTGCCAAGTAAAAAAAATTATATACTATATAACAAAAAAAAAAGAAAAAACATCATGCTATCAAAAAACATTTAAATGTCATATCACGAATCAAGTTAAAATATGACATTTTCCGTAACGAACCATTAGAGACTGAATGATATTTTTCTTTAAAAATATTTGAGGATTTTAATTATTTTCCATAATTTAAATTGTTTTTACTTCGGTAAAATGTTTTTCAATTTTTTTTTTTTTTTTGTGTCAGTCATATGCACTAATTTTTGTGTCAGTCATATGCACTAATGCAGATAACTGTCAGACGGGCATCTTCCAGTACTAATTTTTTTGATGATATCTGACGTGGTAGCGGTCCAGGACGAGGATCATCTTCAATCGACTCTCGGCCATATTTAAATAAACGATGTCACTATTTTTTGATGATTACACTATTATTTTTTCATACGTTAGTGTTTCCTCTTGATAATGGGGTTTACAATTTTTTATTTTATTATACTAAATGACTTTTATAACTTACTTGAGCTGGTTTTTGTAAAAAAACAGGGTCTTAATAAAAAAATTATACTTTTGATTTTTACCACTTTATAGGTAACCTATTCATATTAATACTTATTTAAACTTAATTGTTTCCCGTCGATAAGACCATTTACTATTTTCAGTACATTAAACTATTTTTATAACACCCTGTATAGCTTTTATCAGCTACTTTCAATTTTCTGATGTCCATTCGAACTCGTACCGGCTAATCTGTTATAGATAATAGGAGTGAATATTTTGAAACATGAGTTTAAGGACCTAATAAGTATATAGTTTTTGGAATTGGTAGTCACTCTCTTTGGAATAAGTACTGTTCCGCACTTATTACTATTATTATTATTGTATATAAAAAAAAAACATTAAAAAAAACTTTAAGTCAACGTGAATCTGTCATCAATAAACAGATCTTATTTAGGGATATCGTGTTTGAATTTATAAACTAAAATATGTTTTTTTGTTTGGAACGTTTGCTCGTGGATTTGCAACATATTTGTTCTTCTATTCTATTATACGAATAACTTTAAAATTATGGCGTATCTACACATTAACATTATTTTTATAACACCCTATATAGCTTTTATCAGCTACTTTCAATTTTTTGATGTCCATTCGAACTCTAAGATAAATTGAGTCTGTTCACCCAGAAGCTGAACGCTAAAATTCATTTGATTTGAAGTTTTTCTCTTCGCCAAACGCTTTTCCGTTGCATTGCAGGAACGTATATGCGACATGACATTGTATGGAAGCATGTGCGGCACATTTTAACTTCAATTGAAGGTAGTCATGGATACCTCATCGAAGTAACGCATGACTGGTCTTCAAAAACACAAAAAGATCGAACACATGTACAGTTAACAAAAAATATACACTCCTGTTAAAATTTCATAAATCGTTAAATGTAATTCATGGCATGTTTTTCCTTATTACCTGTCCACCGAGATAATAAGGGTAAGTATTAAATTATATGTTTATTGACAGTTGGTAGTTAAATTTGATATTTATTTATCCCTAAACAAATTTATCTCAAAAACTGTATACTCCTTCCTTACTTTAAGTACTATATGTGTAATAAATTTGAAATATAAATCTTTCTTCGTTCTAGAGTTATCATGCCAACAGGATGACAGAGCGTTAGACAAAACGACGAAAATATAATTTTCATAATTTGGGGACCCTGAAACGTGAAAAAATGTAAAAATATCTGAGAACGACTTTTTCCACAGAATTTTTTTTTAGTGTTTCGGAACACTTATAAGATCACTTCGGTGTCTGTCTGCCTGTCCGTCTGTGACACCCGATTTTCTCCGAAACTATTCGATATAAGAAGTTGAAATTTAGCACTAATATAGTAATTGGTGACCTCATCAGAGCCGTGTAGTTTTGAAAGTTAAATTAGTTTTGGGGGGTGAAATCGCAAGTGAAAAATTTTTTTTTTATCAGGTCATCGAGTGGGATGTCAAATGAAAGCTTGTTAAAACACGAGTTCAAGAACATATATAATGTAATATTTGCGCACCCTTTTCTTTATATTATTTTTAAAAAATGGCGAAAAATCGTTGTCGTTCCCTATCTCGAAAAGTATTGATCAAAAAATTTTGAAAAAATTCTGGAATAATCTCTACAGGGTGTAAATTAAACAAAAATTATCACGAGTGCATTACCTTTAATAACAGCCACAAAAATAAAGAGAAGTAAAAAAAAAATTACCAGTTCATCGAGTGGGGTGTCAAGTGAACGCTTGTAAAAACACGAGTTCAAAAATATATATAATGTAATACTTGCGTACACTTTTCTGTGTATTATTTTTTAAAAAATGCGAAGAATCGCTCCCCCCCATCTCGAAAAGCACTGATCAAAAAATTTTGAAACAAATTCTGGAATATTCTCCACAGGGTGTAGATTGGATATCTGGTATATAAAAAAACAAAAATTCAAGGTAATCAGTTTTCAGCAGAGATCGAAAAAAAAAACTTTGTTAAAAACTCATTTGGGGTAGGTTTTGTGAAGATGATCATTTTATACCTCCGTAACAAATTTTTTTATTTTCAAAGCAATCAACGTACGGAACACTAATTGCGCAAGTCTGACTTGTACTTGGCCGGTTATTTTTTTAGTAACAAGTGTTAGTTGATACAACCTCAGAAATAGCTACTTGCAATTATACTGTGATACAGTTGAGAATAGTTCGTTGCAAAAAGCAATGTTTTTCTATGCCATATTAACGTCATCCTTGTTTTTTACAACGTGAATTGATAGATAAGAAACGTTACTTTGGTCGCATTTTATTAAATTTAATTTTTACAAGTGGTTAAGCGGGTGGAGTTTTGTTAAAAATAAAGTTAAATGATTCCAGGGTAATATTAAGAAAAATGTAAATAATAGTAACGACCTGGAAGAAATTCTGTCAGTGACAGTCACTAAGTAGAAAGAACGGTACAAGAATCCAAGGGCAGCAGTCTTTTCCAAGAAGTTGCCATTACGGAACTCGACATGCCTATGTAGGGATACTCGCTTTCATTAACTTCGTCACGGGGCACTTACTGTCACTACCTCATATTTGCTAGGCGCTAACTTGGGAACTAATATATGTTGGCATGATTTTGTAGCATGCACAACAAAAAAATCTTCTCGAAAGATCGAAATATTATCTCATACCACAACAACATTTAATCCTATGTCAAGCTCAAATTCTACCAAGGTATAAACAAAGCATTGCAACACCATAAAACAAGATATATCATAATAATCGGCGACTTCAATACCAAAATGGGAAAACCAACGAATATAAATGAGAAATGTGTCAGGAAGGTTGGTTTGGATACGAGGAACAGCAGAGGAGAAATGTTATCACATTTTGTAAACGAAAATAACTTGTACGTTATGAACACACAAAAAGCCAGAACATAGATGATGGACATGGCAAAGCTCTGATGGTATAAAAAGAAACGAAACTGTGTTATCAAATAACAAAAATATTGTAATCGACACGACAGTCGCAAACACGATAAGCATTGCCAGTGACCATCGGATGCTCAGAGCAAAAATAAGAATAAATCTGAAGCAGGAGAGACGTAGATTGATAACGCATCCAACAATAAAGACAATAACAGAAATAATAAAGTAAAACACAAACGAATATCGACGAGCATTGGAAAATCATATAAAACATATAAATTGCCAAACAGAAATTGATGACATAAACGCCCAAATAATCAACAGGCTACTCATGACTACAAAGCAAATAGCAACATCGAAAAAAGAAAAAAACGACGTAAATATAGAGATGATAAAGTATAGAGAGGCATCGATAATACAATCTCTTTAAGCTCACTGTTCTTATTTTTAAAAAAAGGGAACAAATTTAAATTGGAGAATTATAGACCAGTCTGTTATCGGTACTGTACAAAATCCTCACTAGAATCATAACATTTAAATTAACGAACAAATTAGACAGTTATGAACCATGTGAATAAGCAGGATTTAGATGGGAATGCAACACTTTGGACCATCTTCAATTAATTAGATTACTAGTGGAAAAAGCAAATAAATATAAGGTCAACTTGTGGATAGCAATGGTTGATTACGAAAAAGTATTTGATTCGGTAGAAATATGGGCACCCCTTAACGCCTTAAGCAACAGCAGAGTCGATGAAAGGTACACAACTTTTCTTAAATACATATATAAAAATGCCACATCACAGATAATGCTTGAAGAAAAAGAAAATAAAATCAAAATTAAAAGAGGAATTAGACAAGGCGACTCGATATCCCCAAAGCTATTTACGTTGACTCTTGGAGATATGTTCAAATCGATAAAGTGGGAAAATAAAGGAATACTAATGAACAGTGAACGATTAAATCGCTTAAGCTTCGCAGATGATGTCACGCTGATCGCTAACACAAAAGAAGAATTGCTAGAAATGTTGATGGAATGAAACAACAAGTCTCGAGAAAGAGGTCCAAAAATAAACTTCACCAAAATCAAATATTTGAACAACGAAAGCGAAGATAACAGCTAGGAACTTTTAACAGAAGGTGAAAGAATAGGAAAGGTACAAACACTCATATATTTAGGACAACAAATCGAAATATCAAAAAATAATTTTAAAGCTGACTTGGATAGACGAGTCTCGTTAGCTTGATCTGCGTTCGAAAGGTTACAATCTACATTTAAATTGGACATCCCAAATACAATAAAATATGTATTGCCGGTAATAAGATATGACACTGAAACGTGGGTTTTAAATAAAAATATAATAAATAAACTCCAGGTAACCCAAAGAGCAATGAAGAGGAGAATGCTAAATATTAAACTCCAACATCGTGTTCCTAACATCGAGATACGAAGAAAATCAAAAGTGACAGATGTAATACAACGAATATGTATATTAAGGTGGAATTGGGAGGGACATATCGCAAGGCTGAATGATAACAGATTGAGACGGCCTATAGTTGAATGAAGGCCTAGAGAACACAAAAATGCAGAGGTAGACAACAGACAAGATAGACGGACGACATAAAAAGATTAGCCGGACACGATTGGATGCAGAAAGCAAACAACAAAGCTTATTGGAGACAACTTGAGAAGGCTTACATCCTACTATGGATGGAATAAGCTAATGATGATGATGAAAGCTCAAATTCGACCATCGATGACATACTACCTCTACATTTGTAGCTGTCCTGACATATTCTCTTTTTATTAAATTTTGTCCAGAAAAAAATTATTCGTCTGTTTAAGAATTCGTAACGGCGACTATATTATATAAATATTTCTATAAAAAATTATCGTTGGATGTAACCCATTTGACTTCTCCCAGAGCGATGTATGCTACAAATACAGATCGGGTTAATAACTTATATCTCTATGAGGTTTAGTTTCATTCCTTTCTGCCTTCCTTAAGGATCCTGATATATGGAGAACCTCATCATTCTAGAATTCACCTAGCGATTAACAACTAACGCTATTCACTATTTGCATATATCGTCCTTGCAGCAATTTAGAAGTTTCCATGCAGCGGATGAGTTGTGCTTATTAAAAAAAAAGTTCAAGAAGTAAGTACTAGTAGAGAAAGTCAGTTACGAAGCTGCCATATATCTTGCATATTCTTTATTTCCCCATTTAAATTTATATTCACGTATAAATAAAGTAGTGTGTTCTTTTTATGAACAGTACTGTACATTCATTATATATACATTGAAATATTCAGGCACACTGTGTTATCGGTTACATTGTCTTTTACGTTTAATAACAGTCCGTGCGAAAATACGTGTACGAATTAGCACTCTTTAGCTCTAGCTTGAAATTCAGCCAATAAATTTTCAGATATTCTGATCAAACTAAAACCGAACAAGTAGATATTTGCCAGATCACGTCTGGATTGGATTGATAAAATAAACATACAGAATATGAATTAAACCGTGCATTAATGTTTCCCGGCATCGCTATGGAATAGTAATCAATAGGGAACAGCGTGGCATTTAACCCTTAGTAATTAGATTATGGGGTGTAGTGCTAATAAACCGAATCTCATTGATCCTACTGGCAACAGAACGCGAGACTGACTCTCTCTGGTGTCAAGTGCAATCACAGGTCTATGGACACAGTTTTCGAAGGCCAAATTAAGATGCAGTGACGGAGTAAGGCGATAATATGCAAAAGACGTCCTTAATTTACATGTATATATATATATATATATATATATATATATATATATATATATATATATATATATATATATATATATATATGTATATATATATATATGTATATATATATATATATATATATATATATATATATATATATATATATGTATATATATATATATATATATATATATATATATATATATATATATATATATATATATATATATATATATATATATATATATATATATATATATATATATATATATATATATATATATATATATATATATATATATATATATATATATATATATATATATATATATATATATATATATATATACATACATATATATATATATATATATATATATATATATATATATATATATATATATATATATACATACATATATATAGATATATGTATATATATATGTATATATATATATATATATATATATATATATATATATATATATATATATATATATATATATATATATACATATCTATATATATATATATATATATATATATATATATATATATATATATATATACATATCTATATATATATATATATATATATATATATATATATATATATATATATATATACATATCTATATATATATATATATATATATATATATATATATATATATATATATATATATATATATATATATATATATATATATATATATATATATATATATATATATATATATATATATATATATATATATATATACATATATATATATATATATATATATATATATATATATATATATATATATGCACTACCGTCAGAAAGTATTTGCCGACCTAGAAATTTCAATGTAACTGCCAAAATTTAATACCTAATTCAACCCTTTTATTATATTAGGTAAATCTAATTATTCTTAATAAGTGTCCATCATAAAATTTCCAAGTTTTGCATGATACTCGTTTTGAGGCGATTTCTGAGAATTCCAGTTGAAGTAAGAACTTATTTCAAGTTTCTAGAGATTATAGAAATTCCTAGTGACATTTTATGATAAAAAACTATGCTATAAATACCATTGCCCTTTTGGAAATTAACCATTCGCAATTGTTTTGTGAAAATGCCAAAAACGAAAGAAGTTTCCGTTAAAAATCGGGCTCTGATAATTGCGAGATACCAAAATGGTCACTCGAGTCGACAAATCGCGAGTGATATGCGGATGCCAAGGAGAATGGTGGACTACATCGTTAAAAAATTTTCTGCGGGACATGGAATTTCCAACCAAAAATGTTCAGGAAGGCCTCGAAAAACGACTCCCGCTGAATACAATGTCCAGCAGACGTAATCGCCGGCTAACCGCACCCGAAATCACGGTTCAAGTAAACCTGGAGCGACCCATCCCCATCAGCGTAACAACCGTGAAGAACAGGTTAGCAGAAGGTGGACTACATGGGAGAGTTACAATGAGGACATCAGTTCTTAGAATGGCCCCTGGAACTGATGACTTAGCCTCCACAATCACCCGACTTGAACCCCATCGAATTGCTGTGGGACCATTTGGACAGATGTGTTCGAAAAGTCAATCTGATTTTTTAGACTGTAAATAATGTGAAAATAAATAATACTTCATTAAAATTAAAAAAAATATATATTATATGGATTTTTGTTGTCTTGGGACTGAAATAACTAGGTAGGCAAATACTTTCTGACGGTTGTGTGTGTATATATATATATATATATATATATATATATATATATATATATATATATATATATATATATATATACATATATATATATATATATATATATATATATATATATATACATATATATATATATATATATATATATATATATATATATATATATATATATATATATATATATATATATATATATATATATATATATATATATATATATATATATATATATGAATATATGAACATCATTTGGTATATTGAAACTAGAAAATCATTGCCTCAGAAGCACCTGCACAAATATAATTAAAAATACCGCCTTTCAATAACTAATGAGGAAATGAAACCTGAAATTTTACGGTCTTTCAGTATGTACGCTAATTATTTTATGTCAAAAACAAGAGACTGGTATCTTGATAATAGCCCGTACTATTACAGTGTTGCTGTGCTTACTATTTTCTATTATTATTTCATGTTATAATTAATGAATATAACCTACCTATTTCAATTTAGAAAAGCTTCTGATGTTGTAAAAACAAGCTATATTTGGTAATGCCACGTTAAAAAAAATGGTTTAACTTTTATTATAGTTTCATTAGTAGCACGATATCTTGTAAAAATCCTTTTTATAATTAACTATTAACTCCGGTAGCACATAAAACATGTGTAAGTTCCGGAAAAAGGAAAATGAAAACACTTTTTATATAAAATAAGTATCACAAAGTCCACCATTCATTTTTTAACGTACAACACACTAAAATTACTAGGTATTTATTCTCGAGAAACTTTACGTTTCTTAAAAAAACTTTACCTATGATCGACAAAAGTGGCCAATGTCGATAAAAGCTGTTGCTCCAGTTCTGTTGTAAAACCAGATATCCTTGGTTATATTATCACAACACCGGCTCTTATTTGAATTGATGACGTCTTTACTTTTGGTTTCATTCTATCGTTTTTATTAAACATTTAAAGTATAAAAACTTTTTATTCGTATGCAATTGCAAATTTTTTACAAATACAAATAGATTTAGGTTGTGTTCAGACCGACCTATAAATAGTCATATCTAAACAGTTTACATTAGATATAACTGTAAAGTTAGTATATTAATTTTCCAAACATATTTAACAAATGTGGTAGTTAAATACTAAAATAGAAAATATATTTGCTTCAAATAATCAGGATCTTTTTTAGCTGATTACTAAATAGTAGTATACATTATTAGCGCAGTAAAAATGTCAAAATAATGATGAGATAGGGATAGTATAGATACAGCAATATTATGATTTTATCTTCTCTGGGGTATCACCAGGAGTATTGTTCTAAGTTTTGGACCTCGAAAAACTTGTGCTCTTTTGTTTATAAACAATTGAAATTTTCGAAATGCGTTTTTTGAGCTTAAAATGTGAATAACTCCGGTTATATCAGTCGAAGCGAGACAAACGAAAAACTAAACTCTTCATAATGAAATTTCCAACAAAACTTCGTTGGTTTTAAATCGCTCAAATGTGTACATGACCTGCAAAATTTAAAAAACAGACAAAATTTTATTGTACTAAGTGAACCGATCGGCTTGAAACTTTCAGAAAATATTCCTTTTGTTGTAGCAAAAATACCCTGAAATTTTGATACAAAAATATGGAACCCAGTGGACACAATTGAATTTGTTATTTAAAGTTTGAATTGTCCGCCATTTTATGCCATTTAGTCCAAAATGGATCTTTTTTTTTCAAAATTTAGGTCTTCACGTCAGCTTTTCGATGCCATTAAAAAATTTTGTTTAGAGTCATTTTAGCCGTTTTTTTATAATTTGTTTATTAATCAAATAACAACAATTGACATTTAAAAAAAAAATTGTTAACGAAAATGATTTTTTTCTTTTTTGAATAAAGGTCTTGCGATTCTCTACTAGATGTGCTAAAAAATTTTCAATTCTTTTTTTCAAAATGACCGAAAAACGCCTTTATTTTTATTTGATTAATAAACAAATGTAAAAAAAAACAGTTAAAATTACTCCACAAAAAATGTTTAACTTCGGAAACTGGGAATCAAGACAAAAATTTAGAAAAAAAAGATCCATTTTGGACCAAATAGCACAAAATGGCGGGCAATTCAAATTTTAGATAACAAATTCAATGGTGCCCATTGAGTTCAATATTTTTGAACCAAAATTTCAGGATATTTTTGCTATAACACAAGGCATGTTCCATGAAGCTTTCAAGCCGATCGGTTTACTTAGTCGGCCTGTACAGTGAAATAAAAAAAACTGTTTTTTGTCGGTTTTTTCAATTTTGTAGGTTATGTACAAATTTGAGCGACTTAAAACTTACTAGGATTTCTTGGAAATTTCATTACGAAGAGTTTTTTTTTTTGTCTCGATCCGACATATATAACCAGAGTTATTCGCATTTTAAGTTCAAAAACGCATTTTAAAAACTTCAATTGTTTATAAACAAAAGAGAAGAAGTTTTTCGAGGTCCAAAATACAGGACAATACTCCTGGTGAAACCCCAGAGAGAATAAAATCAAAATATTGCTGTATCTAAACTGTGCAATTTCAAATGCTTTTTTACTGCACTATATTGACTAATATAAGTAATTTCTTTAGGCAATGTTGAAAGATTGGTTTTTGATTTTGACAGTTATATGCTTGAACTATATTTCAGCCAATGATTGACGTCACCAGTTTTTCATAAATTTAATAATCTTATACAGAATTTTGGTAACGAACGTCTCAGTCTGTGACAGTCGTGCCTTTAAACCCAAACCTACTTACTGACATGCTGAACTATCTATACATCTCTTCAATATTTCTGTAAACAGTGATGTAAAATATCTAATACAGCAGCTCAGGTGGTTTACTACGTAGACAAATATAGAACGTCTATATTTTTCATTTACAATGAAGGCAGTCATGTTGTCACTAAAATTCATTATTATTCTCTCCACTAATTAGTCTGAATTTCCAACCTATTATTATTAGTTAGGTCTAGTGCATTTTTAAATCATTTGTTGTGTTTTATCATACAATGAAATTTTTTACATGATGACAAAAACGGACATTTAAATGCAGTTTTTATTATCACTTGTTAATACTTTAACCATTCCTTGCCTACGTCTCGCTATTACCGGCCAGCTGATTTATTCATTGTGAGTAGTATATGTACGGTCTAGGTTCCTATCTCGAATTTGTAATACCATACGTAATTCAGATGTATACTAACGCCGTTGATTTAGGTACTTTATCTTAACACGGTGTTTCTCAATGGCTTCGTAAGGTTATTTTTTTTATTATTATTTCTGTTCTACATTCAATCATTCTGTGAAGAATACATAGCATAGTACAATATAAAAAATATGCTTTGGGTACAATGTTTTTTTTAATGATAAGAGGTTACTTGTTAAGCTTAGCATAGCATAAATGGACTAACTATTATTTTAAATAGTTACGCATATTTGGTTGAAAGACAAATATGCTTTGGCTAAATAATAACTGTTATTATTATTATATTAATAACAGTTTGAAAAAATATTTTTATAAAAGGTCATATTAGTTTTTAGGAAGAAATTTATATGTGGCGACCTGAACCCTACGCTAGACTGTAATAATAAAGAGGAACTCTACCAACTTCTAAGCATGTCCAAATTGAGGATTTTTTTTATCATTCAGCTCCCCGCCTGAGTAGGGATTTTACCCTTATTCATATTCTGGGGATATTGGCGGGAATGTCGTAATACCGGTCAACGCTATCCAAGTGCCGAAACATACAGTTTTGTATTTCACGGCACCTTTTTGACAACGCAATAGTGCTGCCACAGACGTTATTGCATTTCTGCAAACATCTACTACCTTTGTAGGTGGCCGGGCCATATATACTTAAATAAATGTACACCCCTGACGGGACTGGAACCCAAGACCTTCTGCACCGTAAGCAAGTACTACGTCACGGAGCCACGGGCCGCCACACATCTTTTTATATCGCCCGTCTATATTGTCTGTGGTCTACCTCTGCATCTTTTGTGTTCTCTAGGCCTCCATTCAAATATACGGCGTGCCCATCTATTATCATTCATCCTTGAGATATGTCCTGGCCAATTCCACTTTAATATACATATTCGTTGTACTACATCTGTCACTTTTGATCTTCTTCGTATCTCGATGTTAGAAATACTATCTTGGAGTTTAATATTTAGCATTCTCCTCTCCATTGCTCTTTGCGTCACCTGGAGTTTATTTATTATACTTTTATTTAAAGCCCACGTTTCAGTGCCATATGTTAATACCGGCAGTACATATTGATTAAATACTCTGGCTTTTATTGTATTTGGGATGTCGGATTTAAATGTAGATTGTAATCTTCCGAACGGAGATCAAGCTAACGAGACTCTTCTATCCAAATCAGCCTTTAAATTATTTTTTGATATTTCGATTTCTTGTCCTAAATATATGAATGTTTGTACCTTTCCTATTCTGCACTGACTTAGCCGTTACTTGATGGAGATCCATAATAACTAGGAATAAAAATTTAAACAACTGTTTAAGATCACCACTTATGTTTATTAAATTATTGCTGACAATTGTTTCGACACACTGTGTCTTCTTCTGGAGTAAGATGTAGATTAACTAACAAAGACACTTTCCTATTCTGTCACCTTCTATTAATAATTCCTGGTTGTTATCTTCACTTCCGTTATTCTAGTATTTTGTTTTGGTGAAGTTTATTTTTAGACCGAGACTTGTTATTTAATTCCATCAGCATTTCTTGTAATTCTTCCTTTGTGTTGGCGATCAGAGTGGCATGTTTTGCAAACCTTAACTCATTTAAGCTTTGAATTGTTGTGGCTGTTACTTGATGGAAATTTATAACGAATGTAATGAAAGACTGATTTTGTCAAATTTCCACTTTATTTAGTTTCACTGAAACTGTATGACGCGTTTCGCTATACTATAGCTTCTTCTGATACTAAATGATTTTTGAATATTAGTGTTGTTACATTTATACAAATACCCTAAGGTAGATAGGTAATAAAATTAATACTATATGCTAATGAATATTGCTGGGAAATCCATTCTGAATAATAATTGTATAAATTGAGTAAAGGGGAGTTACCATGTGCCAGACAGGTATCTTTTTGTTCGTTTAATCGTCTGAATTTTTAATTCTATTTATTTCTAAATTTTCTAATAGGTTTAATTTTACGCCTTTGTTTTGTATGTGTAGAATTTTAAATTTATAGTCAAAAAGATGATTTGATTCTGTTAAATGATTACTGTACGCTGAGTCACTTTTGTTTTTTAAATAGCTTCTTTTATGTTCTAAAATCCGAGTTTCGAACTCGGAAAATTAAACCTATTAGAAAATTTAGAAATAAATAGAATTAAAAATTCAGACATCATCTTAAACGAACAAAAAGATACCTGTCTGGCCCATGGTAACTCCCCTTTACTCAATTTATACAATTAATATTCAGAATGGATTTTCCAGCAGTATTCATTACCATATAGTATTAATTTTATTACCTATCTACCTTAGGGTATTTGTATAAATGTAACAACACTAATATTCAAATATCATTTTGCATCAGAAGAAGCTATAGTATAGCGAAACGCGTCATACAGTTTCAGTGAAACTAAATAAAGTGGAAATTTGACAAAATCAGTCTTTCATCACATTCTTAACTCATTTAATCGTTCACTGTCCATTAGTGTTCGTTTATTTTCCCACTTTAACGATTTGAACATATCTCTAAGAGTCAACGTGAATAGCTTTGGGGATATCGAGTCGCCTTGTCTAATTCCTCTTCCAATTTTGATTTTATGTGTTTTTTCTTCAACCATTATTTGTGATGTTGCATTTATATATATATATATATATATATATATATATATATATATATATATATATATATATATATATATATATATATATATATATATGTATATATATATATGTATATATATATATATATATATATATATATATATATATATATATATATATATATATATATATATATATATACATACATATTCAAGAAGAGTTGTGTATCTTTCATCCACTCTGCTGAAACTTAAGTTAAGGACTGCCCATATCTCTACCGAATCAAATGCTTTTTCGTAGTCAACCATTCTATCCCCAAGGTGACCTTATATTCATTTGCTTTTTCCACTAGTAATCTAATTGTTTAAGGATGGTCCAAAGTGCTGAATCCCCGTCTAAATTCCGCTTGTTCACGTTGTCGATAACTGTCTAATTTGTTCGTTAATCTATTTGTTATGATTTCAGTGAGGATTTTGTATAGTACCGAAAACAGGCTGATGGGTCTGTAATTTTCCAATTTATATTTGTTCCCCCTTTTAAAAATAAGCACAATCAAGGCGATTACCTAAGATGTTGGTATTTTACTTTCTATTAGGCACCTGTGAAATAGAGCTTGTATCATTGCTGCCCCTCCATACTATTGCATTTCTATAGTTATTTCATTGTCCCCTGGTTCTTTGTCGTTGTGCGTTCAATATTTCATCCATATATATATATATATATATATATATATATATATATATATATATATATATATATATATATATATATATATATAGAGAAATCCCTAAAGTGCTACAGGAACGACACGTGGGTGGAAATAGCACTTCATGTTAGTCTTGAGTCGCTATTGCGCAATTTGCCAAATGCTTAAAAAATAAATTGTTGCATGTATAGCTATTTATTCCAAGTGTATCATTTTAATTTTCCAATTTATTTCATTTCTATGTGATTTTTATGTTATCTGTCTCTTTTGTTCTATACTAGTACTTTACTTTTTTTTACCTCTATGTCCTTTGTATTATGTTATTTATGCTTAATTGTCTTGTAAATGGTATATCTGTTAGACAATAAAGATTATTATTAATATTATAAATTATTCTTGGTGGGTAGGACAGTCCTGGGCAAATCTTTCCAAAGGATTGAAGTTCTCCGACTGCTTGAAAAGGGTTCTACGAGAAGTGAACTTCATACGGATGTGAAGTATTAGCACGAGGTGTATTCTTAATATGCACTGCTCTGGGACAAATTAAGCGGGCTACATCCATAAAACACTTCCCATGAAAATATTTGTAAAATAGACTCAAGTAGCCAACCGTTCTTCGATATTCCCAAGCATCAAGGTCGCTGGTGAGTGCTGGGTCTCCAATCAGGCGAGTAGCTCTCGGAGAACTGAATTCAACAAATGTAGTGTATGTTTGGGAACAGAGCCAAACATGAGTGAAATATTTCATTGATCGAGTTTGAGCTTTGTACAGAATTAACAGTTATTGTAGAGTGTAAAGCTTTCTAGTTCGAAATAATTTTCCCTGCTTTTAGTACGTTCTCTTTGATATGCATTCAACATATTCATGTCAAGACTTATTTTTTCCTAAATTAACACCCAGCAAATTGATTGACGATGCTAGAGGAACAGAGTATCCTGACATAACCATGTCGAGTTCCGTAACGTTAACCTTTTTAGAAATAACTGCTGCCTGGGTTTTTGTAGAGTTAAATTCTACTTAGTTACTGTCACTCCAAGGTAGAATTTCTTTCAGGTCTTTGGTAAGTTGAACAACTTCCTGGAGTTTCGCATTCGTAGCCGATGTTCGAGCATTCAAAGTGAATAAAGAAATAAGCGTACTGTTACCTGGAAAGCTGTAAATTGGCTTCCTGGTGCTTTTCAGCAGATCATTAATGTAAATGCGAAAAAGAGTAGGAAACAGTTTGAAGCCTTGTGGCATACAAGCTTTTATTGTAAAAGTGTTAGAAAGAAATCCGTCGACTGCCGCTCGTAAAGAACGCTATCTGAGGAAGCACGTAAGATTGTAGCTTAGCTAACAATCAGTGATGTCAAACCTTCTAAATATTTTAGAAGAAGCTGAGGGATAACCTTTTCCATAACTTTCGATATTACTGAAAGAAGTGCGACTGGTAGGTAGTTGTTTGGTGAGGTCTTCTTGCCTTTTTTGGTTATAGACTGAATTGTAGCGCATCTTTATCAAAAAGAAAATATTACCTTTCTATAGGCTAAGTTCAAATGACTGCAAAAAACTGATGTTAGTTCACTAGCGCATTTTTTGAGTACTATGACAGGTATGCCGTCAGCGTCAGAAGCTTTTTTGATGTCTAGTTTCATTATGACAAGCTGACTGGAGGCAATATCGGGCATCCTTGACTGCACTATGGAAATAATTGATGATATTTTCCCCTTGGAAATCGATCGTAGAATATGAAGCAAAGGATTCAGCTAGCAAGATGACTTCCTCAACTGGTGTGTTTGCAAGGGTACCGTGTGAGTGGTAGTATAGTGGATTTATTGAAATTTTGACTAATGGGGTTAACGACTGACCTTGAATTGTTGGGACAGGCAAGAAGTTTATTTCAGTTCTTTGCTTGTGTGACTTGGTTTGGTCGATAATTTCTTTGTATCTGTCCCAGGTTTATAATGTAATTTTCAAGCCATTGTCGGCAGGGAAGATGTAGGAGCAACAGCTTCTTTGCATTTTCGGTCGAACCAAGGCTTACCGTTGGAAGGAAATTTCTTTTAAAAAATCTTCCATACTAGCCGAAATGGCATCGGAAACTTTCTTAGTGTAGTCAGTTGGGTCGCCGGATCGAAAACAAACGTCTAACAAAGAGAAATTTCGAAAATACTCTATCCGATTTAGTAGATTTGTAGTGCCAAATTTATGTTGTTTAGGCGCTTCTCTGTCACTGATCGGTAGGATACTAGATGTCGAAAGCAGTTTATGATCAGAAAAACTTAACGGCGGATATATGGTGAGAGTGTAACTTGCTAGATTGTTGGTTAGACACTGGTCAAGAAAACTGGCGAACTCTCCATCTCGATCAGGGAATAGTTCATCGATATGCTGAGTAAAGCCCCAGCTGATTGAGAGTGATTTAAGTTTACTACCTTGTTCGTTGGTCGCATTTTATTACTTAAGCCAGTTGATGTTGGGGACACTAAAGTCGCCCAAGATGGCAATTTCAGCACTTGGATAACAATAATTTGTAAATGATGGATGATGTCTGCTAGAGAAGCCAAAAGTGTTCTAAACTTAGTGTCACATAACATCAAAATTTCGAGACTCCAGAGCTTCCTTTCGTTGGTAAGAGACATCGCTTTTTACAAAAAGACAGATTCCAATGTTTCGCCTAAACCGGAAATACAAGTCATACCCAGGATAGAGAAAGTTGACTGTGCTGGTCGATGCACTGACCTTGATTTCGCAGAGAGCGAGTACATGAGGTTTATTTGAATGCAGGTGTGGCTGCAATAAATGTTTAGACCTAATATGTTACAAGAATATATTTTAAAATTGTGATCTCTGCATGTGGACACACCCGAATCAGCTCCCACCCAGAATTCCTAACGAGAGGCTATTTCACCTCCAGAATTTTTTAATCCTCGGAGCATCATCATACTCAGTTAGGGGACATCGGCACAGCCACGAAACGTTAAGCAATTTTACGCAGCCTAAGCCGATGCGATAGTATCACACCAGCCGATACCTGGTGAAATTTAGACAGCTACAAGTAATTTTTTTAATCACTTTCTAGGACAAGCAGAACTTCCCGGGGGTGATATTCTATCCCGCACCCCTACGGATCATCATATATATATATATATATATATATATATATATATATATATATATATATATATATATATATATGTATGTATGTATGTTTATTTATACTGCTGGCCATAAAATTACTTCACATGCCCCAATAAATAAACTTTTTTAATAGTAGAATAGATGTCCCTATTGATAGTAGTACAGATCCCGCTGGAAATATCAGTGTTTTATTTTAAATAAAATTTTGAATGCTATCTAAAATTCCAGATAGCTTTCATGTGCCATTCTCTATAAGAAATATCAGTAATTTGACGAAATGTGTTTCAATACTATATAATCTAAAACATACCAGAGGACTTAATACAGTATTTAATAATGCAGACCTCACGTTAGTCTATAATTCATCAGACAACTTCAAAAAATACCTTAGGAAATCCGAGGGATGAAACTCACCAACGTGATAGAATTGGAGTTTACGAAAGAAACCGTAATGATTGGAAGTGGACGTATGTTGGGCAAACAAGAAGTTCGATTCAAACAATATTTAAAAACATTTAAGGCACAGTAGATCTGAAAAATCAAGGATTGCCGAACATGCTCTTGAACAGAATCATACCGTAACTGTAACTGTAACTTTAATTAATTTAAAGTTAATAAAGAATGTATGCGATAGGGAATTATGAGACTGTATTGAAAATATTGAAATAATAAAGTATAAAAATAGTCTAAATAAGGACCGGAGACCTATTCCACATATGTTTATGTAGGAATTAGTCAACAGGAGCTAATGCTTCGAGTGCAATTAGTCCCACTAAGTAATGCCAAGTTTAATATAATCATCACTCCTGATGATGATAACACGGTTAGCAAAACATGCGTCGAGTGCAAAAGTAAAGTATTTAGTTTAATGGCGATAGCTGTTGTATGGTGTCATTGTGCTCAATATTCCAAAGTCCCAACACAACCAAATATTAATGTTTCTGCTTTACACTGACATTATTAAACACAGGTCTTCATGGAGTTAATAGAAAATTGGTTTAACAGAATTGAATCATGCTTGATCACCGTATCAACAATTTTTATAGTTATCAATAAAAACGAAAATACGAATTTTACCAAAAATAATTATAACGACGAGATGGCTGGATTAACAGAAGATTAGAAAAAATATCTAAATGTTAGCGCCGTAAATGCGAGACTTTGTGAATATTCAATTTGCCATAAATTTTAAAAGGATTCGGTTTTTTAAAATGCATATAGAGATAATGTTTATGTGTATATATGAAAACAATAAATTTTCATTGATGGGTCTAGACATTTCGTTATGCATATCCTTTATCACGTTTTAACACAGATTATTAGAAATAAATAACATAGTTTATACATATATATATATATATATATATATATATATATATATATATATATATATATATATATATATATATATATATATATATATATGCATATATATATATATATATATATATATATATATATATATATATATATATATATATATATATGCATATATATACATATATATATATATATATATATATATATATATATATATATATATATATATATATATATATATATATATATATATATATATATATATATATATATATATATATATATATATATATATATATATGTACATATATATATATATATATATATATATATATATATATATATATATATATATATATATATATATATATACAGCTTGCTATGAAAGCCAATGTATATATTAAAACTGGCCCTTCCGTGTAGCAAGACCGATTGCAGAAAATTCACCAGGAAAAAATCGATTCTAAAGAAATGATGACAAGAATGTTTTTTCACGCCGCCAATAGTGCATTATTGTGACTGAAACCATACAACTCCCCAATACCGCCGATCGTTAAGCAGAACGCAAAATCTACAGTGTTGTTCACATTTGACTAGGCTAAACAAATTTATTAAAAAAAGTATTATAAAAATTGTTACCCTTTAAAATAATTACGCCATGACACCAACAATTGAATTACAGAAGTTTCATATTTTAATATTTTAATATAATAAGTGAAAATTTGAACACATGTAACTCACGGAAATTTTATTTGCTTCATTTTAAAAATGAAGCCTTTACTTCATTCTAAAGCCGACAAAGGATCTCTTGTCGGCGTACGATGCCGACAACAAGAGATTTCTTATTGGCGTCGGCGGCTTAGTCGGAAGCATTTTAATGGTTGTCTGCTTGGCGGTAGTCAAGTAACAACGCCCTTTAACAAAACGTCAAATTCAGGTTTAGTTTGTTTATTTACGGCGAACGTTTACAAATTTTGCAACATGTGACAAGTAAGGTAAATATTGAATGTTATTGCAGGTTTTTTTTAAATATATCCATAGACTAATATAGTGGTGCTAATTAAGAAATCTCTAAAAAGTGAAGAATATAGCAGAAAATGTAATAGTACGTGTTCTACGGTATATTTGGTTTAGTTATAAATATGTCACGTACAACCTAGGATATTTTATATAGAGATCGACTGCACATTTACAAAAAAACAATAAATAAGCACGTTTTTTAACTTAAAATATTTTTTCACTTTAGAACTAAAAAAATCTTATATTTCTTACAAGAAAATCATTTACCATTTCGGTATTAATCTTGGAAAACTTAATAAAAAAAACTTATTTAAAATTCTGTTTTTATTTTGCCGAAACCCAAACCCAAACAGCTGTTAACATAAAAGTCAAAATCAGGTGTTAAAAGGCAATGATCCAGTTGTTCTCGCTCATTTTCAAAGGATTGTTTGTTTTCAAATAATAGATAACGAATTTTCTTAATTATGGTTAAGTATCATTATTACCAGGTGATTTATATTATTATTTCCATTTGTTATTAGATTAATTTTACCTGAAACTTTAAATATGTAGTTGTTGAAGAAAATCGTAAGTTTGGAAATCCAGGCCGACGTTTGAGCTAGTTCGTATAATAGCGGCATTTCAGGTGCGAGTTGGTTTGTCGGTAAATTCCAGTTGTGCCGATTTTTAATTTTTCAAAAATTTTAAATATGAAAAAAAAGTGTTGAATGTTCTTCTACATGACCCCACGAATCACTCCTTTCAATATATGCAGTGAATTTCATATATATATTGTTTCTTTTCGTGTAGTAAACCACAAAAAGGCAATTTCTAACTATCTTAGAAAGGCAGACAGCTCAATTCATCAACGTGGATCCCGTCACACTCTATATTTTAAGAAGTTTATTTTGTTTCCTTTTCGGATCTAGTTTGAAAGCTAATTTAAACGTTAAGTAGTTTTTCCTTACTTCATTTTGTTAGAGAAAGTTTTAGTTTCCAAGCTTTGATGTTTTTTTTTTTAATTTAGTTGTAATTATTTTCTATTAATTATGAAGAAAGTCGTATCCTTATTATAAGTAATAAGCTGCCTCTAATGAGCTTAAGACAACATCTTGACGAATATTTAATTATATTCTATGTCATGCCTTTACACATAAAATATCAGCTACATAAAGCGCATAAATAATTTAAGTAGTACATTTCATCACCAAACCTAAAAAACATTTTGAAACAGAATAACTATCCAGTCGCTCTGATTAATAGAATAATTAATTAATACAGACACACAATGATGTCAAAATAGCGTCCTCTTTGACACAGGTTTTTTTATCGATTTTGAGTTTACTATATTGTGAAAGGTCATCATTTAAAAAAAAATTCGAAGATAAATAATTTATCTTACTCTCAATAAAACAGCGAATTCTAGAACTGATTCGCAGGATTTTAGCTCTAAAATCCTGCACTCTCATATATATTACACCGCGCAACAGCATTTCTATTGCATAAAATGTTATACCTGGTTCTAAATATGTTTTTTACGCTCATTTCAAATATCTAATCGGTTTTCTTGTAGCAGCACTAGGTTTACAAATAAGTGAAGGGACTTTTAATAAAAAATACAATCGAGTTATAACATTTTATTAAACCCGCCTAACTTGAATGAAATTTAATTTTATACGATTTTGTCGCATGAGTCGACTTATAAGTACTATTCCGAATGCTCCAACAATAATCAGCCATCATATATACATTCCAGTGACCCTGGACTCCTCCATAGTGCAAATATCATCATCATCGAGATTTTCAGGAAAACGGTCTAGATGACTGTGAAGAAAGTGTAGCTTTATACTCATGTTGCATCCAAGTCACTGGAACTGCAACAATAGCTGCTTAATGTG
Organism: Pachyrhynchus sulphureomaculatus; assembly: GCA_019049505.1. Classification (NCBI taxonomy): domain Eukaryota; kingdom Metazoa; phylum Arthropoda; class Insecta; order Coleoptera; family Curculionidae; genus Pachyrhynchus; species Pachyrhynchus sulphureomaculatus. The sequence goes on from CM032449.1 coordinate 66,649,379, forward strand.
TTGAGAGCAATCGTCATACTTTTTGTTTCCCCAGAAATTTTTCACTACCCAAACGAACTCATCTCATGCATATCTTTCATTATCTATCATACAACTAGTGAAAATTGAATCATTTATTCATTTCCTGATCTGGGGGACGTCAAAAATGCCAGTTTTTAAGTTTTCAGTACTCAATTCCCCGTCTTTGTTGAACGCTTTTACATACTGTTTTATTAGCCCCAGTTTGATATGTAAAGGAGGCAATATTATGAAGTCTTTGAGCACGAGCCTCCCAAGATTAGAGCTTCCCTAGAAGGCCAGTCTTTTCTAATCCAGTGCTCAGCTTTAGCTTTGCTGTCCCATAAGCATATGAGACAGAAATATTTTGTATAAGCGCCTAGTTGGCCCAAGAAGAAATTGACCATTTTCAGATCCACATATAACATCCACTTATGTTCATTGTACTTGATCTTGTTCATAATTAAAGAGCCTAGCTTGTTACCGTTATACAAAAGTACACATTTAGGATTACGTTTTGATGAATCTATAAATGAATGCTATTCGTTTGAGTCATATTTTTATAATCTCATTGTAGCCATTAGACCAGGAATATTACTGCGAAATACAAAATTATCCTCTTCAAAAAAGAAATGGAGTAAATTCTTTTCCCTAGTGCGGTAATACGAGATATTCTTTTCTTTTGTCAATGATATCTTTCTTTTAACCGGGAAGCTAAAATCCTGATGCCTTTTTAGACAGTCCAAGATTTCTGACCAAGTCATCTAGATCACTCTGATTGAGTAGTATAGGATCTCCTGAGCAATCAAAGTCACTATCCTTACTATGGTCACTATTATAGATTTGTTGGCTGAACTCATTTGGGTGCTCCTGGGATGTAGATGGCTGTGGTACTAATGTATCACTGACAACAGATCAAGTAGTAGATTATAGGGTAGGATAAATCCACTTAGAACGATTGTTACGGTTTATACCCGTAATTTTCACAGCACCAAAATAATAGATCATTGGAGTTTTGTACTTGAAAAATGATCTTTTCTTATTTGCCCATAAATGTAAAGACTCAAAACAGCTTTTACACACTAAACGAGGAATCCAGAACTTGATGTTTGTCTCTAATGGAAAGCCAAAGTACTCAACATATGCTTGTTTTACAAAGTCCGACAGATTCAAACCATATACTTTAAACATATATTCGCCATAAATGACACAAAAACAATTTGGACTATTTACGTATGTTCTTGACAAAACCATCACTACAGATGCATAGAAACTAGTTTATTAATAACACTATTGATGGCAATTGTCAACTGAATAGTAAATATTAACACGGTACCTGTATCTCAAAAACTAGAGCTGCTAGATACAATCTGAAAGTAGATTCAGAATCAGCAAACTCAAATTAGTAAACAACACTTAACGGATGTCAAACAACAATTATATAAATTAGGCTTGAACTTCCAAATTATAAAAAAGACATATTGACATGCATTAGAGGAATAAACGAATAAATAATTAGCAATAACATATACGTAGCAAAAATACTGTGGATAAAATATATTCACTTGCATACAAATAGATTTTACAAACTCATCGTATGTGTTTTGCATGTGCGATTTATTGGAGAGAAATTTTCTTTTGATGTGTGTTATATCACCATTTTTTTTTTATTTTTTAAGTCAGAAGTGGATATCAGCTTCCGCCCAGTAATCAGGTACGTAACATTTTTGGGTATGTTAATATTATTGTTCAAACCAGTGAGAATTAGTGTATTTCTGCGAACTATTATCATAAGCTAAAGAATTAATATATTTTTAGCCTATACTATACCTGTTTACATATTAACAAACTAGCCTGTAATCGTGAGTAGATAACTATTAATAGTCTTCTATTTAATACGAACAAGTATTATGTATCAGAATTCTAGGAAAACATACCGATAAAACGATTTTCCCTGTACTTTCTTAGCAAGTTCGAAAATAAGTACTAACTGAGATGACGAAAGTAATATAAGACACGATATTTACTAAGAAACCCTTTCAGCCTTCTCTCTCACTCTTTTAACCTCTTCTATACTAACTTTTAAATAATTATGCTTAAAATTATACGTTATTTGGGACAAGGTTAGGATTTGAAGATATTTTTAAGAATCACACGCACTAGAATATACAATAAGTGTGAAAATGAGACTTCAGACATACGATTTTGGTTTTCGTAACGAAATGGTAACTCGTGAAGCTATCTTTGCTTTTAACATCTTATCACAAAGGTCTCTGGATGTAAATCAAAATATATATGCTTGTTTCATAGATTACAGCAAGGCATTTGACAATGTAAAGCTCAACAAATTGCTAGAGATCGATAAACATCAATCGCCATGACAAATAATTTCCAGCCTCTATTGGAGATAGGTTGCAAGGGTGAAGGTTAACAACATACTTTCAGAGGAAATCAGCATCCAGAAAGGTATCAAACAAGGATGCCTGCTTTCTCCAATGCTCTTCAACATCGCTCAATTTATTGGGCGTTAGTTTGGAAGCAAATATATCCTGGCATGAACATGTTGAAGGCATAGCAAGGAGAGCTTCTCAAAAATTGGGAATATTATTTCGAACCAGAAAGCTTTACACCCCACAACAACTGTTAATTCTTTACAAAGCTCAAATTCGACCAACTATGGAATACTGCTCCCACGTTTGGGGCTCCGCTCCCAAATATATACTGCATTTGTTGGATTCTGTTCAGAGAAGAGCTGTCCGTCTGATTGGAGACCTGGAATTGACCGGCGGCCTTGATTCGCTGGAACATCGAAGAACGGCTGGCGACTTGAATCTGTTCTACAAGTATTTTCATGGAAAGTGTTAGAAGGATGTAGCTCGCTTGGTTCCTTCCAAAGCGGTGCATGTTAGAAATACACGTCGCGTTGGTGCTTCACATCCGTATGAGGTTCAGCTTGTTACTCCGCGTACAGCGCTTTTCAAGCAGTCTTTTATATGGAGAACATCATCCCTTTGGAAAAATTTGCCCCTCCCCAGCGCTGTTTCCCACCGAGTATAATTTACAGCGACTCAAGAACAACGTGAATCGCTTTTTCCGCACAATGCCGCTCCTGGAGCGCTTTAGGGACTTCCCTGCAGCACGTGTGCTAGACTCCTAAAAAAAAATCTATTCGGGGTTTACATTTCGAGAAGCACTGAAGGATGATAGGAATAGTGATAAACGGTAAACCCATGAACAACATTAGATACGTTGATGATACGGTCCTGATCGCAAGTACTCTGGAGGACTTGCAAGAGTGGTTGACAGGGTAACAAGAGTGAGTAAAAAATATGAACGTAACATAAATATAAATAAGACCAAATTGCTAGTAGTATTCAAAAGTAACAACCACATTGGGCACCCAGTTATAGACAACAAGATTGTTTAAGTATCTCCATACAATAATTAACCACAGTGTCATACACAAAGACGAAAATCAAAGAAGCAAGAACTGCCTTTATCAAAGTGAGAACACTACTGACGGTACGAGATCCCTCGCTGGCCCTGAGAATGAGCAGGATCCGTTGTTACGTGATCCCAAGTACTGTTGTATGGCTACAGACGCATGCTGAGAATTTGGATGGACCGAGTTACAAACCAAGGAGTATTAGATCAAAGGCATAAAGAACCGGAAATCTTATTTACCACTAAAAAAAGAAAACTTGAATATGTGGGTCACATCTCTCGCAGTTTCAAGTATAAAATATTACAACTAATTAGGCAAGGGAAGATTGTCGGCAAAAGGAGCATCGGACAGAGCAGAATTTCATGGCTGCGGAATTTACGGGACTGGTCTGAAGTAACATCAGCTGAGTTATCTGCACAGCTATATCCAAGGTTAGGAGAGCCATGCTGATCAGCAACCTCCAGAAGAGGCGCTGGGAGCAAGAAGAAGGATACTAACTTATAAATAATTAAGCTTAAAATTAGGCATTACTTGGGACAATGATGGGTTACTTCTTACAGATTACTTGGAGCACGGCAAAACAGTGACTTCAGAATATTATTTTTCATTTTTTGCTAAAAAATTGTGGAAAAGCGCCAAGGAAAATTTTCAGAAAGGTTGCTGTTTTTCAAGACAATGCACCTTGTAATGGTCAGAATTTGCCCTCGAGAATATTTTGTCTATCCTTTGATTTTCATAGCCTTTGATAGAAGTAAATGACCATAAAATTAAAATATAGATTAGATTACATTAAATTCTCTTAGATTATAAATTGATGTACCTTATTTTCCATTTAGTTTTCTTTTAGAAAAACTACTCGTTGTCCTCGCTATTGTTTATTTACGTCAAGGCGACATAACCTTGTAATTTTCTCATAATATTCTCCAAATTTTACCAGTGTCATGTAAGGAACAAATTTTATTCAAATGAAGAAGTGATAAATGTTCTGGAAGTCTGGTTTACAAACAAAGATATAGAACTTTTTTGGTAACTTTTAGAGTAACTTTATAACCGTGGTATAAAGTTTGAAGGAGATTAAGTTGAATAAACGATTTTTGTTTTTAAAATTTGCTTGTTTTTTTCTTGTTCTATGTTAGAAATCTGTCGATCGCCCTCGTATTTGGTCAAATCTGAAATCGAGTATTTAGTTTAAAAAAGACCGACAAAAACTGGAAACTATTTTTTCTCTTCAGAGTATCGACCTGAAACAGGAGGTACTGCAAAAATCTAGGAATTTTTTCACGAATACAACACTTTCCTTTCCCAAAGGAGCTGAAATGTAACACGTAGGCTGAAAAGTTGTTGGTCTATCTACTTAAAACACAAAATTAAAATTTATTCATCAATATACTCTGCTTTAAGAGTGATAGAACCAGTCCAACGCTTTTCTAACGTTTCTATATTTTTCTTGTAGAAGGACTTGTCTTTGCCTTCAAAATAGCCCTCAGTGTCGGCGATAACTTCTTCATTGGAGATACATCTCTTTCCCACGAGCATTTTTTTGAGGATTGCGAATAGATAATAGTCGCTGGGGGCCAAATCTGGAGAATACGGTGGATAAGGCATTGTCTTGATGAAAGAGCACTTTATTTGCGATCTCGACCTTCAAACGCACCTCACCAATAACTTTATATAATATTCGCTGTTGATCGTTTCTCCCTTCTCAGCTTAAACGATGAAAATTATTCCATGCGCATCCCAAAATACAGAGGCCAAAACCTTCCCAACCGGCTGTTGTGTCTTTGATCGCTTTGGGCGGCTTTCACTGGCTGCTGTCCATTCAGCTGACTGCCGATTTGATTCCGGTGTGTAATGGTGGATCCATGTTTCATTTATTGTCACATATCCTTTTTATTGCGCTTAAACAGGTCCAAACAGTGCTCAGAATCATCAACAGGTTTTTTTTTTGTTCCACTGTGAGCAAACGCGGTACCCATTTCGAACAGAGCTTTCTCATGCCCAAATGTTCCCGCAATATATGACCAGCATGTTCTTCTGATATCTTTAGGGTGTCAGCTATCTCACGCAATTTTACTTTACGGTCATCCAAAACAATTTTGTGGATTTTTTTAATGTTTTCTGGTGTAACCACCTCATTTGGGCGTCTAGAGCGTTCAACATCATTTGTATCTGTACAACCGCATTTAAATTCAACATACCAGTAAATGATAAGTGATTTTCCAGGGGCAGAGTCCCCGTAACACTTATCAAGCTATTGCTTTGCTTGAACGATATTTTTTCTCATCAAAAAACAGTGTTTACTCAACACATGAAATTCGATTGTTTCCATTGTTTTGAAAATATCAAAAGTAGCGTCCCTAAACCCACTGTAACTTGTAAACTAATCGTCAAAATGTCATGAAATTTTGACACATATTGTTTGAAGATTGGTACTTCCTAAAAATCATATGGATTGTTTGAAAAGCGCGACATCTATGTGTCAGACCAAAGCCTACGTGTTACTTTTAGTATAAGAAAAATATAACATTGATGTTAATTGAAAACATGTCATATTTCGGGGTTGTTTTTAATCTAGTTTTACTATTTAGGATACATATTTCTTATATCACCAACAATTTTTTAGAAATTTTAGACTATCTATGAGAAAACTTTAAATACATGAATCAGAAATATTCTAGAATAAGTTTCGATGTATCCACAATAATAAAAACACAAGTGCAATGCTAAAAAAGTACAACATAAATTATTTGTTATATCTCCGTTCTATATAAACTAGAATCAAAATTGGAGCAGGCAAAACTGTAATTTTTTAAACTTAGGTTTTTATTTATATCTATGTAGTTCTTAAATCACTTTGTATGTTGCTGTGGGGTGCGATTCCTTACGTAGGCGCGAACTAGCAGAAAAGAGAGCGCAAGTACCAGAAGAAGCCTTTAAAAAAAATCGGAAAGTGTATTTACTGAATCCACTAAAAAATATAATAAATATATTAAAAATAGGTAGGTGGGAGCCATGGAGAGAAGAATTCTAAACATTAAACTTAATGATCGCATACTAAACACAAAAGTAAGACGAGATCCATGGTAACATATGTAATAGAAAGGGTATGGACATTAAAGTGTAAGAGGTAGAGCATATTCGAAGGATGAAGGACAATCGGTGGACACGAAAAGTTATAGAATGGAGACCACGAGCAAATAAAAGAAGCAGGGGAAGACCACAAACTAGGTGGTCAGATGACATAAAAAGTTTGATTGAACATACGATAGCGGATAATGGCAGCACTTGAAGAAGGCTTTTATCTGATGATGAATACGATAAGCTGAAGAAGAAGAAGAAGAAAAAGAAGACATATACACATAAGTAATATGAAGTGAATTCATCAGTTCATTAATTCAAAAACAATATCAAATTAGTGATTTCCCTGAGCTAGTCTCGCAGAGAAAAATTTGCCATAGGTATGTTTGAAATGGAATTTGACATTCTGAGACTTACATATATCTTGTATCAGAACCAGTTAATAAAGAAAGACCTGTTCAATAAAAATAATACGTAGGATATATATATAGAAAGACTTCTTTCTCCCGATGCAAAAAATGATCATCCAGCCCTACCCGAAATTTAAACTGTGGTTTATAACCAAATCGCATTTTTATTTCGCTACTTAATATAAGGTCTGTAGCATATGTGTGTTTTTCCGTCGGTTATAGAATACATGCTAAAATTTTGGTCAACGTGGATTTCCAATAGTTGCATACAAATTGAGTAACTGATATGTTGTCTTGCCGCTGTGAAGGTTAAACAATTTCATTCACGTTGGCCAACATTTCTAGGTTTTTTGCTTAACGTTTGGGGTTAATGTAAAATAACTGAAAACGCCCATATTTCAGCAGTTTACCCACTGTTCTCTTATTCGTCAAATCCATCCCGAGACGCGTTTCGCCGTATCACGGCTCTTCAGTCAGGTTAGGATTGACAAACAAGACAACAGAATTTACTGCTACTTATCCAAGTAGTTACGGAACACGATGGTATGTCGGTGTCAGCTTTCGATGGAGTATTAGGTATGCGTACTTAGTACAATTCGTTGTATCCTACCATCGTGCTCCTTAACGTTCGTGATCCATAATTTTCAAACGGTTTGCTTGGTCATTCATATCCAAGACAAATGTAGTAGTTTCATTAAGTCGAATATTTAATAAATTTACTTTTTCAAATATACCGTTCAAGTATATTTATATATTATATTTGAGGGTGGTAGGACACCTGAACTCTGTCCTTTACTCAAACAACGTATCCCTAGAAAAGAAACGATATATCTATGACTCAATTTTTAAAAGCATCGTACTATACGAATGTGAGACGTGGCAATTGACCAGACGGTTAGAAAGCTTCTAGTGTTGAAAATGGACTACCGAAAATCAGCAAGAATATCTAGAACGGACAGAGTTAGGAATGAACAAATACGGGAAATGATGAAATTGGAAACCACAATTAATGAAAAAATCCCACAGAAACAACTTACCTGGTATGGACATGTGGAAAGAATGGCAGCACATCGAATCCCGAAACTAGTCCACAGATGAAGCCCGATGAAAAATTGAAGAAGGGGAAGGCCTAAAACAAGTTGGATGGACGGTATCCAGAAAGCCATGTCAGAAAGAAACTTAAGACGGGGAGATGTTATCTCTCAATCAAAAAGGAGCGTTCATCTGTTTTTTCCATCAGTAACCTCCGAGCTTGAATAGGGATTATCCTTTTGGGATGGATCACCGCGAAAATATCATAATATCCATCAACGTCAGCCAAATGCCATTTGCAATTCATGGCACGTTTTAGAAAACGAACTAGTGCTGAGGCGGACGTTATTATATTACGTACAGGTGCAGTATATCAAATACACAGGTCGCACGGATTCAAAGAATACAAAATCCCCAGATATGTAGCTGCCGCGCCACTATATGACATAACTAATAGACAAAAAATAACGGACTAGATATTTGAAATACCAGAAAAATTTTACACACATGACACAAATATCAACACTGACTCACGACATGACAGCAACGTGAGGGTCTAATAATGCGAAATATAAACCTCTATACTTTAAATTACCAATTTGTTCTAAAACCCCAGACGAATAAAATTAAAAACCAGTCCAATCTACACGCTCAAATAAAAAATATACATAGGGGAATTTGGCGCATCACAGGGCGCGTGCCGGCCTCCAATCAGCTCTGTCACCTGACCGGTGATGCTACTACATTCTGAAATGTATTTTGAACTCTTGAAAATGCACACAGAAACAACGAAGGTCATATTAAACAGTGCATCCAGACAAAAGAATGTAAATTAATTAGCTTATAATCAATAGTAGTATTAGATTAAAAATAAAAAGTGTAAATTAAATAAATCAGTACAGTGCAGTGCAGTGCGAAGTGATACAAATAAATATAAAGGAATCAATCAATATATGTATATATATATATATATATATATATATATATATATATAGAACTGTAAATATATAAGAAATGTACAAATCACAATAACAGTAGAAGACCACCAAAAGGCAAAACAACGTCCAGCGGCAGGACACGTTTTTTAAATAAATGAATATGTTGTTAATAACATATTGTATTTGTAAGAAACCAAAAGTCTAAGTATTTGTAAACTAATTTTGAATAATAAAGAGTTTTTAAATTGAATTTACTACCTGCATATGTGGCCAAGTCAAAGGGGATTGGAACTTGCGACCCGTGATACCGTATGCCGAAACGATACGAAGGAGCTACGGCTAGGTGCAGAAAAAAGTCTGATAAGAGCTCATTTCTTTAGCAGCAATGATTCTCTCTGAAGCATGCATTGTATTCAGATACATTTTAAATATTTTCATAATACTAACATTTACAATAATATATGTGGATTCAGAGGAAATACCGATTATAACAACTCAAGAAATTGTACATGCACTACGAAAAACAGAAGATCTCCCGTTACGAGCAAAATCATATTGCACGGAGGAAGAGAACTACACAAAATACTCGCCAATTTATTTACAAAATGCCTCGAAGACGCCGATAACAACCCAACAACTGGAATAATGCTGTCATTGTTATTCTATATAAAAAGGGGATGCTACTCGATTGGAGATGGGTTAAGCATAATTGACTCATACACTAAGTTGAAACTCTAATCAATAAATGCACCGAATATCAGAAACCCTTTCTAGTAGCATTTATAGATTTCCAGAAAGCCTTTGACACTCTAGAGAGATGGGCAACACTGAAAGCGCTTACAGACTACAATAGTTTACTCTCGCTATACAACTTTAATAAATAGTATATACTCCAAAGCCACCTATTGCATTAAGTGGAAAGCAAATCTGAAAAGTCCTCAAATACTAGAGGCGTCTGTCAGGGCGAAACCATGTCACCTAAATTTTTCACCCTTGCTCAGGAAAATATTTTCAAAGAACTGTAATGAGAATCGATGGGAATCATCATTGATGGCGAGTACATAAATATCATTCGATTTACTGACGATATCGTTTTGATAGCAAAAAATGCCGATATGATTCGTTTTATGATAGATGAACCTAAATTCGGGAATATAGACCTTAAAATGAACATCAGCAAATGCAAGACTATCACAAATTTACCACAAAAAAGTTCTTGGAAATCTGCATATGATGAACGTACAGAGTTACATTTACTTGAGGCACAGGACAACTGCAGAAAAAGGAAATCAGACCACCGAAATTCAGAGACGTGTTTCACTGGTATCCCAATTTCTCTTAAAAGTTTGTTTGGACTGTTCTTTGATCTCTGGTGTGCTGTGATGAATCCATATTTCGTCAACAGTTATGAATCGACGCTAAAAATCATTCCGATTGCGCTTTAACAGTTGTGAGCAATCGCGGCACCCAACTCGCGGAAAGCTTTCTCACATCCAAATGAGTTGGTAAATTGTTCTGTACCAATTCAATTGAGATAAGTAACTCAACGCGTCATGGAGAGACGTCTACCGCGTACCTTATTTCGTTACCGAGTTAGAAATAGCAAAATAAGACGGAGAACGAAGGTGGCAGATGTAGTTCAGAGCATAGCAGGGTCAAAATGGAACTAGGCGAAGCAAATAGCACGAACTATTGAATATAAGTGGACAAAGGAAATCCTGGTCTGGTGCCTTAGAAGACTAAAACGCTCACCTGGCGATTCACCAAAAAGATGGGTAAGTGATCTAACCAAGATAACTGGTAAAACTGGCAGTTGAAAGCACAAGACAAGCGTCAGTGGAAACATGAAGGGGGTGCCTTTACCCAGCAGTGAATGTAGTGGGCTTGTGAGGATAATGATGATGATAAAGAATTATAAGGTATGAAATTCTTTACATTGCTTGAAGTGCATTTCGGTATATTCTAATTTGGTGTCCATATTGTATGTTAGCCTCGTTTAATGCTGGAACTGCAGTTCTGATTTGTTTTAGCTCGCATAACAATTCTTCCTCAACTGTTAGCATTCTACCGCAATATAGAATAAATCAAGTTAAATAGTTCCTTTTGCTATCTCTTACTTTGGCAAGCTGTTTTAAGAAAAATCTCTGGGTGTGTGTTGATCTACATTTTCAGATATATCGCCAATTCAGTGAACAACATCATTTGATAGAGCGATGGGCTAGAGTTTAACTGATGGTGGTCAAACAAGTTCGCCTACAATATTGTACGTCTTTTTGCATCCAGTCATTTTATACAAGGCTTTGTAGAAAGCTAACGAACATTTTTCATTTGTAGATGAAATTGTTTCAAAATAGATTTTTGATTTTCATAAAATTTCATTTTAGTAGTAAGAAACTATAAAAGTAACGTAATCACTAAGAACTATTTCCAGATGCTATTTAGGCTTGTTATGTTTCATGGTATCCATCGCTAAACTATTTAAACGAATAACAAATAAAAACCTCCTCGTTTACTTCAGTTCTCTTGAATTAAAAGTTTAAATGTTATTCAGGATATTTTTTTGAAATAACCACAGGAACTACGATCTTCTCTGCGCTTGCTGATGATGCACAATCCCCTGCTATTACATTTCTCCAACTTGATTCCGTGCTCAAAAATCGATTAATCAAATGAATTGTCAGATGTCAGACTAAGAATACGATGATGGCGACATGTAGCTTACTATACATTTAAACTCACAAGTAGATCACTAGTACTTTTGATAATCTTTTGTCAAAGGCCGAAAGCACTTACTCGATATTCTATGTAATATAATGTAAATGTAAGATTTAAACTGAACAGAATTATTTTATTTTATTTTTCTAGCTGCTACTCTGGACTAGGTTTGTTTACATCGACCTGAGTTAATATAAAGTTTTTCCCATTTATCTTTTTAAGTAATATAATCTACTGATTAGATTATTAGTAATAGTTATAACATACCTAGTAATCGAATTGCAGTTTCAGAATTGAAATTTTAGTGGCTTAAGAAATTATAGAAATACAAAAAAATGAATATTGTACTTACAGTTGGTGTGCTTACTTTTATTGGTAAGTTAATATTTTGAGGACTAATTGCAATGTTCAAAATTACTCTACCTGTATACCTACCCAATTCACCAATTACAATTACCTTCTCCTAGTACTATTACTCTCAAAAGTTCTATATTGTCCTGTACTCACAGCTAATTGCGAAAATATACTCACACACTGCACATGCCGGCTTGATTATTTAATGAAGCACACAACACAAAATACACTAAATTTAGATCTTAAAAAGCATCTCCGTTATTTTTCCATGTTTATTTCATCTACTATATAGCATCTTCTAGCCAAATGAACTTGCCCTATTCCCTTTCCACCTAGCCTCTTGCATGTTTCCTTAACCTAATTTTTACTTGAAACTTTTTTTTTAATCACTTTCATGACTAAGTATTATGCTCATATTTGTAGGAGTCCCGCATTATCTATACTTTAATAGGACTTCATATTTTAATTCATGTACTTTCTGCTTTTTTCTGTATTTGGTACAGCTATTTGTGACCAATTCTCTTGCCTGACAAACACAACAGTATTTACTTAAGCCCGATCAGCGATCTCTTATATATTGCTAAATCGAGAGGAATTGAAATTTCATTCATGTGGATTCCTGGTCACATGAACATTAAAGGTAATGACAAACCAGACAGAGAGGCTAAACGAGCGGTAACAAACGGAACGCCCTTTATGGGAGAAAACAACAGTGATGATTATATTAAAATGCTAAGCTCAATAAAAAGAGACTTATTCCAGCTGGAGTGGAACCTGGAACATAATGAAAATAAACTATGGTCAATAAAACCTCAAGTATTCCCGTCTCTTCATAATCCAAACGATAAAAGATCAGAAAATGTTTTGCTGAGAAGATTGGCCATAGGCCATGCTTACCACACTCACTCACATCTCCTAAAAAAAGAAACAGCACCGAAGTGTGTGGTATGCAATTCCTCCTTAACGGTCAAACACATCTTTGAGGCAAATCACTCCTCTCACCTGAGAAATAAACACAACATCCCACACTCTCTCAAACAGAATATTGATCAATTCTCATCAATCAAGAAAAAAATCAACAAATACCTAAAAGACCAAAAAAAAAATATCTATATAACAGGTAAACACATTTAATATGGGGCGCTAAATGACCACAGACGTCGATGCGCTCTGACCAACAAAAACAAATAAACAAACAATCTCTTGCCTGACGTCTATTCTCTCGTTTTACCTGCAGAGCAATACCAGAATCCGAACGTCGATGAACGTTAATATTAGTCAATTGCCTCCCTAAGCTTTAGGCTAAAATTAATGTCAACTGTCTTATCTCTTTCTCATTTATAATTTTTAATTTGAGCAACATGGAATAATAATTTCAAAAGTGAAGCCATTTAGATAAAGATTTAATCATGATTGCGAAGTTAACAATTTGTATACAAGAGCCTTTTGATGTTATATTTTCAGTAGTAAAAAAAATGAGTAATTTTCTACAGACAAAAATATTAAATATTATTGATATAGTTTATTACCTGGTTATTATCATTTGATATACACATTGGATTTTTACTTCACACCACCTTTATTTTGCTAAAGTGATTCATTAACAGTATGTTTTAGATTGGATCGACAATCTCTAAAAACCTCAATTATAAATTTCTAAACTGCTAACTCTGAAATATACGTAGTACCCGAATCAAGAAAAAATAAATCTGTGTTTTTATGTACCTCATACCGTATATTAATTTTCTGTGTTCTTTATTATTTAGCTTACACAGCAGCTGATCCAAGCCAATGCTATTACTGTGATAACTTTACTGATGACTGCGTTCATCCTTCAGATCCTAGTCAATTAGCAGTTATGTCTTGTAGTGACCAAAGCTCTAAATATTCTACTTTTCAGTCGCTAATATCTAAAAAACTTAGGAGTAACCTAGTAGCTGATGGTGATATAACATGCGTAAAAGTAAATGGTATAAATGAAGGTATGTATTCTTTACTTGTTTTCATTACAAATCCGAAATAATATTGATACGATGTTGTTATTTAATAGATATGTTTTTATGCTATATATATGTTATCTCTAGTTAAACTCAAGTGGGTAAAAAATACCGAGGAAAAATCATTATTTTATAATTTTACAAATTCTTAATATTTGTTACTTTTAGTCATATTTACTTAAATGTGTGCTTTATTTGAGCTGTTTTAATTTAAAGCCACTCTCTCACAATAATTTTATCGCAAATCCGTCGTTTCCATCAACAAGTTTAAAGACTACTCAATTTTCAACACATTTTATTAAAATACCACTAAATTTATTTTTTTATTTGTTGTAGAGAGATTTATGTTACGTTCTTCTAGTTTTAAAAAGTAACCTATATATATATATATATATATATATATATATATATATATATATATATATATATATATATATATATATACACTCCTGGACAAAATTAACGCAACAATCTGAAAATTAATTTATCTTTTTCTTATGTCAGTTTTAAAGTTTATCGAGTATTTGAATAGTAGGCTATGCATATTTTGTTTCGTTATTCATGACAAAAATCAAAACAATTCGGTTAGATTTACAGTTTTAAAGAATTTTTTAAAAGATAAACAATTTTCTGTAATAATGCGATAGATTTTCTTTAAAAGTAAGCTTATAAATTGTTCCCTTTTTCAAAGTAATACGTTTTTGTGGTAGACTGTTTTATTTTTGACCCCGAAGAATTAAAAAAATGAATCGAACAAGGAATTTAACTGAACACGAGGTAGTGTGAGCCTCAGTTTTATTGGACGAGGGATATTGTCAGAGTTATGTTGCCAATTTGTTAGGCAAACATCGTTCCACAATAAGTCGTATGGTAAGACGCTTGCATGATGTAGGAACTTATTCTAGAAGGCTAGGGCAAGGGCGAAAACGATGCACTAGCCACCTAGATGAACGTTTTATAAGACAATATGTTTTAAGAAACAGGACTGTCACTAGTTCTATAATAAGAAACGAACTCGAAGCTGTTCGCAATGTCACAATTTCTTCTAAAACAGTTAGAAGACGGTTAAATGAAGCTGGATTACACAGTAGGAGACCAGCCACTGCACCCTTGCTTACTAGAGAGAATAGAGTTGCCAGGTTACGTTTTGCTCGAAATCACGAAAACTGGTCTGTGGATGATTGGAAACAAGTTTTCTTCACAGATGAAACTAGGGTTAGTCTAAAACATCCAGATGGTCGTGAGCGACTATGGCGAAGACCAGGAGAGAGGTTTGCTCCTTGCAATATCTCTGCAAGGATTCCATTCGGCGGTGGCTCTGTTATGTTCTGGGGTGGCATCTGCTTTGATGCTCGCACAGAGTTAGTTCCTGTCCGTAAGAGATCCATGAATGCTGACTACTATCTTGAGAACATTGCAATAGAACATGTGATGCCTTTCTGTCATTTTGTAGGGCCCAATTTCCTGTTTATGCAAGACAACGCTCGACCTCACGTGGCTAGGGAGGTACTCGATTATCTTAATCAAGTTGATATACCAATTATGCAATGGCCACCAAAAAGCCCGGATCTGAATCCGATAGAACATGTATGGGATCACCTTAAGAAAAATGTGAAACGTCATATACCTGCACCTAGAAACCTGAGGGAACTTGAAAATGCAGTTATCACAGAATGGGAGCAAATTCCTCAAGATTTTATCCAGAATTTAATTAGAAGCATGCCTAGGCGCATAAACGCTGTCATCCGAAGTAAAGAAGGCAACGCACGCTACTAGTGTCCCCGTTACACTATTAATTTTGCTACTAGTGTCCCAGTTTATTTTTTTCATTATTACATAATTTCAACGATTTTGTTATTAGGTCTTAAGAATAATTTTAATTCGAATCTTATAGAGAAATTTGGTAGCTAATTCACTTTTAAAGTATCTGAATAAGTTTTTTCTAACTTTTAGTGTAACCAATGTTCATAAAAAATTATTAAAATTAATTCATTTTAGAGATTTGTATGATTTAATATATTGTTGCGTTAATTTTGTCCAGGAGTATATATATATATATATATATATATATATATATATATATATATATATATATATATATATATATATATATATATACATATATACATATATATATATATATATATATGTATATATATATATATATATATATATATATATATATATATATATATATATATAAGGGTCGGCAACCTTTTAACTAAGGAGTGCCAGTTTCCATCCATACAACATTTTGAGTACCGACATAGGTACTTACTACAACTAAATTTAACAAAAATTAACTTAAAATATTGCTTTTAGAAAGTTTAATTACAAAAAAATTTTAACATTTAACAAATAATTTTATTATACTAGTCCTAGGACCTAGTGTCAATCCTGTGCTTGAAGTTCTTTAGAGAGTTTTCTTATATCCGGTTCATGTCTGGTTATTTTCAGTGTCACACATGCTTCCGAGTTGTCTGTTGTCAGCCTGCTTCGGTACGGGTTTAAAATCACTCTCATATGGGAAAAAAGTTGTTCACAGATATAGGATGATCCGAAAGCTGTAAGCATGGCCAACGCTACTTTCTTAAGACAAATAAATTTCTCTGGTAAACTCATCCAACAACTGAGTATCTCGTTTGAATGGTTCTGGCAGTCACCTTCTAATACCCTTCTTAATTCTACAAATTTCGTGTTCCATAACTCGGAGCTTTTAAATTCAATGTATTGAAGATCAAAATCATTAATGTCCAACCATGAGAAAAGAGATATGTCAAAGCAACTGCTGGAAAAATCCATTAAATCTGGTTTGATTAAAAAAGCGAACATAGGACCATGTTTATCAAAATCCTGACCCCTCTCGATAAACTTCTCTTTTAAATTAGTCATATATTTAAGAATTTCGTCTATTAGTGCACTATCGTCGATACTGGATATATAAGTTTTTAAATTTGGGAAATATTTATATGTGTTTGTAGTAATATCGCTGATAAATAAATCTATTTTTAATTTGAATGATTTCCAGGATTCGCATAAATCCAGAACTGTTTTGCCTGAACCTTGTAACTTTAAGTTGAGTTCACTGAGATGGTTTGTAATATCAGTAAGAAACATTAACATACAGATCCAGTTCTTATCTTTTAGTTCAGGATAAGCATCCACTTGATTTTTTTCCAACAAGAACGATTTAATTTCGCCCAGACATTGCACAAATCTAGAGAGCACTTTACCACGGCTGAGCCAGCGCACATTATTGTGCAATGGTATATCTGAATATGCACTTTCTAACTCCTGCAGAAACGCCTTAAATTGTCGATGGATCAGTGAAGAACGACCGACAATCTAGTTAACTATCTTAACCACCCTATTCATCACGGATTTTAAACTTCCAGCGGAGATTTTAGCGCACAAACTCTCTTGGTGAATTATGCAATGAAAATTCATAACTGATAGACCCATGCGTTCAATAAGAAGGGAAACAAATCCTTTATGTCTCCCAATCATAGCAGGAGCGCCATCTGTCGTTTTATTTAAATTAATGTTCCGCTTTTCAAAATGTTTAACAAATTCTGAAAATATATCCTCTCCTCTTGTAGTTCCCTGCAATGGGAGCAGACAAATCAGCTCTGCATACACACGAAGTATCGCGCAACGATTGCCAGATGGGCAATATTATTAATATCGACACTTTCATCCAATGCTACACTAAATACAAAACTCCGTTTGATAGCGTCTCTCTGCTATTTTTGGACATTTTGTGTCATTTCGGTAATTCGTCTCTCGATGGTCCGCGCTGATGCCGGAAAATCCCTAATCCTGGCCAATATTGTATCCTTATTGGGCAAGTCGTCGAATAAAACCTCGCCAGTACTCAAAAACGTTTGCTTTATAAATTCCGTCAGTGAACAGCCTACCCTTTTGTGCCAACGATTGTGCAATTTTGAAACTGCATTCAGTTAACTGATTTTTTCCTTAGAAAACTTTGCTAAAGAATGTTGACTGTTTCTCGTATTGTTTACTTGTTCTTTGTATTGCCTCCCTTTTGTTAGCGTTATCTTTAAATAACGATTCATGTTTTATCTGGAAATGTCGTTGAATACTAGACGTCCGGAAAACTACGCTTTCCCGACATAGGACACAATTAGCCCGATCGTTTTGCTGTACAAAACCGTAATCTGTTATCCATGAAGTTTGAAATGATCGAACGTCTACCTTCTGTTTCTTCGCGGCCATAACGCAACGTAATTTTAATTTTTAAACTTTTCGACGACTATTGACTGGAACGGATGTTACTTCTATACTAAATGATCCAAGCGTGTAGCCGCTTGCTATATATAGAAAAATAATGTTTCCAGAAAATTCCGATAATTACGTTTATTAAATTTCTTAGAACAAAAATTATTATCTACAACGCGCCTATTGCAATCAAAGGGCCGCCTAGAAGTTAAATCTAACAAAAACTAAAGTTCGGCAATATAAAAAGAGTTGCGGAGCGCGTCGGAACGATTGAAGTCAAGTCAAACAAAAACCGCCTTATAGCGGCTCTTTTGATCTGAATTGAGGACGTTTATTTGTGTTTTTGCCTAGGCTTATATTTTGAAGCTTGCCGTCTTTAATACTTATCGAAATTAAAGCCAAACCAATGCATTCAGTAAAATTATAAATTACAAAATATATATTTTGTAGTTTTTGGTAATAATACCTAGTGACCTATATAATATATCGTTTTTGTTTGTATCGTTAAAGTAATACTGTCTTCGATTATTTACTTAATTTCGAAACATGTCACAGATTACAGAATTAATGTGTAAACTTTGAATAGGTACGCGTGCCATTCAAAATTGCTTGGCGTGCCAGAGATGCCACGCGTGCCAGAGATGCCACGCGTGCCAGAGATGCGACGCGTGCCATAGGTTGCCGACCCCTGATAATGATGTATATACATATATATATATATATATATATATATATATATATATATATATATATATATATAAATATGTATATATATATATATATATATATATATATATATATATATATATATATATATATATATGTTATATATATATATATATATATATATATATATATATATATATATATATATATATATATATATATATATATATATATATATATATATAGCTAGTTAACTAGGCCTCTATTAACACCTTCTAGGTAACAAAACACTACTTGTTTTCATCAACTTTTTATACATTTTAGAAAATTATAAAATCTTATTATTTGAAAAAATATATAAATACAATGAAATACCGACATCACTTAACATTTAAAATTCTGCTGTAATCGCTGTAAAAATATTAACAAGAAATGTATAAACAAAATAAAGGATACTTCAACAGTATATAATATTAACACCAAATCCCACTATTTAAGAAACACTGGTTTGCTTTTAGCAAAACACATTTAAAAAATGCACATATTTATTTCACATAACACATCCATAAGTGTACAGGGTGAGTGATAGAGGAAAGTTCATTATTTCATTTGTTTCGGGAATGACAAAAAAATGTTAAATGCAATAGTTCCAGGGAATGTTAAGGTGCACAGTTTAAAATTATTTTTGAGTATACAGGGTACTTCAAAAAAATGTGGCCGATATAACATGTTTTTTTGAACGGAACATCCTATTTTCTATTTTATTTTTAAATTCTGCGTAAAATTTTATAACTTTTCTTTAGTAATGTTATATACCTAAACCTAGTAGTTTTTCTAACATTTTCAATTAAAAAAAAAAATACTAGCCATTGTTTCTGAAGGTGGAATACTCATAATTGGTACGAGCATTCTATAGAGATGAAAATATATATATATATATATATATATATATATATATATATATATATATATATATATATATAAAAGAGAAATTTGAGTTAGATGCTACAGGGTATTTAAAATAAATTTATGCATTTTGACTATTTTAAATTGAAAAATCTAAAAAATTTTTGAATGGCACACCCTGTATATTATTATTTCTTCTGATAGATTTTACAAAACCCTCCAACTTTTATTAAATATGTCATATACCTGTTTCTAATAGTTTTCAATTTATTTTTAATTTTTCAAATTTTATCCTTGTTTCTAATACACTTACGCTATAAGATCGATCATAGTTGCCAAGACAAAACAAAAATGTAGGCATTGTCAAATTTTGACATGTCTATTAAGCAAGTAAAAATTGTTTAATTTCTTGTAGTAAGTGACGTAGAAAGGTAATAGTTATGGATTTTCCTAAAAAGGAATTAATTAATATGGTTTATATATTGGGCGCGTCGGGAAAAAATTGTCTTTTGGCAGTAAGGCTTTACGGAGCCAAGTACCCTAATAGACTTATACCATCTAAAAAATCTTGTCAGTGCCGAATGGAATGGTTTGATGGTAGCGGTAGCGTTGAGTATACGAAACGGAAAGTAGTAAACCAGAATTCTACCAATGAGGAAAAAAAATGGAGATTTTACTTCATGTTGAAAATACTCCACAGGTCAGCAGCCGTCAACTAGCTGACTTTTCTGACACATCCCAATCTACGGCTAATCGCATCACGAGAAAATACAAATATCATCCCTTTCATATGGAACTACAACAAGAACTTCAACACCGTGATTTTGAACGACGAGTAAACTTTTGTACCACCATGGATGGAGCAATAGAGGCCGATCTAAATTTTTTAGCCAAAATAATGTTTTCTGATGGAGTAGTTAACAGCTATAACATGCATAATTATTCAGCAGTTAATCCATTTTGGGTCCGGGATGTTCAAAACCAAAACCATTGGTCGCTTAATGTATGGTGTGGAATATTAAATTCTCCAATGATTAGTCCATATTTTTTCCGCGAACCGCTTAATGTGTCTAGATATCTAATTTTTTTGCAAAACGAATTACCTCAGATTCTTGAAGAAGTTCATAACTTTGAAAGGGAACAAATATGGATTTAACAAGACGGAGCTCCCGCTCATTACCACCGGGAAGTTCGGGAATTTTTAAACGATCATTACCCACAAAAATGGATCGGTAGGGATGGATTAATTCAGTGGCCCCCTGGATCATAGGACTTAACACCTTTAGACCTCTTTTTTTGGAGCTACATTAAAGATCGTGTTTATGTGAATCCCCCTACAACACCAGTAGATATGGAAAATAGAATACGGGATGCGTGCAGGACAATAACGCCCTTTATGCTAAGGAAAGTGAAGGAAAATATAGTAAAACGACTAAACATCGTATTCTAGTAGACAGGCATATTTTTGAACATTTATTACGTAATAATAACTAATCATTAGATAAACTATATTAAAATTATTATTAATTATTTGTTTATGTTTTCACAATAGCATAAGTGTATTAAAAACAAGGGTAAAAATTGAAAAATTCAAAATAAATCAAAAACTGTTAGAAATAGGTATATGACAAACTTAATAAAAGTTGGAGGGTTTTGTAAAGTCTATCAGAAAAAATAATAATATGCAGGGTGTTCCGTTTAAAAAATTTGAGATTTTTTCAATTTAAAATAATCGAAATGCATAATAAATTTATCTTGAACACCCTGTAGCATCTAACTCAAATTTTTTTACATATATCTTTTTTTTTCATCTCTATAGAACGCTCGTATCAATTATGAGTATTCCACCTTCAGAAAAAATAGCGTTACTTTCGAGTTTTTAGAAAACTGAAAACTAGTATTTTTATAAAAAAAATTAAATATTAGAGAAACTACTAGGTTTAGGTATATAACATTATTAATAAAAAAAATTATAAAACTTTAAGCAGAATTTAAAAATAAATTAGGAAATAGGATGTTCCATTTAAAAAAAACATGTTATAACAGCCACACTTTTTTGAAGTACCCTGTATACTCAAAAATAATTTTAAACTGTGCACCTTATCATTCCCTAAAACTTTACTCTAACGTTGACTAACCCTGTACAACTCAAATTTATGCGTCGTAAGAATTGATTAAACAAAATGAACCACTTTTGCTGCATTTAATAATTATACAGTGACATGCAGAAAGTGTATGGCATATGAGATTTTTTTATTACTCAATTTAGAAGAAAAGTAAATTTATTCTGGGTCATTTGAAATAAATAAAAATGATTTTGTAGTGCCGATTTGAATTTTCTAAAGTTTAAAATTATGCCGTTAAAATATCAAAAATACTTATTGGGAAAAATATTTGGAATTTTGTTTTATGGTGAAATGCAAAATTTTATGTAGATTACACAAAAATTATATTTTGTCAGATTTTTACATGATTTTTATTTTTTAAATTTCAAATATATTTGTTCGATTGGCATAAGAATTCAAACATTTATTTTTTAATTTCGAGTTATGTTTTACAACCAGTAATTAAAAATTCTGATTTTCGTAAAACCATAACTGTCTCATGGGCAATTATCGAATATTTTTACCCTATTACTTGCGATTTAAGGTTTTTGTTTTTTAAAGAACACTCTAGCATCATAATTTATTGCAAATTATAAAGGAGAGACATTAGTATTTATTAAAAAACGATAAAGTTATTGCCATACTTTGAATATTTTTGAGATTCTTCTTACAGTACAAATTTGTGTTCACGTATATTGCCATGTTATGTATATAATTACACGAAGTATATAACCTATTCACAATATTTAAATTCATTAATATTTTTCTCCAAAAATTTAAAATCTTTTTAGGTCTCAAAATCCAAAGACGAAATGAAAGTAAAATAGTACATATTTTTTCCTAATCGCTTATTACATACTTGCCGTAAATAACATATGGCAATGGCAACTTTAGCTTTTCATAAAGTGGGCTATGGATGAAACAGAAGAAATATGTTCAGTAAGGATGTCATTTAATTTTAATATAAGTCAAATTGTATATATTATGTTCAATGGCCGCTGAGAAGTTATCTATTCTAGAAAGAATTGAAATTGTTTAATATGTGGCGACAATTTTCAAAGTTCTGCTAGAATATTTAACGAATGGCATCCTAGTAAAAATGGTTATCATTCGATGGTGGCAAGGTTCTTAAGTATCTTTAAAGACCATAGTTCTGTAGATAGCTTAGATAAAGTCCGTCATCCTTCCTGTTACTAACGAAGGAACAAGTTTTAACTAAATGTTATCAACTGCCAAAAATGCTCGAATGGTGCAATCTAAAAAATGTGAACAAACTGGAATGTCAGAGCGGTCGATCACTAGAGTTTTAGTACAACATAAATTTCGTGCTTACAAACCAAAATTCATTCACGTTTTACAACAAAGGGATTATGATGCTCTACTAGATTTTTGTTCTTGGCTACAAGACACATTTTTATAAAAACATTCTTTTTACTGTCAAGGCTACACTTCTGACGGAGTGCTTAGCTCACAGAATTGTAGATGATCAAATACAAATTCTGTATTAGAAATTCAAAATGAGTACTAGTTTAAACTGAAGGTTTGGATATGGATCACCCAAATTCTTGGTCCTTTCTTAACTTTGGAAAGCTACCTGCAATTCAGAATTATTTAATTTTTTATATGAACTTTCACTTCAGTACCGCAGGAAACTATTTTTTTAACACAGTATGCTGCAAGTGCGAGAATGACTGGATGAACGATTTGAGGACCAATGAATTGGACGTTATTCTGCTAATTTTTGGCCAGCGAGAACTCAGAACTTAATACTACCCGATATTTTTTAAGGGGCTACAAGAACAAAGTTTATGCTCAGAAACCTTTCAGAACAATTGAGCATTTGGGAAATGCAATAAAGCGGTGCGTAAGTAGCATTACTCCGCACAAGTTAAGAAATGTTTTAGAAGAATTACATTCGCGCATAATTCAGTGCATAGAATTAGGCGGTGGGCACGTCGAAATTCAAACTAAATAATTTTTTTTAATTTATCGTTTTCGGTTTATTTAATTGGTCAAGTGTGTGCAATTTATTTATTTATTTTTTGTATGCTATATAATCAATATCTTTGTTACATTTAGTAAATTATAATTCACTAGTTTTCTTTTCTTTTCATTTGCAATAAAATTGTGTCTCTTAGAGTGTCTTTAAAAAACAAAAAACTTGAAACTGCATTCTATAGGGCAAAAAATATTCGATAATTATTCGTGCGACAGTTGCGGTTTTCCGAACATTGTCATTTTTTTAAATATTGGTTCTGACAGAAGTAAAACATGGCTTAAAATCAGTAAATCAATTTTAGATTCTTCTATTAATCTATTTTAATTCAAATTTAAGAAATAAAAATCTCCTTGCGATTAGATTTTTTTTGAAAAAAAATTGACAACATAGGATTTTTATTCAGTCAATCTAAAATTTTGCACACTATCACAAAATGTAATTTTAACACTTTTTCCTTATAAAATAAATATTTTCGGTATTTTGACAAACAGAGTAACTTTTGGACTTTAAACTTAAAAGAATTCAAATTTCCCGATAAACGACAAATGACAATTGACACTGTAAAATCATTTTTTGGGTTTAAAGGGATGTAGAATCAACCAATAAATTAAGTTTTTTTCTGAATTTAATATAGATAATAAAAGGAAAAATATCATATGTCGCACACTTTCTGCCTGTCACTCTATCAAGTTTCAACTATTAAAAAATTGCTTGTAAATGTATAAAAAAGTTTAGGTTATCCTCTGTGCCAGTAAAGAAGTTCGCAAAGTATTTTTATATCCTGGAATTCGATTTACACTAGAAGAACTGGGTGGGTGTTTAATTTATTTGGTAGGACTAAAATTTGGGCCTAGATCTAACTGGTGAATGCAGCCACATTAAAAAATTTAAACCTTCAACAGAGGTTTGGCGTGAATATAACTTTAGACCCCAAAGGGGTCTAGCTTTGTATATTGAATAAGGTTTATGAGGGTTTAAACTTAGAGTTTTAAAGTATAACTTGTAATTCAATCATTACTGTGTATAGAAAGACAGTAATGACTTTACCGCCATGTCGGTATACATATTTCTTATTCATAGAGCCTAAGCTACTGTATTAATTTTAATATATGGTGCAAATAGCAATATAGATATATCTAACATGGCCTACTACAGGCTACATTCCCTCCATCAACTAAAAATTTAGAACTCATCGAGATTGGTATTTAATTCAGGGGCTTTTTATGAGAATTTCAAATAGATATTAAAAAAAATCAAATATAAAAAAGTACTGTCTAAATACTTAAAAAAAAAAAATTTCTGATATCTTAAATAATTCGTTATGATACCATAATAGACCCTTGCTGTACAAAAATCCAAAATAACACCGGTCGGGCGTTATCCTTTACAATATAAAATAACCGAAATTTTTTATATCTGTCAATATCAGTGCTGAATGAAGTTTTATACGAGTGTTTCAAATATAATAATAAGTTTTTTCTCCCTGAGCAGAAAATTCGTCGTTTACTAGCCAATCGAACAACCAGGCTTCAGGAAAGGGCTTAGCATAACCATATTCAGGCACACTGATAGAGAAGTGTACAGATATACAACGTCTCACTTCACATGACTTTCGTAGATTACCAGAAAGCTTGCGACGCAATCGAGACCTGCGCAATACTGAGTACGATGGGCAAAGCCCGTATTGACTCCAGATACACCAACCTGTTCCGATGCATTTACGAGAGCGTCACCTTGCTTGTAAGGATTAAGGAAGGCTGAATTACCGGGAAGGTTCCTTTAAGATTCTCCTGCAATAATTATTATAGTATTCTTTTGTATTAAAATATTCGTAAGACGTTGGTGCTAACTCCGCTCTTCTTCCTGTTTAAACGGAAATGAAAATTGACTTAATATAGAGATAAGTAATTATTTAAAAATTTTGTAGCTTAAAAATTGTCTGTCTAATTCCTCAAAATTCATTCCCCATTATAGAGTATAATTAAGAGTAACTCCGAATAAAATATATTGTGTCTAAACCTTGAAGATCTCCTGTATGTTCTCAAATAAAATTAACTTAATATTTTGTTGTATTCTAGGAGCAAGAACTACAAAGATTGATTCGCTTTAGTTTGAATTTAAATTATTTCTAGTATAATAACTAAGAACATTATTATATACAGTTTAAATTGAATTTTCTGGAATATTATTATTTTTAATTATTAGATATTTGAATCTAAAAAATTATATACAATCAAATGCGTCCTAGAATGCAGCAGTAACTAGTAGGCTAATGCTATTGGCAACAACAAACCTGCTATCATACTTTATTATTAATACTATTTTTATATTATTAAAGGGTGTTAGGGTGAGTCAACTCACTCACCCCCTCCCTCTCCTTATGCACAGGTCTCTAATTTTACCTTGTAAGCTATATTTTTACCTATATGACTTCTAGAATTATTAAAAAGTAACAACGTGGTTCAGGAATTAAATTTTCTTTTCAAAATTATCTACAGCTCTTAATTTCTGACCGATTTGGATAGTTTTTTTAAAAAAAATACTAGTAACTCAATTTTAAAAAAATATCTCGAAGTCGATTTTTGAATTATGTCCAATTTTTGGTTATTTTTCTGTCATTTTTGGATAATTTTTAGCAATTTTTTCGTGATTATGATTTTAACCACAAATGATAATCAATGTGTTCAAAATATGTCCAGATAATGGCCGAAAAATTGCTATGCTTATTCATCTTGCTACCTTTAGGTCTTGAAACAACAAATTTCAGATTATGTGGGATCGAGAAACATAAATTGCTTTGATTTGTTCATTCAAATTACTAAAAACTAGGATTTTTTTGGAAATTTAGTTATGAGTATTTAAAAAGAAAATATCCAAACTAAATTCCTGGACCACAGTGCATCGATCATTGTGTTAAAACTGCTAGATATTTATAACATAGAGATTGTATTTGTAACTATCCTTGCCTAATGTTATAAGATAGTATTTTTAAGTGGTTTTTCACCCTCCTGTCTACTATCATAGTCGCCCTGATAGATTCTTCTTCTTCCCGATACGGACGTAGGCCCCTCTCACCTTTGTCTGTGGTTGGTGTCTTTTTTTAAATGTTTCATAGACCGTTTAATTCCGTTTCCGAACGGCCAAAGTGAGTGGGCTTTATTAGACATGATACTATGGATGGTTTACCACTGCCTTCACGAGAGAGACAATCGTCACGTCATTTTATTATTATTTTTTTTTCCGGGCTGAGATACGAATTCGAGTCTCCAGCGTAGAAGACAAAACACCTTAAACACTACGTTATGGCCGTCCCTATTCGACATACGTTCTAATAAAATTTAATATTTTTGAAGTACGTCTACTACCTTACTTTTTTTGTAACATAAACACGTCAGTATGTCGTCGCTAAAATTCAGTTTGTAAAGCCAATATTTAAAAAAAATAATTCTGTTCTTTTCACCTACCGAAGAGATTTATTATGATAGTCGTTAAGAGCATATCATATATTCATTAAAATACTTTTTAGATGGTGTAGAGGGAGCTTTAAGGTCTTGTTATTCAACGACAGTTGAAGGAGTTCCATTCTGTGAGTATGTAGCAACAGTTCTGGAAGCTTGGACAGACGTAACATGTATTACTTGTGATACAGACTTATGTAACGGCGATTGAGGAAGCTCAGTTGTATTTTATTTTTCTGTTTTCAGTTTAACTATTGCACTTAAAATTATATAAATTACCTGAAACTAAATGATTTTTATTTTATTACGTTATATATTTTTAAAGAATTTTGACTGTTCAAGGTATTTCAGAAAATTGTTAAGAATGTGATAAGAACAGATTTTATATTTATTTGTGTCAACTCATTTTAAATACATTGAAAGACAATCCTTTCAAATTTGATACATAGTTTAATATAATAAAACAAGTATGTTTTTATAAATCTGAAAATAATTGAAATTTAATAAAATGATTTGATTATGTTATTTAAATAACCGGCTAAGTGCAAGTCGGACTTGCCCAATTAGTATTCCGTAAGTTGATTGCTTTTAAGGTATTATATAAACCTGGAATTTTCAAAAATTCGATTTTTTTACGGATTTTTATTCTCTATACTTCTAAGAATTATTCAAAAAAAGTTTTTCAGAAAATTCCAATCTATTACAAAGTTATAGCTGGAGCTTCCGCTACCTGTCTAACTGCACTGTCTGTAATATTACTCAGTCAATTGTTAATATTTTTTAACTTTTTTTTTTTTAAATCATAATTACTTTTTTTACAAAATGTCGAGAAGTTTTTTAAAATTTTTCTAATAGAGAATTTTTTATAAGTAATTAAACATACATTTTTTGGCCGAAAATTCCATACTAAAGTTTGAAACACCGTAAATTTTTTATTTTTGAAAAAAAAACCCTTCGACAATTTTTAACTACATTATTTTACAAGATTAATTTTTATTTTTGCAGACGGGTTTATTTGTTGTGAAATTATCCTGCAGCAAAGCAGGCGCCATAATTTTCATCAGTGGTCCGTTTAACCAGATAAAAGATATCTAAAAAAATATATCTAAAGTACAATGAAAATATATTCTTTTCTATTGGTCACTTAATAACCTTGAAATTTTTTTTTTAAATATATATTCTTTTTACAGCGCCCAGGTGTATGTAACCCCTTAAAATAAAAATTTTTGTTACAGAGGTATAAAATGATCAGTGACTTTACAAAACACACCACAATGAATTTTCAACAAGTTTTTTTTTGATCTTTACTGAAAACTGATGACCTAGCAATTTTTGTTTTTTTTTTTATACCAGATAAATTATTAAAGATAATGCACTCGTGATAATTTTCGTTCAATCTACACCCTGTGGAAAATATTCCTGAATTTTTTCAAAATTTTTTGTTTACTACTTTTCGAGATAGGGGGATGGCGATTTTTCGCAATTTTTTAAAAATAATACAAAGAAAAGTGTGCGCAAGTATTACATTATATATATTTTTGAACTAAAAATTAGATTTGGACTTAAGGGGTTAGTTTTGGGGAGTGAAATCGGAAGTGAAAAAAAAAATTACGAGGTCATCGAGTGGGATGTCAAATGAAAGCTTGTAAAAGCACGAGTTCAAAAATATATATAATGTAATATTTGTGCACACTTTTCTTTGAATTATTTTTAAAACATTTACAAAAATCGCTGTCTCTCCCCCCTTATCTCAAAAGTACTGACTAAAAAATTTTAAAAAATTTATATATTCTTTACAGGGTGTAGATTGAACAAAAATTATCATGAGTGCTTTACCTTTAATAATTTATCGGGTGTAAAAAAAAAAACAAAAATTTCAGTTTTCAGTAAAGATCGGAAAAAAACTCTGTGTTGAAAACTCATTTAAGTGGTGTTTTGTGAAGTCATTAATCATTTTATAGCTCCGTAACAAAAATTTTTACTTCAAAAGCAATCAACATACGAAACACTAATTGCGCAAAGTCCGAATTGCACTTGGCCGGTTTTTTTTCTTACAGCCTTTTATTCCAATTGCTTAATGACTTCGCCAATATATATATATATATATATATATATATATATATATATATATATATATATATATATATATATATATATATTCCAGGGTATAATAGGAGAATCATAGAATTAATAACCGGTCAAGTGCAAGTTGAACTTGCGCAATTAGTGTTCTGTACGTTAATTGCTTCTGAAATAAACATTTTTGTTGCGGAGGTATAAGTTTGTTTCCGATCTTTACTGAAAACTGATGACTAACAATTTTTGTTTGTTTTTTTTATACCAAATAAATTATTAAAGATGCACTTTCGTTCAATCTACACCCTGTTGAGAATATTCCTGAATTTTTTCAAAATTTTTTGTTTAGTACTTTTCGAGATAGGGGGGTGGCGATTTTTCACCATTTTTTAAAAATAATACAAAGAAAAGTATGCGCAAGTTTTACATTATATATATTTTTGAATTCGTGTTTTTACAAGCTTTCGTTTGACACTCTACTCGATGACCTGGTTTTTTTTTCACTTCCGATTTAACCCCCCCAAACTAACTCCTTAAGTCAAAATTTAACTTTCAAAACTACATGGCTCTGATGAGTCCATCAATACCCATATTAGTGCCAAATTTCAACTTTCTGTGTCAAATAATTCCGGAGAAAATCGGATGTGACAGATGGACGACAGATGTCGAAGTGATCTTATAAGTGTTCCGTACGGAACACTAAAAAGTATTGCACCCGCTACTCGAATCAGCAGAGGAGATTTTTAAGAGATAACATATGATGAAGTCAACTGTTAAACATAATAAATTTGATTTACACCGTAAAAATATTTTTTCGTGGAATCCTAAATGTTATTATTATTGCCGAAATTTTAGCGATAATTAGTTATGACGGCTTGCTAATTAAAAAAAAACACCAGTGGGATTGCTGAAATAGATATTGGTAAGTTTAGTTCAAACATAATTAGACAATGGTGGCGAACATATCTTTGAGTTAATTTTACGTCCTATTACCCGACCTATTTATCAATATTTCAATCAAAATTCCTTTGCCTTGTATGAATTCGTCTATACCGATTTTAATACAATAGACGAATTTCATAATACTCTTATATAATACTTAGTAGAGTATATATCAAATACTCTTATTTCATTTGTTGATTTTTACTTTGAGAGGGAAGAAGTACAAGAGGCGTTATTGTGTTAGAAGTAAAAGTGTGTTTTAGCTTTAAAAAATAGTGAAGCAAGAATTTAACTGGAAATAGGTATAAAGGTAAAATAATAAATCGTTGGAAGTAAGTAACCTAAAAATTTCTAACATGCCATATTTTTTCCAATCAATATTGACTACACTTGTTTTCTTCCGTAAAAATCATTCCTGCTCCTTCGAATTTAAGTACTTATAGGCAGTCATTTAAAAAGTGTTAAAAATAATTTTAAATTCTAACAGGCATTTTGTCTCCCTTTTAATTTTTGGAAGTGCCTTAATTTTCAATTTTAAAAAGCATCGCAAATGACATAAACAGGGGTTTCCAAACTTTTTCTATTCCCGGTGCCTTACTAAATCGAGGTATTCCCAAGGTTGAGTACCTTGGGAATTCTGCAAGTAGTTATTATGAAATAAATTTCTGGTGCAAAAAATGTTAGCAGAGAAGCTGTAATAAAAATATCCATACTCTAGGTAGGACTCAGATATGCGACCCAGTCTTCAGGGATAGAGAGATGGTAAAAGATCGTCAAAAGCTGAGTAATATCTTTAATTCATTCTTTATAACTCTAATAAGTAGTATTCATCAATCAGATACTAATAAGATAATAATTGGACACAAAACTTATCAATTATTTTTTTATAACCTAGTTTTACATCATCATCATGATTATCAGCATCTCTTCGCCCACTGCTGGATATAGGACACCTTCATGTTCCTCCATCTTCTCCTGTCCTATGCCACTCCATACCATTGCTTGCCGGCATACTTTTTCAGGTTATCTAACCAACATTTTTGAGACCTACCAACACTTGGATGTTCTTGGCCTCCAATGAGATGTTCGTCTAGATTTTTCTCTGGCCACATGTCCAACTCCCTCCCATTTGAGGGATTATGTCAGCGTTTCTGATTTTGTTCATTATGCTTACTTCCAGTATTGCTCGTTCCATTCCTCGTTGTTGCAACTCTCAATTTTCTAATACCTCCTTCCGTTAAATTGATCGTTTCCTTCCCAATTTGTTAGAACGGGCAGATTGCAAAGGCTTTTCTGTTTAAGGAATTTGGGGCATCTATATTTCTAAAGATCCACGACATTTTATCAAAGGCCGCCGAGCCCAACTGCGTTCTTCTATTATCCCCGCCTGTTGGTTTGCCTAACCAAGTTTACGAAGATGCCTCAAGTATACATATTCTTGTAGTTTAGTTATTGTGTGGTTGACAATTTTAAAATGTTTTTTGCTGTCTGACATAATTTGTATTTTATCTAGAATCATTTCAAGCTCTACTTGTTCTGCAAGTTTATTTAATTTATTCAACATTCCACTTTCTCGGGCTCTGAGCTCATCAAGATTAGGTCGTCAGCGAACCTCAGATGATTCAGAAATCTTCCAACCACGTTTATTTTTTTGTTTCCAATTCCGTTGTTTGAACACATTTTTAAAGGCGAGTGTGAACAGTTTTGGCTCCCGGCCTAACACTTCTTTTTATTGAAATTTTTCCATTTATGGTCGTCTATTTTTACATGCATTGAAACATGGTTGTAGATATCTTTTATTATGTTGCTGTATCGAAAATCGACTGCGGCATCAAATCCCCTAAAAACAGGACATAATTCCAGTGTGTCTGACTCTTTTCGAAAATCCAAGAAAGCTACACCTAATGGAATATTATATTCTTGACACTTCTCTATTATGTTTCTTATTGTTTGCATATGGTCCATAGAACTAAACCCTTTCCCAAATCCGGCCTGTTCTACTGGTTGATAAAAGTCCAGTTTTTTCGTTAGTTAGTTTTGAGACCCCTTTTATAGGGATGAAAAAAGAGATTAATTGGTCTATAGTTGTTGAAGTCTGCTTTGTTGCCCTTCTTATACAGTAATATCACCTCGTTTTCTTTCCATTTTTCTGGGACCTTTCATACTTAGATTAAATAGTTGTTTTATTGCTCTTAGCAGAGAGGGTCTCCCAGACATAATCATTTCCTTTGTGAGTTGGTCTTCATATTTGCTTAAGCTGTCAAGATTTCTTCTTCCGTAATTTTAGAGATTTCCTCCGGATTTACATTCCTAATTTTTATGGAAATCTATAGGGTTATGATATTTTAGAACATAGATCACCATAAAAACCTTCGATCATTTGTGTTATTTTTGATTTGTCATTAATTTCATCCCCATTCATTATCTTTAGACAAGTCATTTTTGTTTTTTTCTCTGTTTAGTTTAGTTCTTAGTACTCTTGTTTCTTTTTTATCCTCCTTTTTTGTTATTTTGCTTATGATTTTGTGTTTCGATCTAACTTCCCTCTTTTTTCAAGTTCTTTAGTGTCTTTTATTAATTTGCTATTTTGTTCTTTCTTTTTAGTGTAGTTATCTTGACAGCTGTGCGAATGTCTGAGACATTTGTAATTATCTCCTTGTGGGTAGAAAGCACATAGTCAATTTCATTTTTCTTCGTCTATCAGGACTAATTCACACCTATCTTCCATCTGGTGATTTTTTAAAAAAGTTGTTTATGCAAAGGATGTTTTTGTTACTAAGATGCAATTTTTCTCTTCTTTTGTTTCTGTTACTAGGGCCGAATGGTCATATATTTGCGCTTATTCCTATTTTTGCTTTTAGATCGCCAATAATTATAGTATATTTTGTCGTACATTTTTCGTCCTCTAATCTAGTCTCTGCTATGCCCAAAGCAATCCATTTAATTTAAATGAGCTCTAGTTCTAATTCATCTAGTTGTTCTTGAGTTTTCATAGATCTTATGTTGTAGGCGGCAACGAATAGTTTGTCTTTAGGCCCAGATATTATCACTTTATTGCCCCCGCCTCCCAGGATACCTATTTACACTCAGAAAATATTCAAAATCATAAAAAAATGTACTAAAAGATCAACAGGTTTAGATAGTATATCTGATACAATCAGAACAGAAGTGGCCGATATTATTTTAGAGTTGCTATGGTTGATTAATTAGGATTGACCAATGTTTTCCTCAAGGGATGTACACAGAGTGTTTAAAAATATTTAGAATATTTCCATTTAAAAGGATATCCTAAGTCCAATTCTGAAAACAATTATTACTAAATAAATTACTGGTTTACACCAGGTGGATTAGACATGGCATGTTATCACACTTATATTTCTCAGCACTTCTTTGAGAAGTCAAAGGTTACCAAGACTGCTGTGTACACTTTGGAGATCACTTAGATAAATAATATGATGTCAATAATTTTAACTTGATATACCCGCTAAATAAATGATGCAAATTGGTACTATTTTTATGGGCTTAATACACAGTCTGAATGAAAATCTGAAAGTAGCCTTAGGAACGCGTTGTTGACTATCATTTCCTGTATACACTGTTTTGGGAGGAATCAAGCAGGTTTGATTGGTCTAACATTTCAAATCAAAATATTTATAAAAAAAACTCAAGTCAATATACCATTTTAAATATTAAAAATAGGTAGGATGACTTCCGATTAGGTGATGGCACTCTTCCGGTCAGAATCCAATAATCGTAGGTATTGCGAGAACCAAGCTCAGGAGAAGGAAGCAATTTTAATCTGAGCTGTGTATAAAATTAAAACCATTGAGTTGTATAACAGATCTCTCTTAAACTTTTAATTGATATTCGAGTTCAAAACTGGGATATGCATTATAGCGAAAAGTTTTAACAAAGTAAACATTAGTAAATTTTGCGAAGAAAAATTATTTGAAATATGTAGCATGCAATTTAATTTTGAATTAACTAGCTTTTACATTTTCTTAATACATAGGATACCTACAAAGGATTTCTAACTTCTCTAAATAAATTATTTTAGATAAACATATATACACTCCTGGACAAAATTAACGCAACAATATATTAAATCATACAAATCTATATAATGAATTAATTTTAATAATTTTTTATGAACATTGGTTACACTAAAAGTTAGAAAAAACTTATTCGGATACTTTAAAAGTGAATTAGCTACCAAATTTCTCTGTAAGATTCGAATTAAAATTATTCTTAAGACCTAATAACAAAATCGTTGAAATTAGGTAATAATGAAAAAAATCAACTGGGACACTAGCAGCAAAATTAATGGCGTAACTGGGACACTAGTAGCGTGTGTTGCCTCCTCTACTTCGGATGGCAGCGTTTATGCGCCTAGGCATGCTTCTAATTAAATTTCGGATAAAATCTTGAGGAATTTGCTCCATTTCTGTGATAACTGCATTTTCAAGTTCCCTCAGGTTTCTAGGTGCAATTATATGACGTTTTACATTTTTCTTAAGGTGATCCCATACATGTTCTATCGAAACCTTTTTTATTTTTCGACATAGTCTCCTTTTACGCTTATACACATCGTCCAACGATGTTCTAGTTTGTTGATCCCTTCCGAATAATAGGATTTGTCCAAGTCTGCAAAATATCCATTAGTGTCCGCAATCACCTCCTCGTTTGAATAAAATCTTTGTCCCGCCAGCCATTTCTTCAAATTGGGGAACAAATAGTAGTCCGAGGGAGCCAAGTCTGGAGAATAGGGGGGATGTGAAACGAGTTGGAATCCTATTTCCATTAATTTTGCGACCATAACTGCTGAGGTGTGTGCTGGTGCGTTGTCGTGATGGAAAAGGACTTTCTTGTGGGCCAATCGCGGGCGTTTTTCTTGCAGCTCGGTTTTCAAACGGTCCAATAACGATGAATAATATTCACCTGTAATAGTTTTACCCTTTTCCAGATAGTCGATGAGGATTATCCCTTGCGAATCCCAAAAGACAGTCACCATAACCTTTCCGGCCGAAGGAACGGTCTTCGCCTTTTTTGGTGCAGATTCCCCCTTGGTAACCCATTGTTTAGATTGTTGTTTGGTCTCAGGAGTATAGTAATGTATCCATGTTTTATCCACAGTGACAAAACGACGCTTAAAGTCCTCCGGATTCTTCTAGAACAGCTGCAAACCATCCTTGCAACACTTCACACGATTCCGTTTTTGGTCAAGCGTGAGCAATCGCGGCACCCATCTTGCGGATAGCTTTCTCATGTCCAAATGTTTATGCAAAATATTATGTACCCATTCAGTCGAGATGCCTACAGCACTAGCAATCTCACGCACCTTAACTCTTCTGTCATCCATCACCATATCATGGATTTGATCAATGATTTCTGGAGTCGTAACCTCCACAGGCCGTCCAGAACGTTCAGCGTCACTTGTGCCCATATGGCCAGTCCAAAAATTTTGAAACCACTTATAAACTGTTCTAATCGAAGGTGCAGAGTCACCATAATGTTCATCAAGCTTCTCTTTAGTCTCCTGAGGCGTTTTGCCTTTCATAAAGTAATGTTTAATCACCACACGAAATTCTTTTTCGTCCATTTCTTGAAAATTACTCGACTTCCTTGATTCACACGAATGCCAAACACAAAGAAATAGACCAATATGGCTGAAACTTGGTGTGCGTACATTCAAGAGATGCTACTAACTAAACATGACCTCGATACGCGCCGGTGGTGCCATCTCTCGGACTTTGCACGGACTTTTCAAACCAGCCTCGTATATATATATATATATATATATATATATATATATATATATATATATATATATATATACATATAATATGTATATATATATATATATATATATATATATATATATATATATATATATATATATATATATATATATATATATATATATATATATTTCCCTAAAGAAATGATGACATAAATAATATTTTCGCGCCGCCATTGGTGAACTATACAACTTCACAATATCGTCGATCGTTAACCAGAACATAAGATCTACAATGTTACTCAGATTTTACTCGACTTTTCCCAAATAAATTTAATAAAAAAAAATAATATAAAAATTGTTTTAATTATTTCCTGACACCAACAAATTAATTACATAAGTTTTATATTTAAATATTTTATTATAATAAGTAAAAATTTTGACACTAAAATTTTACTTGCTTCATTGTAAAAATGACGGCACAACAAAAAAATTGTTAAAGTAGGTTGCAAAGCCGTAGACCTAGTGTTTTATTTTATTCTAAAACCAACAACGGATTTGTTGTAGGCATCGACTAACCTTGTCAGCAGCTTTTTAGTGGAGTGTTGGCGAAGACCATGTATTTTATTTCCTCTATTGTTTATTGATGTCTTTAACGTATATTTAGCATACACATAAAGATTTTTAAGTTTTTTTTTAAAGGTTTGAGGTTAAACCTCGATGCAGATGGTTCTCTATTTAAATGTGACAATCTGTTCAGAAACTGCGAAGGTAACTTTTTACCCCCCAGGTTGCTGACCAATTTGCTTGTTTTCATTATTGCTAATAATAGAAGCGTCTTGTAACATCGATGTGCTTTCATTTTTATTACTTGAGTTTATTTAAGAGAGAGAGCAGTTATATTTTCAGCTACTTTAAACAAATGTTCGGGAAAGACGTTTTTGTGCACGGGCCAAACTCCCGCTATAAATCCGTCCGCAATGATATCCGCTCACTGGTAAGCTTCTACAAATAAACTTGCAACTTAATATTGCGTTACTTGACGACCTGGATTTGTCCTCAACCATTTTTCTGTTGTTTGAATATAGTAAGTGCTCATAGGTTTAAAAAAAAAGACACGTCGAGTGGCTCAAGCCGGTGAGTAATAAGGCTTGGCAGTTATAACATTAGCCTAACTAACTATGTTCAACGCTTTCAGGTCCTTCGAATGCATTGTATTTCTATCAAGCAGAAATAACACTTTATTTTCATTATGTGGCTTTACGATGCTTATAAAATGTTTGACACTCCGTATTTTTTCTTTTGAAAAACTTACTCGTCTCTAGACTTTATTCCCAATTTTTCTGCTTTTAAAAAGGATTTATTAGAGAACGTTTTATCTCATCATGCATTTGCTGCTGCTTGTTTTTATGGAGGAGACAGCTAAAAAGCAAACTTCTTAAAAATGAACTCGGTTCAGTTAATCCTTAAGGACGAAAATAATGCCTTTCCCCGTCTTTAGGATTTGAGGGAAAAAACCGCCGATTACGGATGCTCAGTCAGCATTCGTTGGATATGAGGATTATTATTTGAAGCTTATTTTGATGATAGCTTTTTATCGTAAACAGAACTGATAGCATTAATGAAGGTTTAAAAAATCATTTTTCTTTGGAACCCCAAAAAATATCCCGGTTTCACTGCGAGATAATTTCCATCGACTTAATTTTTTACTAGAAATTTATGCTACCAATATGTTTTTTACTTACTTTTACAAGGAAAGTACTGTATTAGTGGAAAATTCGTCTTCTGAGATATTTGCATTTCTATACGTTTCAGGGTCCTTAAATTACGAAAAATAATATTTCCCTTTTCTGTCACTCTGCTTGTCTGCAAGATAGCTCTCAAATGCAATATTTCAAAGTTGTTATACCTAAAATACTTGAATTAGGAAAGGAAGCTATAGCTTTTGAGCAACAATCTTTAAAATAAGAGGGTAAAAGGGGACGAATTCAATATTTTTTTTTGTAATTTCAATCGTATTATGTGAATATTTCTTGAATGAGATCACAATTAACAAATTTTAGGACCAATTATTTAGAGTCAATCATGCAAAGAGTTAAAGGAGGGAAGATTAAAAGGGTTTGAGCGTATATATCGTATTATAGCACCCTTTCAGGATCTTCAAAGTAAAGGAACTTAAAAATTGCCTTAGTTTTTTCCTAATTTCTAATTAGGGTTCGAATGGTATTAGGAGAATATTGTCAGATTTTAATTGTAAATATCGCTGTAAATATGACCGTTTAACGTTTTTTGTGATCAGTGTCTAACAGTAGACAATTGCCTACACCACCTATAACCTATCAATGAAAATTTCGAGTTATAGTGCGTCAATTATAGATATTTCCGTGTATCTTTGACCTGACCTAAAATTTTATTATTTTAAGAAAGCTAGTAGTAAAAAATAATATTTTGAGATGTCTGCTTATAATACATAATTTATTGGTTCTTTCTCTTAAAAAGAAAAGTAATAATTTCGTTTCAGAATAATAAGAGCAGTATGATCTTCTCGAGATCGTAGCCGAAAATGCACGATAATCTTAACTGCCAGTCTTCCTAAAACTTATTAGAGTAATCGATGGCAGTTAGATTCTCATTTTACAGAATATTTTATAAGCGGAAAATCTTACTTACACATGTTTAATTGTAATATGCCCCTAAAATACGTTCATATGGATTATAAATAAGAAAATTTTCTTCAATTGTCTTTCTACTATGGACCCAGTGTTCTTCTGAACTTTTCTCATATGAGAAGAGTGGATATTTGTTTATTTTTATTTTTTTATATAATTTGATATATCAGGTCAGTCAATAAGCTTTGAAAGCGACACCTATGGAGCATCACTTGAACCAAATGTTACACACCATTTTGAAGCTTCATCTGTCATATGAATACAGCCTAAATTTCAAGTTGATCTGTCAAGTTATTCATTGTTTATCAAATGGTTAAAGTAGACGTGTTTGAGTATTTTTTAAAAACGAAATATCGTGCGGTCAAAAATTCTTTATTTTGGAAGGTTTATCGGCAACTGAAATTCATGCAATGTTAGTGAAAGTAGAGTCTGCTCCTTCATTTTCCACTATTCATAGATGGATTCTAGAGTTTAGACGTGGTCGTATAAGATGCTCCACGTTCAGGACGTCCAAAAACTGCAGCAACTGAGAAAACTGTTGTGCAAGTACAAGACGTGATAATGGAAGACCATCGATTAACCGTGGATGATTTAGCTGAGGCTATATGCATCTCACATGGATCAATATATGAGATCTTAACTAATGTTTTGTGAAAGAGAAAGCTATTCACAAGATGGGTGCCGCATTTGCTAACATCGGAACAAAAACGCACTAGAGGGAAATTTTCTAAACAACATTTGTCTCGT
This sequence comes from Pachyrhynchus sulphureomaculatus, assembly GCA_019049505.1. NCBI lineage: Eukaryota > Metazoa > Arthropoda > Insecta > Coleoptera > Curculionidae > Pachyrhynchus > Pachyrhynchus sulphureomaculatus. Next base: position 66,688,889 of record CM032449.1, read on the forward strand.
TTCATAAATAATAAAACTCATTTTGTGCATCGATTTGTAACTATGGATGAGACTTGGGTTTATCAGTGTGATCTTGAACTGCGACAACAAACCGCACAGTGGACTGAGCCCGGTTGTTCAGCTTCAAAACAGCCAAAAGTGTCAAAGTCGTCCAAAAAAATTATGGCATCAGTTTTCTGGGATACAAAAGGAATTTTGTTACTTGATTACCTTCAAACTGGTAAAATAATCACAGGAGTAGAATTTTATGATGTCTCACTTACTCTGGCTCGCTAGTTCTCCTTTTTGCATTAGTTGTTTAGTCTCATTTTTATTATTTTCTTGCATTTTTTTTTTGTTGTTATTTAGTTTATTTGTTTCCTGCTTGCGAGATTGCACTGTACCTCAACGTTTCTCAACCTATAGGGCGTGCCGTGATTACACTATTGGGGAGGCGCGAGCGAATCGACAAGAAATTATTATTAAAAGCATTCATTAAAAGCATTTAATATAATTTATTGAAAGGAAAGCAAAACAAAATACATTCTGACATAATCAAAAATAAAATACACATTTACACTGATATAATACATCTATAAATAGGATTGTATTAGTACTGCACAATGTATTTACCTAATAATTAACGTATCAATACTAAATTAAAAACAAATTTAATAATTATTAGTGACTCCCTTGGGCCTCTTTTGCAGAGCAAAAATTTTAGAAGTATGGTTTAATATTAGAAATATACACTCTGAGTTCTTTTTCTATATTTAGTTGAGATCTATATTTTGTTTTCAAAGCAGTCACCGCAGAAAATCCGGTTTTGCAAAGGTAGGATGTTGAAAATGGTAATAGTATACGAAATGCTCTTTTTTTCAGTGCAGAAAAATTAAATTCTCTTTTAATTTCGCCACTTGCCGTGAAGTCTATGAAGATTTCTTCTTCGGAAGTTGAGAGCCGTTCGAGAGTATTTTCAAATGAATTCCTAACTCACTCGTAACTTGCTACCAAGTTGTTGTCAGTAAGAAAATACTTTTTAAAATTCTTTGTCAACATGGCTAGATGATTTTCAATGGTTACTAAAACACCTTTCACATGTTGTTCTTCAGCCTTGTATTTTTTAACACATTTACCCACATTTGCAAACATTTCTAGGTTTTTTGCTTTACATTTCTGCTCCACAATTCCAATTTTCTACAAAAAGCATTAATTTTATCACTTGTATCGAATATATGTGTATTTGTTCCTTGAAGTTGAAGATTTAAGGTATTTAGTTTCTCGAATATATCGACCAAGTAGCTCAATTTCATCACAAATAAACTATCTCGAAACTTCTCGGCTTCCGGTCGGTTTTCCTCTTCTAGAAAAATGGCGATTTCATTTCTTAATTCATAAACACGTCGCAAACATTTCCCACGTGATAACCATCTTGCCTCGCAATAAAATAGTAACGCTGCACCCATGTCTTTACAAAGTGCAGAAAAAATTCTAGATTTTAGAGGTCTCATTTTAATATAATTTACTACGGTTAAAACTGTAGTGAGCACAATATTCAGAGCAGGACTCATTTCTTTGGAAGCCAGAGCTTCTCTGTGGGTCATACAATGTGTCCACACACACAGTGGAGATTTTTGTTTCACAAATGCTTGTATACTTTGAAATCTTCCAGACATTGAATGAGCACCATCGGTATATATTCCGACGCAATTTTTCCACTCCATATTTGCCTCGTTTATAAAATCATTTGAGATAGCAAATAATGCGAGTGATGTTGTTTTGAGTTCTATTGGGTTGCAGAAAAATAGTTCTTCTACTGCTGACATACCATCACGAAATCGAACATAGGCAATGAAATGAACATCTTTATTGGTGTCTGTTGCTTCATCAAGCTGAATTGAAAACAATTTGTCACGCAACTTCCCGAAAAGCTGATGCTGTACATCTTCAGCTATATCACCAATTCGACGGGCAACAGTAGCATTTGATATAGGTATGGATAGCAATTGTTTGGCAAAATTAGCTCCAAACATAGTTTCCACAATCTCAGTTGCTGCTGGCAAAACAAGCTCTTTTTACATCTGGCTATTTTATATGAAACTTTGTAAGAGGCAAATAAAGTTTTTTCATTCACAGACAGAGTTTTTTTGAAAAAATGATTTCTGCTTTGCATATGATTTTAATTTTAATTCGAAGATTTCTCGGGGTTTGTTAAGTTACTTACTATGAAGAGTTTCCAAATGTCGCTTAAGTTTATTTGGCTTCATGCTGTCTGCTGTCAAGATTTTTGAGCAAATAACACACAGGGGCCTTTCTTCTTCAGTTACTTCGGTACTGGTAAGCCCTAAATTTAAGTATTTTTGAGAATATTTTCTTGATTTTATTTTCGGAACTACGCTAGTCTGTGCACTTGTAGATGTTTCACTTCAAAATTTATCCATGATTCTGTATATTCTGCCCTGAATACTTAATACCTTGAATTTCGATTAACACGTAAATTATAACATACACATTCACGATAAATCCGATAGCAGTAGAAGGATCAACTCGACTGAGACAGGCTGTAATTGAACTGGGTGCAGCATTTATACACTTTTGGGCAGTCTTTCCGAATGTTCGAGACAACTCGGAACTTCTCGCGAAGCCGATACCGATATGGTGGACGTGACAGAGAGCAATAGAAAGGCATCGATTCTAGTTTTGTCAACGGAGCAGATATGTGTTGCCAAACATGAATAAATTTACTTATTCTTGGTAATTTGTAAGGTTTATAATTAAGGTCATGGTGTAGCTTTAGCATCAAAATACTGAAAATACATTATTATTGCATGCATTGTTATTGTATGTGAGGGGGGAGGCGCGTTGGAAATTATGTTTGAAAATTGGGTCGCAAATATTGAAAGATGGACAAACGTTGCTGTACCTAGAGAATACATCAAAATAATTGAAGATCGAAATACCCACAGCACAACCAAAATAAGAGCAGAAAAAAAGACTGAGTACAGAAATAAAAACCCAAACGGAATTTCACCAAGGGGACAGTCTCAACCCACGTGGCTTGGAATATTGACTTGGTAATCCATCCATCTTGTGTTACGCAGATTATGCAGGCCTGACGGCTGAATCTGAACATGACCTACAACGACTACCTCATACATTTAAGAACACAACAGAAAATTACAATATGAAAATTTTCCCAACAAAAGCTAAAGCAATGACAGTTTCCAGAGAACCGTTACAATGCAAATTGGTAGTGAACAACACCTCAATTGAACAAGTAATGTAGTATGATAATCTTGACCAACGAATATCTAGCAGTGAAAACCGTAAAAATGAAGTTAGGCAACAAATCAACAAGGCAGTCACTAAGTCGGAATATTTAAAACAAGTAATCTGGAGAATCAATCCCTTAACCATCGACGGTAAATCCAGAATATACAAAACCTGCGTTAGATCAGTGATGACTTATGGAGCTGAGACTAGCGCAGACAACACCGTAACAAAAAAATAAATGAGAACAACAGAAGACATGACATGACATGACATGACAACATGAAGACTCTTAGAACAGTCACTGGATACACAATATGGAATAGAGAAAGAAACACCCACATAAGAGAGAAATGCAAAGTTGGAGACCTGGTGCGATGGGTGAGAGAAAGAAGATATGGTTGAAATGAACGTGTAACTTCAATGGCGGACGCTAGGATGGCCAAATTAGCTCGGCAGCAACGGAAAACCAGAGGATAGCAGACCATCTAAAGACCACCCAAGAGATGGTAAGAGAGTTTGCAATCAACATCAGACGAACAGTAACTAAATTTTACAGGCGATTTGCTTCACAAAAGTGGAAGAAGAAGAAAATTGCACTTATCATCTTTTTATTTATTAATTCCAGTGTCTCTTCTTTTCGAATTTTATCTTGTCATAGGTTTCACTGCCAGTTTCGTTGATACTCTTTCTCATTAGTTTTGTTCGTTCTTTTTATGTATTTAACCCGTAGGCTGACAAGTTTTTGCTCTGACACATAGATGTCGCCCTTCTCAAAAAATCCATATCATTTTTAGGAAGTACCAACCTTCAAATGATACGTGTCAAAGTTCAAGATATTTCGACAATTAGTTTACAAGTTACAGTGGTTTTAGTGACGCTACTTTTGATATTTTCACAACAATGGAAAAAATCGATTTTCATGTGTTGATTAAACACTGCCTCTTCATGGGAAAAAGACCGTTCAAGCCAAGCAATGGCCTGATAAGTGTTGCGGAAACTCTACCCATGGAAAATCACTCATCATTTACTGGTATGCTGAATTTAAACACGATCGTACAGATACAAATGATGCTGAACGCCCTGGACGTCCAAATGAAGTAGTTACACCGGAAAACATAAAAAAATGTTTTGGAAGACCTTAAAGTGAAATTGCATGAGATAGCTGACACCCTAAAGATAACAAACGACCATGTTGGTCATATGTTGCATGAATATTTGGGCATGAGAAAGCTCTGTTCGAAATGGATAATGAGTTTGCACACAGTCGACTAAAAACAACAACGTGTTGATGATTCTGGTCGCTGTTTGGATCTGTTTAAGAACAATAAAAAGATTTTTTTCATGCGATATGTCACAATGGATGAAATATAGATCCACCACTATACACCGAAATCAAATCGGCAGTCAGCTAAGTGGACAGCAGCCGGTGAAAACCGCCCGAAATGACCAAAGACACAATAGTCGGCTGGGAAGGCTTTGGCCTCTGTATTTTGGGATGAACATGAAATAATTTTTATCAACTATGCTGACAAGGGAAAAACCATTAATAGCGAATATTATATAGAATTATTGGTGCGCTTCAAGGCAGAAATCGTAAAGAAATGGCCCCAAATGAACAAGAAAAAAGTGCTCTTTCATCAAGACAATGCACCCGTGTCACTAGTCAATGGTTACGATGGCAAAATTGTATGAATTAAAGTTTGAATTGCTTCCTCATCCACCGTATTCTCCAGATTTGACCCCCAGTAACTATTATCTATTCGCAGACCTCAAAAAAATGCTCGCGGGAAAAAGATTTGGCTTCAGTGAAGAAGTTATCGCCGAAACTGAGGCCTATAAAAATGTTAAAAAAGCGTTAGCTGATTATATCGCTCTTGAAGGAGATTATATTGATGAATAAAGTCGAATTTTGCAAAAAAAAATGTGTTTTAAGTAGCTAGACCAAAAACTTTTCAGCCTACATGTTATCTTTATAGCCACGGTTACCGTTCTATGATGGCTGCTGGCGGGAAATTTGTTAAATACTGTTGTATCTCTAACTACGTATTTGTGAAATATTATACTAAAATTGATATCATTCTTTATTGTTATATTTGGGGTGTTCCTTGTCCGTTTTTAACTTTTCTTCTTGAAAAATGTATTCTAATTCGACTGAGTTTTTGTCTTTCGGTATATGGTTGACCTCTTTGATTTATTCCAAAATATCCCACTGATTTATCAGTATTTCTTTTCTTTCCTACTTTTGCATTGAAACCTCTGTTTATGATGTTTTGGTGTGTTTTATTGAATGTTATAGCTGTAGTTAAGTCTTTGTAAGACTAATTAACTGCCTCCTCTTCGTATTCTATTCTTTACATGCCTGAAGCTTTTTAGGTTTATATCTGTTCGCAATATGTAGTATCAGTTCTATTATTAGTACAATGGATCATTTTTACCTATAAATTTAACTCTACCTTTATTTGTGTTGTTTCTTCGGTATACTTTTGGTATGGTAAAAGGTCTCCGGGTGATTGTTTCGTACATTGTTTTTCTTTCCTTTTTATCCACATCAATATTGAGAGCTAATAGTCGTATAACTAACAATCAAAATCCCGTTAACATGCATATTTATTATCAGAAGTTTAAGAAAAATGGCGACGCCCTTTAGTAAAATTAAATTACCTGTTTTATTTCAAGATCTCCTATTTCATTTTATTTTGACATCATCAGTTGAAAATTCCCCAAAATATCAAGTTACGCTTTGTCTAATTCATATTTCGCTATTTATATTATTTCTATTGTAGAGATTCAAACAAGCACGGCAATATTTAATTTGAAAAGCATCTTTGAAAATATATTAATTAATTTCTGTTTTATGCATCCAGTTCAACATCAAAATTCATTATTTCTTTAATTTTGCCCAGGAGTTTATGTTACAATAATTGATGAAACTTGCCTATTACTTTCTGATACTATACCTTAACTATAATGAAATCTATACTAACTGGTTTCATTTCCCCATTCCCCAACTTTCAGGTATTTAAGTACTAAGATACCTTTATTGTCAATATACATATTGCCAGATCAGCCTCAAAGTATCTGCCAGCGGTAACAATTACTTTTAACTACATATATATGATTTTGAGCGGGCAATTTTAATTATTGCCAAAGTTAATATGTTTGGGTAAAGTAAATGATAACCTGGGGGTATAGATTGTTTCATTGTATTTCTTAGATTAGACGCTTCTGGTGTCTTTGTCTCAAAAATTATGAAATTACAAACTTGTTTGTTAGGGTATCAAAAATGTGTGTTCTTGAAAATAAAAACTTATAATGGATAACTTGTTTGGATTTTAAAATGCTGAATTTCAGTAGCAAGTTTTAAGCAAAAAATGTCTGGCAGATTGCACGATTTGTTTCTTTCTAAAACGTCTTTGATGTTCCTTAATTCTAGTGAATATCCCGATATCCCAAAAATACGGAATTTAATAAACCGATCGAGATGCTACATAAATGATGGTGCCCAATTTTCTTACACCTATTAATATGTTTGCGAATCTTCTCTTTCAAGTAATTTGGCTGCTTCTTCTACAATATTGTATGTGTAGGATTAAAATAGAATGTGAACTACTAGATGCTTATTATAGTTTTGTCTGGAAGTCCTTGGGCAGGTTAAAAGAACGTCAAATTTCAGATTTTTACATGTATGTATAACATGTTTTACTGTATATTCTTTAAAGTGAATGTTCCATAAAATACTGTTATATTTTCGTTGTATAAAATGTGAAGAAAAGGAAGGTCATTGGTCAGTGAATTAATTCAAATATTTTTGTGTTCTTTGCCATATGATCAAATAACAATAGTATCTATATTAAAATTTCTGTGTTAAGGAACAGAAGCTACTACAGGAAATAGTGGCGAACTTAATGCTGCTGTGCTCCTGAAGTCTATTTATAAAAAGTTTCTCAGAAGCTACGATTTATTACTGTTAAATCTGCCAATTCTATGTCAATGCTGTCCTATCGAAATATGACCTGACGTAAAAACTGACCAAAATATCTCCTAGATCCAGTCTAACGATCTTCAAGCCATAAAAGATTTTTAATGTGAATTGATATAAAAAACAACTGAAAACGGGCGAGGCCAATATTTCAGCAGTCTACCCACTGTTCTTTCGTTTTTCGGCTCATCAGTCGGGCTAGGATCGACAAATAGAAAAAAAGAATTTACGGAACATAGTGGTAAGATACAACGACTTGGTACAATTCGTTGTATCTTTCCATAAATATATTTTTGTGGCAGTCTCTGCATGGAATGCTGTAAACTACATGGTTTTCTAGTTTGGGATTACCCAGGATGTCTGCTAGAGACTATCTGGCAGACATCACGGGTAACCCCAAGGACAAGAGAATACTGGAAAACCATGGAGTTTATAGCATCTCATGAGGAGATTGCCACTAATTGTATATAGGACAAACACAAACAAAAACTTGGATGGACGTTTATTTTCGATCCGATAACCCATCTGACTGCGCCAGGGAGGTCTCCGATGTTATTTTGGCTGGTATGGAAGCTTACATCCCTTTTTCGAAGAAATGCTCCTCCAACGGCAAGCCTTGGTTCGACCGAAAATGCAAAGAAGCTATTGCTTCTAAACATATTGCCTACCGACAATGGCGTGAAAATCCTAACACCGTAAATCGTAACATGCTCGGAACAGATGCAAGGGAATTATCGACGAAACCAAGGAGGCACACAATCAACGAATTAGAAACAAACTTCTCGCTTGTCCCAACAATTCCAGGTCCTTTTGGGCAGTCGCTAAGGCAGTTAGTCAAAATTTTACCAAATCCACCATACCACCACTCACACGGCCAGATAATTCCATTGCAAACACACCTGTTGAGAAAGCGAACTTGTTGGCTGAACTCTTTGCCTCACATTCTACTGTCGATTTCCAAGGAAAAACACCACCTACTATTCCCATATTGCAGTCAAGGATGCCCGATGTTGTCTTCAGACAGCGCATCATAAAGCGTATTTTAATGAAGCTAGACACCAAGAAGGCTTCTGGCGCTGACAGAATACCTGCCATAGTTCTCAAAAACTGTGCAAGGGAACTAACACCAGTTTTCTGCAGACTTTTTAACCTATCCTACAGAAAGGGAATATTTCCGTCCTGCTGGAAATGTGCCATGGTTCAGCCGATACCTAAAAAAGGCAAGAAGACCTTGCCAAATAACTGCCGACCAGTTGCACTGCTTTCAATAATATCAAAAGTCATGGAAAAGATTATCAATGAGCATCTTTTAAAATATCTTGAACGATTCAATATTATTAGCGATCACCAATATGGTTTTCGTAATCATAGATCAACAGGAGATCTCCTGACTTATGTAACACATGTTTGGAACAACGCAATTGAACACTTTGGAGAATCTCGAGCGGTTGCTCTTGACATATCCAAGGCATTCGACCGTGTTTGGCACGATGGACTGTTGGCTAAGTTACGCTCTTATGGTATGACTGAAAGGTTCTGTTTGTGGCTCTCATGTTTCCTCAGAGAGCGTTCTTTATGAGTGGCGGTCGACGGATTTCTTTCTAACACCTTCACTATCAACGCCGGTGTGTCCCAGGGCTCCATACTGTCTCCTACTCTCTTTCTCATTTACGTTAACGATCTACTGGAAAAGACCGGGAATCCAATCTACAGCTTTGCAGATGACAGTACGCTTGTCTCTTCATTCACCTTGAACGCTCGGACATCGGCTGCTCAGGCGAATGCCCGCAGACAGCAGGAGGTCGTTCAACTTAACAAAGACCTGGAAGAAATTCTATCTTGGGGTGACAGTAACCAAGTGGAATTTAACGCTACAAAAACCCAGGCGGCAGTTTTTTCTAAAAAGATTAACGTTGCTGAACCCGACATAGTTATGTCGGGGCACTCCATTCCCCTAGCATCGTCGCTCAATTTGTTGGGCGTTAGTTTGGGAGCAAATATGTCCTGGCATGAACATGTTGCAGGCATAGCAAGGAGAGCTTCTCAAAAGTTGGGAATATTATTTAGAACCAGAAAGCTTTACACCCCACAACAACTGTTAATTCTTTACAAAGCCCAAATTCGACCAACTATGGAATACTGCTCCCACGTTTGGGGCTCCGCTCCCAAACATACACTGCATTTGTTGGATTCTGTTCAGAAAAGAGCGGTCCGTCTGATTGGGGACCCGGAATTGACCGGCGGCCTTGATTCGCTGGAACATCGAAGAACGGTTGACGACTTGAGTCTGTTCTACAAGTATTTTCATGGAAAGTGTTCGAAGGATGTAGCCCGCTTAATTCCTCCCAAAGCGGTGCATGTTAGAAATACACGTCGCGCTGGTGCTTCACATCCGTATGAGGTTCAGCTTGTTACTCCGCGTACAACGCTTTTCATGGAGAACGTCATCCCTTTGGAATAATTTGCCCAGCGCTGTGTTTCCCACCGAGTACAATTTACAGCGATTCAAGAACAACGTGAATCGCTTTTTCCGCACTCCGGCCCCTCCTGGATCGCTTTAGGGAATTCCCTGCAGCACGTGTGCTAGACCCATAAAAAAAAAAAAAAAAAAAAAAATAGGAGCATCTCCATCCGGATCCAAGAACATAAAATAAGTATCAAAAACAAACAAACATCAGCTCTTTTTCAGCACCATCATATTACTGGTCACAAAATCAATTTTGAGGGATCTAAACAAATAGCCTCGATTTTTTACTATATATATATATATATATATATATATATATATATATATATATATATATATATATATATATATATATATATATATATAGTAAAATTCCGGGTCTCAATAGGTTAATCTAACAATAAATTGGCACGACTTTCGCCAAAACTCATTTGGTATTTTCAAGTGCTCTTGCTGTTGTTGCTACTTGATACTGCGATCTTGCTGCTGCTGCCGCTCGTAACTGAGTTAGCCGCAGTGTTTTATCTTAAGTAAAGTGAAATAAATCAAAATCTGATTACGCAGTTTATTTATTTACACCTAAATAATTCGTTAATAGAAATAAACTGAAATTTTTCTTTCATAAGTCTTGCTTTTATTTTATATAAGAAAAGTCCAATTTTTTACTTAAAAGGGTTGAAAGTTCATCAATGAACTTTAAAACCTATAAAATTTATCTGTCTTAAAATTCTAAATAAAAGATTTAAAAGGTACACTTAGGAACTGAAAGTATACTGTTTAAATTTAGACATTCCTTTTATTGATCAAGGGTCAAAGATACTTTAAATTAGGGAAACTCCTTTTTCTTTACTTCAAAGAATTACACCGGACTTTCTTTTATGAAAAGAATTGATATCTTTTCAGGGTTAAGAGAGGAAATTTCGTACGCCTCAAGAAAATATTTTAATTAATATTTAGTTAATTTTGGTAATTTTAAAACCCCATTCTTGTCAGGCATCATTGCCTTTTCAATAGAGGCTATCTTTGTAATACCCTATTCTAAAAAATCCATTAATCTCGACTGTAGTTTCACAAAATTTTATCTGATAGTTGGACAAGAGCGTTTCTTCGGTTTTTGTTAATGTTGTACTTTACTTGTTTCGCATACCAATCTTGTCAACATAGCTAATATGACTACCCATTGTTTTTACCTAGAAAATCTGTCAATAAATACATAGGAACTTCCTTTATGATAGGTGGAACATAAAAGCTAGAAACACTGTGATATAGTTCCATTTATTAATAGAAATTAGTGGCAAGCTCGGCCTCAGGGCGATGAAAAATATGCCATACTGTTGTGAATAAGCAGCGGCTTGGAAAAGAAGTAGATTTATAACTTGAAGATACATATCTTGTATTGGATGATCAGTAGCCATTGATAACGTCCCTGGCTAGTTGGTTATTGAAGCTAACAGTACTTTAGTATATGTGAAATAGGAAGAAGACTTCTATACCAGTATAGAGGCAATTCGACAATACCACCATATTTATTTAACAGAGTGCAAAAATTTTGGTGTCAGTATACATTTTTGGTTTAGAAAATGAATCATTTTACGAGAGTGGATTGACAAGTCTGGTAAATTTCTATGAAATCGGGAATTTTTGTTATGCAGCATGACTGTTGCTAAGCGTAATTCTTGTAACGGTTGTCTTCCAAGTTTCAAACCCATGCAAAGTGCAGTTGTTTGTTGGCAGCTATTTGAATTGATCCTTTCCTAGAAATGAATGAAGCAGAATATCGTGCAGTGATCAAACATTTCTCTTTAAAAAAGTTGACTGGGGGCCATATAGAAACTAAACTGAAGAAAGTTCATGGAGATAATGCACCAGCACTGAAGATCATTTATTACTGAAAAAAATAATTTCATGTTCAAGACACCCGACTGTGATTTCTTCTAAAGAAATGATCCATAAAATTCATGGTATCGTGATGAAATACCTTCGCATGAAACTTCATGAAACTGCTGAGATGGTGGGCATCTCAAATAAATGGGGACATAATAACCTGTAGGAAGTTTTAAAAATCAAAACCAAAAACGAAGGACCTTCCAAAATCGTATTTGGAAAAGTTGCAAAATGTCGCCAAAGGATTTTTGGCGACATTTTGTGACTGTAGGCGAAACATGGATTCACCATTATATCCCCGAGACAAGACAGCAATCAAACTGTGGCTTCATGAGGGAAAAGGGATGAAAACTGTTTTTTGAGACTCGCAGGGTATCATAATGATTTGAAAAAGGTTAAAACAGTAATTGGCTCTTATTACAGAACCTTATTGGACTATTCGCATAGTAAGTTGAAGCAGAACCGAACAAGATTAGCGCATAAGAAAGGCTCCTTCAACAGCATAATGCGCTTGCTCACACATCGGCCGTTCCAATGACAAAAGTGCACGAGCTGAACTTCGAAATAGTTTCCCATTCACCCTATTCCACAATTTGGCCCCAAGTATCTTTTTTTTGTTCTCTCACCCACGAAAATTGTCGGGGGGGGGGGGGATTTTCGTCGAATGAGAAGGTTATCTGTGCTGTAAACGAACTGTTATGCACAGTTCGAGACAGTTTTTTGGCTGAGATAAAAACTGGAATCTTACTGAGTCTAATTATGTTGAGAAATAATTTTATGTTTTTGCAAAAAAATATTATTTACCATGTTTTTTTACCAGACTTTTCAAGCCACCCTCGTACAGATTTTTTCCAAGTTTTTCATTTGCCCGTTGTGTATTAATTCTAAGCTATTACATAGAAAAGTGCATTTCTCTCAATATCAAAACTATTTGCTAAAAATATATTTTTTTGTCCTAATAGCAATGATTAAAAAAGAAGACTTCTTCATACGCAGATGTAAAACGGGTTATGATCTAGTAAAAATTCTAAAGAAAAATGAAAGAAAATTACAAACCTCTTTAAAGCTTCTAACTTAAGTAAAAAATCTATTTGTTAAACTAACGGTGACAAATAGCTTTAAGGAAGATGTACTATTATAAAGTTGACAAGTAAAAACTGAATAAACATAGATTCGTTAGTTTATATCACTGATATCACTTCACTTATGATAGGTAAAACATGAGTACTCTCAACATAAGCTAGAAAACGTCATAAAGTATCATTTCGCTGCTGTTTTATTTTAAATTTTACATTGATTAGGTCGTCTTCGAAAATACAGTTTGTGTTGTCAATTTTATCTATTACGGTCGTAAAACTGTGATTTATATGAATAAAATAATTCTCAGTCCATACATAATATCCTTCTTTGTTATTAATAAAACACTATAAATTAATATAAATAAAATTTTCAAAGTTAATTTGTCCCTTTTTAGTGTTCCGTACGGAATCACACCCGATTTTCTCCGAAACATTTGGCATAGAAAGTTAAAATTTGGCACAAATCTAGGAATTGATGGCCTCATCAGAGCCGTGTAGTTTTGAAAGTTAAACTTGGACTTAAGAGGTTAGTTTTGAGGAGTGAAATCGGAAGTGAAAAAAAATTTTTTTTACGATGTCATAGAGTGGCGTGTCAAATGAAAGCTTGTACAAACACGAGCTCAAAAATATATATAATGTAATACTTCTGCACACTTTTCTTTGTATTAGTTTTAAAAAATTGCCAAAACCGCTGTCTCTTCCCCCTTGTCTCGAAAAGTACTGATCAAAAAATTTTGAAAAAATTCTTTACAGAGTGTAGATTGAACGAAAATTATCATGAGTGCATTACCTTCAATAATTTATCTGGTATATAAAAAAAACAAAAATTTCAAGGTAATCGGAAAAAAAATCGGAAACAAACTTTGTTGAAAACTCATTTGGGTGATGTTTTGCGAAGTCACAGATCAGTCCGAATTGCACTTGGCCGGTTTTTTTCTTATAGCTTCTCATTCCAATTGCTTAATGACCTCGCCATAATAGGAAAATCATAGGATAAAAAATTATAAATAAGTGAATTAATCTTTGTAACATTTATTCACTTATTTTATACAACAAACTACTTTTCTGTGTGGCTAAGAATTGTGTCATAAATAGACTTGGGCTCAGAGTGAGATAAAATCGGATAAAAACTAGGAGCGAATTTCCTGATATATGTATATATGTTCTAATCGCTCATGGCATGATACACACGTTTGTTCCTGAGGATTTCATTTCCTTTCCCTTTTTTGTGGATGTATGTATATGTAGTCGCACTAGTCTACAAACTTAATCTATAATATATATAAAATCCAACGTCTCTCTGTCTGTCTGTTTATCTGTCTGTCTGTCCATTAGTAAGCTTGTCACTGGAAAACCACTTATCCGATTTACGTACTTTTCTTTAAAAACATACATATGTTCTCTGGCCAGGTTATAGGCTATATTTTATTACGATAGGTAGCATAAGGAAGGAGCAGTAACGATAATAGTGAATGAAGTCGGAAAAAAATTTGCCGCTAGCGCGTTCCCTTGCAATACACAGCTTAAACCATTAAATATGGAACAATATTATGTAGCAGAGAATATCTATAACCTATAATATATATAAAATGCAATGTTTCTCTGTCTGTCTGTCCATTAGTGCGTTTCTCACGCGAGAACCACTTATCCGATTTACATGTCTTTTTAAATTCATACATATATTCTTTGGCCAGGTTATATAATAATATAAATCTATATCAATAATATATATAAAATGCAACGTCTATCTGTCTGTCCGTTAGTGCGCTTATCACTGGAGAACCACTTATCCGATTTACGTGCTTTTTTTTTAAACATACGTATGTTCTCTGGCCAGGTTATAGGTTATATTTTATAACGTTAGGTAACATGAGGAATAAGCAGTGACGATAATCGTGAATCAAATCGGAAAAAAGTTTGCCGCTAGCACGTTCTCTTGCAATACACTGCCTAAACCACTAAATATGGAACAATATCATGTAGCAAAGGATATCTATAATATATATAAAATGCAACGTTTCTCTGTCTGTCTGTCCGTTAGTGCGCTTATCACTGGAGAACCACTTATCCGATTTCCGTGTTTTTTTTTTTAAATATACGTATATTCTCTGGCCAGGTTATAGGATATATTTTATTACGTTAGGTGACATAAGGAATAAGCAGTGACGATAATAGTGAATCAAGTCGGAGAAAAGTTTGCCGCTAGCACGTTCTCTTGCAATACACTGCCTAAAGCATTAAATATGGACCAATATCATGTAGCAAAGAATATAATATATATAAAATGCTATGTTTCTCTGTCTGTCCTGTAGTGCGCTTATCACTCGAGTACTACTTGTGTGTGTTTTTATAAATTTATACATATGTTCTATATAATTCGATATAAGCCTAGATAATGGGAGATAAGGTGAGATAATAGGAGATAAGGAGAAATAATGGGAGATGAGCAGAGATAAGCCTAGATAATGGAAATTATGTAGAGATAATGGGAACTAAGGAGAAATAATGGGAGATAAGGGGAAATAATGGCAGATATTTTATTACGTTAGGTAACACAAGGAATAAGCAGTGACGATAATAGTGAATCAAGTCCACGCAAGCGGAGCCGCTGGCACTGCTAGTTAATTCATGTAATATTATTAAAATTTTAATAGTGTAAACAGTCAAGCTACAGGAAAGCTACTGGTTTCCAGGAGAAACTGAATTGGTAACTAGCTTAGGTTATATACTGTGTGCCATTCAGCTTCGAATGAAATATTTACTGTACATAACCTTGTAAAATATATAAAAAAAAAATAGTCTTAGCTTTCGATACATTAAGGAATAACTTCTCCAGACAATAGCAGTTTATCACTTCTAAATATTTTTCTAAATAATTAATAAAACACTAAATGATATGAATCTTGAAACGGGCTAAAATAAAGCATTGATATTTGATACGTGTTTAGGTGTATTTGAGGGTCTACACAAAAAATGTGAGTAAAAAATTATTTTCGCAGGTTGGGAACACATGGCGTTTCTCAAATAAAATCATTTTTACAAAAGTATAATACAATAAAATTTTCAATAATAATATAGAAAAATATGCGCGGCATACACAAGAAAATGTTAACAATCCGGCGGTAGCCAGTCGGCTGTGTTTTGCTGCGCCGTTTTCTTTCACCTGCTTCTCTTTCTATAACTGTAGCTATATTTTCTGTAGTTTAGCTTAGTATAAAGTATGAGGTTCAAACAAAAAATACTCTGAATTTTCGAATTTTCAGGGCTATAGAAGTTCAATTGTTAATTTTCTTCGTTCTATTAGTACACTTATCCCTGATGTATCTTGATATTGGCGGCCATATTAGATGCTTAGTTTATTACTGGCTGTCGAAAAGGTTCTATGTGTTTTCACGTGCTCGCCTAATTATTACTGGCAGATATAATAGAACAAAGAATTTGCATTACATTTTGCTTTGATAATAGAATAAAGTACAGCACCGTATTCGAAATGTTAAACATTATCTTTGACGAATCTTCTTTGAATAAAACAAGAGTTTGCAAATGGAGCAAACGTTATCAAAAGAACCGTGGAGACATGGAAAATGGCGAGTGTCCTGGTGCATCAGCTCATCAACAATAGATGTCAACGTCGAAAAAGTGAAAAATATGATTATGGATAATCGCCGAATCATTATTAGATTATTAGAGGGGTTGCTGATGATGTTGGCACATCATTTAGCTCATACCAAGTAAGTTTTTACATTGTTTTGGGCATGAGACGTGTGTCAGCAAATATTGTTTCGAAATTATTGCTGAATGAAACCAACGATGATCCAGAACTGCTCAAACGGATGGGTATAGGACGTCAAAGATCGAAAACAGCTCTTCGAGTTAGATCGAATGTAAAAGTTTGACTTACTGTTTTCTGTAATTTCAAGGATATATTTTACCATGAGTTCTTGCCACCAGATCGTACGGTCAATAAGGAGTACTACCTGAAAGTTTTACGTTGTTTGTGTGAAGCTATACAAAAAAATGCTCGAAGTTGTTGCGAACCAACTAATGACCATTGCACCACGATAATGCCTCAGCACCCGTATTCGCCGGACATGCCCCCCTGCGGGATTTTCCTATTCCCAAAAATGAAAAAAATTTCTGCTTTTTTTATCAAACTTGGCATATAACACGTAGGCTGGAAAGTTCTTGGTCTAGCTACTTAAAACAGATTTTTTTTGCAAAATTCGACTTTATTCGTCAACATACTCTCTTTCAAGAGCGACACAATCAGCCCAACGCTTTTCTAATATTTCTCTACATTCCTTGTAGACTTTTCTTTATCTTCAAAATAGGCCACAGTTTTGATTTCACTGGTACCAAATCCCTTTCCCGTGAGTATTTTCTTAAGGTCTGCTAGCTGGGGGCCAAATCTGGGGAACACCGTGGATGAGGAAGTAATTCGAACTTTCAATGCAGTTTTGTCATCATAACCATTGACTTGTGACACGGTGTATTGTCTTGATGAAAGAGCACTTTTTTCTTGTTCATTTGGGGCCGTTTCTTTGCGGTTTCTGCCTTCAAACACACCAATAACTTTATATAATATTCGCTATTGATGGTTTTTCCCTTCTCAGCATAGTCTATGAAAATTATTCCATGCGTATTCCAAGATACAGAGGCCAAAACCTTCCCAGCCGACTGTTGTATCTTTGGTTGCTTCGAGCGGCTTTCACCGGGCGTTGTCCACTCAGCTGACTGCCAATTTGGTTCCGGTATATAATGGTGGATTCATGTTTCATCTATTGTCACCTATCGCATGAAAAAATCCTCATTATTGCGTTTAAACAGGTCCAAACAGCGCTGAGAATCATCAACACGTTCTTGTTTTTGGTCCATTGGGAGCAAATGCGGTACCCATTTCGAACGGAGCTTTCTCATGCCCAAATGTTCATGCAAAATATGACCAGCACGTTCTTTTGATATCTTTACGGTGTCAGCTATCTCACTCAATTTCACTTTACGGTCATCCAAAACAATTTCGTGAGTTTTCCGGTATAACCACCTCATTTGGGCGTCCAGAGCGTTCAGCATCATTTGTGTCTGTACGACCGCGTTTGAATTCATCATACCAGTAAATAATGAGTAATTTTCCAGGAGCAGAGTCTCCGTAATACTTATCAAGCTATTGCTTTGCTTGAACGGTATTTTTTCCCATCAAAAATAGTGGTTAATCAACATAACCTATTATAATTTTTAATAATTAAAATATCTAGAAAAAGCAATTGTCCTTTGTTCTCAACTTCGTAAGTGAATTTAATGGAATCATACCGGTTATTTAATTTAGAAACAAAATCATCAATATTTGCTTCCTTTGTATCAAAAATCGCGAAAATATCGTCCACATACCTATACCATACCCTTGGGAAACATTTGAATTCTCGACTGGCTTCAGTTTAAAACTTACTCATGAATAAATTGGCTATGAAAGGTGATAATCAATTACCCATAGCTGTTCCTTCTTTCTGAACATAAAATTGACTGTTACATTGGAAATAATTTTGTTCCATACAAAATTTAGATAATGTTAAGTATTCACGAATAATTTCGTCTTCAAAGTCATTCCTTCTAAGTAATTCTTCGAGATATTGTAAAGTTTGTGGAATTGGCACACTTGGGAACAAGGAACTGACATCAAAAGAAATTAAGACTTCACCTTCATTAAGAACTAGATTTTTTGTTTTATTAATGAATTCTAACGAATTCTTCACTGCGAAAGTATTTAATAGTAAACTCTCAAGTTCTTTTGATAACTATTTGGATATGGAATATGTGGGTGATCCGACCGATGAAACAATGGGTCGCATTGCTTTTCCAGGTTTGTGAATTTTGGGTAAGCAATACAACTTTGGTATGGTCGGATTACTCACATTTAATTTAAATTTTAGCGAATCGGAGACAAGGTTCTTACATTTTTATTAAAAAATGTTTAACCTCTGTTATCACTCTCGGTAATGGATTTCTTATTACCTTTTCATAAGGCCCAGATTCGATAAGATTATCTACGCGTTCAAAGTAATCTTTCTTATCCAATATAACAACCTTATTTCCTTTATCCGCTTTTAAGTAGAAGACATCTTTCTTTTTCAATCCTTTAACTACT
The DNA here is from genome assembly GCA_019049505.1 of Pachyrhynchus sulphureomaculatus. NCBI lineage: Eukaryota > Metazoa > Arthropoda > Insecta > Coleoptera > Curculionidae > Pachyrhynchus > Pachyrhynchus sulphureomaculatus. The sequence continues at coordinate 66,707,689 of CM032449.1, forward strand.
TGGAGTTTCTCAAATAATCGATTATCATAGTCATAAATATATATGTGTTTTTATATCTTTATCTGCGAAATATATTCTAAGTTTCTCGTAAAAAGTAATAGACTTCATTAGAAAACAGGAATACGCGTTTCCCTGTTTAATTATCGAAGTCATTATCCACAAGCACCTATCGGAAATTCAAAATCAAGGGTGCATGGAATATTGCACTCTATATACGCATATACATCGACATGGTCTACGTAACATTAATTAACTGTTCTAACTAAATAGCGCTGTTATAACTTGAATGCACGCGCCTCAATTGGCAGGATGGTCGACGGCAGATAAGGTACAATGGGTAGTTGCCGGGAAACATTTAAGGGTTCAACTCCAATTATTACTAAATGAAAGTCGGTACAAAGGTTTTGGATTGTTGTAGAAGCATATGTCAGTTTCAGACAACACGCAGACATGTACGCGGTGATTTATTTATCCTCAGTGTATAGAGTGAAAAGGTTTCTGATATCCTTAAGGAATCTCAAGAATATGTGCGAATATTTACTTTTTCCATCTTTTAGACATTAAAAGAGATAATTGTATATATATATATATATATATATATATATATATATATATATATATATATATATATATATGTATATATACGACAATTGATTTCTTGACCTTATGTATCTTTTATTTTTATTTTGGGCATGAGGTTCTTTTGAGTAAAAGTGTTTAGTTTTTGTTTCTTTATGAAGTTATTTATAGTTGGCGTTTCTCCTTATAGTTATGCGCATTCTCAATTTTTTTTTCTTTGGTATTGTTTTTCGTTTCTATAAGTAAATTAAAAACTACAAACACAATCAACTTACGGATACAAACAACAATTCAAATCGCAAAATATAAAAACATGTACACTTAAAGTTTTGTCTTTTTAATATATAAACAATTGGTTTATTTTTTTTTAAAATGAACAATAACAATTAGTTAAAAATTAAAGTCAATAATCAAACATATTTTATATTGTTCGTACCTTGAAAATAAGTAAACCAGACCAATACATGTCGGTCTACGGCCAACGATGAGACTAGCGAAAACACTTTTGTATAATAAACGCTTTGGCGACGACTGCATTGTGGCAGTACAGAGATAAATCGACGAAATTTACAAAAGGTTCAACGATTTCTATCACAAAATCCAGTTCACCACAGAAAAAGAAAAAAAAAACGAAGAAATAAATTTTCTAGACATGAGACTTTTTCGTGGAAAAGAGAATGACAAAATCCAAACAAAATGGTCACTAAACCAAACGGTCAGGTAGATAGTAATCACAGGTTTAATCGATCGTGCCATTACATTAACTTCTTCACAATTTAAACCTATTGTCCTCAAAAAAGTGAAAGAAATTCTGTTATCAACGGCTTTAAAATGAATGATATAAACCAAATAATAAAAAAACGCACGTATCAATTCTACAACAATACAAAAGACAATAAAACAAAGCCTAACTCAAAAAATCAAAAACAAAAAAAAATACATAGCATTACCGTATATAAGAGATTGTCTGAAAAATTAAAATACATACTAAACAAATATGACCTAACCGTTTGCCACAAATCTTATAACAAGCTGAATTCCCTATTCACAAAACTAAAAAGTGATAGTAAGAAGAAACTCTGACGTAATATACTCTATTCCATGTGTCCAAAAAAAATACATAGGCATAACTAACTAACTGCTAAAAAATAGACTGAACGGCCATAAATACACAAAGAATGCCACAACTGCAACACGAAAACAAAACAAATCATACATTTAATTACAAGGAAATTAAAATCTTAAACGAAAACCATAACTACCATAAATTAGTATTTAAAGAAATCATAGAAATAAGAAAAGAAAAAAACGCAGTGAACGACAGAACAGATATTAAGGAACTAAGTTTAATATACAACAACATCTTACCTAATTAGCTATCAAGTACTTAAAACTAATATTAAAAAAAATAATAATAATAAGAAATATTTTAATTCAGGTTAGTTTCCAAAGTTTAGCATAAAAACCAACTAATCATAAAAGCATACAAAAAATATGTGCATTCCGCTACCATACAAAAGTGTTTTCGCCAGTCTCCTCGTTGGCCGTAGACTGAGATGTATTGGTCTGATTTACTTATTTTCGAGATACGAGCAATATAAAATATGTCTGATTGGTGACTTTAATTTTTAACTAATTGTTATTGTTCATTTAAAAAAAAAATTTAACCAAATGTTTATATGTTATATAAAAGATTTTAAGTGTACATGTTTTTACATTTTGCGATTTAAATTGTTGTTTGTATCCGTAAGTTGATTGTGTTTTTACTTTTTAATTTACTTTTAGAAATGAAAAACAATACCAAAGAAAAAAAAAAAATTAAGAATGCCCATAACCATAGGGCGAAACGACAACTAAAAATAACTTCATAAAGAAACAAAAACTCAAGTGTTTTATTCAAAGGAACCTCATGCCTAAAATTAAAATATAAGATTTATATATGTATATATATATATATATATATATATATATATATATATATATATATATATATATATATATATATATATATATATATATATATATATATATATATATATATATATATATATATATATATATATATATATATATATATATATATATATATATATATATATATATATATATATATATATATATATATATATATATATATATATATATATATATATATATATATATATATATATATATATATATATATATATATATATATATATATATATATATATATATATATATATCTATATATATATATATATATATATATATATATATATATATATATATATATATATATATATATATATATATATACTAGCAGTGCCCGCTGCTCGGCTCGCGTGGACTCTATTCACTACTATCGTCACTGCTTATTCCTTATGTTACCTAACGTAATAAAATATCTGCCATTATTTCTCCTTATTTCCCTCTCATTATCTCTACATAATTTCCATTATCTAGGCTTATCTCTGCTCATCTCCCATTATTTCTCCTTATCTCCCATTATCTAGGCTTATCTCGACTTATCTCGCAATATTTCTCCTTATCTCCCATTATCACACCATAACTTCCGTTATCTAGACTTATCTCTGCTTATCTCCCATTATTTCTCCTTATCTCCCATTATTTATACTTATCTCCCATTATCTCACCTTATCTCCCATTATCTAGGCTTATCTCGACTTATCTCGCAATATTTGACCTTATCTCCCATTATCACACCATAACTCCCATTATCTAGAGTTATCTCTGCTTGTCTCCCATTATTTATCCTTATCTCCCATTATTTATACTTATCTCCCATTATCTCACATTATCTCCCATTATCTCCCATTATCTAGGCTTATATCGAATTATATAGAACATATGTATAAATTTATAAAAACATGTATATCGGATAAGTGGTTCTCGAGTGATAAGTGCACTAACGGACAGACAGACAGACAGAGAGACGTTGCATTTTATATATATTATATTCTTTGCTACATGATATTGTTCCATATTTAAGGTTTTAGGCAGTGTATTGCAAGAGAACGCGCTAGCGGCAAACTTTTCTCCGACTTGATTCACTATTATCGTCACTGCTTGTTCTTTATGTCACCTAAAATATATCCTATAACCTGGCCAGAGAACATATGTATATTTAAAAAAAAAAAAGCACGTAAATCGGATAAGTGGTTCTCCAGGGATAAGCGCACAAACGGACAAACAGACACAGAGACGTTGCATTTTATATATATTATAGATATTCTTTGCTACATGATATTGTTCCATATTTAGTGGTTTAGGCAGTGTATTGCAAGAGAACGCGCTAGCGGCAAACTTTTTTCCGATTTGATTTACGATTATCGTCACTACTTATTCCTCATATTATCTAACGTTATAAAACATAGCCTATAACCTGGCCAGAGAACATATGTATGTTTAAAAAAAATCACGTAAATCGGATGGTTCTCCAGTGATAAGCGCACTAACGGACAGACAAAGAGATAGACAGACAGACAGAGAGATATTATAGATATAGATTTATATTATTATATAACCTGGCCAAATAATATATGTATGAATTTAAAAAAGACACGTAAATCAGATAAGTGGTTCTCGCGCGATAAACGCACTAATGGACAGACAGACAGACAGAGATACATTGCATTCTATATATTATATAGATTATAAATATTCTCTGCTACATAATATTGTTCCATATTTAATGGTTTAGGCTGTGTATTGCAAGGGAACGCGCTAGCGGCAAACTTTTTTGCGACATCATTCACTTTTATCGTCACTGCTCATTCCTTATGCTACCTATCGTAATAAAATATAGCCTATAACCTGGCCAGAGAACATATGTATGTTTTAAAAAAAAAGTACGTAAATCAGATAAGTGGTTCTCCAGTGATAAGCGCACTAACGGACAGACAGGCAGACAGAGATACGTTGCCTTTTATATATATTATAGATGTAATAAAATATATATCTATAACCTGGTCAGAGAACATATGTATAAATTTAAAAAATCACGTAAATAGGATAAGTGGTTCTCGAGGGATAAGCGCACTTAAGGACAGACAGACAGAGTGACGATGTATTTTATATATATTATAGATATACATTATTATTATTATTATTATATAACCTGGCCAAAGAATATACGTATGAATTTAAAAAAATACACGTAAATCGGATAAGTGATTCTCGCGTGATAAACGCACTAATGGACAGACAGACAGACAGAGAGACATTGCATTTTATATATATTATAGATTATAGATATTCTCTGCTACATAATATTGTTCCATATTTAATGGTTTAGGCTATGTATTGCAAGGAAACGCGCTAGCGGTAAACTTTTTTCCGACTTCATTCACTATTATTGTCACTGCTCATTCCCTATGCTACCCATCGTAATAAAATATAGCCTATAACCTGGCCAGAGAACATATGTATGTTTTAAAAAAAAAAAGTACGTAAATCGGATAAGTGGTTCTCCAGTGATAAGCGCACTAACGGACAGACAGACAGACAGAGAGACGTTGCATTTTATATATTATAGATATATACATATATAAATATTGGGTGATTACAAAAATTCGTGCCCGATTAGAAACCAAATTAAATACACACATTTTCATGAAAAATGGTATTTATTAATCAATAATGTTCTCTCCATTTTCTATAACTTTTTCCCATCGTTTTACAAGTTTTTGAATTCCTTCTTTGTAAAAACTGCGTGGTTTCTCTTCAAAGAAAGTCGTATGGTAGTTTTTGACTTCTTCCATAGAATTAAATTTTTTGCCATTCAAATTATTTTGCAGAGAATGGAACAGATCAAAATTCGAAGAAGCAAGATCAAGGAATACGGCGGGTGCTGGAGGATTTCCCATTTTAACTTCCTAAGTTTTTGCTATGTCTGTGGAGCGTGTGATCTAGCGTTGTCATAATAAAAAATTTGGACGTTTTGCTTGGATTTTAACATTGAGTTGGGTGAGTTGCTCACTGTATTACTCCGCAGATACTGTTTGGCCACGTGAAAGAAGCTCGTAAAAAATTATTCCTCTGCAATTACACCAGACACATAACAACACTCTCACTGGGTGCAATTTAGCTTTTGCCATAGATTCTGCTCTTTCACCTCCATGCTTCCAACTTCTTTTTCTTATTATGTTGTTATACACAACCCTTTTTTTTCTCCAATTGTGACCTGATCCAAGAAAGATTCCTTCGTTAACGGGTGAGGAGAGAATTGACTGTAAAAACACGGTTCAGTTTGTTCCATTCTATCAAAACATGCGAAACTCATATATCGAGTTTCGAAATGTATCCAAGTTGCTTTAAATGAGGAAATGTTATGGAATTGTCAACATTTAGTCTCTCAGTAGTCTCTTCAGTGGTAATCCGTGGTTTGTTATTCACTAAGTCAGGGATAAAGTCATTATGAATGCCCATAACCAAGCTTATCGTTTAGATTGAAGTCACCATTTCGAAATCGACCAAACCACTTTTTAACTATCCTAAGGGTAGGAGCATGATCCAAATAAATATCTTAAATATTTTTTCCTGCAGTTCCAACACTCACTTCCTTTTTAAATTCAAATAGTGTAACATGACGAAACTGTAGCTTTTCATTTTCCATTTTGAATATTAAACTTGGACTCAAATTAATTTAAGTAAACTTTTTTTAAGGTTATATTAACTAACGGCTCATTTAGATAACTGCCATGTCCTAATTGTAGAAGCTATGTTAGTAGTATTCCTGTTTAAAGCATGTAAAGTTCTTGTCGACTGCTTACTTACTATCACAAATAATATGTCTTTTTCCTTCCCGAACTATCATCTCTGTTCCCTAGTTTCCTAATCATCATCATTAGATCAGTCTACAAATACCTTTAATAAGCCCTGGTCGGATTCCTACAAATTTTGACCATAGATTAATTACATTAGTTTCTTTTATTAGTTTGGGCATATCAGCCGCGCTCGAGAACAAGCCCTAAAGCACTCCAAGGACGACGTGTGGACAAAAAACAGCGATTTGTGTTGATCTTGAATAGCTGTAAATTGTACTTGGTTGGAAACATAACTCAGGGTAATTCATTGCGAAAGGATAAAGTTCTACATAAAAAGGGTGGTACGAGGCTTGAAAAGCTAAACCTGTTACAGATGTGATGCTCCATATTTGTAGCATGCGCTACTCTAACAAGAATTGACCTGGCGACATTCACGGAACATTTTTCATGAAAGTACTTATAGAATAGACTCAAGTTGCCAACTGTCCTCCGATACTCTAAGGAATCAAATCATTTGGTGAATTTCGGATGTCCAATTAGGCAAATAGTACTCCTTTGTGTAGGCTGTAATCGAATTAAAATTAAAAGTTATTGTTGAGTATAAACCTTTCAAATACGAATTTTTTTTTTTCATTTTTGTTCAGTTTTCTTTACTGCGCATGCAAAGTGCTCATTCCCAGATATATTTGCCCCATAAGTTAAGGCCCAGTAAGTTGATTGACGATGTTAGAGAAATATTCCGACAAAACTATGACGGGTTTTGCAACGTTTACTTTTATAGAACAAACTGCCGCTCTGGTTTTTGCAGCATCAAATTCCACTTCCATAGAATTTCTTTCAGGTCTGTTAAGTTGACCAACCTCTTGCTGTCTGCGTATATTTGCATGGGTAGCTGATGTTTAGACATTTAAGATAAATGAAGATGCAAACATACTGTCATCGGCAAAGCTATGATTTAGATTCCTGACCCAGCAGATTGTTAATGTAATTGAGAGCGACAGTAGGGGACAGTATAAAGCCCTAGGGTACAACGGCGTTGATTGCGAAGGTATTAGAAAGAAGCTCATCAACTGTAAAAAAGTAAACACGAGAGCCATAAATAAAAAAAACCTTTCAGACACACCATAAGGACCTAGATTAAACAATCCGTCATCTTAAACATGGTCGAATGCCTTGGATACATCAAGTGCAACCACCCGACATTCGCCAAAATGTTGAATTGCGTTATTCCAGATATATGTGACATAAGTTTGAAGATCTATTATCTTCGCTCTCGAAAATTATATTGTCGCTGATAACGTTAAATCCTTCCAGATATTCGCTTATTGATAGCATTTTCTAAAACTTTTAGTATAACTAAAACTAATGCGATCAGTCGATAGTTGTTTGGCAAGGTCTTTTTGCCTTTTTGTCGGTACAGGCTAAACGCAAGCGTATTTTCAGATGGAGGACAATATTTTTTGTCCGTAGAAGAGATTAAAGAGTCAACAAAAACTAGTGCTAATTCGCTTGTGCACTTTTGAGTATTCTGGTAGATATTTCATCAGCGCCTAAAGTTTATTTGGTATTTAGTTTCATTAAAATATATTTCGTGTCACTCCGAAGACAATATCGGAGATCTTTGCCTGCACATTGAGAATAATAGGTCGTGTTTTTCCTGGAAAGTAACAATAGAAGGTAAAGCAATAACTATCTACCCAATGACGGATTTATGTTCAAGTTTTTTCTTATATTGCAAAAATCTACTACAATTTCGGTCACAGTATTTTGATGCACACGAGCTCACCCCAACCCAACGGTCGAAACAAGGCGCTATTTTATCTCCGGAATTTTTTGATCTGGGAGCTTCGCGAAACTCTAGCTTGTAACGGCTATTTCACTTAGTACAAGCTGATGCGATGATATCACATCAAATGATGCCTGGTGGGATCTGGGCATAACATAGGCGAAGTGGTATCCTGTGCCGCACTCCCAAGGGTAGTATTTTGTTTTTTACATATTATATCATATTTCCTTATAAATTTATAAGTAAATACAGATAAACTAATAAGGAGAAATAATTTAACTGAAAAATTCTTAGAGAAAATATCAGCAAATTTGAAGCAAAATTAAGTCGAGATCTAAAGTACAGTGGAGGTCAAAAGAAGAAAGGACATAAATGAAGACAGGATGAGAAACATAGAGGATATAATAGAGAACTGAAGAAAATAAAAGATTAAAAGTATTATTAAAAAATTTAAAACAAGCACCAATGATTCTAATTACATTAAAAAGAATACTAGATGATAACAAATAATAGAGAAAGAAAATAGTACTATCTCAAGACTTGTGCAGCTCTACAGCGGAAAAACCAAACACAATTAAAATAAGACACATTATAAATATCCGTTCTGAAAATATGCTTGAAATAGAAGCAGATGAAATAATAAAGGCAGTTAGAGAAATTAAATCATGTTCGGAATAATTTTCGACTTTATAAAATACGGAGGAGAACTATTAATAATAAATTTCAATTTACTACTAAATAAATGCTTCAAAGAAAGGATTAGAACAATGCCTTAATTGTACAACTGCATAAGAAAGAAATAATATCAAAGCCAGGAAATTATAGACTAATAAATGTTCTGTGCCAAAAATATTATTTGCTTATGAGAATTCTATCTGCAAAATTAACACACGAATTTGTGTTGTACCAAAGCAATTAACAATCAAGTTCTAGAAAACGATATGACACTCCAGACCACATATGATCAATCATCATCGAAAAGCTCTAAAAATATTACAAGGATTTATATTAAGCATTTTATATAGTATAACAAGGTTTGAATTCATGTCAGATATGAGCAATTATTTACCACTTTTAGAAATGGAATAGATTTAAATACAACTAGAATTCAAACAAGAGTACTCTATATTACGGAGGAATAAACATTGAAGGGCATATTAAAATATCCAAACGAAGTAGTAGTTATTATAAAGGATGGTTCATTCTTTCGCTGTCACTTTCTTGATGTCATCATAGCAGTTTAGTGTGATATTTCCTAGACTTCTTTTTCTCCTTGCTACATGTCCTAATCATCTCCATTATACCTTTTTTGTTACTACTCGTATATATTTTCTATTATATATTTGCCCTTTAGCGGGACATTTAGGATTGCACGATTTAGCCCCATATATCAAGACTAAGATAACACACTGGTTTAATATTTTTTATTTAATCTGTCTATGCGAGTCTTCGTTTGCATATGTTTGTCTCTTCTTATATTCATTCTTAAAGTCATGCAAAATGTGCATATTATAAAAAGTGAATGCTACAAATACACAAAAACATGAATCAAGGATATGAATGGAACAACATGGAACTTGAAAAGCTACAAACAACCATCATCCATTAGCTTATTCGATCCATAGTCGGATGTAAGCCTCCCCAAGTTGTCTCCAGCTTTGTTGTTTGCTTTTTGTCCAATCTTGTCCTGCTAATCTTTTTATGTCGTCCATTCATCAGTATTTCTTGTAATTCTTCTTTTGTATTGGCGATCAGAGTGATATCGTCTGTGAACATTAAGTGATTTAATCGTTCACCGTCTATTAGTATTACTTTATTTTCCCACTTTAACGATTTGAACATGTCTTCCAGAGTCAAAGTGAACAGTTTTGTGAATATCGAGTCGCCTTGTCTAATTCCTCTGTTAATTTTGATTTTATTTGTTTTTTTTCAAGCATTATTGGTGATGTGGCATTTCTATATATGTATTCAAGAAGAGTTGTGTACCTTTCATCGACTCTGCTGTCGTTACTTAAGGCGTTATGATTCTAGTGAGGATTTTGTATAGTACCGATAACAGGCTGATGGGTCTGTGGTTCTCCAACTTAAATGTTTTCCTTTTTAAATATAAGCACAATCAAGGCGTTTACCCAAGGTGTTTTTATATTACTGTCTATGAGGCACGAATTAAATAGAGCTTGAAGAGATTGTATTATCGATGCCCCTCCATACTTTATCATTTCTATAGTTATTTCATCGTCCCCTGGTTCTTTGTTGTTGTGCATATGTTGTAGGGCGTTAATGATTTCATCCGTTGTTACATCGTAAATTTCTTCAGATCCCAAATTTCCTCTTTCCCGGGAGGTGGCGATTTTCCCTCTTTCAGAGTTTCTTCTATTTTCGAGTTCCTGTACTGTCTGACGTCTTCTCTGATCTTTCTCTTTATTTTTTTTTTCTATTTCTGCAATTTGTAGGATCATTTTTTAATAGTCGTCTCTGTTTCATAAGATTTTCTGTCTCTTTACTTAATTTTTGTGTTTTTTCTTTTTTCGATGTTGCTATTTGTTTTGTAGTCATGAGTAGGCTATTTGTGCGTTTAGTTCTTCAAGTTCTGTTTGGTATCTTGGGAATGTAGAATCTTTGGCACAATGACACCACTCAGTATATATCACCACTAAACCAAACACTTTATTTTTGCATTCGACGCGCGTTTCGCTAACCATGTTAGCTTCATCAGGAGCGATGATTGACTCCTGATGAAGCTAACATGATTAGCAAAACGCGCGTGGGGTGCAAAAATAAAGTGTTTGGTGTAGTGGTGATATATACTGAGTTCTGTTTGGTAGTTTATGTGTTTTGTATGATTTCCCAGTTCTGGTCGATATTTGTCTTGTGTTTTGCTTTATTATTTCTATTGGTGTCTTTATCTTGGTATGCGTTATCAATCCACGTCTCTCCTGCTTCTGATTTATTCTCTGAGCTCTGAGCATCCGATGGTCACTGCCAGTGCTTATCGTATTCAGAACTGTCTAATCAATTACAATATTCTTGCCATTTGATAACATATAATCAATTTCGTTTCTTTTTACACCATCTGGGCTTTTCTGTGTCCATCGTCTGTGCTCTGACTTTTGGAAAAATTTGTTTATAACGTACAAGTTATTTTCGTTGGCAAAATTTTATAACATTTCTCCTCTACAGTTTCTCGTACCCAAATCAAACTTCCCGACACTTTTCTTATTTGTATTCCTAATCTGAACATACAATCATAATCCACATTACATCTCTAAAATCATCTATCTCATAATGTGAAGTCGAGAAACTAAAGATGACTGCGGAAACTTATGAGCCTAAAAGATTATCGCAAAGCGGGCAATATATTGGTTATATATACATATGTGGTTAAAGAGTATACTTTCACAAATACCAAGTAATCCCAACTATTATAAAAACATAAGTATATGAAATTTGACAATAATCCACAGAACACTCACCTAAATTCTTTTTCTAGAAAGTTATACTTCAGATTAATAAAGAGTGACCGCAAAATTAGCTCGTTTTTGCAACCTCCATAACTTTGAGACAAAAAAATCAAACTTAACGTAAAAGGCCTTGAAGATAATTAAAAATCTAAAAGGACATATTTTTTCATTTTCTTATTAAGAAGTATTTATTTTGAGGGTTAAAAGAGTGAAAATAAGTAAGTTTTTAATAGAAAATAAAAAAAATATTTAATTCATGAAAATAGGTGACTTTAATTATTTACATATTCTTTACCCAATACCTTATAGTCAACGAAAAACCACACTCCAAAGGGGATCGCAATTAATAGGGGATCCTGCCATACTCACAAACTTGACTCCCAAGACTAGGAAAAAATACAAAAAAATAATCAAATTCTTGACCTATTTGCATGAATTTTTTTTATTATCTGTTAAAAACTTATTTATTTTCACACTTTTAGCCACCAAAATAGGGGGTAGTCATCCCTAAATAAAAAAAACTGAAAAACAAGTCCTTCTAGATTTTTAATTAGCTTTAATTTAAAAGCTTTTACATTAAGTTTGCTTCTTTTGTTTCCAAGTCGTTTTGAGGCGATTTTTCAGAATTCCAGTTGAAGTCAGAACACATTTCAAGTTTCTAGGAATTATGGAAATTCCTAGTGACATTTTATGATAAAAGCTATGCTATAAATACCACAGTCCTTTTGGAAATTAACCACTCGCAAACAGTATTTTGTTGTTGATACAGGCTCAATAGTTTTCTAAAAATGTCAAACACGAAAGAAGTTTCCGTTGAAAATCGGACTCTGATAATTGCGAGACATTAAAAAGGTCACTCGAGTCGGCAAATCGCGAGTGATATGCAGATGCCAAGGGGAACGGTGGACTACATCGAAAAAAAAAATTGTGCGGAACAAGGAATTCGCAACTAAAAACGTTCAGGAAAGCCTCGAAAAAACGACTTCCGCTGAAGACAGAGCTATAACAATATCTAGCAGACGTAATCGTGGCCTAACCGCACCAGAAATCACGGCGCAAGTAAACCTGGAGCGACCCATCCCGATCAGCGTGACAGGTCAACAGAAGGTTGACTACATGGGAGAGTTGCAGTGAGGAAACAACTTCTTAGGCAAGTAAATAAATGCAAACGGGCTAAAACTCACACTTTTTCGGTTACTCATTCTGAGCGCTATTGATAACAAAGCCAAATTTTTAGTACTCTTCAATATTGTTTTTGCTTGGCATCTATTACACTGGTCAACAAAAAAAAGAAAATTGCTTGTTTCCTGTGATTTTTTTTTTGTTTCTATCTCAAATTGACGCGTATTTTTTAAATATGGCAACAATTTTTCTCTAACAACTTTTGTTTTTGAGTTATAGCTAACCACCCTCATTTACATTTTTACTTAGATTTTCGTTTTTTATTGGACACTAAAATATATTTTGTTGTTGTTTTAGATATGGCTTCGTCAAGAAGATGTTGTGTGCTTAATCCCGATTGTTTTTGCTATATTTGTGGTGAATATATATTTGCAAAATATCGAAAACCTATATTGGACTTTGTGAAAACTGCGTATCATCAATACTTTAAAATAAAATTGTGTAATCAGGACAAGCCATGGGTTCCGCATATTGTATGCCAGAAATGTATGGTATGTCTACGGTTATGGTCCAGTGGAAAAAGAGATGCAATAATGTTCGTAACACCCATGATTTGGCGAGAACCTCGAAACCATCATGACGATTGCTACTTCTGCGTTGTGAAAATAAACGGAATTAACCCTGGAAATCGAAGTAAGTGGTCATATCCTAACTTATCTTCTGCTCAACGACCTCAATTAAAATCACAAGAGGTACAACCCAGCACATCTAAATCTTCTGATGATCCAAATCTCTGTGAACCCGAACGAAATACATCAAGTGAAGTCTCTGATTCAGACTACAAATGTAGCCTTTCAGAACCTCAACCATTTATTCAGAAAGGACTAAATGACTTAGTAAGAGATCTGAACTTACCAAAAGAAGCTTCTGAAATTTTAGCATCTCGGTTAAAAGAAAAAAATTTACTTACTCCGGAAACCAACATTACATTTTATCGTACCCGAGAAAAAATCTGTTACCGTATTTTTCTCAAGAAAAGGATTTAGTTTTTTGTAACGATGTTGGTGGTATTTTGCAGCAGATGGGATTAAAACAGTACCAACCTAGTGGGCGTCTTTTCATAGACAGCAGCAAAAGAAGTTTAAAGTGTGTTTTGCTTCATAACGGTAACAAGTACGGATCTATACCTATTGCACATTCGACGACTTTAAAAGAAGAATACGTAAATGTTTCTAAGGTTATGGAAAAAATTAAGTATCAAGACCACAAATGGGTCATTTGTGTTGATCTGAAAATGGTTAACTTTCTTTTAGGTCAACAAGGGGGGTACACAAAGTTCCCTCGTTTCATGTGTCTCTGGGATAGTCGTGACAAACAACACCATTGGTCACAAAAGGTTTGGCCAGTGCGGGAAGAGCTAAAAGTTGGTACAAAAAATGTTATAAACGTGCCTTTAGTTAGCCGAGACCGCATCATACTTCCACCACTTCATATTAAACTCGGCATAATGAAACAGTTTGTGAAGGCGCTTGACAAAAGTGGCGAATGTTTTAATTTTCTTTCACGCAAGTTTCCAAGATTAAGTTCAGAAAAATTGAAAGCTGGAACTTTGATGGGCCACAGATTAAGCAACTCGTGAAAGATCCTAATTTTGTCAAATCAATGACTGAAGTCGAATCTAAAGCTTGGAATGCATTTGTTTTGGTTATGAGTAGCTTCCTAGGCAAAAATAAAACTGACGACCATGTCGAGCTTGTTGAGTGCATGCTATCGAACTTGCAAGAGTTAGGGTGCAACATGAGCATAAAAATCCACTTCCTGCACTCGCATTTAGACCGATTTCCACAAAATCTGGGTGATTTTAGTGATGGAAGAGCGTTATCAGGGGCGGTGGGACTCACATATGATGGCAGACTACTGCTGGAGTTTGCAACGAGATGAACGACTGTTCATTCAAGGAAATCTTATAAAAGATCATTTGCTAGTGTTCAATAGAAATTTTGTTAACATAAAGTATTATTTTTTTGTATTTTTTTGGCAAAATAATAAAACTGTATACTTCAAAAGGTAAAGCTGTTAGCAATCTCCCAGTATTTTTTTCATAGTCAGGGCCATAGAAATACCCAATAATAGAAAAAAAAATAAAGGAAACAAGACTTGTGTTGACCAGTGTTATTAATGTGCTTAGGATCACGTAAATTATAATATTACGAAGATAAGCCACACTGACAATAGTAGTGACAAGTGACAAAGATAGAGTTTTCGTATCACCTTTTGTAAAGATTATAAAAATAGGGTTGATTTTCTGAAAATAACAATATAAAAATTAAAATATTCTGTGGAGGCGTTGAGAGTTTACTCTTTTATCCCCAAAAAGAAATTAACCTTTTCAGAAAAAAAGGTCCGGTATAATTCTTTTGATGTGATGAAAAAAGCTTTTCCTTATTTAAAATACCTTTGGCCTTAGATTGGTAAAAGGAATTTCTAAATTTAAACAATTTACACCTTTTGTTAAAAACGTTAAGACTGATACGTTTTATAGATTCTACTTTTTAATAATTATCCCTTATCAGTATAAAAATATTTACTTTTTTTTGAGTAGAGAGAAATCCTAATTTTAAAACAGCTGTTTCATTTATAAGAAGGAATGTGTAAATAAACTCGCTCGTTTAATTTTGATTTGTTTCAAGCCAAGTTGCAGAAAATATCAATGTTTCGAAATTAAAAGAAAATATAATATTTTTTTTATATAACAAAATTCCAGTAGTTATTTTTGTGTTCGGAAGCAGTATTTTGCCGAGCTGATAAACATTTTTTCCGCATTTTGCAAAAATGTATGAGACAGACAGGAAATATGGATAAAACACTTCCTTTTCTTGTTAGTTAGTTTGTCTTTTTTAGTGTTCCGTACGAAACACTTATAAGATCACTTTCGTGTCTGTCCATCTGTCTGTCCGCCTGTCTGTCTGTCACATCCGATTTTCTCCGGAATTATTTGACATAGAAAGTTGAAATTTGGTACTAACATAGAAATTGATGGCATCTTCAGAGCCGTGTAGTTTTGAAAGTTAAATTTTGATTTAAGAGGTTATTTTTAGGAGTGAAATCGGAAGTATCCATCGGGTGGGATGTCAAATGAAAGTTTGTAAAAACACAAGTTCAAAAATATATATAATGTAATAGTTTCGCACACTTTTCTGTGTATTATATTTAAAAAATTTCGAAGAATCGCTGTCCCCCTCTATTTCGAAAAGTACTGATCAAAAAATTTTGAAAAAAATTCTGGAATATTCTCCACAGGCAGTAGATTGAACGAAAATTATCACAAGGGCATCACCTTTAATAATTTATCTAGTATATAAAAAAACAAAAATTTCAAGGTAATCAGTTTTCAGTACAGATCGGAAAAAAACTTTGTTGAAAACTCATTTGGGGTATATTTGTGAAGTTATTGATCATTTTATACCTCCGTAACAAATTTTTTTATTTCAAAAGCAAACAATGTACGGAACACTAATTGCGCAAGTCCGACCTTAACTTGCTCGGTTTTTCCTTTTTTTTTCTTCTTTCTTGTGTGAGCACGTCACACTTGCTTACTTTAGCCAACATGCTAAAAATGGTCGAATGCATTCGATATGTCAATTGCAACGGCTTGAAATCCTCCAAAATGTTCGACTGCCTTGTGCCAAATATGTTGGAAGATCTGTGTTAAATTTTGCTTAGGAAAACCATATTGATAGTCCGTAATAGTTCTAAATATTTTCAGATTTTTAAGAAATGGTGACTAATACCCTTTCGAATGACTTTGCATTCAAATCAATTCAATAAGTTTATTCATTTTATTATACAAGATGTATAAATACAGTAAAAAAATAAAAATACTTTCCTTTAGTAAAGAAAGTAACAATAAATAAATAGAGTACTTTCTATGGAAATATTTGTAGAATAGGCTCAAGTCGCCAGCCGTTCTTCGATGTTCCAGCGAATCAAGGCCGCCGGTCAGTTCCGGGTCTCCAATCAGACGAACAGCTCTTCTGGGAATAGAATCCAACAAATGCAGTGTATGTTTGGGAGCGGAGCTCCAAACATGGGAGCAGTATTTCATAGTTGGTCGAATTTGAGCTTTGTAAAGAATTAACAGTTGTTGTGGAATGTAAAGCTTTCTGGTTCGAAATAATATTCCCAACTTTTGAGAAGCTCTCCTTGCTATGCTTGCCA
The DNA here is from genome assembly GCA_019049505.1 of Pachyrhynchus sulphureomaculatus. Taxonomy (NCBI): domain Eukaryota; kingdom Metazoa; phylum Arthropoda; class Insecta; order Coleoptera; family Curculionidae; genus Pachyrhynchus; species Pachyrhynchus sulphureomaculatus. Next base: position 66,724,623 of record CM032449.1, read on the forward strand.
CATGCTCATGCCAGGACATATTTGCTCCCAAATTAACGCCCAACAAATTGAGTGACGATGTTAGAGGAATGGAGTGCCCCGCCATAACTATGTAGGGTTCAGCAATGTTAACTTTTTCAGAAAAAATTGCCGCCTGGGTCTTTGTAGCATTAAATTCCACTTGGTTACTGTCACCCCAAGATAGAATTTCTTCCAGGTCTTTGTTAAATTAAACAACTTCCCGCTGTCTGCGGACACTCGCCTGAGCAGCCGATGTCCGAGCGTTCAAAGGGAATGAAGAGATAAGCGTACTGTCATCTGCAACGCTGTGGATTGGATTTCCGGTCTTTTCCAGCAGATCGTTACTGTAAATAAGAAAAAGAGTAGGAGGTAGTATGGAGCCTTGGGGCACACCAGCTTTGTTAGTGAAGGTGTTAGAAAGAAATCCGTCGACCGCCACTCGTAAAGAATGCTCACTGAGGAAACATGAGAGCCACAAACAGAACTTTTCAGACATACCATAAGAGTGTAGCTTAGCCAACAGTCCATCGTGCCAAACACGGTCGAATGCCTTGGATATGTCAAGAGCAACCGCTCGAGATTTTCCAAAGTGTTCAATTGTGTTGTTCCAAACATGTGTTACATAAGTCAGAAGATCTCCTGTTGATCTATGTTTACGAAAGCCATATTCATAATAGATAAACATAAAGATAAACATAAATATCATATTTCACATATTTATAACAATCTTCATATTAAGAATACACGCATTCAGATACTCATCCACACTGGAAAATGCCCACCGCACCAGAAATGCCACAAGCTTTTTAAGCAAATGATTTTTTGTTAAGCTTTTAACTGATATAGGCAGTTGATTGTAAAACTCGGCACAAAAGTGGTGATGAGTTTAATCTAAAAGATTCAGCTCTCTAGTATTTTTTTGGTCGTGTGCTATGGTTATGGACCGTTGTGGCTTGAGAAATGTTTATACGATTGTCGTATATCTGATAAACATTTGATAGTAGTCAAGTTACAAAATATCTTCTTCTTACAACTCCGTCTCCTCACAAAGGTTGGCGATCCGTATAGCAAAACGAACTTTAGAAACTACTGCTCGAAAAATATCCAAACGTCATGTCCTTCAGCCAAGAATTCTGTCATCTTCTGATCGATCGTTTGCCTTCAATAATTAGACGTACCAATTCATACTTTAGACCCCTCATTATATGTCCGAAATATTGAGTTTTTCTTATTTTTATAGTTGTTAGTAATTCCCTTGTTTTGTTCATTCTTTACAGTACTTCTGTTTTTTTATTTTCTGTACCCAGGAGATGCGAAGAAGGCGTCTATAAATGTACATTTCTAAAGATTTCACTCGTTTCTCTGAGCCAGGGTCAAGGGCCCAGCACTCACATCCATACAAGGGCACGCAGAATATATATGCTCTCACCATTCTCATGCGGAGTTCGAGACTGATACTTGTGCGATAAAAAAATTTATTCATATTTATATATGTTACTCGGGTCTGTTCAATTCGGGAATATATTTCCTTTCTTGTCATTTATATTGGTTTCTAAATATTTAAATGTGGAGAACTGTTCTACTGTGTTTTTCCTGATTTCGGGAGATTCTGGTGACAGATTTTTCTTTATGATTCCCATCCACTTCGTTTTTCTTATATTGATAGTTAATCAAAATCTTTCGCTGGCTGTTACGACTCGATCGATCAATCGCTGGGGCTCTTTGATATTACAAAATATACTTGATTACAATTACTAATTTTTGTAGTGCGTTGTCTGTTGACACGGTAATGTTGGAACCAAATATTACAACGACACTTGTTGAGAAAACGAACTTGTTGGCTGAACTCTTTGCTTCACATTCTACTGTCGATTTCCAAGGAAAAGCACCACCTACTATTCCCACCACACCAAAAAAGCTTCTGGCGCCGACGGTATTTGTAGATATGCATTAAAAAAATTTTGATTTCCGCCGTGGCGGTATCCTAGGGAAAGAGACCGCAAGGTGCTTCACTTAACTTGAATAATGAAAAAAATACTTGGGATTGAGATTCACAAAATCAACTATTTATAGACTTTCAAAGTAATTACACAAATATCAATAATTTTCATCACAACCGTAACACGATATCAACAAATGAAGTCTTTGGTTTGATTCGTCTTGCGCTACCCTATCGGGTAAGATGGTTCCAGGTATCGAGCAATATGATTCAGAAAAATGCCGAACATTATTGATCTTGACAGTCATCACAAAAATATGTTCCCCTTCCAAGATAAGAACATGCTTCGTGAGTCCAGTCCTTACACTCGGAGCATTGTATCCAGTCTTCAGCTGGAGGATGAACATACAGCATATCGTGCAGTAGTAATCACGAGTGGTTTTGGAGGCATTTCGTACTGATTTTTTTTATTGATTCTGGATTTAAACGGTTTTTGCGAATTTCTAGAAGTTAGTGAATTTTCTTTTCCAAAATTTTTAACAGCACGCTGTTCAGACCTAATAAATTCTTGTTTTTGGTCCACTTTGACTGGTGTAGAAGTCATAATCTCAGCCTATTGACTTTTTCTCTTCCTTTGTGTGACTTTTTGACCCACCGTACTTGGAATCGGATGTATGGACTCGAGAATATGGCCCGCTGTTGACTGGAGATGGGTCGTGGGACCAGCTGGTGTAGCCGTAGCCGTAGATGCAACCGACGGTGTAGGTGGAGGTGTCTTATGACCTGACGATTGGAAACTGGTAGATGGAACGGCCGTGTGAACTGGCTATGGATCTGTAATCTCAGATGTCACTTAATGCGTCGACTGGAGGATACCAGTACTGAGTTGCAGGGTATTAGTATCAGAAGTAGACTGGATTTCTATTTGCGGTTGATCTGTCACTGAGGCCGGGGCAATGACGCAGTCTTAAAATAAATTTCTGTTATATGGCCATATTCCAGCAACACGAAATCCACTAATGGAATTCATTGGAGACGCCACCTTCAAATAAGCGGGGTTGAAGCCACCATTGAGTGATGGTTCTACCTGGTGAGCTTTGTGAATGTTGCAATTTCTTGCTCGAAGTACTTTTTAATTGGCCCATATACGGCAACGTCCAATGGTTGTAGTTAATTTTTGCGTTTCATGATTGTCTAACAAAAAAAGCAATTTCTTTTTCTCTGATAGGCGCGTCTTTTCAACCAAAAATTCCAAACAAGTCAGAAATATTCGCCCAGAAATCCAGCCTGAATCGGATACAGTGCCTTGTGATCCAGGTGGAGCTCCATCAAGCAGGCGTGGTACAAATCGTTTACGGACCGTGCTGCATTACAACAGCATACTACTGTTGGTAAAATACCTCGTTTTACACTAGAGCTTAGTCCAATCTATCGCTTGCCGTATGAAGACAGGATTTTTGGTGGCTTGGTAGTGGATGTGCGAATGCCAGTCTCGTCCAGTCTTTCCCTGAGCATCCTTTTGGAAACCTATCGCCTTTGTCCAGTTTCTGAGCGAATTCTCCAATAGTTGTTTTAAAATCACTTGGTGTTAGGCTATAAAATAAATCATCCATCCTTATGAGATTTTTTTTAATGTGTTTTCATCATCTTCAGTGAAAACTGGTCCTACCCAAATATTTGGTGCTAGATTGTTTTTTGTGATATCTTAGCAAAGTACTAAATGGTACGTTATATTTCTTGGCTGCTGCTCGAACTAAAGTTCGGCTTGCCTCTTTCATAGCCCCTTCTAAAATTATTTCTGTCCAATCACCCCTTTTGGTCTTTTATAATTTGAAACCATCTGAAACAGAATGAAGGTGAATGTAAATGAAATCGGGTAAGATGAATATAGGAGGGCAAGATGAATAGGGCCATATTCATCTTGCCCGATAAGATACTTAATGGATAAAAAAATAAATTAAAACTATAACACCGGTGTTGAAAAAATCTATAATACAAATTAATTTACATAACATGAGACAACAGAAACAACCTAAATATAGGGTGTAGACGATTTATCGAACAGAAAATCTTAAAACTTACCGTAATTAAATATTTTATTTTCGGGAGCGTACTCTCTCATTAGCAGTTAGGTTCGGGCTGGCTTGCGAACCCCTGCCCCTCCGCGCGTCCTCTCGCGCTAGAGATGATCTTGTACCGAGCGAATAGAAAAAGATATGAAAGTGATTCGTGTTGCCCGCTATATGCATCTTGCCCTCCCGTCCCCCAAGCCTGTCATTATGCGTATCACTTTTCGTTACAGCCCAAAAATTCTTGCTGTTGCTGGTGCTTGACCCCAGTTTATTAGTCCATATGATATACTATATGAGAAACGATTAATGCAACAGACGGATATCTGATAACATATATTTTTGGAGATTTTTGGATCCAGATGCTCCACGTGTGTGATCTAGTTCAACTTCGAGTCCAGGCATATCCCCAAGAATTTAACACATTACACATTATCAATGTATACCACAGCTTGCTGGAAAAAGGACATATTTGCGTTAACGTTTTTTTTAGTGGTTCTAAGAAAGGCTGCTTAAGGTAAACCACTCTTTGGCTTGGTTAAGAGTAGTCTATAAGTTATCCAAAGTAACTTTGATATTGAGGCACGATGTGAGAAGTGTGGTATCGTCTGCAAATAAGATCAAGTTGTCATAAGGGGAAGCATTAATAAGATTACTATTGTAGATAAGAAATAAAGTTGAGCCCTAGATCACACTATTGGTAAAGTTTGGAATTGTTTACCATCGCATGATACGTACTAGCGACGATTGGACAGAAAAGATTTGATAAAATTAAGAAATTATAGTAATTTAACTTATTTAATTAGTATTTCGTGGGATACATAGTCAAATCCCTTAGATATCTCTCAATAACGGTACCTCTTGCCTGACCGTCAACAACGCCGGATAGTAGGCAATTATTAGCAGTGTCATTTGATTTATTGGCTTTAAAATCATATTGGTGAGTATAGAATATATTATTATAAGAACGCGGCTATAGCATAGTGGTTAAGGTGTCTGCTTTTTTATGCCAGCGACCCGAGTTCGTATCTCGTTCGTTACTCCATGACGGTCGCCTCTCTCGGGAAGGCAATAGCAAACTACCCGTAGTATCAAGGCTAATAAAGCCCTCTCGTTTTGGCCGTTCGGAATCGGCATTAAACTGTAGGTACCCTTTATCTGTGAAAATCCTTAAAAGGGCACCAACCACAAGCAAAGGTGAGAGGGTCCCCTACGTCCGTATCGGATATGGCACTTCAAGAAGGTGAATAATATATTATCGGTGTCTAAGTGATCATTTAAATGAGTTTTCAAACCAGGTTCGATAATTTTTGAAATGATCGTTACTATCAAAATAGGCTTGTAATTATTAGGTCACATCTTCTCACCTTTGTGAATGAGAATTTCTTTGGTTATTTGTATAATGTCAGGGAACTTACTTGAGGGGATAACTTCACTGATTAATGTAGTTAAAGGATAAATAATAATATTTAATGGTTTTTACCACTTTTATTTATATACCCATGTGATAAAGACTGCTCTTATTTTTAAATGCTTTAATAGTATCTCTTACTGGGTTAAACGTGACCTAATGAACCTAAACAAGGAAATAATGTATGTTCTGAGAAATAATTTACTTTAGTTGTTTTAGATGGCAGATTTCATCAGCAATCGAAACAAAAAATTCATTTAGTAGGTCTTGATTTCTTTGTTATTATGTTTCAAGTTTATTGGTTATTTTATTTTTAATTCGAAATATGTTATTAATTCCCTCTTGTAGCCTTTTCAAAAGCAAATAAAATTTAGAGTGAGGGTCAAAGTGGGAGTTATTCATAAAGGACCAATCAGTCTCATCTATGAGGTTATGGAAGAAACACATACCCTCTTCTGAAAAATTTCGTTATTGTATCATCTTTTCACCCAGTAACTGATCATCGAGGGATCTTTTTATGGATATGGTTACAGCTGTATGGTCTGATATATCTGAACATAATACTCCCGTTTCAAATTTACTTAGTTTGATTAGTGATTATGTTATCCAAATAGTTATTCTGTTTGGCCTTAGTCTTTATTATGTACCTACAATTATATGAAGATATAAGATCATTGAAGCGATATTTTTAGTATTAAATTTTTTTGTTAAACTCCCCGTTTAAGACAATTTCTATATGTAAACTAAGAACTTCCTTTAATAAAAGATTAAAGAGACATTTTAAATCACAAGTGTTTTATAGTGATATATTAATCATAAAAAAGTTGAACAAGAAACCGGCTACAGGAATATTTGGAACTGAAATCTGACATTCTAAATATCATTTCTAAAATAAATGACGAAGTCGCATTGCCAGTACCACTGAAATGAGGAATTTGACACGAAGACTCTTTAGGCTCGCTGATTTTTGTTGTTAAAATTGACGAAATAATTAGACAATTTCTTAAACTGATAGATTATAAAATCCTCCTCGATGGTATCTCCAACTTGTCGAAGGCATCTTTTGCCGGGTGAGGGGGCTTGCGCGGTTCGATGATTCTAAGAGCTATGGCGGCGGTAACGTAGCTACTGGCAGGGGCACCTTAGCCGAACAGGTCAAAGATGAGAACCCTGACGAAAAGAGATACCCTCATCCTCCAAGTTGGGAATTGAGTCGATGGGCCAGCTCCTCATCACTTGGAAAAAAACGTAAAATGCTAAAAAACCTAGACAAAGCCTTGAAGTAAATGATGGTCAACTTAGAAAACGACAAAACGGGCGGAAAAGGATAATAAATTACGGAACATGGAATGTTAGAGGAGTAAGGAAAAAATTGGAAGAAATAACATCGGAAATGGAGAAACTCAATATGGATATAGCAGCTTTAACAGAAACTAAAAGAAAAGGAATAGGCACCGAAATGGTGAATGATTATATACACTTATATAGTGGAGTGCCCAAAGATCAAAGGGCCGAAAGAGCAGTCTCAATATTAGTGAATAAAAAACTGAAAAATAAAATCAGTAATTGGCAGGCGATAACACAAAATATAATCAAATTAGAAATTAATCCCATGGGGAGAAAAATAACGGTACTCTGTGTATACGCGCCGTCAAATGATAAGCCTGTGGTAATTAAAGTCCAGTTCTTTGACAGATTAAATGAAGAATTAGTAAAAATCATAATATTGGACGACTTTAATGGTCATATTAGTTGCAAGGGGAATGACTCGACTCTGTAGTCGGTCCTTACGCTGAACCCGACGTAAACGACAACGGGGAACGATTGATTAACTTATGCGAGATTAATAAATTAAAAATAATAAATGGATTCTATAAGCACAAAATGATACATAAATTCACCTGGGAATAAAAAACAAGCAACATAAAGTCTATAATTGATTATATCATCGTCAAAAAAGATTCAAAACTGCATATACATGACATCAGAATATAATGAGGAATAACATGCGGATCCGACCACTATACAGTAAGAGATCAGATATACCGTCCATGGTGAGAAGATCGAATATCCACAATATAATTTAAATAGCCTACAAGACGATAGTACTCAATACTTATGGTATACCAGCAAAGACTGGATAAAAAACTAAAAATCTCCGCAAAATGGTCTTTTACAGAAAAATATCAAAATATGGTACAGAGCCTACATCAAGCAGCTAATGAAGCGTTAGGCATAAGAAGCAAAAATAAAAGTAACAAAATATGGTGGAACGTATTGATAGAAGATTTGGTCAAAAAGAAAAAAAATTTATATATGAAGTGGTTAAACCCAAAACGGCCTGAAGATTTACATGCAATCAAGGAAATTAAGATGCAAACCAGACAAACAATAATAACAGAACAAAATAAGATATGGGATGGGAGATGCCAAGAAATAAATACGTATACAGGAGGAAGGAAATGCACAGAATCATGGAAATTTATAAACGCAGTGGAAACAAATCGAAGAGAAAGAGTACAATTACCAATAATACCAGTGGACGCATAGGTAAAACATTACCAGGGCCTGTTGACGGGGAAAAGGTCAAAATATGTGGGTGTAAAGGATACAATAATAAATATACAAGAAGAAACCATAGAAATAGACAAAGAAACGGTGAGGCAGGCAGTGATGAAACTGAAAAATAGAAGATCATGTGGTCCAGAAGGAATATCGGTAGAAATGTTTAAAAGTGGAACAGATAAATTATTTGAAACAATAACACAATTATTTAATCAGGGGAAGAAATCCCGGAACAATGGAAGGTAGCGTATAATCTTCAATCCATAAGAAAGGGAATATGAAGCAATGCGCAAATTATAGAGGAGTTTCGGTGACCAGTGTGCTCAGTAGGTTATATGGTAGAATACTTAGAGATTTGATAGAGACAGACAATGAAGACGATGAAGAACAGAGTGGGTTTAAAGGTGGCAGTTCATGCAGTGGTAACATATTTTGTATGAAACAAATGATTGAAAAAAGAAACGCCACGAATCAAGAAACCCACATATTATTCGTAGATCTAACTAAGGCATATGATAATATACCCACTAATAAACTATGGGAGGTACTACAGCAGTCAAATATAAGCCACACTCTATTAAGGGAAGTACAAAATTTACACTCCCAATTGACATCTAGAGTAAATATAGGTAACAAATTATCGGAATCCTTTCCTGTCACCAAAGGATTGCGCCAGAGCTGCTGTATTTCGCCAACCCTGTTCAAAATTTACATAAAAAAAGCGTTACATGTGTGGAAGAGGAAATATTAAGGAATGGTGACCCGAATAGAAAACACAACAGTATATATACTTCAGTTTGCAGACGATCAGGGGTGATAAAGAAGATCTAGAATATATGGCGAGCAAACTAAAAGAAACTTATGAAGACTGTGGTCTTGAAATGAATGTAAAGAAAACAAAATACTTATGCCTAGAAACAAGAAACACAAATTTGAATCTAGACACGAACGACACCAGTAAATCATGTAACGAATACAAATATCTGGGTACGATCTTTGATTCCACAGGAACAGATGATTAAGAAATGAGGTCCTGGATTATACAAGCAGTCCTTAAACGGAGTCTTATGGAGTAAAGCAATAACGAAAAGACGAAAGTTTAACATATATAACACACTAATTAAGAGCAACCTATTGTATGGGTCAGAGACATGGAGACTAACAACATGAAATAAAAACCGCATAGAGGCAACTGAAATGGATGCTCTGAGAAGATCAGCCAGAGTATCGCGTATAGAGAGAGTGCCGAATGAAGTGATACGACAACAAATGGGAATAGAAGAAACAATATTAAAAGATATTGAGAGAAACAAACTTATATGTTATGACCATGTATAACGAATGGCAGATGAGAGATTGCCTAAGAAAGCAACAACGAAGATCGAAAGGAAGACCCAGGAATATATATATATATATATATATATATATATATATATATATATATATATATATATATATATATATATATATATATATATTATATATATATATATATATATATATATATATATATATATATATATATATATATATATATATATATATATTTATATTATATATATATATATATATATATATATATATATATATATATATATATATATATATATGATTCTGTGCTTTTTTTCATTTCTTACGATTTTGGTTCTACTTATTAAAACAACTTATTTTATTTAGTCTTTACTGACGTTTCGCCCATTTTTTTATGGGCATTCTCAAAGTATTTAAAAATTTTTTAAAAAGTTTGGTACAATTCACGTCACGCTATAAAAACGATTTACACATTTATATATACATATATATATATATATATATATATATATATATATATATATATATATATATATATATATATATAAAACTAATTTTAAAATATGTACGCTAATTATACTGTTTTTAAAATTAATACAAAAAATATTTACTGTACTTTCAGTAAATATTTTTTGTATTAATTTTAAAAACAGTATAATTAGCGTACATATTTTTAAATTACTATATATATATAAAACTGTGTAAACTGTTTTTATAGAGTAACGTGAATTGTACCAAAATTTTAATTTTTAATTTTAAATTGTGAAATGTGTCCTCAAACTTTTTAAAAAATTTTTAGATACTTTGAGAATGCCCACAAAAAAATGGGCGAAACGTCACTAAAGACTAAATAAAATAAAATAAGTTGTTTTAATAAGTAGAACCAAATTCCTAAGAAATAAAAAAAGCACAGAATCATATATATATCGAGAAAAGTTGAAGAAAAAAGGAATTTTATAGAATATATATATATATATATATATATATATATATATATATATATATATATATATATATATATATATATAGATTATAAAATACTGTTGGTTGCGAATGAAGATGATTTTCATAGCAAAGAAGTAAAGAAAACGAAGTGTAGTACCAATGTAATGTGGTGAAGCAAGCAACACCACAATTAGGCTCATACTTACGTTCACAACGGAGAAATGAGCCAAAACATTAAAAACAGAACGAGAAATAGTGCCAAGAGAGAGAAACTAGAACAAATATATAATCAAACTTTATGTTTAAGATAGAATATATACACATGACAGATAGAAAGATAAAAGAAAAAATTGTTAGAATTACACGAAACAGGTCATTAATAAGAAGTGTAAGTAGACTCGAAAGTTTTGAAGCGACGTACTTTCCAATGTAAGAGAAAGAGAGACGGTAATTTATTTCAAGAACACGAAAAAGGATGTATTACGCGGTATGTACAAAGCAAGCCCTCTAAACTCCTCCATCCGCTCTCTTAACCCCTTATATGTTTGACTATAAAACATTAAGCTTAAAGTTTGTCGATAAACTGAACCCAAAAAAAGACAAACTAACGGAAATGGGAAACCTTCAACGTGAAGCAATATAACAACTTCGAAGGGTAATATTTTCCCTCATTCATTTTTTCCTAGATTTTAAGATTATGTTACGACAGTGTTTTTTTCCCTATAATTTATCTTTTATTACATTTTTATATTTATTGCAGTGATTTCAATTTTTGTGCAGTGTAGCTTAAAACAGTGTTTTAAATTTTTGAGCAGTTTAATTTAAACCGGCAGTGTGTAACGTGTGTTGCCGACTTGAGTTATTTGGTTTGCATTAATTTTTCGCCCGGAAGTGAGCCATTTTAAAGACGTCACTTTAAGGAAGGGACAAAGATATTTAAGTGGCCAGATGAAATTTTTAATGGCTTTTTTCCACCACAAAACAGTAGTGGCTTTTTAGACCGTGAAGCCGTAGTTGCTTTCTTTTCCAGCACGACAGAGAGTGTTTTTTTTTCTCAGTGATGTAGTAGTGTAGTAGGTTTCTAGCTCTCAAGTTTAAGGCTTTTTTCCCTTTCTTGAAATATCCTGCTCATTTTTTTGAGGATCTCACCAGGAGAGGCCGAATAACTTATGGAAAACCCACGAGAAGAAACAAATCCGTAAGTCATAAGCACATCAGTCTAAAAATCTCACTTCCTGTCTACAAGTGCGTTTCCATTAACTACTCTACACGTGTAATTCGCGGAGATAATTTCAAAAACTTTTAATATCGTGTTTAATCAAGCCTTTTATTAAAAACTTAGTAACCCTAATGTAATGACTCTCGGCCATAGTGTACACTCTTCTAGCTTAAGAGGTTTTTATTTAGTAGAAGTAATTTTTAAGAGTGTAATAAAGTTAGGAATTTTTATTTTGTAGATAATATATTCTTCTATTTTTAAATGTGTAGTGTCTCACTAAACTCCTGCTCTTTCTTTCAGGACGCAACGTTTGTACGTAAATTCATTTTATTTCAACAACTAAATAACTCTTTAGTATTTTTTCATTTTTTGAGCTGAACTTAGATTCTTTTTATTCTAAAATGAATGGTGCCCAAACAGTACAACCAAATTTTAAATAACTATAGAGGCTATTTTCAAAAGGCGTACAAAAATTACCTCGATCTCCATGTACTCTATCAGTAAAAAACGAGCTAGCTGATGTGTTAATTCTGTCCTCTATCAGTATTAATATTCACTCAATCCATTCTCAAAATTAAAATATATGTACATAAGGGGCAAATAACGGCCTCTATTTAATAAATAAAATATTTATTAAAAGTAAAGAAAGTCGAAACGTTTCAATATTCTTCTATACACTGTTTTTATTCGACCTTGAAATGGTTGATATTACCAAGTACAAAAAATTAACATTTTGCCGTTAATAACTAGATTTAAATAAACAGTCTACTTTTAATATACCACAATAACAAATTTAAATGTTATAATATTAATTAGCCCCGCTTTATTTTATCTTTCCAAATTCAACAGAATTAGTTTAATTTATTAAGCAAATAGAGTGTAAAATTTACCTAGTATTAGAATAATAGTTAAATACTATTCTGTTATTATAATACAAATTTTATGTTTAAACATAATATTATATTATAATTATTTGAAACCTTTTACAGTTATAGTGTGTTCGGTAAATATATTGTAACAATTTATTTACTAAAACTAGTTTCCTTTGAATTTTAGCATAAATTTTAAAATGTAATATTTCATAAAACAGACACCATCGATCATTTACAAATTAACTATCCAATTTCCGAAATTGCTTTCCTGGGCGACTTTAATGTCCACAATATCAACTGGCTTAAATATTCAAAAACTACCGACGAACAAGGTCGTGAAGCTGAATCATTCTTAATCAGTTGTGGCTTAACTCAGCTTATTGACGAACCAACACGGATCCCTGATCGAGACGGAGAGTTTGCCAGTCTTCTTGATCTGTTTTTAACCACCAATCCGGAGATTTACACCGTCACCGTAAATCCGCCGTTAGGTTCATCCGACCATAAACTGATTTCGATATCGAGTATCCTGCCAATCAGTGACAGAGAGGCGCATAGGCTGCACAAGATTTGGCACTACAAATCTGCTAAATGGGAAGATCTCATGGAATACTTTCGAACTTTCCCTTGGATGGACGTTTGTTTTCGATCCGATAACCCATCTGACTGCGCCAGGAAGGTTTCCGATGTTATTTTGGCTGGTATGGAAGCTTACATCCCTTTTTCGAAGAAATGCTCCTCCAACGGCAAGCCTTGGTTTGTCCGAAAATGCAAAGAAGCTGTTGCTTCTAAACATATTGCCTACCGACAATGGCGTGAAAATCCTAACACCATAAATCGTAACACCTTTGTTCGTGCCCGGAACAGATGCAAGGGAATTATCGACGAAACCAAGGAGGCATACAATCAACGAATTAGAAACAAACAGGTCCTTTTGGTCAGTCGCTAAGGCAGTTAGTCAAAATTTTACCAAATCCACCATACCACCACTCACACGAGCAGATAATTCCATTGCAACCACACCTGTTGAGAGAGCGAACTTGTTGGCTGAACTCTCTGTCGATTTCCAAGGAAAAATACCACCTACTATTCCCATATTGCAGTCAAGGATGCCCTATGTTGTCTTCAGACAGCGCATCATAAAGCGTATTTTAATGAAGCTAGACACCAAGAAGGCTTCTGGCGCTGACAGAATACCTGCCATAGTTCTCAAAAACTGTGCAAGGGAACTCACACCAGTTTTCTGTAGACTTTCTAATCTATCCTACAGAAACTATCGACTAGTCGCACTGCTTTCAATAATATTGAAAGTCATGGAAAAGATTATCAGTGAGCCTCTTGTAAAATATCTTAAACGATTCAATATTATTAGCGATCACCAATATGGTTTTCGTAAACATAGATCAACAGGAGATCTTCTGACTTATGTAATACAAGTTTGGAAAAACGCAATTGAACACTTTGGAGAATCTCGAGCGGTTGCTCTTGACATATCCAAGGCATTCGACAGTGTTTGGCACGATGGACTGTTGGCTAAGTTACGCTCTTATGGTATGTCTGAAAGGTTCTGTTTGTGGCTCTCATGTATCCTCAGAGGGCGTTCTTTACGAGTGGCGGTCGACGGATTTCTTTCTAACACCTTCACTATCAACGCCGGTGTGCCCCAGGGCTCCATACTGTCTTCTACTCTCTTTCTCATTTACATTAACGATCTGCTGGAAAAGACCGGGAATCCAATCTACAGCTTCGCAGATGACAATAGGCTTCTCTCTTCATTCACCTTGAACGCTCGGACGTCGGCTGCTCAGGCGAATATCCGCAGACAGCAGGAGGTCGTTCAACTTAACAAAGACCTGGAAGAAATTCTATCTTGGGGTGACAGTAACCAAGTGGAATTTAACGCTACAAAAACCCAGGCGGCAGTTTTTTCTAAAAAAGTTAACGTTGCTGAACCCGACATAGTTATGTCGGGGCACTCCATTCCCCTAGCATCGTCGCTCAATTTGTTGGGCGTTAGTTTGGGAGCAAATATGTACTGGCATGATCATGTTGCAGGCATAGCAAGGAGAGCTTCTCAAAAGTTGAGAATATTATTTCGAACCAGAAAGCTTTACACCCCACAACAATTGTTAATTGTTTACACAGCTCAAATTCGACCAACTATGGAATACTGCTCCCAAGTTTGGGGCTCCGCTCCCAAACATATACTGCATTTGTTGGATTCTGTCCAGAGAAGAGCGGTCCGTCTGATTGGAGACTCGTAATTAACCGGCGACCTTGATTCGCTGGAACATCGAAGAACGGTTGGCGACTTGAGTCTGTTCTACAAGTATTTTCTTGGAAAGTGTTCGAAGGATGTAGCCCGCTTAATTCCTCCCAAAGCGGTGCATGTTAGAAATACACGTCACGCTGGTGCTTCACATCCGTACGAGGTTCTGTTTGTTACTCCGCGTACAACGCTTTTCAAGCGTCAAGTCTTTTATATGGAGAACGTCATCCCTTTGGAATAATTTGCCCAGCGCTGTGTTTCCCACCGAGTACAATTTACAGTGATTTAAGTACAACGTGAATCGCTTTTTCCGCACACATGCCGCTCCTGGAGCGCTTTAGGGACTTCCCTGCAGCACGTATGCTAGACCCACAAAAAAATATATCAAATTTAATATAGTTTTCAAAATTTTATAATTTGACTGTCAAATATTTGCCAACACTTTGTGCTCCTTTGGAATTTTGGAATCTTAGACACAATGATACTCAACAAGTAGTTATCACTACTACACCAAATACAATATTTTTGCACTCGACGTGCGTTTTGCTAACCATATTAGCATCATGAGAAGCGATAATTGACTTAATCTAAAATTAAAAAACCGGTCAAGTGCAAGTTGAACTTGCACAATTAGTGTTCCGTACGTTGATTGTTTTTAAAATAAAAAATTTTGTTAGGGTGGTATAAAATGATCAGTGACTTCACAAAACACACCTCAAAGGAGTTTTCAACAAAGGTTGTTTCCAATCTTTACTGAAAACTGGTGACCTTGAAATTTTGTTTTTTTTATATACCAAATAAATTATTAAAGGTAATGCACTCGTGATAATTTTTGTTCAATCTATACCCCGTGGAGAATATTCCAGAATTTTTTCAAAATTTTTTGATCAGTACTTTTCGAGATAAGGTAGGGGACAGCGATTTTTTAAAAGTAATACGAAGAAAAGTGTGCGCAAGTATTACATTATATACGAGTATATATGTACATATATATATATATATATATATATATATATATATATATATATATATATATATATATATATTCACTTCCGATTTCATCCCTCAAAACGAACCCCTTAAGTCAAAATTTATGTTACGGTGGTATAAAATGATATATATATATATATATATATATATATATATATATATATATATATATATATATATATATATATATATATATATATATATATATATATATATATATATATATATATATATATATATATATATATATATATATATATATATATATATATATATATATATATATATATATATATATATATTTTACTCGTGTTTTCACAAGCTTTCATTGGACTCGATGACCTAGTAAAAAAAAATGAAATGAAATCGGAAGTGAAAAAACACTTCGATTTCACCCCTCAAAAAACAAACCCCTTAAGTCAAAATTTATGTTACGGTGGTATAAAATGATCAGTGACTTCACAAAACACACCCCAAATGAGTTTTCAACAAAGTTTGTTTCCAATCTTTACTGAAATCTGATGACCTTGAAATTTTTGTTTTTTTTATATACCATATAAATTATTAAAGGTAATGCACTCGTGATAATTTTCGTTCAATCTACACCCCGTGGAGAATATTCCAGAATTTTTTCGAAATTTTCTGATAAGTACTTTTCGAGATAAGGCCCGGGACAGCGATTTTTCGCGAATTTTTAAAAATAATACGAAGAAAAGTGCGCGCAAGTATAATATTATATATATATTTTTTACTCGTGTTTTCACAAGCTTTCATTTGATACCACACTCGATGACCTAGTAAAAAAATTTTTTTTTTTCGCTTCCGACTTCACCCCCCAAAACTAACCCCTTAAGTCAAAATTTAATTCTCAAAACTACATGGCTCTGATGAGGCCATCAATTCCTATATTATTACCAAATTTCACCTTTCTATGTCAAATAGTTTCGGAGAAAATCGGGTGTGACAGACAGACAGACAGACAGACAGACAGACAGACAGACAGACAGACAGACAGACAGACAGACAGACAGACAGACAGACAGACAGACAGACAGACAGACAGACAGACAGACAGACAGACAGACAGACAGACAGACAGACAGACAGACAGACAGACAGACAGACAGACAGACAGACAGACAGACAGACAGACAGACAGACAGACAGACAGACAGACAGACAGACAGACAGACAGACAGACAGACAGACAGACAGACAGACAGACAGACAGACAGACAGACAGACAGACAGACAGACAGACAGACAGACAGACAGACAGACACCGAAGTGATCTTATAAGTGTTCCGTACGGAACACTAAAAATTGACAATTCACTAGTCTTGTTGAGGAGTGGATACATCTTGCCGAGGAGTTGGTTGGCTTTTTTGGGGGAAGTGGCGACCTGGTCCTTCCATACTAACCGCTTGTCGTAGTGGAGGTCCAAGTACTTGAACATCGGAGTATGGTGCCTTGAAGGGTAAGATTTGCAATCATGGCGCAGCATGACTTGGTGAACAAGATGACTTGGGTCTTCGGTGGGTTGACCTGGATTCTCCAGTGTTTGAACCAGAGGACTGGTATGTTGAGGTGGCGTTGGAGGGGCTGATAATGCTTATAATCGACTTGGTGTTGGTGGTGATGGCGATGTCAACGGCGTACATGGGTAGGGAGATATGGTCCGACTTGGAAATATCGGCGGTAAAGATATTGAATAAGTGAGGGAGAGGACGGGGCCTTGATGGACTCCGAATGGGCTTCACTTCAGAGGAGTTCATATGCATCGAATAATTTTCTATCAAGTACACTGATCTACCACATTTTAAAATAGCTATATGTGGTTCAAAAACTCAAAAAATGACCATATCTGGCTGGAAAAAGCGAATCCAACCTTATCCTCCTGTATTGGCGGATTCAGCCTTTTACAGGTTCCCTCTTATTTCAACAAGACCAAACTAGATTTATTGATTTTATGTGGTTAAATAACCGACGTTTTTTAGTGTCAACAATGGTTATGGTTCTTGATTCAAGGGGCTAAACGACAGCCCGTTTTTGGATGTAGCATTTTAGGCATTCCAGGGCACGGGGGCACCAAAATCAACGTTAAAGTCTTTCATTCGACTCATCCGACAGAATGGACAACTAGGCAGACGGTTAGTCGACAGGTTCAAATTTCTGGTCGCCCTCTTGGTCTATTATATATATTGATAGTTTAATAAATATCCATGCTGGAGAAAATGGCCAACTTTACTTTATAAATATCTGTGAGAAGTTACTTGAATTAAAACTGTTACACTTAGCTATTGTTAGAATTTGCGTGTTATTTTTATTCGAAGCGGAATGAGTCTAGTACTTAAGGGATCTATACAACTTGACAATTTCAGTAAGTGGTTTGCAACGAACAAAGTCATGAAGCGGAATCATTATAAATAAGTCATGACTTAACTCAGCTTACTGACGAACCAACACGAATCCCGAATCGAGGCGGAGATTGATTTATTTTTAACCACTAATCCATAGATCCGGTCACCGTAAATCCGTCGTTAGGTTCTCCGACCATAAACTGATGTCGACATCAACTATACTACCAATCAGTGACAGGGAGGCGCCTAAACCACGCTAGATTTGGCACTACAAATCTGCTAAATGGGAAGAACTCATGGAATATTTTCGAACTTTCCCTTAGTTTGTAACATTCATTTTTTCCTAGATTTTAAGACCATGTAATGTTACTGATTTTTCACTTCAAATTGTACTTATTTTCATTTTTGTATCGAACGGTATATTAAACAGAAGTTCCAAGACGTTCGGTATATACTGTGCAGTGCGGGTTCCTGACCGAACCTACCGCTACGCCGCGATTGGTGAAAAGTGTGTATCCGCTGTTTTGGTTCCGGCGTCGCCATATTACCGGCAGAGTTTGGATGGTTTATTTAAAGGTCCGAGAAACTACGGTCTTGGCTACTTTCCATCTAGCCACCGAGTAGGCTTAGTACCATCTAGCCGACAGACTAATTTTCATCAGAGCCGCCAAGTAGGCTTCCTTCGACGGAGCTACAAAAAAAAAGCTCAGAACAACCATCATGCGAGCTAAGTAAAAGCACCAAGTTCTTAACTAAAAGCCGTAGTGGGCTTTCTAAGTGTTTGCTAAAAAAAGTGTGAAATCGGTCGTATTCCATCAAAGCAGGAATAAGAACAGTAAGTACCAAAACATCCTTCAATAGACTTATCCCAGAGTAGTGCCTTAACAGCAATTTAAAACAGACTAAAAAGTGAAGTGAAAAGCACTATTTTTCGTCTTCGGGGGTTATCATAGTTCAGAATTTAAATGTAATAACTACTAGTTAGGCTAGAATTTTTTTGTAGAACTGAAAAGGTTAGAACTTTTTATTTTAAAAAACATGAATAAATTCTCTTTTTTGTTGATTAAAGCTAGTGTCTCACTGAATACCTATCCTACTTTTCAGGATAAGAACGGCTGTACCAAACTGATTTTTTTATTTACCAACAATACATTCTTTCAGTATTTTTCCATTTTTTTAGCTGAAGTTAGATCCTTTCTATTTTAAAATGGATGGTGCCCAAAATTTGTACAGCTAAAGCTTTTTAAAAATAGAAAATAATTCCAAAAAGACGTAAGACAATTATCTCTTACCCATATCTCTCTACCAAGGAAAACTGAGCTAGTGTTTCTTTAATTTCTTTAGTTCTTTTAAAATTAGGTTTCACTCAATTCATTATCAGAAATTAAAGCGGGGCTGCAAGAAAATTGTGCCCAAGCGTGGGAAAAACAACTTTTCACAACGCCTCAAAAAGCGGGTAAGTTCAAACGTTACAAAATTACGCCCAAGCTAGGGGCATACAAATATTAAAATGTTACAAAATGACGCAGCCTACGTGGGGCGCAATTAAGCATTATTAAACAGCTTACAAAATGACACCACAACGTGCGGGCAAGTTTTTCAAAGCTTACAAAATAGCGCTGTCAACGCGGAGCTTTTGGAATTTTATTTTTTTAAAAAAGGGTTCAGTGTACTAGCTTTCGAACAAAATAAAAGCTCTAACTTTGCAGATATTTTTTTATTTCATAATATTTATTAAACGAAACTACACTATAGCAGTAAGACAAAAGCAGGAAATTTGTAGAATTTTTTTATTTCAATTTATCTGATGGTGGTATATATATATGAATTTTGTTAATTGACTCTAAGATAAGCGATTCCTACTTTTTTCTTAAAAGCTAGCTTTATAGTTCAGATTAGCAGATGTGTTGGTCGACTTTAATTTTACACTGTTTATTTTGCGGATAGCCGAAGAAAAAACGGTGCGTTTTTTCTCACCTATATTTTGCATGAATATTAAAAATACTTTGCTGATATGAAACGGTATTTGGAGATTTTTTTTGTTGAGAAATTCTTAACATATTTGGTAAAAGAATATTAATACAAGGCGATACTTAGAAATTTTTTTTGAAATTGTTGAAAATTTTTTTAATGTTTGGTAAAGAAGTTTACATATTTTAAGTGCCTTTACATATTTTTTATTTTTTTTGACTATTGGGAGCACAGGAGAAATATTTTCACGACTTTTTAAACAGTTCTTTTAAATAGTATTCATTTATCATGGAAGCCTTCAATTTTAAAGTCAATCACCTACTGGAATATGAATTAGACTATGAACTGAAAATCCGTCGTACTTTCTCAGAACGTCCGGTCGCGGATAAAAGAAAGATTCTAACGAGGATCTTAAGTAAAGAAATTAATGAGCCGGGAAAAAAACGATAAAAATAGGGGATGACACTCTGGATAATAAAGAAGAAACGGCTGGTATCGAAAAGAGTTTAAATTCTATCCAAAACTTAATCGATAGTTATGACGGCGATCTAAATGATTCACTTGTACACCGGGTTAAGTCACGTTTATCGCATGTAGCGGGTCGCGTACAAAGAATTCCCATGCCGGATGACGAAGAGGAAGCGTCGAAGCTTTCCAAATATGTTCAGGAAACAATAGCTACGTGTGTGCTCATGGAAGCAAATCTTGCAGAAAAGATAGCTCCTGGTCATGAGTTACCACAGTTGCCTATTACAACCCCAGTCATAAACGTACCAGCTCCAATCGTGAATTGCGCAGCCAGAAATATTCCTGTCAGCGAATGGCAATTGAAATTTAATGGAGACTCAAAGAGACTCTATCCTTTTTTGGAGAGGCTGACTGAAATAGCACAAGCTAGGAAAGTATCGGAAGATGAACTTTTCAGCTCTGCTGTTGAATTTTTCACTGGCGATGCCTTCATTTGGTTTAGAAGCATAAAATCAAGTGTCAGCGACTGGCATTCCTTGGTAGATAGGCTAAAGAAGGACTTCTTGCACTGTGATGATGATGAAGAATTGTGGTCGGAAATAAAGAGGAGGCGACAAAAGAAGAATGAGTCCACTGTGATTTTTATTGCCCACATGGAATCTTTATTTTGTAGGTTGTCCATCAAGCCTTTGGAAAGTACCAAAGTTAAATTTATACGGAGGAATATTCTGCCTAGTTTCGTCAATCGGTTAGCTCTACTAGATATTAATTCGGTAGCCGAACTCGCCGGGTTATGTAGAAAACTTAAAGAGTCCGATTATTTGTTGGAGAAGAGAGCAGACCAAAAAGCGAAACTAATATACATCAAGTAGAGTATAATCCAAATGGCCGAAGTGGAGTCTCGACAAATAAAGTTGGGAATGTAAATCGGAACCCTAGGAGTAACCAGAAAACGGGTAAAAGAAAAGATAATGACTCTAAAATTAGCGACACTGCAGCTAAAGTGAACGACAAGCCGGTTTCACCTAAGACAATTTTCACGTGTTGGAATTGCACAGGCCCGAATCACACTTTCCAAAATTGTACAGCACCAAAGAGGGTATTTTGTTTCAAATGTGGAACAACTGGTGTGAGACTAACATCATGCCCCAAATGTACAAAAAACGAGTAAGGACGGTATATTACCGAGGCGGATATCCTAAGTCCAACAAAAAAGCCTCTAATCATTCGGCTAAGTCACAAGCTCATGTTCGCAGTAAAGCCCCTAATCCAAAACGTTATAGAAACACAGACGAACAAAAATATTCCAATAGATCAGATTGGACTAAATGGTTACAAAAGGTTTCTGATTTTTTTAAGTCTAATAAAAATTCTCCTTCTCAAGTTAAAACTCCTGCTTCTCCAAATGGTCACATGTCTCCTTTATTCGTGCATAAATATTTAGATAACAGACCGCATATCAAGATAAATCTATTAGGTGTCCATTTCTCGGCTTTATTTGACTCTGTTGCAAATGCCTCCGTTGTAGGTCAGAATGGTATTAAAATTTTAAGTCGTTTAAGTATAAAAATATGCCATGTCAAAAATAGAAGTGTTACCACTGCAGATGGCAGCCGTCTAAAAGTTTTAGGTACGGTTGAGTTGCCGCTAGTCTGCAATGGTCATTGTTTAGTAATCTCTGCTCTAGTAGTACCTTCTCTATCACATACTTTGGTTTTAGGATGTGATTTTGCACAAAAATTCGGAATTTTAGTAAATTTTAAAAATAATTCGTGGTATCCACAGTCCCTAGAAGACAATTCT
The DNA here is from genome assembly GCA_019049505.1 of Pachyrhynchus sulphureomaculatus. Classification (NCBI taxonomy): domain Eukaryota; kingdom Metazoa; phylum Arthropoda; class Insecta; order Coleoptera; family Curculionidae; genus Pachyrhynchus; species Pachyrhynchus sulphureomaculatus. The sequence continues at coordinate 66,746,815 of CM032449.1, forward strand.
CAAACAAGTTTTAAAGATTGTCATTCAGAAAGTTCTTTAGAAAACCTTTTCTCGCGTCTATGTACCCTAGATGATCTCTCGCGGACGGAACGCTTAAAGGCAGAAAAAGTAATAAGCTCTTTCAAAGAAATAAGTAGTAAAGATAGGTTAGGCCGAACGAATAAAATCACCATGTCTATAGATACGGCTGATGCCAGTCCTGTAAAGACAAGGCCCTTCGCCATGTCTCCGTATATGTCAAAAGTATTAAATAAGGAGTTAGACGAAATGTTGAAACTCGGAGTGATTGAAGAATCAAACAGCCCTTGGTGTTCCCCAATCTTATTGGTGAAAAAGGCCGATGGACAGTATCGTCTATGCTTTGACGGAAGAAAGCTCAACGAGGTCAGCAAATTTGATAACTATCCATTACCGAACATCGACAGAATTTTGACATCACTCAGGAATGCTAAGTATGTATCTTCGATAGATCTTAGAAAGGCTTTCTGGCAAATTCCTTTAGACAAATCCTCTAAGGAAAAGACCGCTTTTGCAGTAGTAGGCCGAGGTCTATTTCAGTTCGTCACTATGCCGTTTGGTCTTAAGAACGCTGCTCAAACTCAGCAACGTTTAGTGGACGCTATATTTGGTCCGAAATATGAGCCACATATTTTTACCTATCTCGATGATATTTTAGTAACATCGGAAGACTTCGAATCGCATATTCGCTTACTTAAAGAGGTAAAAGATAAATTGAAAGAGGCCGGACTGACGATAAATTTGAGCGAATGTGATTTTTTCAAAAGTTCTCTAAAGTTTTTAGGCTATATTGTAAGCTCAAATTCCTTGCGTACCGATCCGGATAAAGTAGCAAGCATGGTTAATTATGCGAGACCTACTAATACTACAGAAGTTAAGCGCTTCGTAGGAATGTGTTCATGGTACAGACGTTTTATCGAGAATTTTTCTACCCTGTTGTCGCCTATTAATGACCTTTTGAAAGGACGAAAAAAAGGACAATCGATAGATTGGACGAAGGCAGCCGAAGAATCTTTTATAAAGATTAAAGAGCTATTGGTTTCAGCTCCAATTTTATCCCAACCAGATTTTTCCCAACAGTTTTATATCTCTAGCGATGCTTCTAATACCGGTTTAGGGGGCGTCCTAACACAGAAAATCAATGGTGAGGAAAGAGTGATAGCGTATGCCAGTAGAACTTTATCAAAGGCTGAACGTAACTATTCGGTTGTTGAAAAAGAATGTTTAGCAGTACTCTTTAACATCGAAAAGTTTCGACCTTACATAGAAGGTGTTCCTTTCACGGTCATAACAGATCATTATAGCTTATTGTGGCTTAATTCTATTAAAAACCCTAGTGGCAAACTAGCGCGTTGGGCGATTAGGCTGAGACAACACACATTTACTTTAATTCATAGAAAAGGAGTCCACAATGTTATTCCTGACGCTTTGTCAAGAATCCCAGATCATACAGCGGACGAAAACAGTCTTAATGCACAGTTTGGCGTAAGAATTGATACAGTTGATGTAGATCGCATTGATCCATGGTACGACAATTTACGGCAGCAAATTAAAGAATTTCCTCAAAATTTTCCGCAGTGGAAGGTGGAAAATGATTTCGTGTACAAATTTATCCCAAACCAGTTGCCTTTAAAAGTTAATGTACCCGAGTGGAAAATACTAGTTCCTAAACCACAGAGAGAGGAAGTTATAGACATGTGTCACACTCCTCCTACTTCTGGTCATTTTGGCTTTTATAAAACTCTTCACAGGGTTCAGGAACAGTATTATTGGCCAAAAATGCGTTTTGACATCGTAAAGTTTGTGAGGACTTGTGAAGTATGTGGAGCGCAGAAATCTCCAAATGCACTACCTATGGGACTGATGGGAAAAGAGAAAACGGTTAATTACCCTTTTCAGGTCATAGCAGCTGATCTAGTAGGCCCATTCCCACGTTCAAAAAAGGGAAATAAATGGCTTCTCGTGGTTCCTTGCTGGTTTACAAAGTATACCATGCTATTTCCTTTGAAAAGCTCTAAAGCTGGATATATAGAGAGAATTTTGGAAAATAATGTCTTTCTAATCCACGGGGTCCCATCGCTCTTAATATGCGATAACGGTACTCAGTTTACCTCTAAGAGTTTTAAGAGCTTAAGTGAAACTTATGGTTTTAACATCCGTTTTAATCCCGTGTACTCTCCCCAATGTAATTTTGTGGAACGTAATAACCGAACAGTCAGGACCGCTTTAAGAAGTTACGTGGATTCACATGACACTTGGGATGGCAATATTTCCAAAATCCAACAAGCGATAAATACCGCAAGACACGAAGTAACAGGGTTCACACCGTCTTTCTTAGTTTACGGCAGACATATACCTCTATCTGGATCATATTATAAAAACCTAGATTTGGATGTCAATGTTGACAACGAAATAATTCCGGGTAACAGGGGTGAGTACGCCGAAAATTTAAAGGGTTTAAAAGATATTTTCACCGACGTGCGTAGTAGGATACATAAGGCTTATGAACGGAACAGTAAGTCTTACAATCTTAGGAAAAGGGATTTTGCCTTTAATATAGGTGATCACGTTTGGCGAAAAAATAAAATTCTTTCCAGTGCAGCAGATAAATTCACATCTAAGTTGGTACCTAAGTATGTGCATTGCGTGATAAGAGAAAAGATCTCAGATTTAGTTTATGGTTTAGTTAATTTAGATGGGACTAAAATAGGACGATGGCATATTAAAGACTTAAAACCATTCAATGAACCTAACCCTGATGAAAGTTTGTCAGAAGAAGAATAGTTTATATTTACATTATCTTAATTGCTTTACTTTATTTTTTTGATTTTGCTCTGTAGAGGTGACGACCTCGTTTTTTTTTACTATTATAAAAGTTGAGCAGAGTATAGCTTACTTTTATTTTTTTTGCTAAGGTTTTGGGTACTGATCATATCCAAACTTAGGTTGATTGTAGTTGATGTTTAGCATCGACTCAGCTGTTGCGAGCTTGCGAAAGAGTCACACTCAGGATATATCATAAGACTGGTATGTCGGTGGTCGCGGGATTTGATTTGCTTATGACCCCAAATAATATCCAGTTCTTGACACTTGGAAGCGAAATTTTGATTAGAGGCAATCCAAGGTGATCTTGAGTTAGGACAAGCGCAAGATGTAGCTCGTGTAGTATGATGTTGAGTCAAAAATTTTTTTTATGAGCAATTTCAAAGTTTGTTACCCGAGTGGGTGTATTTTTATTACCTTAATGGTATATGTTGGGTGCAATTAAGAGTAAATTGATTTTGGTTTATCCTGTAAGTCTAAGACTTGGATTATTTTGGTTTAGATCTTCTTCTGAATTGACAAACTGAGGGTATTTTCTATTTTTTTCAGAGCCGTTTAAACGTTACCTTTGAGTCACTAATTTTTTAAAATTTTTTTTGCATAGACTCATAGGCGTCTGATGAGTTTTTTCGGTATACTATCGGATTGATAGGAAATTGAAGTCCTGCAGGAGAACTAAAGGCTGATCATTTACTGGAGATGAGAGCAGAGTAAGACAGTCGTTTCACAAAGAAATGATCAAAATCTGATACCGAGATGAGAACCTTGTCAAGAGAGGCTAAGCGCAGTGAAGGAAGATTCCTAACCGAATTTTTAGATTTCCAAGAGGTAATCTAGAAGTTTGGGCTGACAGAAAACGGTTATGCCTGATACCTGTAGCAGTTTCTTCTAGAGGCTATTGTCTAGGGAGACGATTAACACCATGATCGAATATTTTAGCTGTCAACGATGTTTTCGTCTTGTTTCTTATTAAGCTGGAAAAGCTCTTGTCGTCTTCAAAAGTTTTGTTGCGTTGCCACCGAAAATTTGAGAAATTTTTGCTTCAGGTAGCTTTTTAAGCCCATTTTCGTTTTTTGGAAATTTCCGTAAGAAGCTTGGTTAAGTCAACCTTGTAAACCTTATAGGTTGTATCCCATGAGTTATCTGTTTTTACAGGCTGTGATGCACCGGGTGCTAACAGATGCCGTTACGACGTTTGGCAGGGAGTTAGTCTTCCTGAGGAACAGACTGATTGGAAGGGTAGTCTATGGGGGGTGAACGTTTGACCTTTGGGACCTTTAGAGGTTTTGTTACCCAATGGTTATTTCTATTTGAACCAAAGGAGAGCCTAGCTACTGTAGTCGACCTCAGCTCCAATTAGCCTATTAGTGGTGACAGGCTGTTGGCAGTAGTGTGTTTCAGAACACCCTATTGATTAAATTTTTTTTTTGACTTATGGTGGTGTGGTAGACACCGTTTTAGTTTAGTGGATGCTATAATCTACTCCCTTTTGTTGGTGGACTCCAGGGTCACCAATTCTGTATTTTATTGTCTCCACCATTCAGTATATCGTGGTGAGGTGTTTGTCTCCTGTTATGTGGGATGGATTGAATGTTTTTCGTTGTTGTTCTAGGGCGAGACCAGTACACGAGGGTTCTTCATGCAACTTGAGGAAGCGCAATGCTGGTTAAGTTTTATATCTCTGTGTAGCCACCCTGAAGAATGATGGAGGGCGTTTTTTTTTTCTGGCTCATGTTTCTAGGCAGATTTGTCACTTTGGTACGATGTGCTGAAGATTTGATTAGCTTTTGCTAAGAGCTTTCACCAAGCTCAGTATGGAGTTATCGTAACCAAGAGTTTGGGATTTGAACTCCTGAATGTACTTCTGTATATATTTCTGTATATATTTCTGTATATATTTCTGTATATATTTCAGTGTATGTTGGTTGCCTGAGGGCATGTGCTCAAAATGCGAGATTTTGAGTCGTTTTGCTTATGGACTCCTATATTTAGGATTATGACTTTAGGGAGGTCCTATTTCGAGACTTGCTGTCTCATATAGTTATATTGGGAATGTTTCCTTGAATGTTAGTTGTGCGCAGACTAATCATTCTGTTCTTAGTGAACGTTGCTTTTTGAAGCAGGATCATTCAGTTTGGTGAATTTTAGCTTTTATAGCTATTCACTGTGTTTAGAGTGAATTTTAGCTTTTATAGCTATTCACTGTGCCTATAGTGGTATTGTTAGCTTTTATAGCTGCTCCCTATGTTAATGGCGAGATTGTTCTTTTAGAACGCAGACTTTGTATAGTCGAGGACTATTTACAGAGTGTTTTCTTGGCGAGGAGCCGAGGTTTTTTCTGGCGATATACCAGAGTGTTTTGTTGGCGATGAGCTGACGTGTTTTCTGGCGATTTTTGCATGTCTGGATGTCTCAGGACGTCGACATTGCGCGATGTAGCGTTTTCCCTAGCGATTTTAGCATGTCTAGATGTCTTAGGACGTCGACATTGCGCGATAGAGTGCGATTATTTTCTGATGCGACTAGTAGTGATACTAGATTTGGAATGTTCTCTTAGCGATGAGCTAGAGCATTGATAGCGATTTTTCCCGAGCGTTTGCCTGGATATTTATCCAGATATTTTTTTTTGGCCTTGTGCTAAATGGTCTGACAAGACTTTTTCTTTTTAGTGTAAGTGTTTGCACTAGAATCATTTTTTATTTTTTTCTTTATTTAAGAATTTTTATAAATTTCTTTTGCTGAAATAGAAAATTTTCGGACAATCCTTAAAAGATTTTAAGGGGGGTGTTCATATTTTATTTCAGTTCACTTTTTTGATTTAGACAAGAGTCTAGACAAAGTTATATTTTTTTTTGTTTTGGTAATAATAACAGAGCTGATTCTTTTATATAAGAAGACCGCGATTGTTACTTTGAACAGGTATTTCTTATATTCATGCAAGGATTTTTATTTGCTTTTTGATGTACTTAACCTTAGTGTCTAATTAAGTTAAGTCTAGTTATAAGATTCTTGTGATCATGCGAAGATTTTCATTTGGTTTCATTGTACTTAATATTAGTGCTTAATTGAATTAAGTCTAGTAGTAAGGTCCGAAGTTTGTAATTTTGTTTTAAGTTCTGACCTTAGTATTAAGTGATAGTGTACCACTTTGTACCTTTTCATAAGTAGCCTAAGTTTAATAGACTAGTGTAGTCTATTTCTTTTTGGAAGGGGGTAAATGTAACATTCATTTTTTCCTAGATTTTAAGACCATGTAATGTTACTGATTTTTCACTTCAAATTGTACTTATTTTCATTTTTGTATCGAACGGTATATTAAACAGAAGTTCCAAGACGTTCGGTATATACTGTGCAGTGCGGGTTCCTGACCGAACCTACCGCTACGCCGCGATTGGTGAAAAGTGTGTATCCGCTGTTTTGGTTCCGGCGTCGCCATATTACCGGCAGAGTTTGGATGGTTTATTTAAAGGTCCGAGAAACTACGGTCTTGGCTACTTTCCATCTAGCCGCCGAGTAGGCTTAGTACCATCTAGCCGACAGGCTAATTTTCATCAGAGCCGCCAAGTAGGCTTCCTTCGACGGAGCTACAAAAAAAAAAAAAGCTCAGAACAACCATCATGCGAGCTAAGTAAAAGTACCAAGTTCTTAACTAAAAGCCGTAGTGGGCTTTCTAAGTGTTTGCTAAAAAAAGTGTGAAATCGGTCGTATTCCATCAAAGCAGGAATAAGAACAGTAAGTACCAAAACATCCTTCAATAGACTTATCCCAGAGTAGTGCCTTAACAGCAATTTAAAACAGACTAAAAAGTGAAGTGAAAAGCACTATTTTTCGTCTTCGGGGGTTATCATAGTTCAGAATTTAAATGTAATAACTACTAGTTAGGCTAGAATTTTTTTGTAGAACTGAAAAGGTTAGAACTTTTTATTTTAAAAAACATGAATAAATTCTCTTTTTTGTTGATTAAAGCTAGTGTCTCACTGAATACCTATCCTACTTTTCAGGATAAGAACGGCTGTACCAAACTGATTTTTTTATTTACCAACAATACATTCTTTCAGTATTTTTCCATTTTTTTAGCTGAAGTTAGATCCTTTCTATTTTAAAATGGATGGTGCCCAAAATTTGTACAGCTAAAGCTTTTTAAAAATAGAAAATAATTCCAAAAAGACGTAAGACAATTATCTCTTACCCATATCTCTCTACCAAGGAAAACTGAGCTAGTGTTTCTTTAATTTCTTTAGTTCTTTTAAAATTAGGTTTCACTCAATTCATTATCAGAAATTAAAGCGGGGCTGCAAGTAAATTGTGCCAAAGCGTGGGAAAAACAACTTTTCACAACGCCTCAAAAAGCGGGTAAGTTCAAACGTTACAAAATTACGCCCAAGCTAGGGGCATACAAATATTAAAATGTTACAAAATGACGCAGCCTACGTGGGGTGCAATTAAGCATTATTAAACAGCTTACAAAATGACACCACAACGTGCGGGCAAGTTTTTCAAAGCTTACAAGTTAGACCTTTGTTTTCGATCCTGCGACCCATCTGACTGCGCCAAATCTGATGTTATTTTGGCTGGTATAAAAGCTTACATCCCTTTTTCGAAGAAATGCCCTTCCAACGACAAACCTTGGTTTGACCGAAAATGCAAAGAATCTATTGTTTTAAATATCCGACCCGCCTACCGACAATGGCGTGAAATTCCTAACGCCATAAATCCTAACATCTGTGTTCGTGCCCGGAACAGATGCAAAGAAATTATCCACGAAACCAAAGAGACACACAATCAACGAATTAGTAACAAACTTCTCGCTTGTCCCAACAATTCCAGGTCCTTTTGGTCAGTCGTTAAGGCAATTAATCAAAATTTCACCAAATCCACCATACTACCACTCACACGGCCAGATAATTCTATTGCAACAACACCTGTTGAGAAAGCAAACTTATTGGCTGAACTCTTTACTTCACACTCTACTGTTGATTTCCAAGGAGAAGCACCACCTACTAGTCCCATAGTGCAGTCAAGGTTGTCCGGTATTGTCTTCAAACAGAGTATCATTAAACGTATTTTAATAAAGCTAGACACCAAAAAAACTTCTGGCGCTGACGCAATACCTACCATAGTACTCAAAAATCTGTGTGGAGGAACTGTCACTAGTTTTCTGTAGACTTTTCAACCTATCCTACAGAAAGGAAATATTTCCTTCCTGTTGGAAATGTGCCACAGTTCAACCGATACCTAAAAAAGGCAAGAAAACCTTGCCAAATAACTACCGACCAGTCGCACTGTTTTCAATAATATGGAAAGACATGGAAAAGGCTATCAGTCAGCATCTTTTAAAATATCTTGAAGGATTCAACGTTAGTAGCGAACAGCAATAGAGCTTTCGTAAACATAGATCAACAGGAGATCTTCTGACTTATGTAACATATGTTTGAAACAACGCAATTGAACACTTTGAAGAATCTCGAGCGGGAGAGGTTGCTCTTGATATATTCAAGGCATTCGACCGTGTTTGGCACGATAGATTTTTGGCTAAGCTACGCTCTTCTGCTATGTCTGAAAAATTCTGTTTGTGGCTCTCGTGTTTTCTCAGAGAGCGTTTTTGGTGGTGGCAGTCGATACATTTCTTTCTAACACCTTCTCTATCAACGCTGATATGCCTCAAGGCTCCATATTATCTCCTTTTTTCTCATTTACATTAACAATCTCCTGGAAAAGACCGGGAATCTAATCTACAGCTTTGCAGATCACAGTAAGCTTATCTCTTCATTCTCTTTGAACGCTCGGACATCAGCTACTCAGACGAATATCCGCAGACAGCAGAAAGTCATTCAACTTAACGTTACTGAACCTGATATAGTTATGTCGAGGCAATCCATAGCATCGTCAATTTGTTGGGCGTTAATTTGGAAGCAAATATCTCTAACGCTGGGAATATTATTTCAAACGAGAAAGTTTTACACTTTACAACAACTATTAATCCTGTACAAAGCTCAAATTCGACCAACTATGGAATACTGCTCGCATGTTTGGGGCTCTGCTCTCAGACATACACTGCATTTGTTGGAGTCTATTCAGAGAATAGCTGTTCGCCTGATTAGAGACCCGGAAGTGGCCGGCGGCCTTGATTCGTTGTAACGTCGAAGAACGGTGGACGACTTGTGTCTATTCTACAAGTATTTTCATTGAAAGTGTTCGATGGATGTAGCCCGCTTAATTCCTCACAGAGCGGTGCATGCTAGAAATATACGTCACGCTGATACTTCACATCCATATGAGGTTCAGCTTATTACTCCTCGTACAACCCTTTTCAAGCAGTCTTTTATATGGAGAACCTCATCCCTTTGGAATAATTTGCCCAGGACTGTGTTTTCCACCGAGTATAATTTACAGCGATTAAGGACCAACGTGAATCGCTTTATTCGCACACGTGTCGCTCCGGTAGCACTTTAAGGATTTCCCTGAAGCGCGCGTGCCAGTTCCATAAAAAAAGAGTCTGTGCTATTTTCGAAAAATAAGAGTTTATTTAATTAATTTTTAAAGATTTGCTAGCGCTCGGTGATGAATTCTTACTTAATTATACAGGAAGTTAACTAAACCGCATAAATTTTGCTAACAACTGACGTACAAGGAATAGGCAAAACAACTTTCTAATGTTATTTTTATATTCAACCTCCGACGTCTTTATTACTTAAAAAATTATTTATTGGTTAAATTGTAGTTAACATGATCAGCGTCCTTGATTACACTTAATTTTTTTTAATGTTTTGTATTATACACTTTATATCTGTGAAATAATATTTTGCCACTTAGCAACACATATACAAGTTATAAATAGTTGCTACCCTCGTGCATATATTGTTAAACACCAGTATTATTTAATTTTTTTTTCCTTTACTTATTTCGAATGGCGACAATTTTGATGGAGAACAGAGGCAAGTTTTAACATGTTAAGATATTTAAAAACAACAGATTAGTTAAGTTGGGAATGTGGAATCTTTGGCACAATGATACTACTCAGTATATATCAACACTACACCAAACACTTTATTTTTGCACTCGACGCACGTTTCACTAACCATGTTCAATCATCGCTCCTGATGAAGCTAACATAGTTAGCGAAACGCGCGTCGAGTGCAAAAATAAAGTGTTTGGTGTAGTGGTGATATATACTGAGTAGTAACAAATTAGTTCTTTATTCTGAAAGGTCGACACAGTGGAGACTTAGACCACAATATCATCACATGGAATAATCTCTCCGTACTTTATTCAGAATCACAGGGGCCACATAATAATTTAAAGTAATTTATACGTTCCAAATTTGAGTGGTTATACTAAAAAAACTGGTTTGAAAAGAAGAAGATGACATCATATACGGTAAATACATCCTTGCCAGTTATATGAAAAATTTTTACAGGGATATCTGAAAACTAAAATTTACAGGAGCCTAGCTTTCTCGAACAATAAATAACCGGCCAAATGCAAGTTAGACTTGCGAAATTAGTATTCTGCACGTTGATTGCTTTTAATTTAAAAATTGACTTCACAAAACACACCCCAAATGAGTTTTCAACAAAGTTTTTCCCATCTTTACTCAAAACATTAAAGGTAAAACTCCTGTTAATTTTCGTTCAATGTTCACCCTATAGAGAATATTCTAGAATTTTTTCAAAATTTTTATAATAGGTAACTTTTGAAGTTAAGGGTGGGAGACTACGATTTTTCGAAATTTTTTAGAAATAATACAAAGAAAAGTGTGAGCAAAAATTACCAGGACATCGAGTAGAGTGTCAAATGAAAGCTTCTACTCAGTATGTATCACCACTACACCAAACCCTTTATTTTTGCACTCAACGCACGTTTCGCTAACCATGTTAGCTTCATCAGTAAAGTCAATCATCGCTCCTGATAAAGCTAACATGGTTAGCGAAATGACCTTGAGGACCTGGTAATTTTTTTTTCACTTCCGATTTCATCCCCCAACACTAACCCCTAATTTAAGATTTAACTCTCAAAACTGTACGGCTCTGATTCCTATATTAGAGCTAAATTTCAGCTTTCTATGTCAAATAGATTTCGAGAAAATCGGGTGTGGCAGATGGACAGACAGAGAGACAACAATATTTTAATAAATATCTTTTTTTATATACCTACAAACATTTCAAAACTAAGCTTTGTTATAGGACATTTTGTGTATTACAATTTTAACTGTAGTTAGTAAGTTTGACAATGGAAATTTAATGAAGTTAGCCAACTTATATAGTAATTCCTAGCTGCAGTTTATACACTGACAAAAATTTAAATTTGACTGATAAAATATTTCGTCTTTGATATCGCGTTTAGAATATACACAATACCTTAGGCAAAAATACTTTAGTGCTAATTTGAAGGTCTGATGATACTTTTTTGGTCGAGAGAGCTCCAAAGTGAAAAATGTAACTTAAATTATTCGTCACAGCATGTTAAATCCTGAATTTTCATAAGTAATATGGGTAATGATTTCCTTTACCTCAAAAAAATTTTAAAAACGTTATATGGAATGTAAAAGATGGTTTTCCTCCAAATTTCGTTTAAATGTTATATAAAATAATAATGTGTGCCTCAAATAAACTTCTAGAATTTTATCCTGGACGTGGCTTTTAAATATTTTTTATACATAAACAAGACTAAAAATGCTTTAGTTCTCATTAATTCGTTAAGAAGTTTTTCATTATTTCATCAATATATTTACTTATCGCTACAGCAAGAGACTAGTTCCTGTTCAAACAAAACTTTTTCTTTAAGAATTAAATTTAAGTGGTACAGAGTTTTATTTTACCTATTAAACTTTCCAGAAACGTTCTATTATCGAGGTATCTGGTTATTAACTAACATAATCAATATTGTTGTTGGAACTAGGGATGCTTAGAAAATAACGTAACCAGCTCAGAGTCGGTGAAGGTAACTAATTATTTTCAAATAAAAATGAAGAAAATTATAAATCAACCAGGAAGCCCCTAATTAGAAAGTTTTTCTCGGTTTAGGTTATCTTTCATAGCGTACCAAGACCGTTTAATGATCTTTATCTGTTATGTTGGCCACCATATTCATAATTAATAAATACAGCTCCAAACAATTCTACAGACGGTGTCCCAAACCGATGCCTTAGATTTTAGGTCTTTTCTCGTTCATGACCTTCCTTACTGTTTATTTTTTCTTCTGTAATTAGATGTAAAACTTCCTACCTTTCAGGGTGCTGCATAACATGGCCACAATATAAGCTTACATGTTTTTTAAAATTTTATCTAATTCCAGGTATTTATTCATTCTGACCATTACACCCATGTTACGTACTAACGTACATCTAATTTTTAGCATGCGATGATATGTCTATTATTAAACAGTTTTTAAACGAATGTAATGAAAGACTAATATTGTCAAATTTCCACTTTATTTAGTTTCACTGAGACTGTATGACGCGTTTCGCTATACTATAGCTTCTTCTGATACAAAATTTTGTATCAGAAGAAGCTATAGTACAGCGAGACGCGTCATACAGTTTCAGTGAAACTAAATAAAGTGGAAATTTGACAATATTAGTCTTTCATTACATTCGTTTTGAATTTTCATCAAGTAACAGCCACAACAATTCAAAGTTTTTAAACGTTTTAACATATTGAATGTAAAGCAGAACAGGATACACATAACAGTGATCTATCCTCATCCGAAAGTTCTTAGTCAAATTATGTCCACATAGGATTTTTTTATGGATACAAAGAAGCCTATTTATCTCCATTGATGTGTCCGGATTGTCATTAACTTGTGTTATCCTCCAAATATTTCATTTTGCCTATTATATTAATGATTTTATAGACAAGTGTATTTCGATGTTTATGATTTTGCCTAACATCTACGAGATGTAATATCTACTTGTCATTCATTTATACGATTTTTAGTTATTATCTTCCAGTAATTTCAATAGTTTTGATAAGAAAATCCTATAGGATATAAATATAATTCTTCTAGATTTTTCCTGCCATTGACACTTTTTTTCTCTCACTCTGGAAAAGTTATGTTTTTAACACTTTCGTAATTTCGCCACAAAGTACTTCTTCGCATCACCATTCTACCCAAAAACACTGTCATAAACTCCCTTGTTCATAAAGTTGTATAACTTTTTTAGACACAATATCTTTAATTAGAACTAAAACACCCTACCTCCGTTCACTAATCAAGCAATACCGAAATTCATTTAAAATAATACATCTTCGCAAATATCTTCGAAAACTATCTCTTAAGATTTTAGTCATTTTATACATTAAGAATGTTACAGATCACATTTCGAAAATTCTACTGAACCATAAAATAATAACATGATTCTCTACGTGCCCTAAACTCTTAACTTCTTAGATCTGTGAAAGATAAGACTATACGTAAAGATCCTGTAGTCTACATTATCTCTTGTATCTATGGTAAAACCTATATCGACGATACGAGCAGAAAAATATGTATCAGAATTAAAGACTATTCAGATGTAATAGGTCTTCATAACATTTTCATTTCAACCCCATCATAAAATAGGGCACCAGATTCTCTTTGACCAATCAAAGATCCTTGCCACAGATTTCTTTTTCTATCCTAGGATAATTCGAGAGTTCAACGAAATATCTAAACAGTCAACAACCCTAATCGTATCCCTTTCTCCAATCTGAGAACGGATCATCCACGAAACCCCGCCTTCTCCTTGCTCCGGTCAGCTAATATGAAAGGCAAGACAAGAGAAATTGAATCAGTTTCGTACTATACTTCGAAGTCATTTCTCGAAACAAGCTCTGAAGAAGGCGGCAGCATCACTTTTTCAATCAACATAGTACAAATTCAGAAAAATTACACCTATTTTTCGTTCTTTAGAACGCTGGTAGAATATTTTTAGATTTTTTACATTTTCACTATATCATTTTGTTGCTCTAATGCCAATTATATTTCTTGTTCTTGTACCCACGATAATTTTGGTATATTTTTCTACATGAGCTTGAATTTGTCCATTTCTGCTACTGTCTTGTTGTTTAGTAGTCCTCAAATTTGCTGTCTTGTTTTTGCTACAAAGGAATTGCGAAAAACTGGCACGTCAGCGCTAGGATATATTTTATGAACTATTCCTATTGTTGATACATCTCTCGTCTAATTATTTTCGAAGTATTCATTCGAGTGTATGTCCAGGTGGCTTTTGCGTATACAGGCACCTATTAGTGAGTGTAAGAAACGTGGCTATAGTGCTCATTTGATTTTCTAGAAAAATCATAGTCAATAGCTCTCCTCTGTTGTTCCTGACATAAAATCCAAACTCCTATACCATCCTCTTCTCGTCCCTGTCTAGCTTGTGCATTTATATCTCCACTAATAACACAAGCAAACAAAAAAAAATCTATTCGAGATGACTAACCCCTACCCCCCTGTACTTTTGACCGATGCACACGATCCCGATGTTGGTCAAAAATCCACGATTTCCACATGTCATGTTCTGCAATGTGGGTATTGGTTTACAGCGACTGAAAATGGTCACTCTGATATATTATTTTCTATGTTCCGATGTATTTCGAGCCACTGAACTCAATAGAGAATATTATGAATTAGGCGGTAAATTGCACATATCCTTTTCCACAATGCTGATACGGGATGTCAGTGATTGACATGGTATGATTCGACGTATTTTCATCTCCATTCCTATGCAGTTTAAGTCACTAAAGAAGATAGAGAAGTTCAGTTTAACCTGGAGGGTCACAGTTTTCTAGTGACCTGAAAAATAGGGTAAGAAGTCCAGAAATCGCTCATATCCTTTTACACCTAGTGAATATGGGTGAACAAAAATAGGAAATCTATATTGAGTGATGTTTTTATCTGTATTCCTGTGGACTCGAAGTTGCTGAACGGGAACTAAATGTTTGTTTTGATAGCTCGTATCGCAGCATGGTTCTCGTCTGAAACAATTGGATTTTTATTTTCCTGGTGTAATATAGAAAAATTATAGAATTTGTACTATTTTTTGCTCTAATTCCTTACTCGCTTATCGTCCAAATATCTGCGTAATAGGTTCTGGTACCATTTTAAATCGTCCGGCTTTATATCCCGTTTTAAGGTCCAACAGTAGTCAACCATCATGTTTACATCTCATCGGCGTTGGTATCTTTGCTCCATTTCTTTTATATCCTGGTGGAATATTTCACCTTGAACGTCGCTGTAATCGTCACAGTTCTCTGGGAACTCTGAAAACGCAACTTTAAGTTCATTAGACATCATAATTTTATGAATTTTTCAATCATATCTGATACTAAATGTTTGTAATCTTCAGTCTTGTTATTACCTAAGAAATTCTCAATAACTTGTTGAAAGCTTAGCCATGATTCTCTTTCCATATTAGTCATGGTGGTAATAAAACCATGGTGTCGCAACAATTTGCGGATTTGTGGTCCATCAAAAATACCTTCCTTCAGTTTCGTGTCACTTTTACATGGAAATTGTCTCCTTAAATACTCTAAGAATTTTCCCACTTTGTTTAAAGCTTTAACGAATTCTTCCATGACACCAAGTTTAATATGCAGCAGAGGAAATAATATCTTTCCTGGGTCAATTAAGGGCCTAGCTATGATGTTACACTTACCAACTTCGAGCATTGTTCTGTCTGGCTACTCCTTACGTTTATAATGATTTTCACGATCTCTACTATCCCATAAATATAAATGACAAGGGCTCTTCGTAAAACCGGATTGTTGCCCCCAAAATCATTCCTGAAATTTTGAGATCTCCAAAAATTTGCCACTCATGAGCTGGATAGTTGATTTTTTCCAGGGGTAGCGCTTCATGTTCTTATATTCCTCCTTCACCTCTGTTGAGCCGACATAAACGTTAATATTATGTAGTAGCACTACTTTTAAACTTCGTTTCGAGGAATCAGTGAATAGTCTCTAGTCTTCATCTCTATAAAAGTCTGATTTTATTTCTTTTATCAACCCATCGACATCTCTACCGTACACTACCTTTCCGTTTTCACTGTCTTCTTCTTTGAAATATTTTCTGTAGTTTTTATCCCTCTCTCTACAGAAAATTACCTTGGTTCCTTTCGATAGGACATTCTTACTCTTTAAAAACGAAGTGAGATATTCTGCCTTACCTTTGGCAAACCAAGATTTCTTACAATATCACTTAAGTCCTCTTGTCCGGTCTATTTTTTTGTTCCTTTTTTAAGTATACCGTTCCATAGTCGTCATCGCTGAGTTCACTATCACCATTGCTTTAATCCCTCCCCCCATCTTCACATTCAATACCACTATTACATTCATCTCGGTCGTCATTAATACTCTCATTAGAAATCGACAAGCTCCTAAACAGTAACCCAGCTGCTGTCTGAGGATCGTTTTCGACGGGCTTGACGACAGTTGGAACATCAGCATACATAATGTTGTGTTTATTTTTATTGTTAAATCCTTTAATGTCGGTTCGGCAAAAATAGCATTCCTCTTCATGGGTTGGTTTCCTCCACATCATTGACTTGACATATTTTATAGGGGTTTCCTTCCGATCATTCCAACGAGTCAACATTTGCTTACAAGCTCCACATACCATATGGAGAGCCCAGTCTTTATCTTGATCCTCAATATCTATTCCGAAGTAGTCAGTATAAATTCGTTTGAGCGGCTCATTCAGTGCACGTAAAGATTTAGATAGATCATATTTGCCAGAAATGTAACAAAATACATCGGGCTTACAAGTGCAGCATTGACCTTGAGCAGGAGAATTAAAATCTGGTGAATTTATTGAAGCCATAATTGTAATAGAGACCCACACGTTAGAGATCCTGATACGATCGTAGGTGAGTCCACCGTCCTGGGGGCGATATTCCGACTCACAGCATCAGATACACTATGTCTCTCTTTCCTAATCATATAGATAGAGATACGTATTGACGCACCTGGTATTCCTACGACACCGAGATTTGCACTAAAATTACTGGGAAGAGAAAAGGAAAAATCAATGTGAAAAGTAGTATACGAAATAAAACAATGACTCAAAGATAAAAATAAAAAAATAAACAAAATACAAGGAAGGACTTATTAGTCAAAACAGAAAGTTTCTTGACTTGGAATATATGGGAATAGACAGAAAACAATATCAGAATATATATGTTCAATCATTGGTACCCCTTCCCAAGGTCGTGTCAGTGAAGAGCAAGATGAAAGATTCCACCAGGATATAAAACAAAGATACTAACGCCAATAGGATGTCAACATGATGGCTGACTACTGTTGGATATTGAAACGGGATATAAAGCCGGATGATTAAAAAAGGAAGAGGAATCCACTGCGCAGATGTTTCGACTATATTATTAGAGGAAAAAATAGTACAACTTTTCCGTTTTTTCCATATTTCAGCAGGAAAATAAAGATCCAATTGTTTCAGGCAAGAACTATGCTATGATACGAACTATCAAAATCAACATTTAGTTCCCGTTCAGCAACTTCGAGTCAATCGGAATACAGATGAAAATATATTTCAATATAGATTTCCAATCTCTGCTCATTCATGTTCACGCAAAATGATATGGGCTATTTCTGGATTTCTTATCCTATTTTTGAGGTCACTAGGAAACTGTGACCCTCCAGGTCAAACTAAACTTCTTCAACAACTTGAACTGCATCGGAATGGAGATAAAAATATGAATGATACCATGTTGTGGAAAAGGATATGTGCAATTATTCGGCTATCTACAAGTTTCGGGGCAATTCACCGCCTAATTCAACATATTTTCTATTGAGTCAGGGTTCAATGACTCGAAATACTGGAATATAGGTGGTAATATATCAGAGTGGTCATTTTTAGTCGCTATAAACCCGTACCCAGATGGCGGAACATGACATGTGGAATTCGTGGTTTTTTGACCACTTTTTGAGGTTAGAAAAAAACTGTGATATGATGGGGCAAATCCAACATCAGGATCGTGTTTAGCGGCCAAAAATAAAGTGGGGTCATCTCGTACAGAATTTTTTTTGTATGCCTGTGTAATCTTATAAAACTCGTTTTAGATCTTCATAAAATATATTTATTATTATTCCTTTAAGGCACTTCGTTTAGAGATGATAATGAGAAAAAAACGGCACGAATACAAGTTCCCTTCTTAGCTATTGCGTATTAAGGTGTAGTCTAACTATTACTGTGGGGTGTAATATGACCGATTTTTAGAACTGGATGTATAAGGAAGGGAGAAGACTGATTTTCTTCAGACCTTAATGCAGTTTTTTTGGAATTAGACAAGTTGTTGATATAATAATAGGCATGATGTATTGTTTTAATTTCATGAGAAAAAGCGATATTTTTTACTATTTTCTCATTTCACATAGTTTGCAGATTATTATTATTAGTTTAGTGGGTATAAAAAGGTTAAGGGAATCAAGTAATGTTTAAGTTTAACCTTTGTTTACAAATGTATTCAAATTTTAATATTATGGCTTCGTACTGTGTACACCCTAAAGTACTTGGGTTTATGTATTATGATTTTCCTTACTAGTAAAGTTCATCATCAAACTAAACTTCTAAGATATTAATCCGCATATCCCCGGAAGCGATGAGTGTGCATCTGTGATCAGCGGCTTTCCTTTTAAATCTTTCAGTCGTGGATAAAGGAACATTTCCGTCCTTTAGGATTAAGTGAACCGAGTTTGTCTTTAGGGAGTTTGCTTTTTAGCGGTCTTTGAAACTAAAAAACTATAAGCGGTAAATGCATGTTTGGATAATACTTCATGTCATAAAATCTTTTTAAAAGCTGATAATGTAAGAAGAGCTTTACTGGTATTTCTTTTATATTATTATACTACAAAGTAGTTTTCTTGATTTGCTGAAGGGAATCAAATATTTAAACTAATTCGTTAATCAAATATAATTCAAAATTTAGACTTAAAATATATATAAAAAAAATGTGTTTATTAAGACTCTGACTATGAAATATGAAAAAAATGTGTTTATTAAGACTCTGAGTCAAATAGTGAGTGAGTTTAAGACCAGAGGAGAAACGTGCTGTAAGAAATTAGAGCTCTTGTAATTAGACTGTCTTAAATAAATAAAGAAAATAGCACATCGCAATTTAGGTATCAATGCTCGCAAACTTCTAAAATTGTACTTATAGTTGTCTCTTATTCTTAAATATCACAATATTGGAACAAGAATCATCATAATGTACAAGTAAAAAAAATCCAGGAACAAATTACTCTTAAGAAACCTTTAGATCCAGTCACAAAAAACAACTTATATACAACTAAATTACCTGAAGCCCAAAAATCTCTTTGACTGCCAGTCCTTTGCCATTACACCTATTTTTTCCTGTCGTACTATGGACATAATTTAAAAATATTCTATCGAACTAATTTATTCAAACAAGATGAAAGTACATGCAGGGGAAAGGTATATAGATAGATCATCTTGTACTTCTTTTTTTTCTAGCTGAAGCCACCAAATTGACCTTGGCCTAACTCACCCGACGTTTTTCCTCTATTAATAAATTTATTTCAAAGACTTTTATTATTTTTATTTATGTTTAATCGAAGTAAATTTTTACTTCCCCAAGACTTTTTTAAAAGTAAGTACTTTTAAACTGCCTAACCAAAAAAAAAGTGGAATATTAACCAGATAACTTTGAGTAAATACGCTAGTGAGCAAAAAATCGACTCAAACTACTTGGATTCATTTAAAAGGGTTCCTAGAATTTAGTGTTCATATATTTTTACGGGGAGTTGAGTTTCGGATCGCAATGTGTGTACATGTGAATCGAACGCTCGGCAATAGTCAACTCGTTCAACGAGCATTATTACGGTAGTGTTTCGATCTATTTAATTATATTGTCGATTGCAAACGACTAGAAATAAAGCAGAGTGTAGTGTTAGATTAAGACAATAAGTCAAAAATTTGGAGATTTATGAGAATAATTTTGAGAAATTGTATGAAGCTAACGAAACGATAAGCGACGACCTTGATCATTTTACTGTTTACAGTGATAAAAAATATAAACAACTATTTTTTTTTCTCTCGTGTTTGAAAATGGAATATAAGCGGAACACATGTAAAGTTGTTATAAGAGAAAGAACAATGGATAGCGATGATTATACCTCAGGAGACTCGAAAAGAGGAAGAGTCTAAGAAAAAGAAGAGCCAATGAGATTATTCAAGAAGAGTAAAAAGCTGATAAGAACACCACAGAAAGAGAAAAACGAAATAGTAGATAAGATAGAAAATTTGATAGGAATGATCAGAGAGATAATGTCAGATATAAAGGATATAAAAGATCAGAAGAGATACCAACAAGAATTGAAGGAACTAAGAAAGGAGAATGAAGTATTGAAAGAGGAAAATAAGATAATTAGAGAAAACATGAGAAGTGTGGGTTTGAAGATGAATAGACTGGAAAAAGACAACGTAAGGAACAATATTGTAATATCGAGATTGAAATTTGAAGCGAATAGCCAACCAGATCTGAAAATGGGTGTAGAACATTTTATGGAGAGGAGTATGGAGACAGAAATACAAATTAAAGATGTGACATAAATAGGAGCGACTATATACAAGATAGAACTTAGAAACACAGGAGATAAGGAAGCTGTAATGAAAAATAAAAACAAACTGAGAAACCTAAGAGAGAGAGAGTTTATAAACAACGATTTAACAAAAGATGAACGGAAAATTCAAAAGAAATTGAAGCGTATAACAGAGAACGAAAGAAAGAATGGAAAAAAGGTGAAAACAGAATATCAAAAAATCGCAATCGAAGGAAGAGAATATAAATGGGACATTGAGGAAGCAAAACTGAAAGAACAAACAAGGAATACTACGACCATCAAATCAAAAAACAGCATACAAAAATCAACAAGACACAGAACTCATACAAACAGAAGAAACTAATACAGAAGAAACAAAAGAAGTAATCGGCAATTTAAACAGGATGGAAGGATATAGAAGGAAATATGGAAAAGACAGATATAGAATAACTCATTTCCACGGGCCTTACACTCCTCAAGGGCTAGAAAGGCATAAGGATTAAGTAAATAAGTAAGTATATTTTTACGGATTTTAGTATCACTCTCTTTCTAACGTTACCAAATTCCCAGCATACCTCATGCTTTTTACCGATTAAAATGATTGAAAGGGGAAACAAGGAGAACAAGGTTTGAAAATAGGGGTAAGAGAAAAAGAAATTAAACAAATTTTAAGTTTCACAATTAAATTTATTAATAAAAACCAAAATCGATATTTTGTATTACCTCTCTAGCCCTTATTTCTGCTGTCAGCCGGTTATTCATCGAGCGGGTGAGCTTTTTCACCACTCTTGCTGGGATTCTTCCTCACTTTTCCGCCATTGCAGCCTTTAAGTCCCTCAGCGGTGCAGGGGCTGGATTTCTGGCTCGAACCCTTCTTCTGAGCTTATCCCACATGTGCTCGATTGGATGAGGTCAGGACTCCACGCAGGCCAGTCTAATATGGGTATTCTCACTTTCGCCAGGTATTACCACACCTCGCATTGTTGTGAATTAGCACGAAGCTATCGCCAACAAGCCCATCGTAAGGAACGGCGTGTTGCTGCAGGATCTCCTGGATATACCGGTGAGCAGTTAATCCACCGCTACGAGTCTTATCAGTCTCGAACACCAAATCGGTTTTCGCATCCACTGAGATGCTTTCCCACACCATGACAGAACTTCCTCGTAGGCGACCGTTTTAGTAATGCAGCACTGAGAATAGTGCTTCCCAGGCCTCCTATAGACTCGTCTTCTTCCATCATTGCCATGTAGGCACATTCGAAACTCGTCGAAGAATAAAACGGAACTCCATTGCTCTAGGTCTAGTTGACATTTTCTCTAGTAAATCTGAGTCGCGCTCGTCGATGGTCTGCTGTCAATTTGGGCTTATTAGCTGGTCTCTTCGAAGTTAAGTTAGCTTCTTTAAATCTTTTTCAACGCCAGTCAAGTGACGATTTTTTAGAGTTGTGTTGACAATGAAGCGGTTCGAGGTATACCTTCTTCTTCCTGATCCTGGTCTCCGTGTAAAGGCGTCAATCTTGATAACGTCTATAGGCTCTGGAGACAGCTGACTGGCTCGTGTGCAGTTAGGCAGCGACTACACGTTGACTATGCCCTTCTTGCAATAGGGCAGTGACTGGTGCCGTTTTTTCCTGGGTGGTATCCATTTTCCGATGATGTAATTAGTGAGCTAGTATAGTAGAGATGTTGACGGTTCAAGTTCCAATAAAGAAATGATAGGAAAATGCAGTTTCATGTTTTTTTTTTATAGGAATGAATAGCATGCAACGAGTACATTGTTGGGCGAGCAAAAACGGATCCATTGAGTAAAGCCATTTTAATCAGTATTATTGGAAAGAGTAGAAAATCAGAAAATGATACCAAAAATAATACCACTGTTTGAAAATTAAATTCAAGAATCGGTGTTAAATGAAGCAAAATCGTTTGAGTCGATTTTTTACACACCAGGCTATTATTTAAAAATAATTAAATTATAGGGATAATTTTTTAATTGAAAAAGTTTATAACTTTGTTAGCTAGAAAAACTTTTTGTAAAAAATAAGTTAAAGGTTTGAATATTAAGTTTTAATAATAATTAGCTACTATAATCCTGCACAATATTAAAAACTTTAAATATCTTCTGTACATTTTTTTTTATTCAGGTTAAAACGTGACCTCACGTGACACCACTGCAGATATCTTAAGTGAAATAGCAAAAAACATTATGGCATATTTTTCTCATAGATTACACAGGGCAACAAAAAAATATTTTTGTTTTGGTGCCTGGGATTTTAGAGCTGATTTTAACTATATTTGGGACGCTAAATCTATACATGCAATCCGTTTTTCTCTATCAGCTCTACTTTTTTAGATACATCAACTTATCTACCAATGTGGTTTTTATTCAGTATATTCATTTATGAGAGTTCTAAAATTATTATATATTCATTAATGTAGGTACAATGGTTTTATTGTCAGTCTGTAATTGTGTAAATTCCAGGTAAATCTATAAATAGTGGAACCATTGCCTATCAGGTACCTGAACTGACCCTTTTAATCACCTAACTCGGGTAAGTCTCGTCAGTTTGTGCGTTCTTACTAATGAGAGTAGATCGAATTCGGCGTGTTATTTTATGTTAAGAAAAGAGTGTTTTTGTGTTATTGAACAGAATTAAAATGAGTTCAGGTTCCAGTTCAAGAAGAAGTTGTGTAAATCAACCTGATGTGTTTTGCTATATATGCGGAGAATACATGTTTCAACAAAACAGACAAACTATTACTGACTTTGTAAAGCGAGCGTATCTTGGATACTTTGGAGTTAAGCTTGGTGATCAGGACAAAACGTGGGCCCCGCATCTCGTAGGTAAAACTTGTACAGAGCATTTACGGCAGTGGACTACCGGGAAAAGAAAATGTCTAAAATTCGGCGTACCAATGGTTTGGAGAGAACCAAAAAACCACTTCAATGATTGTTATTTCTGTTTAGTAAATACTAATGGAATCAATCGAAATAACCGCAGTAAGTGGACTTATCCCAATTTAGACTCGGCAATACGCCCTATCCCACACTCAGATGAAATACCGATTCCAACATTTCATCAGCTACCACATATCTCTGATGACGAATATTTTCCCTCTGATCGCTCTTCTGATGCTAATAAAAGTTCTGATGCTAATGAAACTAACAGTGACTATGAGGGGACGTCATCAGTTCCTCAACGCTTCAATCAAAATGAATTAAATGATCTCACCAGGGATCTCAATTTATCGAAAAAAGCTTCTGAAGTACTGGCTTCTAGGTTGAACGACAAAAATTTACTGGAATAAGGAACCAAAATTACCTTTTACCGTACAAGAGAAAAAGATCTGCTACCATTCTTTTCTCAAGAAGACAATCTTGTATTTTGTCACGAAATTAGGGGACTCATGAAAGAAATGGGACTTTCTGAATATATTCCAGATGATTGGCGCCTATTTATTGACAGTTCAAAGCGAAGTTTAAAATGTGTCCTTCTACATAATGGGAATAAATATGGTTCAATACCACTAGCTCACTCAACGAAACTGAAAGAAGAATATAATACCATAGCTTTGGTCTTGCAGAAGATAAAGTATTACGAACATCAATGGATGATTTGTGTAGACTTAAAAATGGTAAATTTTCTTCTTGGGCAGCAAAGTGGTTACACGAAATATCCGTGTTTCTTGTGCCTCTGGGATAGTAGGGACAAAACACACCACTGGGTTAGAAAAGATTGGCCTCAGAGAGAAAACATGGACGTTGGGGAAAAGAATGTCATTAACGACGCTTTGGTTGAAAGAGATAAAATCATACTTCCTCCGTTACATATAAAGTTGGGCTTAATGAAGCAATTTGTAAAGGCTCTTGATAAGAATGGGTCTTGTTTTGCATATATAGGAGTAAAAATGCATCAGTTGAGCACAGAAAAACTCAAAGCAGGGATATTTGACGGCCCACAAATAAGACAATTAATTAAGGATCCTGCCTTCATAAATTCAATGAATCAAGTTGAACGAGAAGCTTGGACATCATTTGTTGCAGTTGTAGAAAATTTTCTAGGCAAACATAAAGCTCAAAACTATGTTGAAATGGTTAACAAGATGCTTAATAGTTTCAAATCCTTAGGGTGCAATATGAGTATTAAAATACACTATTTACACAGCCACTTAGACCGTTTTCCAGAAAATTTAGGAGACATGAGTGAGGAACAAGATGAAAGATTTCACCAAGGTATTAAAGTTATGGAGGACCGCCAAGGAAGATGGGACATGCACATGATGGCAGATTACTTCTGGAGTATAAAAAGGGACTGTTTAAAAAAACATTCAAGAATGTCGCGGAAAAGAAGCTTTCCAAGTGTTGAGTGACTATTTCATTTCTTCAATGTTTTTTTTTGTTTGTAAGTACGACATAATATTGTATTTTGTATAACTAAAATAAAAATTTCGTATCTACTTTTGTTTACTACACTTACGGATTTGAGTTACAATAATGTAACTTATATTTCTCTAAAATTGTATATCTTAAAAATTTGAGCTCCTAGGTACAAATGAATACGTTATTTGAATTCAGGACATCAAATTGATATAGAATCAGCTCAAAAAACCTCGACACCAAAACAGCTGTTCCCCTGTGTTATTTCAAAAACAGTCTAATGGTTCTTGGCGTTTTTTCAGTCACGGTAATATCAGTTAGGTTATATGGCAAAAACGTTAAAAATATTTGATTGCACGAAATAGATAGAATGTAGTACATTGGTCACTTTGACTCACATTTCTTCATATAAAATTGGAGTCATTTTAGTTTTTTAAGAAAAAAAATGCTAAAATAGACATAGAATTCAAAGATATATATGAGGGTGTTTTTTAAGTGAACTACCTAGTAACAAAAAACACGTAATGCAAAAAGATTACTGTTAAAATAAAAAATAAATGAAAATAAAATAAAATGCATATATTTTTATTTTAGTCACAAATGTATAGGAGTCGTCAATAGGAGAACTTAAAAAACTAAAAAATACTGAAACCTAAAGCTAGCGCAAAAAATCATTCATGTTTTGAGGACATTGATCTATTAAATATTGCTTTAATTTTTAAATTCCTGCCTTCTTTGTTTATCTGTAATATTTTTAGGTTATTTATTATAAAAATCAAACCCAAATATTTTGAAGAGACGTTTAATTCCTTAAATCTAGCAAAAAGTACTCGAATATTAATTCCTTGTATTTTATACTTATTGCATTCACTATTTTGAATAAAATTATTCTTACTGTTAAACACATATATTACATATAAAAACGTAGAATGAAGGAACTTACGGCTTTCCAGTTCACGTTTTGGTCTATTTCAACTCCCAAAGTTTGTTGACTTCTATAGATGCGTCATTGGACGCGACACACAATTTATCACATAATTTCTGCTTGTTGTAAAATCTCATTATATGAGTTTTTGACGACATAAAATAAAGATGATTTTGAAAAAAAATATTTGTTTAGATTTAAAACCATAAACCTTATCTTGTTATTTAAATTTTGACGTATCTGATAATATGGCAGACATATCATCTGCATATAGTGAAAATTGTCCCTGACTGACCACTGAATCAAGCTCATTGGCGCACGAACCCAACAGTATAGGACCCAAAACTGAGCCTCATGGGACACGCATTCTAACATTACTGGACTTAGCAATAACCAAACGCTTGCATTCAGAGTAGAAATAAGTGAGAGTTAAAAATTACTTTCTATCCCTTCTATACAATTTTCTCTTATACTATAAGCATATAATTTTTCCAATAAAATGTCATGAATGACCTAGTAGAATTCCCTGCTTAGATCACAAAACAATTCAGCAGGACACTCGTTCGCTCAAAGTAACTAACAGGGAACTAACGGAAAACTATAACAAATAGATGCTTTTACTGCACTCTACCGGCGACTTACTAAGTCATTCAAGCAGGGCGGCCAGCACAGCTGGCAACTTATTTGCAGAAGCGCACCTTTCTCAAGCTTACTGCTCGAAGGCATAGATGGCGCATTGGTATAACAATTAAAAATAAACGAAAAAAATCGTATTCTTAGAAGTTACCAAAGTGTTCTTCGCATTTGCTGAACCATCCCAGGACACGTTTCGCCGTATCACGGCTCATCAGCTGGGCTAGGTTCAGCAAATACGAGAACACACATTTTTATTCCTTTATCCAAGTAACTAACGGAAAACTATAACAAATAGATGCTTTTACTGCACTCTACCGGCGACTTACTAAGTCATTCAAGCAGAGCGGCCAGCACAGCTGGCAACTTATTTGCAGAAGCGCACCTTTTTCAAGCTTACTGCTCTCGTATTTGCTGAACCTAACCCAGCTGATGAGCCGTCATACGGCGAAACGCGTCCTGGGATGGTTCAGCAAATGCGAAGAACACTTTGGTAACTTCTAAGAATACGATTTTTTCGTTTATTTTTAATTGTTATACCAATGCGCTAACTAACAGGGATATTATAAAAAGAGATCATAGACATATTTATGAAAAATTTAAGCCTAAATCTATGTTGATTCTTACTTAGTACATCAGAATTTAAAAATTTTTGAAAAATTTATAGCTGTTGTGTCATTAGTACCTGCTGATTTTTTATTTTTAAGATTTTTGTTTATTAAAGTAAATATATCACGCTTGATAATAGAACGCAAAACATAATGTTGACTTAATTTCTAAAAGGTAAATGAAGAAGTTTGTTCATTGTTGGAATTTCATTAATCCACATAAAAATTGCAAAACATTATATTTAAATGATAATTTCGACATAACATTCCAGGCAACTCGAGTAGGATTTCTAGATGAAATAATTTTATTCTAGTCTAATTTTTTCTTAACTTTTGTATTAGTTGGTACCTTGCTTTTTTGCAGCTTTGCACCACTCCAGAGCAGTGTTTAAAACGTTCCTTGAGATTGTAACTGGACTTTTTGACCTTCACCTTAACCCATGCTGAGCTATTTCTATATTTGTTAATATAGAATTTTTTAAAAAAAATATTAATTAAAATAATACAAAAAAATACTCTAAAAACATTCAAATGACATATTAAAATCTTGTGCAACATAGATTATACCTAATGTAATATTTGATTGATATTTAATTGATTGTTGGAGTTATCATGAAATAATCTTTTAAAATAAGGGCGATCGCTGGTTGAAAATTCTTAAAGAATCATTCTGTGACCTGAAGTGGTACTGTAAATGAAAAAAATATGCTATTATTTGCAAAATTTTAAAAAAATATTATGAGTTATACTTATGTGGCCTTGTGTCACTCCTGTATGCTATTTACAAGGTAATTTAAGTCTAAATACTTCAATATATTTAAAAAACAGAGAAAATGTAATGTATGTATGATGTACACATGTTTTATGGAGTCAAAGTATAGGCTCCATGGGCTTTCAAATAGTTGATCGTCGTGGCCGTTACTATGTGGTAATTTATCATTTTAACGGAAAGAAATAAAACACTTATTATGTATTATTACTATTACCACTATATTGCACAAGTTTTGCGACTGCAGTTTCGACCTATGCGGTCATTATCAAGCTTACGTACTAAACTGAATTAAATAGACAAGTCATACTAAAATTAAAGTTAGGTGGTAGGTATAAAATATTATTATAAAACATTATTATTTAATTCTAGGGTTAATACAATTGATCTTAAGTGGTAGGTAGTAATTTTATGGTTTTATGACGGTAAATAGCGGTGAATAGAAAAGGTCTAGTTGGTCGTTTAACAGATTACAGTTTTGGTTTTTCCGATGTTTATAAATTTCCAATGATTCTAAGATATTTAATTTGAAACCTTTCTCCGCATAATGTAGAATTTCTGTATTATGTAAATCGGGAAAGGGGTGTTGGTTTTCTGTACAGTGGTTTGCAAATGAGGAATCTGTTTTTTGTAGCCTATATGATCTAAAATGTTCTGTATATCTGGTTTTAATGTTTCTTCCGCTTTGTCCAATATACATGCTGTTACAGTCCGAGCATTTTAACTTATAAACTCCACATTTTTTAAATTTGTCCGTCTTATCTTTGGCATTGTAAAGGATATTTGATAGGGTATTTTGCGATTTGAACGCAATTTTCAGATTATGTTTTGAAAAAATATTGGCTAATTTTTCGGATAGCGTGCCATGGTAGGGTATTGTAATGTATGTACGAGGCTGGTTTGAAGAGTCCGTGCAAAGTCCGAGAGATGGCACCACCGGCGCGTATCGAGGTCATGTTTAGTTAGTAGCATCTCTTGAATGAGCGCACACCAAGTTTCAGCCATATTGGTCTATTTCTTTGTGTTTGGCACTCGTGTGAATCAAGGAAGTCAAGTGATTTTCAAGAAATGGACGAAAAAGAATTTCGTGTGGTGATTAAACATTACTTTATGAAAGGCAAAACGCCTCAGGAGATAAAGAGAAGCTTGATAAACATTATGGTGACTC
This sequence comes from Pachyrhynchus sulphureomaculatus, assembly GCA_019049505.1. Taxonomy (NCBI): domain Eukaryota; kingdom Metazoa; phylum Arthropoda; class Insecta; order Coleoptera; family Curculionidae; genus Pachyrhynchus; species Pachyrhynchus sulphureomaculatus. The sequence goes on from CM032449.1 coordinate 66,775,689, forward strand.
TGCACCTTCGATTAGAACAGTTTATAAGTGGTTTCAAAATTTTCGGACTGGCCATATGGGCACAAGTGACGCTGAACGTTCTGGACGGCCTGTGGAGGTTACGACTTCAGAAATCATTGATCAAATCCATGATATGGTGATGGATGACAGAAGAGTTAAGGTGCGTGAGATTGCTAGTGCTGTGGGCATCTCGACTGAACGGGTACATAATATTTTGCATAAACATTTGGACATGAGAAAGCTATCCGCAAGATGGGTGCCGCGATTGCTCACGCTTGACCAAAAACGGAATCGTGTGAAGTGTTGCAAGGATGGTTTGCAGCTGTTCCAGAAAAATCTGAAAGACTTTAAGCGTCGTTTCGTCACTGGATACATTACTATACTCCTGAGACCAAACAACAATCTAAACAATGGGTTACCAAGGGGGAATCTGCACCAAAAAAGGCGAAGACCGTTCCTTCGGCCGGAAAGGTTATGGCGACTGTCTTTTGGGATTCGCAAGGGATAATCCTCATCGACTATCTGGAAAAGGGTAAAAACTATTACAGGTGAATATTATTCATCGTTATTGGACCGTTTGAAAACCGAGCTGCAAGAAAAACGCCCGCGATTGGCCCACAAGAAAGTCCTTTTCCATCACGACAACGCACCAGCACACGCCTCAGCAGTTGTGGTCGCAAAATTAATGGAAATAGGATTCCAACTCGTTTCACATCCCCCCTATTTTCCAGACTTGGCTCCCTCGGACTGCTATTTGTTCCCCAATTTGAAGAAATGGCTGGCGGGACAAAGATTTTATTCAAACGAGGAGGTGATTGCAGACACTAATGGATATTTTGCAGACTTGGACTAATCCTATTATTCGAAAGGGATCAACAAACTAGAACATCGTTGGACGAAGTGTATAAGCCTAAAAGGAGACTATGTCGAAAAATAAAAAAGGTTTACCCCAAACACATAAGTAGTTTTTATTTTTGCACGGACTTTTCAAACCAGCCTCGTATGTTGTTCCGTGGATTTTATTTTAGGGTATATTAAGCGAAAAGTAAGTTGCTTTTGTTTTTTGTTAATTAGTTTTTCAACCCACTCTCGAGAGAAGTTATTTTTTGTGGCAATGTTTTTAATAGTATTTAGTTCGTCTTCTAGGTCAGCTTTGGATAACGGGAGTGAAAGGGCTCTATGTATCATTGAGTTGAATGCTGCCATTTTATGTTGGTTTGGGTGGAATGAGTCTTTTGGGATCGTTATACCTGTGAATGTGGGTTTTCTGTATACTTTAAATGTGCAACTGTTATTCGTATGTAAGATGCTTAGATCTAGAAAGTTAATTTTGTTATCTGCTTCCTGTTCTAGAGTAAACTGAATTTTTGGGTGGATGCTATTAATGAAATTTAAGAGATTGTCTAGTTGTCTTGAGGAGCCTTTGAAACAAGCGAGGATGTCGTCAACATATCTGTACCAAAAATGAATGTGGTTTTTGCCATGATTAGAGTTAAGAATTTCTCTTTCTATATGTGTGATGAAAATGTCTGCTAAGAGAGGACTAAGTGGTGATCCCATTGGTAAACCTGAGTTTTGAAGGTAGAATTTGTGATTGAATTGGAAATATGTTTGAGAGAGGCATGTTTCAAAAGCAGATAATATTTCGGAGGAGATCACAGGGTTTATATTAGATTTGTTCAGTATTTTATGGATTATTGGTATGCATTCTTAAGCTGGAATGTTGGAGAACATATTCTTTATATCAAAGGAGACCAAAAGGGAGTTTGTCGGGGTTCTTTGGTCTTTTAGTTTTTGAACGAGTTCAAGTGAGTTCGTTACACTAGTTTCTGATGTGAATTTTGTTAAATCTTTAAAAATTGAATTCAGTTTTATACTTAGGTCTCTAGTTGAGCTATTGATATATGAGACGACAGGTCTGATGGGGTTCCCTGGTTTGTGATTCTTAATAAGGCCATATAATTTCGGGGCAGTTGGATTCATGTTGACTATTCTCCTTTTCTCGTATTCTGAGAAAATTACATTGATTTCGGAGAGTGTAAATTTTAATTTATTTTAAAAATGCTTAGTAGGGTCACTTTTTATCTCGGTTATGTCTTCTGACTGGATAAACTGATGTATTTTGTTGCTGTAATTACCTCTTGTTAGGATAGCGGTTGCGTTTGACTTGTCTGTCCTGGTTATTACTAGATCATGTCCGCTTATTTTATGTTTTATAGAATTAATAGTGCATAGGTCTGTTTGATTTGATTTGGGTTTTACTGAGTCTAATTGTTTTTTAATTTTTGCTATAGACATTTCGATATTCTCTGCTTTTTCTATTTTGTTAAGTGCTAATATACTTTCAGTTACTAGAATGTCTACGATGTTTTTATTATTTAGTTCCGGTGAAAATTTAGGACCTTTTGACAGAAGACTAAGTTCAGTGTCATTAAATTGCACATTTGTCAAATTAAGAACTCTTTCGCTGACGTTTTGTTCTGGTTTTTCAGTTTTTGGGACAGGAGGGGATTGGAGTTTCGACTTAAGTTTTTCGAGTTTTTTGGATTGTAGTTCGAATTTCTTATGTATAATGGCACTGATGATGGATCTAATTTGATCATCTAAGGTATCAAATTCAATCGGATGGATTTTGTAAGTTAGTTCGGAATGTATTACCTTAATATAATGTTGTAAAATGTATCTTTTGGAGAACTGGATCTTGCATTCTTGTTTCAACCATATTTCTTTGGCTTTGTTGAGGGCAAACTTTGAAGCTGTGGACGTACTTTTGGTCTTTATCTGGATGTAGTTCGGAGTAATCTTGTTCCGAATGCACTCTTGGTTGAACCACAGATTTTGACTTGTCTTCTTATATTTTAATTGTAACTTATAGTACAATGTGGCCTAGGTAGCTGTACTTGCTGCTTTCAAATAGTTGATCGTCGTGGCCGTTGCTATGTGGTGGGATCACCACTTAGTCCTCTCTTAGCAGACATTTTCATCACACATATAGAAAGAGAAATTCTTAACTCTAATCATGGCAAAAACCACATTCATTTTTGGTACAGATATGTTGACGACATCCTCGCTTGTTTCAAAGGCTCCTCAAGACAACTAGACAATCTCTTAAATTTCATTAATAGCATCCACCCAAAAATTCAGTTTACTCTAGAACAGGAAGCAGATAACAAAATTAACTTTCTAGATCTAAGCATCTTACATACGAATAACAGTTGCACATTTAAAGTATACAGAAAACCCACATTCACAGGTATAACGATCCCAAAAGACTCATTCCACCCAAACCAACATAAAATGGCAGCATTCAACTCAATGATACATAGAGCCCTTTCACTCCCGTTATCCAAAGCTGACCTAGAAGACGAACTAAATACTATTAAAAACATTGCCACAAAAAATAACTTCTCTCGAGAGTGGGTTGAAAAACTAATTAACAAAAAACAAAAGCAACTTACTTTTCGCTTAATATACCCTAAAATAAAATCCACGGAACAACATACATACATTACAATACCCTACCATGGCACGCTATCCGAAAAATTAGCCAATATTTTTTCAAAACATAATCTGAAAATTGCGTTCAAATCGCAAAATACCCTATCAAATATCCTTTACAATGCCAAAGATAAGACGGACAAATTTAAAAAATGTGAAGTTTATAAGTTAAAATGCTCGGACTGTAACAGCATATATATTGGACAAAGCGGAAGAAAAATTAAAACCAGATTTACAGAACATTTTAGATCATATAGACTACAAAAAACAGATTCCTCATTTGCAAATCACTGTACAGAAAACCAACACCCCTTTCCCGATTTACATAATACAGAAATTCTACATTATGCGGAGAAAGGTTTCAAATTAAATATCTTAGAATCATCGGAAAAACCAAAACTGTAATCTGTTAAACGACCAACTAGACCTTTTCTATTCACCGCTATTTACCGTCATAAAACCATAAAATTACTACCTACCACTTGAGATCAATTGTATTAACCCTAGAATTAAATAATAATGTTTTATAATAATATTTTATACCTACCACCTAACTTTAATTTTAGTATGACTTGTCTATTTAATTCAGTTTAGTACGTAAGCTTGATAATGACTGCATAGGTCGAAACTGCAGTCGCAAAACTTGTGCAATATAGTGGTAATAATACATAATAAGTGTTTTATTTCTTTCCTCCATGGGCTTTTTAAAATTACCATCTCTAATTATAACTTTAGAAGAAGAAAGAGAGAAGAAATAAGGAGATAAGAACAAGATCCGAAGTATCAGACGTAATCAAGTGGATTTGCAGGTTAAGATAGAACTGGGCAGGATATGTAGCCCGCATGATAGACAATCGGTGGACGAAGAGGCTTGTGTAATGGAGACCGCGAAGACACAAAGGACCTGTTGGAAGACCACAAACTCGCTGGGCAGATGATATTAGGCCTTTGGTAGGCAATGACTGGATGAGACAAGCTCAAGACAAACAACATTAGAGAAGCCTGGGGGAGGCCTACATCCGACGATGGATGAACGGCTGAGGAATACGTTTCGGGCTATTTTATTTTCATAGCAGTTAACTCCACGTATGAAAAATCCTTTTCTAGATAGTTCCTTGAAACATTTTCGGTAATTTTTGGACTTATGCACTGCCACATATCTAGGGAATGTAGTTATATAAGGTTTCTACATAAGTCACACATCGCTGTTTTTTTTAATATTCAACATCACGCATTGGTCACCATTGTTTTTAGCACATTGTTTATTTATTTTCACATCAAGACAGTGTTCTTTCTGTAAAGATTTAAAAGTGAAAACTTCATGTACCGTTGGATTTGTGCTTGACAGTCTTTTTTTTAAGTTTGAAGCGATTATTAAATTTTCAGGCTGTTGTGGGTATTCCATTAGAAACCCTATTTTGACCACTATTTTGCTATTATCAGTTCATGATTATTAATGGTATGTTTTAGTTTTATTACCAACCTGTTTTTCCCTGCAATTTTATTTCTAAAAGGTCTATTTGGTGTTTTGCTTAACTAACTTTACTTTGGCCAAGTAGTTTTCAATTCCAAAATTCTAACCTTCTACATGTTGTTTCAGATTTTTACTTATACTTAAACCGATTAACTATTATTTCTGCCTTAATTCCTTTTTTATCTTACTCATTTCGAGAATATATTCATGGTTCAGTAATTTGGAGAGTCGAAGTTTTTCACTTAACAGAGAAATGGACAAAACGCGATTCATTAAAAAATGCCTTAGATGTATGGTAATGATGGCCGATCTCATTGTCAAGTAAATTTTTGGTATAAACAGTCTCGATGGGATAACCTCAGATCCGAAAGAAAGCCTGGGGAAGCCTAAGGAGACCATTAGGCTTACTGAGAACTGAATGCTCTCAACTCAATCTATGGAAATCCCAGATATCCCATTGCTTTCTAAAAAGCGCTCAAGTATATGAGTATATACAGTTTGCAAGATTATGCTTTAATATTTAGGAATGAAATAAGTATATGCACTATGAATTCCTAAACTTCTTACACCAGAACACCAGCCAGCTTTAAAGAACACTGGGAGTTATTGGAATTGTGATCCTCACATGAATCAGGTTGCAATGGGTTCTGGAAAGTTAATAGCTACTGCATTTTGGATCTTTGGAGAATCTTGCTTATTGAATATTTGGAAAAAGAGTCTACAATAACCAAGAGATTTACGCTTCAATTCAATTTAAAACCTGAAGTAAGGCATTAAAGAGTAGCGTCCGAATAAAAGGAGAATCACAACTTCGCTGTTGAAGGATAAGTGAATGATTTACATGCCTCGCATTGTTTACGCTACTGTCGATAGCTATGGATTTACCATCTACCTTATTGCCCTGATTTAGCTCCCCGTGACGTCTTTTTATTTAAACATCTCAAGAAAGACCTCAGAGACTGAAAATTATCCTTAGTTGATGAGTTGAAAGACACTATAATGTCACTCTTTAAGATGCTAAAAAAATAACTGTTTTGGAGCGAATAAAACAACTGGAAAAACGAAATGCATCAGTGTAGGTTATAGTTATATAGAAAAATATATCTTTTTAAAATTTTTCTAATCACGTTATTTATCTGGCTATAAAATAAACTCGTGGAGCTTAAAAAAATGTTTTTCTATAAAACTACTGTCTAAATTTATACAATTGCCCCGGCATTTTTCAGATGGTTTCATTTCATCCAAAAAAATGTTCTGATTTATGCCTTAAAAAGTGGCACTACGATGACTTTTGATTTATTACCAGAGGAAAATTTCTACCTGTGTGTTCTTTCTTCAAACGCATGAAAAAAGAAACGTAAAACACTAAATCGAAGCTATAGGGTGAATACTGTTACTCCTCGAATCTACAGCTGTTGATATTGGCTTGATTTGTACGAGCCTTGTGAATCCTGCACATGTCATGCAACAACAACGTTTTGGTTCTTCCTTAATTTTGGACCCTATTTTCATGTATTTAATAAGAAAAATCGATATCAACTTTCCAGAAAATGGTTTAGTTTTCGCCTCCATTGGAAGTGAACTCATTGCATCGTCTCCTACTTCGTGAGAGGATTTCAAAGCAAAGTGTCGTCACCTGGAAATTTTTTTAAAAATAATCCTCACTACCGCCCTGAAGCTGTCAAATATTCTTGAGAAATTTTATTCTACGCCAGTTTCTGCTCTATTATTAGAAGTTGGGAATCAATCACGCGGGAGCTTGTCATCTCTAAATCTCCGTGAATAATCTTTAAAAACTAGAGATTTCAATACTCCAGCATCTTTAGCAAGTAGGATCTTGATTCGTCAACCTAGCTATAGCAAATCCTCAACAGAGCTAATAATTTCCTCAGTTCTTGCTCTAAACAATCTTCCTGTTCGGGGGTCATCCTAAATAAAATCTCGGTCCAATCGAAACTTCGAAATAAGGTAGGCCGTTATGACCGTACACCTGGGACATTCTTTCATGGATAACTTTTAGTCCATTTCCCTTTTTAGGAAGAAACTTTTTGATTCCTTGCTCTCACTCATTTTTCAGGAGAAAAAACTGTAAAACGTAATGAATTCTTACAAAATTTCTTCCAGGTACTGAAAACAGGGACAGTAATTTGCCGACTAAGCAATATCCATATTTACGTTTGGACTCTATGCTGATTTTATCATTTATTTTCTTACAAATACTATAACTGTAATTTTATATGTAAATATGTGAGACGAGACGGCCAGTCAATTGCACTATATTCTATCTGTTTCGTGCAATAAAGTATTTTTAACGTTTCTGGCATATAAATCGCAGTTATTATCAAGAACGGGAAAACATTAGGGCTATTAGACTCTTTTTTAATGGTATAAGAGAAAAATACGACATAGTCCTGTTCGGCGTTTCACATGAGATATCTAGAGTCAGTTCGACACGTGCGATGATATTTTAAACGAAACAAATAACTTTAAACGTGTATAAGACATGATAAGTTTTAAATATCGTAACGAAATGGGGTGTGAAAAAGTTTCTTTGGCTCAGTCAACTTAAGTTACAAACGTTTCCAATTAAAAAAGTTCTTATAATTTGATCTTAGTTCACTATTATCGTCACTACTTATTCCTTATATTTTCTAAAGTAACGTAGAACATATGTATTTTATAAAAAAAACACGTAAATCGGATAAGTGGCTCTCGAATGATAAACGCACTAACGGACAGACAGAGAGACGTTGCATTTTATATATATTGTATCCTTTCTTACACGATATTGTTCCATATTTAATGGTTTAGGCAGCGTATTGCAAGAAAGTGTGCTAACGGCAAACTTTTTCCGACTTAATTCACCATTATCGTCACTGCTTTCTTATATAACTTATAAAATATATCCTATAACCTGAACATATATGTATATATATATATATATATATATATATATATATATATATATATATATATATTATATATATATATATATATATATATATATATATATATATATATATTATATATATATATATATATATATATATATATATATATATATATATATATATATATATATATATATATATATATATATATATATATATATATATAACTTATAAAATATATCCTATAACCTGGCCAGAGAACATATATATATATAAATCTAAAAAAAAACACGTAAATCGGATAAGTGGTTCTCGAGTGATAGGCGCACTAATGGACAGACAGACAGACAAAGAGACGTTGCATTTTATATATATTATAGATTATAGATTATTATTATTATATAACCTGGAAAAAACATATGTATGAATAAAAGAAAACACGTAAATCGATTAAGTGGTTTTCGAGTGATAGACGCACTAAGAGAGAGACTGAGAGACATTGCATTTTATATATGTATATTATATTCTTTGCTGCATGATATATATTTAATGGTTTAGGCAGTGTATTGTAAGAGAACGCGCTAGCGGCAAACTTTTTTCCGACTTAATTCACTATTATCGTCACTGTTTATTATGTTATCTAACGTAATAAAATATATTCTATAACCTGGCCAGGGAACATATGTATGTTTAAAAAAAAAGCACGTAAATCGGATAAGTGGTACTCGATTGATAAGCTCACTAACGGACAGACAGATGGACAGAGAGACGTTGCATTATATTTATGCAAATATATATATATATATATATATATATATATATATATATATATATATATATATATATATATATATATATATATATATATATATATATATATATATATATATATATATATATATATATATATATATATATATATATATATATAGATAACCATAGAGAACGAATGTATGAATTAAAAAAAAAAAAAAAACACGTAAATCGGATAAATGGTTCTCGAGTGATAAGGACACTAACGGACAAATAGACAGAGAGACGTTGCATTTTATATATATTATAGATAACCTGGCCAGAGAACAAACGTATGAATTAAAATATAATAAGCGCACTAACGGACAGATAGAGAGACATTGCATTTTATATGTATTATATTCTTTATTACATGATATTGTTCCATATTTAATGGTTTAGGCAGTGGATTGCAAGAGAACGCGCTAGCGTCAAACTTTTTTCCGACTTGATTCACTATTATCGTCACTCCTTATTCCTTATGTTACGTAACGTAATAAAATATAACCTATAACCTGGCCAGAGAACATATGTATGTTTTTAAAAAAAAGCATGTAAATCGGATAAGTGGTTCTCGAGTGATAAGTGCACTAACGAACAGACAGACAGACAGAGAGACATTGCGTTTTATATATATTATAGATTATAGATCGATAACCTCGCCAGAGAACATATGTATGTTTAAACAAAAAGGCACGCAAATCGGATAGGTGGTACTCCAGTAATAAGCGCACTAACGGACAGACAGACAGAGAGACGTTGCATTTTGTATTTATTATAGATATTCTTTGCTACATGATATTGTTCCATATTTAATGGTTTAGGCAGTGTACTGCAAGAGATCCCGCTAGCGGCAAACTTTTTTCCGACTTGATTCACTATTATCGTCACTCCTTATTCCTTATGTTGCCTAACATAATAAAATATAGCCTATAACCTGACCAGAGGACATATGCATGTTTAAAAAAAAGCACGTAATCGGATAAGTGGTTCTCCAGTGATAAGCGCAATAACGGATAGACAGACAGACAGAGAGATGTTGCATTTTATATATTATAGGTATATATATATATATATATATATATATATATATATATATATATATATATATATATATATATATAGATGTATACATTAAAATTCCAGATTTCAATCCGTTCGTGTAACAATGAATTTGCACATTTCGCCAAAATCTCATTTGGCTTTTTCAAGTGCTGCTGGTGGTCGATACTGTTCGAAGCTAACTGAGTTAGCTTCGAACGGCAGCAGCAAGATCACAGTATCAAGCAGCAAGAGCACTTGAAAAAGCCAAATGAGATTTTAGTGAAATGTCGTGAAAATCTATTGCTATACGAACGGATTGAAACACGGAATTTTAATGTATTACATTCCACCATCCGTGAAAACCTCTACTGTAATATATATATATATATATATATATATATATATATATATATATATATATATATATATATATATATATACACGCTGTTTAGCAGTTTAATGGCCTTTCTTCCTGAGGTATTTCCTTCTCGTGATGCCCTGTCCAGTTTTCCATCCTCCGAAATTTTTATACCCAGATACTTATCGTCGCCATATTATGATTCAGTCTCCAGTGTAAGACCTTTTTGTTGACTTTTATTGCAAAGATATATTGTTTGTTTACATCAACTTCTAAACCCCAATTTTTGTATCCGGCAAATAACACGTCGGCTGAAAAGTTTTTAGTCTAGCTACCTAAAACACATTTTTTCTGCAAAATTCATCAATATTGTCTCCTTCAAGAGCAATACAATGAGTCCAAAATAGGCCACAGTTTCGGCGAAAACTACTTTATTGGAGCCAAATCTCCTTTCCGCGAGCATTTTTTGAGGACTGAGAATAGATAATAGTCGCTGAGGGCCAAATCTGGAGAATATGATGGATGAGGAAGCAATGTCTTGTCAGGGTGCATTGTCTTGATAAAAGAACACTTTTTTCTTGTTCAATCTTTGCGACTTCTGCTTTCAAACATTCCAGTAACTTTTTATAATATTCACTATTAATGGTTTTTCCCTTCTCAGCATAGTCGATGAAAATTATTCCATGCGCATCCCAAAATGCAGAAGCCAAAACCTTCCCAGCCGACTGCTGTGTCTTTGGTCACTTCTGGCGGCTTTCACCGGCAGGTTCTGGTGTGTAATTGCCATATAGCTGATTATAGATTTAAGATTCCTTGTTTCTTGGATCCACGTGTATCTGTATATCCCTTTATGTGAAAAATATCCATTAAGAATTCTAAGTTGGTTTTGATTGCATAGATCTATAAATCTTTCACCGTGGTTATTGATAGTGTCCTCTCCATACTTTCCCACTACTTCGTTTCTATCTTGCCTTCCTACTCTACTATTAATATCTCCCAGTAGTTTCTGTGATTTTCCTATTTTTGCTGTCTTCATGCATCTGTTCAAAGAACGCATCTTTTTCATTGACTGGCGCATCATCAGTCACTGCGTATAACCCCGTAACTGTCAGTTTATATCCTTGCAAACATATATTCACTTTAATTAACCTTTAGCTTTTTGCTCCCCAAGACGTAATATATTTCCTTAATCTTCTGTGTATTATCAATGATATTCCTTGTTAGGCTCTGTATTCCTTAGGTATTCCACTGTAAAAGTGATAAAATTTTCCTAAGTTTTCTGAACCATTTCCCTTCTTTTGTGTTTCTGTAATAACTAATACTTCCACTTTAACTTAATTCGCGTATAACTTCATTAATTTTCCTTGTTAGACCTTATCCGAGGAGTATGTTTGAATTTTTTAATAGTTTAATTTATTAATTAAAATTAATAATTAATATTGTTTACAAATCTGGAGGGCCAGAGGTTTGATTTCGGAGTCTCCTTCTCCTTCTTGCAACTAGCAGATGATAAATAATTTTTGTAGTGCTTTCTTTGTTGTTTTCTCACAACCTTCAGCACTTCGGGAAATATGCGACAATCTCCGCCTGCTTTTCCTTCTTTCATGATAGATTTATTTCCTCAACTATAGTTTCTTTTTTTTTGTTGGTCTAGCACATGTACTGCAGGGAAGTCCCTAAAGCGCTCAGGAGTGGCATGTGTGATAGTTTTTAGTCATTTTTGTTCTATTTTTTTTTGTTGGGTATATTTCATTGACGATTGCTGCCGTATATGAATTGATATAGAATAATTTTGTTAATTAGTATTTTTTTGTGTTTTTTTGCCTATATTTCAAGTTTTGCATTTTTTTCGCCATAGCTATTTTTCTCTCATAGATATAGTCCTCGTTGTTCTTATTCAGTATGTATTTTTTAGGTGAATATTGTGCTGTGTGTTAACTTCCGTGTATTTCACAGTAAGTTTTACCACATTATATTAGATCCCATCTTTTTTCTAAAAGTTTTTCTTGGATAACTTTGGAATTATATTTCTTTTATATTTGGTTTTTTTACCGATTTTTTTACTATTGATATGATTAGCTATCTCGACATCCTCATTGACAATTTTCAAACTACATTGAATTTTTTGGCTTCGCTTTCTTCACAATTTTTTTTGTTCTTGATTGCATTATTTTTATATACCGTTCCTGTAACTTCCAGGCTTTTTAGCGAATGCTTTTTGTAATATTTTACACTCATGTTGTAAGCATTTTCTGTAATGTAAATTCGAACCGAAATATAGCCGTATTTTCATAGTTTTACTTCTATAACCCATAATGAAAAATGCTACATACAAAGGCTTTTATAAAAACGCAATCCCATATGCCGAACAGTCCGTATTACTGGAAGTAACGACACACAAATATGTGGTATTTTACGTTCTCAGACATGTTTTACGATCCACCGTAACCCTCTAATTTGTCTGGAGCTTTCACGTTCGCGTGGTAGATCCAGATATTTGAGTATCATAACTCCCCGTTTTTAAAACCAGAATGTGCGTGATTGGCATGATACTAATATAAACGAAAAAGGTCCTCAGCATAGTAAAATAAAACCTTGATTTATATATAGGAAATAGAAATAAAACGAGATACAAAATTATGTTGTATTTTTACTTCCCGTGCTAAAGGAATTATTGTATTCGTAGAGAAATCCCCTCCCATATTGATTTTATATTCAGCTTTCAAAGTTCTCAGATTATGAGAATAATACGAGGGTTTTTCTTAAGTTATCCAACCTTGAAAATGACGTTATACAAAAAATTGCTTGGTTGTCAAATTACTGTCGCTTTGACAAAACTTTGTTAAAGTTCGTTATGTTTTTCAGTTATAACAGGGTTTTTTGTCTTATGAAAGATGAAATTTCCGATCTGAAATACCGGTTAAGGCCGTCAAGACTTGATGAGGATTTGCTGTCAGATCGACGAATAAGGATCCCAGTGCTAAAAAGCTGGGTATCCAAAACTACAATTTTCCAGATTATGCACGGAGATTTAGAGATGAAAAAAGTTTATGCAAGATGGATCCCCAACCTGCTTACAATGGAGCAGCAACTGGCGAGGACAAAGTTTCTCAGGAAACATTTGACCTATTGAAAGAGTAGCGATGAGGGTTATTTTTCGAATATTGTCACAGGCGACGTGACTTGGGTGTTCTGTTGGAATTCTGTCCCGAAGTAAAAGTAGATCTAATGGATTTATAAGGACTCTACGCCTCCAAAAGAGACGAAATATTCTGGAACATTTTATTGAAAATTATGTTGATAAATACTCTCCACGTCATATAATTCGATTGGCAGAAGATGTCTTCCTGAACTTTCTACATATATATATTTTTCTTTTCATCGTTCACCCCCCGCCTAAGTAGGGATTTTATCCTTTTTCATATGAGGATATCGGCGGGGATGTCGTAATACCTGTCGATGTTGTCCAAGTGCCGAAACATACATTTTTGTATTTCACGGCACCATTTAGAGAATGCGGTAATGCTGCCACGGATGTTATTGCATTTCTGCAAATAACTACTACCTATGTACGTGGCCAGGCCCTATATATACATATAATATATATATATATATATATATATATATATATATATATATATATATATATATATACATATACTTATACGTATTTTAATACATTAAAATTCTGGGTTTCCATCCGTTCACCTAACAATGAATTTGCACGACATTTCGACAAGATCTCATTTGCCATTTTCAAGTGCTCTTGCTGCTGCTCGATACTGTGATCTTGCTGCTGCCGCCGCTCGAAGCTAACTGAGAAACCGAATTGCGGTAACCGTCTTTTATAGGTCGGCGTTTAGGTAGCTTGTAGGTGGGGGAATCGGGAGTATTCGTCCGAGCATCGGTGTTTGTTGATTGGTTGCCCGTATTAGTAGTAATTACGAGTTCCGGCGCTATGCTGACTGCTGCCTTTTCGATTTTTTGGTTATTCCTTGCTTTAGCTTTTTTTTTCCTTCCATGGAGTGGAGATATTCAGTGCCTCATCCCACTTATTTAGCTATCCATTCTTTACGATTTCTAAGGCTTCTCTGACAATGCGTGTTTTATAATGTGAAATCAAGGCTATTTGTTTAGATCCCTCAAAATTGATGTTGTGATCAGTATCATGATGGTGCTGAAGTTGTTTGTTTGTTTCTGATACTTATTTTATGTTCTTGGATCCGGGTGGAGATTCTTCTGTTTGTTTGCCCTATGTACAATTTGTGGCAGTCTCCGCATGGGATGCTGTAAACTTCATGATTTTCTAGTTTTCTCTTATCCTTGGTGTTACCCAGGATGTCTGCCAAAGTGGGTTTTTATGCTGTACCTATGTTGTGTTTTCTTAGGACTCTTCCAATCCTATTTGTAACTCCTTTCACATACAGTAATACGACTCTACTTTGGTTGAGATCCCGTTTTTCTTTCCTTGTCTGTGGATGGCGCTGCTTTTCCAATGCTTTCCGTATGGACTGATCTTTATATCCGTTCTGCTTAAAGGCCCTAGTGACTTGTGTAATTTCTTGCTGTTTCGTGTCTGGTTCGGTGAGTCCGTATGATCTCGATACGAGGGTGTTGGCTACCAACTGGGCTTGGGATGGATTGTGGTGTGAGCCAGCGTTTAAATCTCTGCTGGTGTGGGTGGGCTTCCGGTAGGCAGAGTATTGAAGTTGACCGTTGTTTTTCCGAGTTATGAGCACATCAAGGAAAGGGAGGCTTTTTTCTTCTTCTACTTCCAGAGTGAACTGTATCCGGTAGTGGATTCTATTTAAATAGGTGAGGAAGTTGTCTAACTCATTTCGTCCATGAGGCCAAATTATAAAGATGTCGTCAACATATCGTTTCCAGAGTTTGGGTTTGAGTAGTGAATTTTTAAGGACCTCTGTTTCAAAATACATCATATAGAGATTGGCTATTATCGGTGAAAGGGAAGATCTCATGGGCGCTCCATCTGTTTGTTTATATATCTGACTGTTGAAGACAAAATAGGTATTTTTTAGCCAGTATTCCGATAGTTTTACAACATGAACTGGAAAAGCCTCGTTTATTGTTATTTTGTCTAGTGCTTCATCCACTAGAAACATCTGAACTGTGAAACAACATCAACCAGATTGTCATTTTCCTCTAGTTAAATGTCTTTAATTATGTTCGTGAAGTGTTCGGAGTTTTTTATATATGAATCAGCACTTTCAACGGTTGGTGGCATGATCTTTGACAGATGTTTTTCTAAGTTTTGTGTAAGTGAAGCCACCGCGCTAACAATGGATCTAAGAGGGACGTTAAGTTTGTGTATCTTTGATAGGCCATACAATTTTGGAAATCGATTTGATTTCTCTCTTGAAATTATGAGTCTTTCAACCTCTGGTCCCAAGTTTACAGCTTTTATTTTTGCCTTTCTAGTTTTCTAGTAGAGTCCCTGGTAATTGGCTTGTAGGTGTCGTCTTGTAGAATCGTTTTCATTTTTGTCATATAGTCTTCGGTATTTCGGACTACTGTGGCATTGTCCTTGTCTGCTAGTAATATGGTGATGTTTTTGTGTTTTTTTGAGCGCTTGAAGGGCTTTCCATTCTTCAAATTTGAGGTTTAGCTTAGGAGGTCTGCTTATTCTCAGTATTTGAGTGATGTCTTAATCTTTCAGCATTTTCTTCGGATATATACGAGGCTGGTTTGAAAAGTCCGTGCAAAAATAAAAACTACTTATGTGTTTGGGCTAAACGTTTTTTATTTTTCGACATAGTCTCCTTTTAGGCTTATACACTTCGTCCAACGATGTTCTAGTTTGTTGATCCCTTCTGAATAATAGGATTTGTCCAAGTCTGCAAAATATCCATTAGTGTCTGCAATCACCTCCTCGTTTGAATAAAATCTTTGTCCCGCCAGCCATTTCTTCAAATTGGGGAACAAATAGTAGTCCGAGGGAGCCAAGTCTGGAGAATAGGGGGGATATGAAACGAGTTGGAATCCTATTTCCATTAATTTTGCGACCACAACTGCTGAGGTGTGTGCTGGTGCGTTGTCGTGATGGAAAAGGACTTTCTTGTGGGCCACTCGCGGGCGTTTTTCTTGCAGCTCGGTTTTCAAACGGTCCAATAACGATGAATAATATTCACCTGTAATAGTTTTACCCTTTTCCAGATAGTCGATGAGGATTATCCCTCGCAAATCCCAAAAGACAGTCGCCATAACCTTTCCGGCCGAAGGAACGGTCTTCGCCTTTTTTGGTGCAGATTCCCCCTTGGTAACCCATTGTTTAGATTGTTGTTTGGTCTCAGGAGTATAGTAATGTATCCGTGTTTCATCCACAGTGGCGAAACGACGCTTAAAATCCTCCGGATTCTTCTGGAACAGCTGCAAACCATCCTTGCAACACTTCACACGATTCCGTTTTTGGTCAAGCGTGAGCAATCGCGGCACCCATCTTGCGGATAGCTTTCTCATGTCCAAATTTTTATGCAAAATATTATGTACCCGTTCAGTCGAGATGCCCACAGCACTAGCAATCTCATGCACCTTAACTCTTCTGTCATCCATCACCATATCATGGATTTGATCAATGATTTATGGAGTCGTAACCTCCACAGGCCGTCCAGACCGTTCAGCGTCACTTGTGCCCATATGGCCAGTCCGAAAATTTTGAAACCACTTATAAACTGTTCTAATCGAAGGTGCAGAGTCACCATAATGTTTATCAAGCTTCTCTTTAGACTCCTGAGGCGTTTTGCCTTTCATAAAGTAATGTTTAATCACCACACGAAATTCTTTTTCGTCCATTTGTTGAAAATCACTCGACTTCCTTGATTCACTCGAATGCCAAACACAAAGAAATAGACCAATATGGCTGAAACTTGGTGTGCGTTCATTCAAGAGATGCTACTAACTAAACATGACCTCGACACGCGCCGGTGGTGCCATCTCTCGGACTTTGCACGGACTTTACAAACCAGCCTCATATATATATATATATATATATATATATATATATATATATATATATATATATATATATATATATATATATATGTATATATATATACATATAGTATTCCGTGGACAAAGAGTTACTGTGGATTTCTGGTATAAAAATATAACCATTTAACCCAAATTACCTTAGTCCAAATTCGTAATTTTTGAGATACAGGTTGTCAAAATTATATTTTTATTTTAGTTTCTCTTAAGTAGCTTTCTTAATAATTGTACTATTCATATAAGATTCGGTGCTAAGGGATTTTCTGAGATGAAAAATCGAAATCAGCTCACAGTTTTGTTTTAAATTGTAGGGGGTGCCACTTATTGGACTGTGTATATTTTAAAATTGTCATAATTTTTTTATAATACTCTGTATGATATTTTTAATTAAATAATCATATTTTGCGCCTTCTCCTGTCTAAAAAAGCTTTCTTGGTAAATGTTATTCCGAGCAACAGTTTCTTATATAATGGAATGTTTGTTTCCACTTTTTAGTTCCATCCATACTTCATCCAGCCTTAGGACAGGTCCAAAAGTATAGTCTTTGAAATTTGGAGAATGCTTAAAGGCAAACAGGTTAACAACAATAATAAATCTATAGACCAACGGGCCAACAATAGTAAGAATGTAAAAACCAACTGGCTAAGGGTATAAAAGATTACCCACAGATTGATAAATTTTTAATCAATAAATAAAGACATCCCCAAGTTAAAATATTTGAAGATACAAGGAGGTACAAAAAAACGCGATTAATGATTTGTAGGTATGTTTAGTATAAGAATTAAATTTACTGATTTCATATACAACAGAAAAAGAGAGAATACTTATTATGGTACCCTGGGTGAAATAATAAAAAGACTTTGAATGATACATGACAAATAAACACATAAATAAACCAACAGTGATAAAGTCGACAAATTATTGTTTAGTCCTTTATATAGATTTAATAATACTAACTAGTAAATTTTTTGAAAAAATAAATAATGTAAAGGCACAGCATCTGTTACGATTTTTACGATTTTATTTTATGTGTAAATCCAATTAGAGTTCTCATTGATACCCATAATAGGTTATTGCCTTTTTCCCCCACTGCATAAATGCACGCTCAATTTTGGTGCTTTTATCGATCCGGTTAACCTTAGACACGGATTGGCTTTTACCAGACGGTATGTCCGTCCCTTAACATGACACATTAATCTTATTATCTATTGCTTAAAAGCCGACTTTTTTCCTATTAGCGCCAAAAGTGACTTCATATAGCTTTTAGCCTATATTAAGGAGATAACTTAATTTGTTGTCCACTAGAGCGTCAGACAACTAAAAATTTTTAGTCATTTTAAAAATTAATAGAATTTATTTTGGTTTGGGTTTAAGTAATTATTTGTTTTAAAAATCATTAGAACCATCGGTGTTGCGTTAATCGTTACCTGTATATTTGGAATTTTAAACTAGTCCTCTAATTTTGAGAACATTAATGGGGTATTTTTAAATTGGATTACATCAATGCAAAATTTTCTAAACTCTAGTTAACATTACTTGTTTAGTATAGTTATTTAGAGTATTTTTAAAATTATATTAAGGGGTTATAGGTTCCACTAAAACAAAAAATCGGTAAAGTAATTTACCCCTGCTTTCCTTGCAAACATGTAGTTCTAAAATAAGTACTTAATTTGACTCTCTCAAGTAAAAAGAAAGTACTTACTTACTTAATCCTTAGCCATGATACCTCTCGGTGTAGGCCGGTGTGAGTGGGTTGGGTTAGGTTGGGGTCTTCCATATTTCTCTCCATCTTTCTCTATTTCGGGCTAGCCTTGTTGCCTCCTCCCACCTTACTCTCCTTTGCTCCCCTTACTTCCTCCCTCCATGTTCTTCGTGGTCTTCCTCAACTTCGTTTTCTATTCTCTCTTGCTTCATACACTCTTCTTACCAGTCTTTCCTGTCCCATTCTTTGTATATATCCAAACCATCTTAACTGACTTTCTTCTAGTTTCTCCTGTGTCGGCTTCATTTCCAGTGTTTACCATATATTAACGTTTCTTATCCTATCCAGTCTTGTCCTTCCTTCAATCTTTCTGAGGAATCTCATTTCGATGCTTTGTATCTTACTTCTCTGACTTCGTGTTGTTGTCCACACTTCAGATCCGTACGTAATTATTGGTGTCGCCACCCTTTTGAAGATTTGTAGTTTTGTTGATTTTTGGTATTTCTTTTTTGCCTAGGAATGTGTTCTTGATATTATTAAAGAGTTTCCCCGCTGCCTCTGTCCTCACCCTAATCTCCCCATTCAGCCCTCCATCCCTCGCCACCATTGCACCCAAATATTTGAAACTCTCCACCTGCTGTATCTTTTCTTCTCTTAGGTATATTTCATGCATTTTGTTCTCCTTGCTTATGATCACTGTCTTCATTTTTTTCACATTTATGCTCATATTCATGCGTTCCAAGCTTTCGTTGCACACTTTTAGGCTTTCGTTCAAGTTTTCGCGTTTTTTGCGATCAGTACCATATCGTCAGCGTATGTTATCTCCGTTATTCCAACTCTCTCCATGTTCCGGAACCCTACCCAGTATTTCTTTGTTTGCCTTTTTGCAGTTTTTATGGCCAGTATACACCCCTGTCTGACGCCTTTAGATGTTTCGAAATTCTCTGACTTTTCATGTCTTACTCTAACATAGTTTATTGTTTGTCTATATAGACGTTTCATTCCATTTATTGTTTTTTCATCAATTCCTCCATTCTCTAAGGTCTATGACTTATAGGTGTACTTCTTCTGCTTCTCTTAAGACTTTTTCGCTCACTTACCTGACTATGAAGTTGGCATCTGGCATCCCTCTGTTTGGTCTGAACCCAAATTTTGTGTCTTCTAGTGTTTCCTCCAGTCTTTCTCTCAGCCTTTTCTCCATCACTCGTGCGTATAGTTTTCCTACTACGCTGAGTAATGTGATTCCTCGGAAGTTATTACAGTCTCTTGTGTCTCCCTTGTTGTGTATGGGTACTATGATTACCACTTGCCATTCTTTTGGCGGGGTTCCTTCGGTGTATATTTTGTTCATCAATATTTGCAACATTCTTACCATTTCTTCGTTTCCGGCTTTTATCATTTCCACTACTATAGTGTCCTGTCCTGGTGTTTTGCCTGCTTTCATTTTGCTTATTGCCGCTTTGATTTCTTCTTTGATTACCTCTTCTTCATGTTCATCTCTCTCCCTCCCCCTTGTCTGCTTCAAGTTGTTTGCTCTGTTTATTTGTTGTGTAATAGCTCTCCCTTCTAAAATGTTCTTGAAGTACTGCCTCCATCTTTCCATGATTTCTTGTTCTTCTGTTAATATTGTCCCTTGTTCATATTTCTTCGTATAGTTTTTCTTTGATTTCTCATCACTCCATAGAACAGTTTTTGATTTTCGTTGTACTCCTTCTTCGTTTTTTCTCCAAACTCTATCCACATTGCTCTCTTTCCATCTATTACCAAGTCCTTAACCACCTTCCTTTCTCTTTTATATTCTTCGTAATCTTATCGCGTCTTCTCGCTTAGGTAGTTCTTCCATTTTCTCCTTTTTATTTTAATTGCGTTCTTTATTTTTTCATTCCACCACTGTGTCTTTTTGCATTCTTTGTTTACAATCCTTGCGGTCCCACACACCCCTTCGGCTGCTTTTAGTATGGCCTCCTTTATCTTTGTCCACATATCTTCTGTTGCTTCCAGCCCCGTTATGCCTTGCATGTCTTGTTGTAAGAAAGTAAATTATCATAATATGTATCCAATCATACAGCATATCGCCAGATTCCTTCAAATGATATTGCTCGAAATTATAAGTTTTATCCCCATTTTAAAACCGACAGCCTGATAGTGGGATAGACAAAGAGATAAAAATAAAAATATATATTTTTCGCGATCCCAGAATACTAAAACGTAAAGCAAAAATTGCAAGGGGTAATTCTTTCTTTTTAACAAGAGATAACAAGAGAAGTAAAAATAATCATTTACCTACTTTATCAGAGGTAAGTTAGTTTCCACCAATTTGACTGTTTATATTTCTAAAACTTTTATATAATCAAGTTAAAATTTTTAGTATTCTTTATGGAACACTTATAAGATCACTTCGGTGTCTGTCTGTCCGTCGGCCCGTCTGTCTGACACCCGATTTTCTCAAAAACTATTTGACATAGAAGAAGTCATCAGTTTTCAGTAAAGATCGAAAAAAACTTTGTAATTGATCATTTTATACCTCTGTAACAAAAAATTTTTTTTAAGGAGTAACACCTGAGCACTGCAAAAAGTATGTTTATTTAAAAAAAATATTTTAAAGATTATTAAGTGGATAATAGAAAAGAATGGCGGTTATATATTTTCATTGTACTTTAAATTATAAGATTTTTTAGTGTTCCGTACGGAACACTTCTAAGATTACTTTGGTGTCTGTGTGTCCGTCTGTCTGTCCGTTTGTCACACCCGATTTTCTCCGAAACTATTGGATGTAGAAAGTTGAAATTTGGTACTAATATAGAAATTGATGGCCTCATCAGAACCGTATAGTTTTGAAAGTTCAATTTTGACTTAAGGGGTTAGTTTTGGGGGCTGAAATCGGAAATGAAAAAAATTTTTGTTACTAGGTCATCGAGTAGGGTGTTAAATGAAAGCTTGTAAAAACAAAAGCTCGAAAATATATATAATGTCTTATATGCGCACACTTTTCTCTGTATTATTTTGAAAAAATCGCGAAAAATTTGGAAAAAATTCTGGAATATTCTCAACAGGGTGTAGATTAAAAGAAAATTATCGCGAGTGTATTACCTTTAATAATTTATCTGGTATATAAAAAAAAAAAAATTTCAAGGTCATCAGTTTTCAGTAAAGATCGGAAACAAAGGTTGTAAAAACAAAAGTTCAAAAATGTATATAATATGCGCACATTTTTCTTTGTATTATTTTGAAAAAATCGCGAAAAATCGCTGTCCCCCCCTCTATCTTGAAAAGTACTGTCCAAAAATTTTGAAAAAATTCTGGAATGTTCTCCACCGTAGATCAAACGACAATTATCACGAGTGCATTACCTTTAATAATTTATCTGGTATATAAAAAAAAACAAAAATTTCAAGGTTACCAGTTTTCAGTAAAGATCGGTAGAGGGGGAAAACCATTTTAATTTAATACCCTGTATAATGGTAAATATTGAAATTATTACTTACTACTAAAACTCCACATTGTTGTCTACATATACTATTACTAAACAGTTTTATGAATCTTCGTGTGTTTCAGAATGCTGAATATCTATAAAATAAATAGAGTTGAGACTATGAATGAATAAAAACTCATTTGGGGTGTATTTTGGTAAGTCACTGATTATTTTATACCTCCGTAACAAAAATTTTTGTTTCAGAAGCAATCAACGTACGGGACACTAATTGCGCAAGATCTACTTGCACTTGACCGGTTTTTTTAAATATGTTTTAAATATTAATTAATATTATTTTTTATCGGGTTAAATGGACCACTGATAAAAACTATGGCTCCTCGCTGTCTGCAGGATAACTTCACAAAAATAATTCAACGGCAAAAATAAAAATTAATCTTGTAAAATAGTAGTTAAAAACTGTCGAAGGATTTTTTTTTAAATTAAAAAAATTACAGTTTTTCAAACTTCAGTAGGCAATTTTCGACCTAAAAATCTATGTTTAATTATTTATAAAAAATTGTCTATTAGGAAACTTAAAAAAACTTCTTGACATTTTGTAAAAAAAGTAATTAATAAGATTTAAAAAAAAGTGAGTAATATTGCATTGAAAATGGTAGTGGTCCCAATCCGATACCAGGTCACCTTTAATTGTATATCTTTGTAATGGGATGGAATGTTCTTAAAAAAATTTTTTTTTGGAATAATTCTTAGAAGTATAGAAAATTAAAATCCGTTAAAAAGATCGAATTTTTGTAAATTCCGGGTATATTTAACCCTTTAAAAGCAGTCAATGTACGGAACACTAATTGCGCAAGTCCGACTTTCACTAGGCAGGTTATTTAGGTTACTCTGCTACCATATCTACATATTATTTTTGTTAAAATTAGGAAGAATGAAAAAGCAAAAACACTGAAATATTATAATATATGCTCAACCATCCTTCTAAACATCTACCCCATTCCTTTCGCTTTATATATCTTTTACTATAAACAATTAACTTAATTTTTTTAAAATATCCAATCAGAAACCAGACCAAATTCTTTTAGTAATATTAAGACTATACAATATTTAATGATTCTCACACCTTGGACCATCTACCCCTGTTAGTATTACAAGTAATAAAAAAAATAATGTATGGTTTCGTTTCCTTGACTCAAGAAGCTCTGAATAGTACCAAAATAAATACGAAATCACCCTTCTAACTCTCTTCCTCACCTCGTATACGTTGCATAATTATATATAGTAAATAAATAATTATCCTTAAAATTTATAATCGCAGCCAAAAACCTGAAAAGTGTCATAATACTATTAAAACCATACAATATTTGATTACTCCATCTCTTTTACCCTTTCCACCATTAAAACTGAAAGTAATGAAAAAATAAATAATTTTCAGATACTTGGACTCCACAGGATCCGAAAAAACCTATAAAAACATATATAGGAAGCAACCCAATTTACCCCACCCCACATGTTTAAATTTGTCCAGTACATCAACCAAAAAAACCTGTAAAATCTCAATATGCTATTAAAATTATACAATATTAAACCACCCCCGCCTCTTCTACTCCTTTCTGAATTAAACTTGACAGTAATGACAAATAACATAATTTTTGGTTTCGCTAGACTTCAGAAACCCAGAAAAGGATATATAACAGGATATATAGGAAGCAATCCCCTCTAATCTTCTACCCCGCTTCTTTCTTCCCTGATATATTTTACTATAAATATTTATGCATAAAATTTGATTATTATATAACAAGAAACCAGGAAAAACTTCTTCTATTACTACTAAAACCTCGTAAAATTTATCGACCCCCTTGGCCTGAAGCGATACCCTTTAAAAACCATAAACTTTATCTCCTTGTTACGTGTTATCTATAGACCAAGTTTGAAATTAATACCTCATTTCGTTTGAGGGTTATCGTGCCAACAGACCGATAAACAGACCGACAAAAATAAGTGACTTTGTTTTTCGTAATCTAGATACCTTAAAACTTGAAGAAAAGCAGAAATCTCGAGGTGTATTTTTTCACTAATAAGATATTTTCCTTAAGCAAAAGTAAAACAGAACCGCTAAAAATAGCTTAAAATTGTAATTAATCCAGCTCTGTGGAGAATGTTTGAAAATATAAAACTAATCTAAAATAACCACCCAGAGGTGGGCTGAATGGGTTTTATTATTAGAAAAAGAATTGTAAACAAAACTTTAAGGAGAATATATTTTACACTATAAATAATTTTGGATAGACATAGAAAGCATACTTAATCTAATTAATGTAACAAAACTTCACGGCCAATTTTAAATTAATTAATAAAATTGTTAAAATATACAACCTGATATAAAGAGATAAAGGTCTCAATGAGAGAACACAGAACTTAGTTTTTATGTGACTAAAATTAAACCCACATAGCATGGTTTAGAACTTCGTAAAAATTTATTAATTTCGTTTAATTTTCACAGATCTTTAGGGGAATGTTTTAGTTAGACTAATTTTAGCATATATTATGCTACGATTTTACAAAAACGACGTTTAATCCTTTATTTTTCAGTTAAAGGTTTATAGCCGGTTAATGTTTCGTCCAAATCCCCAATTGAAATATTCTGGAACCTTCTAAATATTTTGATTTCACCGATTAGTTTTCAGATTAAAGTTTCTATTTATTTCTAAGATATATTAATTACCGATTTATTAAAATAGTGTACCTGAACTTTCTCAAAATGCATTGAACTTGATTTGTAAGTATAGTGAAAATTCCACGCAGAATTTTCTATATACGTGTATAATAAATGTGTGTGGATTTCGTCTGATTTGTGAAATGAATGATTCCGACCTTTCGAATGTTTTTCTATTAATTTTCAATGTTTTAAATTTTTTTTAGCATTTATTCTCACTATTTTCTACTTAAGTTTTTATAACATCTAAGAGTATTTTTACTAAATTTTATTTTTGAATATTCTAATTCTCATTCGAAATTTTTTTATCTGATTTATGAGCAAAGTGTTCTAGAAATTTTGATATATACATATTATCTAATTTAAAAGTTGAATATTTTAGAACTGTCTAAAAATGATAAATATTTGTATCTAGAATATTCTAAAACATTATAATATTTAGCGTGACTGATTTGCATCTACAAGTTAACAAACTCTTTAGTCTATTTTACCAAGACATTGTTCTGGAACCCACCAGCTCAGGTATCTTTAAAGACATAGAAGAAATTAATATGTCTCTGTGTACAAATTTTTGTTAGGGTACCTTATTATTTCGATCATGGATCCAAATTCATTGGATTGTACTTCAGTAAAAATAAACGTAAATTTAAGAACAGTATACCATTTGAGCCATTAATATATACTAATGATGTATATATGGTATTTGTCATTATTTAATGCAATTCTGAAGATTTAAAGTTTGAACTTTGATAGTAGGTTCAGTTGTTGTAGTAAGCGAAAATTTCTTCAATTTGAAAAATAAATATTCGAAGGATTAGAGAGTGTTAAATTAGAAATGGGCCATCTTTTTAACAAAGTTTGTTTATGTATTCAGTTAAGAAATGCTTTGTTTTTGTTCTTAAGTGAAGATCGAAGTGGACTCCCTCAAATCACAAGACTTAAGAAATATTGGAACAATATTGTTTGTCGACGTTTTTTTTTAAACGTTGCGTTAATTTGCTAAAAATGTGCTTCTTAAAATTAAAAATAAAACAAATTGTTGTCTTCCGCGTGAAAATAAATTCCAGCTCTTCAACGGAGATCCTAAAAGTGGTGCCTATTTTTTTCAACAAATTTAAATCACGTATCTAGTTATTAAGGTCTGCTTGTATTAATAAATGATATTAAGAGATATTTGGTTCATAAACTGGACGGTTTACGAACTATTTTTAGATGTCTATAGATTTATAAGGCCTTGGTCTAGGTAGCATAAGCAATTCAGAGGTATGAGGGACTGACCTTTTTGCAGTCAGTAAATCTGGATGTTTAATGGTGTGTTTCGACTTGTTAGTCGAATTATGTTAATTGAGCTGAAGAGATGTTAAAATATAGAGGAGAAAACCTATATCAACAACTAGCACAGCTCTTTACAAACATGGTAAAATATGAACAAATACCTACAGGTGGAAAAACTAGCATAACAATACCAATATTCCAAAAAAGGTAAAAGACGTCACCCGAAAACTACCACGGAATACTACCTTGAAAGTATTAACAAAATCATACTGGAAGAAACGAGCAAGGATATTCAAACAAGAGGGGAACAACAGGAATTCCGCAAAAATCCATGCCATATTTATAGTGAGGCAGATAATGGGAAAAGTTAAAGAATTTAACAAACCTGCATATATGTGTTTCGTCGACATGACTCAAGCCTTCGATAGAGTGCAATTAACAGATATTATAAAATTATTGCAGGAAAAGCAGATAAACCAGAAGCTAATAAAAATCATACATAACATTAACAAAGAATGTAGAAAAAATATAAAACTGAGCAAGGAAGTAAAAAATAAACCCAGGTATAAGACAAGGCGATTCACTTACCATCTTATCTTCAACCTCGTCATGTACAGAAAAGTGGAGAATCTTCCAAAAACTAGAGGATACAAAATGGGCAACACACTTCTACACAATCTGAGGATAACCTTCAGAAGATCTTTCGTGCCTTCAATTCGGAAGTGAGAAAACTAAACATTGATTAGCAACACAACAAAAACAAAATATATGGTAGCTTTAAATAAATTATTAAGATGCAAGCTGGAGATTCAAGGAAGTATTATTGAACAGGTTAATAGTTTTAAATACCTGGGAACAATGATAACAAGCTACGAAGACTTAAACAGGGAAGTAAAACAACAGTCAATGAAGGCATCACTAGCAGCAGGTTGTTTGACGGATATACTATTGAAAAATAAACATCTCATAGTGGAAAGTAAAATAAGAATATAGAAGACAACAGTGAGACCGATCCTCACATATGCTGTAGCAACAAGAGCTGACACATGTAAAACAGCACAAATGATGAGGACAACAGAAATGAAGGTGATTAGAGACATATATGGAAAAACTATCCACGACAGAATCCGCAACAAAGATCTACAAGAACTAAGTAAGATCCAAGAAATATCCACATGGATCAGAACTAGTAGAAAACAATGAAATAAACACATCGATCGGATAGACGACAACAGACTGGTAAAACGGGTCAAACTCAATAAACCCTGCGGTAAAAGAACTAGGGGTAGATCTCCGAAAAAGTAGAAGGAATGCTGGACGTTCACATCGGAAGAGGCCTAATGGGGATAAAACAGGCAGTATGCTTACTTATATACCACACCATATAAGAAAGAAGAAGAAAAAGAAGAAGAGCTGAAGTAACCAGCACTTCCGTGATCTTTACGTTTCGTTCAAATCAATGACACTGCAAGTGACAAATCTCGAAATCCTTTAACCCATCCTGTAAGTAAGATCTTGTTGCATTACACCTGACTAAAAGTTTTTGTTAATGTATCTTGTTATTTATCTTATGGATCCAAATTCATTGTAGTGTACTTAAGTAAAAATAAAGTTTGATTTAGGAATATTATACCATCGGAGCCATGGTTCTCTGACTTTTTACTGACGAGCCCTAGGGATTCTTCGAGATTTAAGCGACGAATATTTGTAGGTTTTTAACAATAATAAAACTCGGGGGCAACTGGTTACCACTAACTATTTAAACAGCTCTATTTTTATCTCTACATACTAGAAAATACAAATAAACAATGCGTTGCTACATGCAAATTCTCTCATTAAATTTTTAGCGAAAACATAACTTTTTTATTGCACGTGTAAATTTAATTAATGTGATATTCACTCCATCCTAAAATTATATGTGACTGAATATATTGTATGATACATTAGTTAATAAAATATTAATTTAGGTCAAGAAGCATGGCAGCAGTTTCAACTTCTCAGGACCGTTACCAAAGATGCACGATGATCTTTACTTCCTTTTTTCCTGAACATTCGCTGTTAAAAATATGCTCTTTTGAAAGTTTAAACGTGACAATTAGATTTATCCAAGACAAAATGTAATGTAAAGTCAAAACCTGAAGTATGTACTAAAGTGATTGAAATGTTAAATTATCAAATGAAGTTTCAAAAAAATTCGTGACCAAGTTCTAAGAAAACTGACGGATATTCTTAATATTTAACCTTTTTTTAGAAAAATGTAGTTAATGTAAAAAATTAGTCCTTACCCAATTTAGAACATATCTGAGGCATATAGCCCATAAAATTGTTTTGGATGACCGTAAAGTGAAATTGAGTGAGATAGCTGATACCCTAAAGGTATCAAAAGAACGTGTTGGTGATATTTTGCATGAACATTTGGGCATGAGAAAGCTCTGTTCGAAATGAGTACCGCGTTTGTTCACAGTGGGCCAAAAACAACAAGGTGTTAATGATTCTAAGCGCCGTTTGGACTTGTTTAAGCTCAATTAAAAGGAATTTTTCATGCGATATATGACAATGGACGAAACATGGATCCACCACTACGTACCGGAATCAAATTGGCAGTCAGCTGAGTGGACAGCAGCCGGTGAAAGCCACCCGAAGCGACTAAAGACGCGACAGTCGGCCGGGAATGTTTTGGCCCGCGTGGAATAATTTTCATCGACTATGCTAAGAAGGGAAAATCCATCAATAGCAATATAAAGTTATTGGTGCATTTGAAGGCAAAAATCGTAAAGAAACGGTTCAAAGTGATCAAGAAAAAAGTGCCCTTTCATCAAGACAATGCACCGTGTCACAAGGCAATGGTTACGATGGCAAAATTGCATGAATTGAAGTTCGAATTGCTTCCTCATCCAGTGTATTCTCCAGATTTGGCCCCTAGCGACTATCATATATTCGCAGACCTCAAAAAAATGCTTGCGGGAAAGAGAACAATGAAGAAGTTATCGCCGAAACTGAGGCCTATTTTAAAGACAAAGACAAATCCTTCTACAAGAAAGGTATAGAAATGTTGGAAAAGCGTTGGACTGATTGTATAGCTCTTGAGGAAGAGTATATTGATGAATAAAGTCGAATTTTGCAAAAAAAATGTGTTTTAAGTGCTAGACCAAAAACTTTTCAGCCTACGTGTTAGGTATACATTTCCAATGTGTATACCTGTAGACTCATATCAACACATATTTACACTTAGCCAAAGAGAATATCAAGCATATATATACTATTAAAATTCTTTTTATTAGTAAACTTGCTATTACTTTTAATAAATAGACTTAATAACTTTTGACTCGAAGCAATAACTATAAAACTTAAGTGCCAAGACTTGCAAACTCGTTGCATTACAGATAAGTAAGGATATAGGTATGGTTAGCTGTAAAGCTGTGTAAATACGTAATTACTAGGAACATTTGATACCTTTCAAATAATAAAATTCAATATCATATGCACAAAAATAAAACTTAACCTACTGAAATTTCGTTCGAAGCTTTACTCTTTTTAGATAAAAATCTAGATTCTTAAAAATTAATCAGTTTTCTTTTCTTAGGTTACAACTAATTGATGAAGCACTTTTGCACCTATAGTTAAAAATAACAAGTTGAACTTGCGCAATTAGTGTTCCGTACGTTGATTGCTTTTAAAATAAAAAAAATTGTTACGGAGGTATAAAATGATCAGTGACTTCACAAAACACACCCTAAATGAGTTTTCAACAAAGTTTGTTTCCAATCTTTACTGAAACCTGATTACCTTGAAATTTCTGTTTTTTTTTTATATACCAGATAAATTATTAAAGGCATGCACTCGTAATAATTTTCGTTCAATTTACATTGGAGAATATTCCAGAATTTTTTCAAAATTTTTTGATCAGTACTTTTCGAGATAAGGAGAGGGACAGGGATTTTTCGCGATTTTTAAAAAATAATACAAGGAAAAGTCTGCGCAAGTATTACATTATATGTATATTTTTTACAAATATTTTCACAAGCTTTTATTTGATACCAACCTCGATGATCTATTAAAAAATTTTTTTTTCACTTCCAATTTCACCCCCCAAAACTAACCCCTTAAGTCAAAATTTAACTCTCAAAACTACACGGGTCTGATGAGGCTATCAATTTCTATATTAGTACCAAATTTCAACTTTCTATGATAAATATTTTTGGAGAAAATCGGGTGTGACAGACGGGCAGACGGACAGACAGACGAACAGGCACCGAAGTGATCTTATAAGTGTTCCGTACGGAACACTAAAAAACAAAGAGAAGACTTACCGGGATGATGTGTTTTTTACTCCATTCATTTCGTCACTCTCCATGATCATTTCATAGATAAACAAAGAGTGCTTCATTATCTCATACTAGTGAGCTATAATGCTGCTCATATTACTACATAAGATTCAAATTTTACCATTACTAAATTACTGCTATCAATTTTTGAACACTCTTATATTGTTAGATTCCATCTAGAATTATTTGCATGATGAGACTCCTAGAACCTGCCAAGAAACCTTGACTAGTAATATCCAAAGAAGGTTGGCTTGGCCTCTTTCTACAGGTATTTTTAGGGGACATGTTAGACAAATTTAGCATTATTTCATCAGATAGCTACCTAATCTATGAAAATACGTTACCTCCATATAGAAGACATGTACGTAACTTAAACCCCTTACACAACACTTATTAGGAACCTCCTCGAATTTCTAGCTATTGAACTCTCAATTAATACACAATTTTTACACACACAAAGTTGGTTAGACGTTTGCTTTCGTTCTCACGACCCATCTGAATGCGCCAGGGAGGTTTCCGATGTCATTTTGGCTGGTCTGGAAGCTTACATTCCTTTTTCGAAGAAGTGCCCTTCCAACGGCAAATCTGGATTTGACCGAAAATGCCAAAATTTCACCAAATCCACCATACCACCACTCACACGGCCAGATAATTCTATTGTAACGACACCTGTTGAAAAAGCGAACTCGTTGGCTGAACTCTTTGCTTCACATTCTACTGTCGATTTCCAAGGAAAAACACCACCTACTATTCCCATATTGCAGTCAAGGATACCCGATGTTCTCTTCAGACAGCGTATCATAAAACGTATTTTAATGAAGCTAGACACCGAAAAGGCTTCTGACACTGACGGAATACCTGCCATAGTTCTCAAAAACTATGCCAGGGAACTGACACCAGTTTTCTGTCGACTTTTCAACCTATCCTACAAAAAGGGAATATTTCCTTCCTGCTGGAAATGTGCCACAGTTCAGCCGATACCTAAAAAAGGCAAGAAGACCTTGCCAAATAACTACCGACCAGTCCCACTGCTTTCGATAATATCGAAAGTCATGGAAAAGGCTATCAATCAACATCTTCTAAAATATCTTGAAGAATTCAACATTATTAGCGATCACCAATATGGCTTTCGTAAACAAAGATCAACAGATCTTCTGACTTATGTAACACATGTTCGGAACAACGCAATTGAACACTTTGGAGAATCTAGAGCGATTGCTCTTGACATATCCAAGGCATTCGACCGTGTTTGGCACGATGGGCTGTTGGCTAAGCTACGTTCTTGTGGTATGTCTGAAAAGTTTTGTTTGTGGCTCTCATGTTTCCTCAATGAACGTTTTTTACGAGTGGCGGTCGACGGATTTCTTTCTAACACCTTCACTATCAACGCCGGTGTGCCCCAAGGCTCCATACTGTCTCCTACTCTCTTTCTCATTTACATTAACGATCTGCTGGAAAAGACCGGGAATCCAATCTACAGCTTTGCAGATAACAGTACGCTTATCTCTTCATTCACTTTGAACGCTTGGACATCGGCTGCTCAGGCGAGTGTCCGCAGACAGCGAGAAGTTGTTCAACTTAACAAAGACCTAGAAGAAATTCTATCTTGGGGTGACAGTAACCAAGTGGAATTGAACGCTACAAAAACCCAGGCGGCAGTTTTTTCTAAAAAAGTTAACGTTACTGAACCCGACATAGCTATGACGGGGCACTCCATTTCTCTATCCTCTCAACTAAACTCAATTTGTTGGGCGTTAATTTGGGAGCAAATATGTCCTGACATGAGCATGTTGCAGGCATAGCAAGGAGAACTTCTCAAAAGTTGGGAATATTATTTCGAACCAGAAAGCTTTACACTCAACAACAACTGTTAATTCTTTACAAAGCTCAAAGTCGCCAACTATGGAATACTGCTCCCATGTTTGGGGTGTTTGGGGCTCCGCTCCCAAACATATACTGCATTTGTTGGATTCTATTCAAAGAAGAGCTGTTCGTCTGATTGGAAATCCGGAACTCACCGGCGGCCTTGATTCGCTGGAACATCGAAGAACGGTTGGCGACTTGAGCCTATTCTACAGGTATTTTCAAGGAAAGTGTTCGAAGGATGTGGCCCGTGTAATTCTTCCCAGAGCGGTGCATGTTAGAAATACACGTCGCGCTGTTACTTCACATCCATATGAGGCTTAGCTTGTTACTCCTCGTACAACGCTTTTCAAGCAGTCTTTTATATGGAGAACATCATCCCTTTGGAATAATTTGCCCAGGACTGTGTTTCCCACCGAGTACAATTTACAGCGATTCAAGAACAACGTGAATCGCTTTTTACGCACACGTGTCGCCCCCGTAGCGCTTTAGGGACCTCCCTGCAGCACGTGTGCTGGACCCAAAAAACATTGAAATCTAACATAGCTAATAACAGTAAAGGGATTGGCATGGGGTAGACATGATGAAGATAAATTAAGCTATTTAAATAAAACGTAGTCATATCAGGGCAGTTAACTATAGAAATGTTAAAGATGACGAGTTGTATTCAATTAATAATATGATTGTAGAGTTTGAAAACAAGAAAAGTTTTTAGTCGTCCTTAAAAAAAATCTTTCCTATAAAACAGAATTTTTGTCCTTGAATTGCCTTGATTGAATATAATATAATGCCAACATTTTATAGGTTTCAACTTTTAACAACAAAGAATATCATATAAAAAATACCAAAGGAAAAAATTTAAAACGTAACATATTGAAATTGCGTTCCAACACCCGGACTCTACCCCTTTTAAATGAAAATATAGGCTCCTGAAAACTGTAAGCAATTTCCTTTACAAAGATAGAAGATGATAAGGAAATTGTCGATCCGTAAACGTATTCTAGTGGCGTCCAAGTTGACACTATATTGCTTTTGCACGCCGCACATTGCCGGTATTTTCTAAGGATATTGCCTTCTCTCGAAAAAGGAAAAACTTAAAAAGGATTTATAAACGGTTTCCTTTTGTGTGTATTTAGTTTCGGCGCGGCGAAATTATATTTACTTTTTCCATAAAACTTTGCTATTACATAGCAGAAAAAATAACATAAACGGCCAACACCTACATAGTTACGTGACGAGAAAAGAGTATGTTGAGAAAGGAAAAAACCGTAGACATATAAAACAACTAGAAGTACGACGATATATAAAGATTGGAAGGTTTACAGTATTTCTTCACAAAAATCAGAACAAGTAAAGTATAATGCAATAATATGAGTTGGAGGGATGCAAATGGATTAAATCTATGCTTTTCGAAGAGGACTGAAAAGTATAGATGTAGATAACATAAATTGCTGACAAGGTTCAAGAATATTCTTCTTGTAAATTAGAGGAATTGGTCAGTTTTTATAAGGTACTATTACGAGTAGTTCTTGATTATTCAACTTACTAATTAAACCAATTCAAATCATGTTTACAAGTTCCTAGATCTCTTTCCCTGGAAAGTAGAGGAAATAAAGAATATTTATGCATTTTAGAACATTCTACTAGCAAATCATCTGAGAATCAGTCTATATACACATTTTTTAAAAACAACCAGAATCTTATTATAAAATTGTAGGATTGCTTAGGATCTATAGAAATATAAAATATTTGATTCACAAATCAATCGCAATAAAAATATTTTCGCCTTTAGAATTCCCTTATTCTCCTGTTTCCTGCCCCTTAAATCTAACTACACCACCGATTATAACAAAAATATAAAAATATCGTTCACGGCACAGGTATATAAAAAAAATTCTCTGTTAGAAAATTATTAAATTGAAAAAATACATTTTAATAATATAAAACTGTATAATCACAAAAATTATGGAATAAAACTATTATTTCCGACATCTTTAAATGTTCAGAATCTACATGTATCACAAAAACTTTAAAATAGTAGGTTTTAATGTTCCTGTTTAACAAAAAACAGGCATACACCTTTAACTATGTTACGTAGCAAATGCATATATGTGCAACCGCTAAATTAAAAAGTTGTTTTTTTTTTATTAATATTGAACAAAACTATTATTTCTAGTGTTTTTTGAAGTTCTTAATCCTGACTTGATATCAAAAAATAAAGCTTTATGTGCACTTTCAACAAAAAACTCGCTTTTAACACTTAAAAGGGTGCTATATGGTTGGTAAAGTGCTTTTTGAAGTAAATAAATGCAACAGCCAAACAAGAATTTTTTTTTCGAACATTTCCAGTAGTTTTTAGTGTTCCGTACGGAACACTTATAAGATCACTTCGGTGTCTGTCTGTATGTCTGTCCGTCTGTCCCATCCGATTTTCTTCGAAACTATTTGACATAGAAAGGTGAAATTTGGTAATAATATAGGAATTGATGGCCTCATCAGAGCCATGTAGTTTTGAGAATTAAATTTTGACTTAAGGGGTGAAGTCGGAAGTGAAAAAAAAAATTTTTTACTAGGTCATCGAGTGTGGTGTCAAATGAAAGCTTGTGAAAACACGAGTAAAAAATATATATATATAATATTATACTTGCGCGCACTTTTCTTTGTATTATTTTTTAAAAATTCGCGAAAAATCGCTGTCCCGGGCCTTATCTCGCAAAGTACTTATCAAAAAATTTCGAAAAAATTCTGGAATATTCTCGACGGGGTGTAGATTGAACGAAAATTATCACGAGCGCATTACCTTTAATAATTTATATGGTATATAAAAAAAAACAAAAAATTTCAAGGTCATCAGATTTCAGTAAAGATTGGAAACAAACTTTGTTAAAAACTCATTTGGGGTGTGTTTTGTGAAGTCACTGATCATTTTATACCACCGTAACATAAATTTTGAATTAAGGGGTTCGTTTTGAGGAGTGTAATCGGAAGTGACAAAAAATTTTTTTTACTAGGTCATCGAGTGTGGTGTCAAATGAGAACTTGTGAAAACACGAGTAAAAAATATATATATAATGTAACAGTTGCGCACACTTTTCTTCGTATTACCTTTAAAAAAATGGCAGTCCCCTATCTTATCTCGAAAAGTACTGATCAAAAAATTTTGAAAAAATTCTGGAATATTCTCCACGGGGTATAGATTGAACGAAAATTATCACCAGTGCATTACCTTTAATAATTTATTTGGTACATAAAAAAAAAAAAAAAAATTTCAAGGTCACCAGTTTTCAGTAAAGATTGGAAACAAACTTTATTGAAAACTCATTTGGGGTGTGTTTTGTGAAGTCACTGATCATTTTATACCACCCTAACAAAAATTTTTATTTTAAAAAACAATCAACGTACGGAACACTAATTGTGCAAGTTCAACTTGCACTTGACCGGTTTTTTTTAAGTTTTAAATTCGAATTTCAATCAAAACATGATAAATAACATAGTGTCTAGTTTTGAAAAAAAAATCCGTTTACTAGTTAGGAATAAAATTTTGTGGATAGATTGATTGAGTGAATATGGGGGAATGTGAGTGGGTGAGTGAGGTAGTAAGTGAGTGAGTGACTAAGCGAGTGAGTGAGGAAATGAAAAACCGAATTTATAAACGAAAGATTTAATTTTAATTTTATGTATAGATTGAACGAACAGTTAAAATAAATAGTAAATAAATCACTCACGCACTCAACACTCAAATGAGTAAGTGAGTGAGCAAGCGCGTGAGTGATTGAGTGAGTGTAGAAGTGAGTGAGTATGGTGGTATATGAATGAGTGAGTGTGTGATTGAGTGACTGAGCTAGCGAGTGAGTGAGGGAGTGAGTGTAGAAGGGAATAAGTGTGTGAGTATGGGGTATGTGATTAAGTGAGTGTGTGAGTGAGTGAATGACTGAGCGGGTGACTAAATGAGTGAGTGTATTAGTTGGTAGGTGAGTGATTGAGAGTCTGACGATATGCGAGTGAGTGAATGTGTAAGTTAGTATGTGAGTATATGAGTGTATGAGTGATTTTTTAAATTATTTATTATTTATTTTAACTGTTTTACATAAAATTAAATCTCTCGTTTATAAATTCTGTTTTTAATTTTTTTTTTTTTTTTTTTCGTTTTTTTTAGGGATAACTTTTTCTTTTCTTTTTAGCTCTTTTCAATTTGTCTTCAAATGACCGAATCTTTGATTTTCTTTTATGATTTAAATTTATTAAAATGTGCGTGTTTTCTGAAAAAAATTCACGATGAATATCTTTCTTTATGATTTTTTTTGGATTCAGCATAAAAAAATACTTAAAAACAGGTGTCACACTTAAAAGGCATAGATTTTTTTTGTATACCCGTGTAGTTAATTAGATATGATATAGATGGAGAAACGTAAAGTGTATTCAACAATTTTGCAGAGGTAGAGCAGTGCTTATGCCACTCTTATTATAAATACGAATATGGCGAATAAGTCTAGAGGATGCTTTAGGGTAGTTTCAGGTAGAGTAGCTTGTGTATTTTTATTTATACTCTTTATTAGGTTCAGGAATGCGAGCGGAGAAATGTGAATATACTGCTTCAATATGAAAGCACGTACGCGCTGTCTATCTCGTCAGAATTTCTGGTTCCTACCAATTACATGTTGTTTGCCAATTTCTCCTCTGAGTGAACTTCTGATACGCAGTCTCTCCTAATCTGGGGAAGTGTTGCTTGCCTCGTTAATCTCTTCCAGTTCGTCTTGTCCAACAGCATGCATTTTCCAGAAATGTTAACCTTGCCAGTTTGTCGATGTTCGCTGCATTGTAACATGTCGTGGTATGTGGTCTGGCTAAATATACTTCTGCCTGGGATCCAACTCGAGGCTCTAGGCATGATAAGTCGAAACTATACTTGCAGCCATTGCATCAACGAGAAAGAAGGATACGTCTTACAAAGTTTGCAATTCAACAGTAGTTGTGGTTAAGAATATTAAAAAAAAAACTAGACTTACGCTGTAATATATATATATATATATATATATATATATATATATATATATATATATATATATATACGAGGCATGTTTTTTAAGTAAGTACCGTTTTGGAATTAAAAAAAGACGTGCAAAGATATCGCTATAATTTTATTTTTACATGAAAGCCTGTACCTTAATCTACTTTTCTACATAATTTCCGTGAATATTGAGGCACTTGTCATAACGTGGCACCAGTTTTTGAATACCCTCCTCATAAAATTCTGCCGCCTGACTTGTTAACCACTGTATCACAAATGTTTTGACTTCGTGAGGAAAGCAGTCGCACAATGATGAAATTGTAAAGCGTCTGTTTTCTCTCACCTTTTCGTCCACTTTCTGCACCAAATCTTCATTAACGACCGAAGGACGCCCACTCCGTTCTTCATCATGCACATTTGTGCGGCCATCTTTAAATGCTCTCACCCATTTCCTTACCATTCCATCACTCATAATGTTTTGTCCGTAAACTTCACAGATCTCACGATGAATATCGATCGGTTTTACGCCTTTAGCACTAAGAAATCGTATAACAGCCCCGTACTTCACAATCGGCGGGACTCACGATTGTCGGAGGCATCTTAAACACTCAGTAAACAACGTATACAATGAAGAATCAGACTGTAATGGCGTCAGTGCGTAGGTTACCAGCGCGCATGCGCGGAACGCCGACCGTATCGCTGCGGCGGCGGAATCGCAAAACGGTACTTACTTAAAAAACATGCCTCGTATATATATATATATATATATATATATATATATATATATATATATATATATTTATTTTTTTTATGGGTCTAGCACACGTGCTACAGGGAAGTCGCTAAAGCGCTACAGGAGCGACACGTGTGCCGAGAAGGCGATATATATATATATATATATATATATATATATATATATATATATATATATATATATATATATATATATATATATATATATATATATATATATATATATATATATATATATATATATATATATATATATATATATATATATATATATATATATATATATATATATATATATATATATATATATATATATATATATATATATATATATATATATATATATATATATATATATATATATATATATATATATACACAAAATCATGAAACAAATAAGCCTTTTTTTTTAAATGGAATTTTAAATAAATATATATTTTTATATATATTTATTTATATATATATATATATATATATATATATATATATATATATATATATATATATATATATTTTTTTTATGGGTCTAGCACACGTGCTACAGGGAAGTCGCTAAAGCGCTACAGGAGCGACACGTGTGCCGAGAAGGCGATATATATATATATATATATATATATATATATATATATATATATATATATATATATATATATATATATATATATATATATATATATATATATATATATATATATATATATATATATATATATATATATATATATATATATATATATATATATATAATGTATATATATATATATATATATATATATATATACACAAAATCATGAAACAAATAAGCCTTTTTTTTAAATGGAATTTTAAATAAATATATATTTTTATCAAGAAACATAAAAACCCTGAATTTGGACAGTCTATGTTTTGCTATATAAAGGTGATTAAAATAACAATAAAGTACGACATTGCCAAGCTATTGGTGGAAATTTTCATACTGCTACGTAATATTTACGTGACAAACTTGCATCGATAATCCACTGCATCTCGTATAAGATTTACAGAAACCACACACACGTAAAACGTAAGTTTTATTTCTTACTAATTGTTATTTGATTTATATTATTGGCTGGACTTTATGAAGTATGTGTCATGGTTTTTCAAAGATATTTATTAGGTTAAGTTTAGTTTTTCATCCATTTATCTTATTAAAGACACCTCAATTTTATTTTTATTTTAAAATAGTTTGAAAATCATATTTGATTGAATAGGTACGTTTCACCCACGTGTGACCTTTAGTTTTGTGTAGAATTTTATGTTAATAAAGAACCTCACCATTATTTATGGTTTATTTTAATTTTGCCATTTTTTCGTTAGATCATATATTGAAACGCAGTTTATGCGTCCTGTGAATAATGAAATACTACATAAATATATAGATTTCATTACATATTTTAGTAGAGTATATTAGAAATAATTTACATATTTGTATGGAAATTAACATAAAAGATTAAAAGGTTGCGGGAATATATGTATGGTTTAAATGAACCCATTCTAGAAATTAGTTTTTACATCTATAATATATATAAAATGCAACGTCTCTCTGTCTCTCTGTCTGTCTGTCTGTCTGTCTGTCTGTCTGTCTGTCCGTTAGTTACCTTATCACTGGAAAACCACTTATCCGATTTACGTACTTTTTTTTTTAAAACATACATATGTTCTCTGGCCAGGTTATAGGCTATATTTTATTACGATAGGTAGCATACGGAATGAGCCGTGACGTAAAATAGTGAATGATGTCGGAAATAAGTTTGCCGCTAGCGCGTGCCTTTGCAATACACAGCCTAAACCATTAAATATGGAACAATATTATGTAGCAAAGAATATCTGTAATGTATAATCTATAATATATATAAAATGCAATATCTCTCTGTCTGTCTGTCTGTCCATTAGTGCGTTTATCACGCGGGAACCACTTATCCGATTTACCTGTCTTTTTTTAAATTCATACATATATTCTTTGGCCAGGTGATATAATAATAATAATAATCTATATCTATAATATATATAAAATGCAATGTTTGTCTGTCTGTCTGTCTCTCCGTTAATGCGCTTATCCCTCGAGAACCACTTATCCGATTTACGTGATTTTTTTAAATTCATACATATGTTCTCTGACCAGGTTATAGGTATATATTTTATTACATCTATAATATATATAAAATGCAACCTATCTCTGTCTGTCTGTCTGTCCGTTAGTGCGCTTATCACTGGAGGACCACTTATTCGATTTTCGTACTTTTTTTTTTTAAACATACATATGTTCTCCGGCCAGGTTATAGGCTATATTTTATTACGATAGGTAGCATAAGGAATGAACAGTGACAATAATAGTAAATTAAGTCGGACAAAGTTTGCCGCTAGCGCGTTCTCTTGCAATACACAGTCCAAACCATTAAATATGGAACAATATTATGTAGCAGAGAATATCTATATTATATATAAAATGCAATGTCTCTCTGTCCATCTGTCTGTCTGTCCGTCCGTTAGTGTGCTTATCACTGGAGAAGAACCACTTATCCGATTTACGTGCCTTTTTTTAAACATACGTATGTTCTCTGGCCAGGTTATAGGATATATTTTATTAGGTGACATAAGGAATAAGCAGTGACGATAATAGTGAATCAAGTCGGAGAAAAGTTTGCCGCTAGCGCGTTCTCTTGCAATACACTCCCTAAAGCATTAAATATGGAACAATATCATGTAGCAAAGAATACAATATATATAAAATGCAACGTCTCTCTGTCTGTCTGTCTGTCCGTTAGTGTGCTTATCACTCGAGAACCACTTATCCGATTTACGTGTTTTTATAAATTTGTACATATGTTCTATATAATTCGATATAAGCCTAGATAATGGGAGATAAGGTGAGATAATGGGAGATAAGGAGAAATAATGGGAGATAAATCGAGATAAGCCTCGATAATGGGAGATAAGGTGAGATAATGGGAGATAAGTATAAATAATGGGAGATAAGGAGAGATAATGGGAGATAAGCAGAGATAAGTCTAGATAATGGGAGTTATGGTGAGGTGATGGGAGATAAGGAGAAATAATGGGAGATAAGGAGAAATAGTGGGAGATAAGTCAAGATAAGCCTAGATAATGGGAAATAGGGTGAGATAATGGGAGATAAGGAGAAATAATGGGAGATGAGCAGAGATAAGCCTAGATAATGGAAATTATGTAGAGATAATGGGAAATAAGGAGAAATATTGGGAGATAAGGAGAAATAATGGGGAATATTTTATTACGTTGGGTAACATAAGGAATAAGCAGTGACGATAGTAGTGAATCAAGTCCACGCGAGCGAAGCCGCGGGCCCGGCTAGTTATAGCTTTAAAATCTCTGAATTTTACTACACATTACGTTCTTTTTGCTTAAAGATTATTAACTCTGAAGATGACCCTTTAAAGGATGAAACGTATAGGTTTGTAACTTAATAAAGAATGTTTGTTACTATGTGGCCTTCTCTGCAAAGGAGTTAGAACTTCATTGTTTTAATACAGGTTTTACCGTAGGCATACGTAAATGCACAAACATACTTATTTTCAAGAGAAATAAAAAGTTTGTCTTTCTCGGTTTTCTAAAACTCAAAGGGATTTATTTTCTGACAAGATATATAATCTAAGCATGCATCTGCAGTTTGTTTTTCATGAAAACGACAGCTAAAAAGCAAAGTTTTTAAAAATAATCTCAGTTCACTTAATCGTTAAGGATGAAAATAATGCTCTTCTCCTATCTAAAGGATTTAAAAAGGAAACCGCCGATTACGGATGCGCATTCAGCACTTGGTGGATATACAGATTAATATCCAGAAAGTTTCCACCATACATGCTAAGTTGACATTTCAGGATCTTACATGAGCGTAGCAATAGCGAGTAAGTCGCTTTCTTAATGAAAACAGTTTTATATGATACTTAAAAATACACATCAAAATACATGCACAATAATAAAGCATATTTTATTATTTATTGTTTTTAGTGTTCCGTACGGAACACTTATAAGATGACTTCGGTATCTGTCTGTCTGTCCGTCTGTCACACCCGATTTTCTCCGAAACTATTTGTCATAGAAAGTTGAAATTTGGTAATAATATAGGAACTGATGGCCCCATCAAAGCCGTGTAGTTTTGAAAGTCAAATTTTGACTTAAGGGGTTAGTTTTGGGGGATGAAATCGAATGTGAAAAAAAAATTTTTTTAGATGGTCATCGAGTGTGGTACCAAATGAAAGCTTGTGAAAACACGAGTAAAAAATATATATATAATGTAATATTTGCGCACATTTTTCTTTGTATTATTTTTAAAAAATCGCGAAAAGTACTGATCAAAAAATTTTGAAAAATTCTGGAATATTCTCCAGGGGGTGTAGATTGAACGAAAATTATCACGAGTGCATTACCTTTAATAATTTATCTGGTATATAAAAAAAAAAAAATTTCAAGGTCATCAATTTTCAGTAGAGAGTGGAAACAAACTTTGTTGAAAACTCATTTGGGGTGTGTTTTGTGAAGTCACTGATCATTTTATACCACCGTAACATTTTTTATTTTAAAAGCAATCAACGTACGGAACACTAATTGTGCAAGTTCAACTTGCACTTGAGCGGTTATTTGAGGATAGGAAAAGACGAAACAATATTTATTTTTAACTTTAAAAGGAAGCTTTTTTTAAACAATTAATTTTCATGCAATTTTTGTTGCCGACACTACATAACTACTTAATAAAAATTATAATAATAATAATGATTATTTTTGTACCAATAACAATAACAAATAAAGGAACAAACTAATACATAAAAAAGAATAATAATTTAATCATATTTGTGATGAACCAGAAGTGATAGTAACATAGGAATCGGTCTAAATTAGTGGGATTTAGATTAAGGAATAACCATTCTTCTAATCCAGCCTTGCATAT
Source organism: Pachyrhynchus sulphureomaculatus (assembly GCA_019049505.1). NCBI lineage: Eukaryota > Metazoa > Arthropoda > Insecta > Coleoptera > Curculionidae > Pachyrhynchus > Pachyrhynchus sulphureomaculatus. Next base: position 66,818,765 of record CM032449.1, read on the forward strand.
ATAATTTCTAAAATTATTTTTAAATGTGCTCTTAGTCCAAGTTTTTTAGATCAAATTATATACTATCAGCGTTTATTTCTAAAGTATTTTGATGTGCTGTGTTAAGATTATCAATGTTATTTTCCAATTGAATTCCACTAAATGAATAGTCATATTTCTGTCATAAAATTACTTTCTATAGTGTCTAAATCTGATACAATTATTACATAGTATTTGCAATTTTCTTTATATTTACAATAATTTAGTCCACCAAAAATAACAAAAATGACTATTTTATGTTTTGCTTGAATATATAAATAATCTTTAAACTTTGTAATTGTAATTAATTAAGCCTTTTTCCTCCCTCGTTGTACTCATGAAAAAATCTTACATATGTTTTCTATATATATATATATATATATATATATATATATATATATATATATATATATTTATTTATAAAAAATGCAACGTCTCTCTGTCTGTCTTTCCGTTAGTGCGCTTATCACTGTAAAATCACTTATCCGATTTACTTGCTTCTTTTTTAAAAAATACATATGTTCTCTGGCCATATTATAGGCTATATTTTATTACGTTAGGTAACAGTAGGAATAAGCAGCGATGATAATAATGAATCAAGGCGGAAAAAGTTTGTCCCTAGCGCGTTCTCTTGCAATACACTGCCTAAATAATTAAATATGGAACAATATCACGTAGCAAATAATATCTATATCTATAATATATATAAAATGTAACGTCTCTCTGTCTGTCTGTCTGTCCGTTATTGCGCTGCTAGAGAATCACTTACCCGATTGACATACCCGATTTATTACGTTAGTCAACATAAGGAATAAGCAGTGACGATAATAGTGGATCAAGTCAACGCGAGCGGAGCCGCGGGCACGGCTAGTAGTCATATAATACGCATATATCGTAATTACATATTTTTCAGGGTTATTACAGTCGAGGAATAAAGAAAATAATATGGTTTTTAGACCTTGTATTTTTGTGAGTTTACTAAAATTCAGAAAATATACCATGATTTATTATTTTGTAATCATGCCATGAAGAGTAACTACTTCTAAATTGGCACTATATTCCGAGGCTCCACAACTACCAAAAAGTATATTAGGCTGTAACAGACCCTCATCAACTGTATGCAGATGGAAAACAATCATTACACATAAATAATGTCCTCTAGATAAAAGAGGAGACCTAATGTGGGCGTATTGTAAGAAGACAACCGACATGAGGTGTTAACACTACTGTGTAAAAGAAAATAGTGTTTTCGGAGAGAAATTTCATTTCAACAATAGAGCATACTAACGAGGATGCAGAATAGAATATTCCTGTATTTTAATCATTAAAACTTGAGATGAATCTTGGTAATCTGAGTGCAAGTTGGATTTTAGTACATTGTCCTAATCATAACGGTTTTGTGATTTCAAAAAGATCGATCTGTTTTCAACGAGAAGTGTGTCGCGCGTTATGTTGCGAGTAACACATGTACAAAATGCGTTCCTCAACGAAAACGCTGCTATCCGCATGTAGAGATATATTTGAATATTTCAACCCAACCTGTGGTGAGTTTTTATGTTTTATATCTTTTTTACAGTTACAGTGGTAATACCCTAGTCCATCATCTTATAAATGTCATTAGCGTTAAATCTGATCAGTTATTCAAGAGCAGCATTTTACTTCCTTGGCCGTGAGTAAGAATGTGTTGGTAAAAAGTCGCCCTCCAAAAGTTTTTAGTTTCTTCATGTTTCATAATCCCGAAAGATATACTTTTCCCTTTAGGTTGATCTATCTATCTGGTGGGACAATAACCCTGTAACGGTAATCAGTTTCACATTGGGTACACGTATATTATAAATACATACCAAAAGAAGACGTTGGCAAGAAACTTTTAGTTTTTGAGCGAAATTTCGTCAAAGGAAGGTTAATACGCATTTCGACCGCCATGTTTTTCTGTCTCTCCAATCACTCTCGTGAATACCTCTGTCTCTCATTATGTCCATTATTCCGTAGATCCATGTTAGTGCTGGTCTTCCTTTCTTTCTTCTATTTGACGGAATATATTCAAATACTCTTTTTTCTCTAGTTTCGAGCATTCTTTTCACGTGTCCGTATCAAATTAATTGTCTGGTTTCTATTCTTTCTGCGGTTGCATGTATTCTTCTTGTCCGTGTTCTGTTTTCTTCATTTTGGACGTATTCTTGTGCAGATATTTTACAACCCATTTAACCTTAGAACAATGAAATTAAATCAAATTTAAATTATACTGTATAGAAATGAACAATACATCCTTCAATATTATTAGGATCATTTGTTATATAACACAAATTTAGTCTGACAAAAGGATGTTCCATACAAAAAATTATTTTACATAAATATTAGGCTACAAAATAGAATAATAATAATAATTAAGTAAAGTTCATAGAATATTTGTAACTATAGGTCAGTTTCTATTTTATCTAGTTTTGAAAGTCAGCGTATAACTGTTACGCATGCCAAACCTATAACTTTACCATAACAGCATGAATTCTTAGAAAAAATATCCACAATGTAAAATCTGGCAATAATTAAATAATCTATACGCGAATCAAAAGAAAATAAGTTAATAAAGTTTGTACTGACTTTTCGAAGGCTTGATAGAATTGGTTACAAATTTTGTTAATAAAGCTTATAAGCACGGGGTTTTCGGTGGGTTTGATACAGGTTTTTATTTTCTACTTAGAGACTCGACCTATTTTATTTATTATAACTAGTTTAAATAAATACATTTATCTCAACATCAAATGTCTCTCAAAACTTTATATTGGAGCCTCATTAATTCTTATTTTTTTGAGACTTGATTGCAGTAACTTATTGTTTGCTGACAAACTCAAGATATATACCAATATTTATACTTTACAGAATCAATTCAACAAAGTCGATTATTGGTGTTTGTCCAACAAACATTAAACATGTCAATTATTTGAGTCTTGTTCAATTCTAGACTTAGTTTTAGTGAACACATTGCTAATATTATAAAGACTTAGATGACTAGATTCACAATAGGAAGTTGTTCTTCGTTCAGTAAACTTACTACTACTCTAAGAATCTCCAATTTCTCCCTTGTTAGTTCAGTTCTTCAACATTTATCTGATTTAATATCCTACTCCTGAATATTCGAAAAACATTCAAAGACATTTCTTAAAATTTCTATCGTACAAGCTACTGTTCCATCTCTTGAAAACAAGAATTTACTCCCTAATATATATATATATATATATATATATATATATATATATATATATATACATATATATATATATATATATATATATATATATATATATATATATATATATATATATATATATATATATATATATATATATTTCACTCTCTTCACTCACGGCTATATTGATAAAGTTTGACTTTAGAATACCATGATACTATCCTAAATGTGATTAAAAGATATTATACACATATCATTTATTATTATAAGGTAATACTGTCTTAACTTTGGCAGAAAATTATGACAAACACTGATTGTTTTAAATTTTTTTACTTGAAATAGTGTGTCTATAACAGATATAATTATTATGTAGCCACATGAACGTAATAGCATTTTTTATTCTGCAGATTTTTGAAGTAGAATGGAATATTTCCTCGAAAATAATAAATTAAACTCTGATTTGTTCGTGTGCAATTTTTAAGAATTGCGTTAGGCAACTATAAATTTAGACTAGTTAAACGTAATTCCCTATTAAAATTGCATGTACCCTTAGCGTTTTTAAATATTCTCACAAACTTTAATCGTGAATAAGATTTCCCAATCGAAACCTCTATATGTAATATTTATTTTCTTATAAAATATAGCATTTAATCAGTTCCCATCTAGTTCTGACTAATTAACTATATATATATATATATATATATATATATATATATATATATATATATATATATATATATATATATATATATATATATATATATATATATATATATATATATATATATATATATATATATATATAGATATATAATATATATATATATATATATATATATATATAATTATATATATATATATATATATATATATATATATATATATATATATGTATATACATATATATATAAATATATATATGCCGGACCGATTGGCGCAGTGAGTTAGGGCGCTAGCTCTGCCTGCTGTTTTTCGAGAGGTCAGCGGTTCGATTCCGTGTGACGACTGGGTGTTTGTCATTTGTCCCTTGTATATATGTATGTGTGCGTGAATTGTGTGTTTAGGTTAAGTTAGATTTAAGTTTAATCTACGACTACATTACCTATATTGGCTTATTATATTGGATTATTGGATTACTTAATAAATAAATTTAAAAAACTCACAGCTAAATGGGATTTTCCTCAAGGCCAAAAAGAAACAAACAAACAGGAATTAGAGCCTGAAGATCTTTAATTGCTCATCTCTAGGGGCGTTCCCAGTAGTTAACCATATATACCCCATATACACTCCTGGAAAAAAATTAACGCAACAATATATTAAATCATACAAATCTCTATAAGGAATTAATTTTAATAATTTTTTATGAACATTGGTTAATCTAAAAGTTATTCGGATACTTTAAAAGTGAATTAGCTACCAAATTTCTCTATAAGATTCGAATTAAAATTATTCTTAAAACCTAATTACAAAATCGTTGAAATTATGTAATAATGAAAAAAATAAACTGGGACACTAGTAGCAAAATTAATGGTGTAACTGGGACACTAGTAGCGTGTGTTGCCTCCTCTACTTCGGATGACAGCGTTTATGCGCCTAGGCATGCTTCTAATTAAATTTTGGATAAAATCTTGAGGAATTTGCTCCCATTCTGTGATAACTGCATTTTCAAGTTCCCTCAGGTCTCTAGGTGCAGGTATATGACGTTTCACATTTTTCTTAAGGTGATCCCATACATGTTCTATCGGATTCAGATCCGAGCTTTTTGGTGGCCATTGCATAATCGGTATATCAACTTGATTAAGATAATCGAGTACCTCCCTAGCCACGTGAGGTCGAGCGTTGTCTTGCATAAACAGGAAACTGGGCCCCACAAAATGACCGAAAAGGCATCACATGTTCTATTACAATATTCTCAAGATAGTAGTCAGCATTCATGGGTCTCGTACGGACAGGAACTAACTCTGTGCGAGCATCAAAGCAGATGCCACCCCAGAACATAACAGAGCCACGGCCGAATGGAATCCTTGCAGAGATATTGCAAGGAGCAAACCTCTCTCCTGGTCCTCGCCGTACTCGCTCACGACCATCTGGATGTTTTAAACTAACCCTAGTTTCATCCGTGAAGAAAACTTGTTTCCAGTCATCCACAGACCAGTGTTCGTGATTTCGAGCAAAACGTAACCTGGCAACTCTGTTCTCTCTAGTAAGCAAGGGCGCATTGGCTGGTCTCCTACTGTTTAATCCAGCTTTATCTAACCGTCTTGTAACTGTTTTAGCAGAAATTGTGACATTGCGAACAGCTTCGAGTTCGTTTCTTATTATAGAACTAGTGACAGTCCTGTTTCTTAAAGCATATTGTCTTATAAAACGTTCATCTAGGTCGCTAGTGCATCGTTTTCGCCCTTGCCCTAGCCTTCTAGAATAAGTTCCTACTTCATTCAAGCGTCTTACCATACGACTTATTGTGGAACGATGTTTGCCTAACAAATTGGCAACATAACTCTGACAATATCCCTCGTCCAATAAAACTGAGGCTCGCACTACCTCGTGTTCAGTTAAATTCCTTGTTCGATTCATTTTTCTAATTCTTCGGGGTCAAAAATAAAACAGTCTACCACAAAAACGTATTACTTTGACATAAGAAAAAGATAAATTAATTTTCCGATTTTTGCATTAATTTTGTCCAGGAGTTTATATATATATATATATATATATATATATATATATATATATATATATATATATATATATATATATATACCAGGTGACACAGCCAATATATAACACCCTGTAATTTTTTTTATTTTGAAAGTTACATATTTGCATTTTTAGATACCAGAATGGGACATTATTAAGCTTTTTATCACTTAAGAAATACTTTTAACTACTTCCAGTTTGACCGGAAGTGACTGCAACTTTCTTATTTTTAATGGAACCCTGTATATTTTTTATCAATTTCAATTCACTTTGAAATTCTCTTTCCAACGATATATCACAAGTTGATATTTGTTTGACAGGTGACCGGCAAAAACTGATTTAAACTCTTAGACTTAGGCGGCCAAGGCGGATATACTAGCAATTGTTTTTGTTCGTTTTATTTGGAAGAAGTCTAAGTGGCTCCTACAAAATTTTATGCTTTACATTCAGTTACAGAATTTTCTCTCTAAATAATAATGATCAAATCGCCGAAATTAAAATAGGAACACATATTTTTTATTTACCCTAGTTACATATTACAGGTTTTTTGCCAACATACATCTAACAGAACTATCTGTCGCCAGTTGGATTTATTATTATTTTCAGAAAATAAGAAACCTATTAATTAAGTAAATATTTAAATGCAAATAACAAAACCAAAACATTTAATAATAAGAATAACACAACATAACCAACAATTGTAATTATTAATATTAAAAAGAAGTAATATTTTAACAAAGTAACGCAATAAAAATAAATAGGTAAAACTAAATTATACTAGATACAAATTGGCTAGGAATTTATTCCAAAGGTTCAAAATGCTTTATAAAATAATTTATATAAGTATGGATCTAAATAAATTCTCGTTTTGCGGCTTTGTTTATACCTAACGGCCCTTTAGGATTCCGATTCTGAACTTTCAATTTCCCTTTTAATTTATTTACTGAATAAAAATTAGACTTGAGTCAATTGAATCATTATATTAAGAATTTGTTTTTATACAATTTATTTGAATCGGACTCAGTAGAGTTTTATATAATGTGCCTAAATAAAATCGTAAGATATTGTAATAAAAATTATAATGCTCAAGCTTTGCTTCATCTTCAATATCTTTTCTTATGGAATGGGCAAGAATGAAACGTATTCCTTATAAAATGAAAATAGAAATTGGGGTGCGCCGCCGCCGCCGCCGTCTAGATTACACTGCCATAACTTAACTAGATGAACCTCAGTATTCCGAGTCTCCTAAGGGTTAAAGTTAACTAAATAAATAAAAAAACCAACAATGAGGGCCAATCAACAGCCAAGAATAGTTCTGTGTTAATAATAAATTTTATTAATAACTGTTCAGTTTAAGATTAAACACAAAATAGAATAATAATATATGAGAAATTGAACTACTTAGTCATTATATTTTTCGTAAAAGAATATTCACTTACTATCTGATCATAAACTAAGTTTGCCGATCTCCGATAGCATCCCGAACAGCTGCAAAATAACAATTGCGCTTCTACTTGTTACAATTGTTTCAAGTTCAAACAGTATTCACGTTCAAATTGGTTCAGGATGTGCAATCCTTAAAATTAACTTAAGTTGCATTCAGTTGTAAATTGTTTATTGTTCGATTTACATTGAAACAAAAATTAATATTTTGGTGTAACTACTCAAGTCGATTATATTGATACCCAATACATTTTTTATAAAAAAAAATTGGATTTTTTTTACAAAAATCATTTTCGACATTTCAAGCACGGTGTCAACAACATATGTAAAAAAAAAACCGGCCAACTGCAAGTTGGACTTGCGCAATTAGTGCTCCGTACGTTGATTGCTTATAAAATAAAATTTTTTGTTACGGAGATATAAAATGATCAAGAACTTCACAAAACATATCCCAAATCAGTTTTCAACAATATTTTTTTCCAATCTTTACTGAAAATTAATTGAAATTGTTGTTTGTTTCTTTTGTATACCAGATAAATTATTAAAGGTAATGCACTTGTGACAATTTTCATTCAATTTACACACCGCGGAGAATATATTCTAGAATTTTTTTTCCAAAATTTTTTGATCAGTACTTTCAAAATAAGGACAGCGATTTTTCACAATTTTTTCAAAATAATATAAAGACAAGTGTGCAGAAGTATTACGTTATAACGTAGGCTGAAAAGTTTTTCGTCTAGCTAGTTAAAACACTTTTTTTTTGCAAAGTTCGACTTTATTCATCAACATAGTCTCCTTCAAGGGCGATGTAATCAGTCCAACATTTTTCTAACATTTCTATACCGTTCTTGTGGAAGGATGTGCCTCAGTTTCGGCGATAACTTCTTCACATGAGCATTTTTTTGAAGTCTAAGAATAGATAATAGTCACTTGGGGCCAAATGTGGAGAACACGGTGGATGAGGAAGCAATTCGAACTTCAGTTCATGCAATTTTGCATTCGTAACTATTGACTTGTGGCACGCTGCATTGTCTTGATGAAAGAGCACTTTTTTTTGATAATTTAGGGCCGTTTTTTTGCGCTTTCTGCTTTTAAAACGCATCAATAACTTTATACAATATTCGCTATTGATGATTTTTCCCTTCTCAGCATAGTCGATGAAAATTATTCCACGCGTATCCCAAAATACAGAGGCCAAAACCTTCTCAGCTGTTGTGTCTTTGGTCGTTTCGGGCGGTTTCCACCGGCTGCTGTCCACTAAGCTGACTGTCGGTTTGATTCCGATGTGTAGTGGTGCATCCATCCTTCATGCATTGTCACATATAGCATGAAAAAAATCATTTTTATTGTGCTTAAACAAGTCCAAACAGCGCTCAGAATCATCAGCACGTTGTTTTTCTTGGTCCATTGTGAGCAAACGCGGTATCCATTTCGAGCAGTGCTTCTCATGCCCAAATGTTCATGCAAAATATGACCAACACGTTCTTTTGATATCTTTAGGGTATCAGCTGTCTCACGCACTTTCACTTTACGGTCATCCAAAACTATTTTGTGGATTTTTTAAATGTTTTCCTGTATAACCACCTCATTTGAGCGCCCAGAACGTTCAGCATTATTTGTGTCCGTATGACCGCGTTTAAATTCAGCATACCAGTAAATGATGAGTGATTTTCCAGGGGCAGAGTCCCCGTAACACTCATCAAGCCATTGCTTTGCTTGAACGGTATTTTTTCCCATCAAAAAAACAGTGTTTAAATCTACACAAGAAATTTTATTTTTTCCATTGTTTTAAAAATATCAAAAGTAGCTTGACTAAAACCACTGTAACTTGTAAACTAGTAGTAGAAATGTCATGAAATTTTGACACGTATCGTTTCAAGGTTGATACTTCCTAAAAATCGTATAGATTTTTTGAAAATGGTGACATCTATGTGTCAGACCAAAAACCTTTCATCCTACGTGTTGTATATTTTTGAACTCGTATTTTTACAAACTTTCATTTGACACCCCACTCGATGACCTGGTAAATTTTTTTTTCACTTCCGGTTTCACCGCCCAAAACTTACCTCTTAAGTCAAAATTTAACTTTCAAAACTAGACGTCTCTGATGAAGCCATCAATTCCTATATTAGTGCCAAATTTCAACTTTCAATGTCAAATATTTTTGGGGAAAATCGGGTGTGACAGACGGACAGAAGGGCAGATAGACAGACGGACAGACGGCCACATAGATACCGAAGTAATCTTATAAGTCTTCCGTGTTTCTTTCTATTTTAAATATATATATATATATATATATATATATATATATATATATATATATATATATATATATATATATATATATATATATATATATATAGGTATGTTTTGAATAATTCAGTAGAGTAAAGGTAATTTTGAACAAATTTTTATGTAACGTAGCGTCCACCCCTATCTCTTTTGTGAACAAACTACTTCGACTCAAACTTAATCAAAACTCATTTATCGCTTTGGTTATTCGTGAATTCCTTTCACAGATTAGATCTGATTGGAAACTTCTTTGAACTTCGCCCCTAAGTAATCCTGACGCAACGAACCGATACCTACGTTCGTTATTACTTTACAGATCTGTCGTTAAATCTGGTGGAGAAAAAGTATTCAAGTGACAGTCAGTATACGATAGGTCACGGCAGTGTCGGACTAAGCCACCCGGAAACAGAAAAGTATATATATATACGCCACACTAAAATCTTAACTCAATACAGTTTCCCAGTTTTTACTTAAGTTATATAAGCTTTATGTAATAAAATACTAATATTTTTTCGTTTTTCATGAACTGTCTTGAATTAATGAACTGCACGCAAGTTTGGCGTTAAAAATAATTAGTAATTAATGAATGGTATTCCAATGCATTATAGTACTTTTCTCACTTTAGAAATGAAAACAAATTGGTTCAATAAAAGTAATAGATAATAAAAAGTAGTCATAATTAGAGTATTAACACATTAGGTAGGAAATCCGTATCAATTTATTTGCCATACTAATCCACTGATTATGATTATAATTTAGACTTATTACTGAATATTTTTTTTAAAAACTAAACGCCTGACAACGTCACGGTTCTCCCATTGATTTGTTTGCTCTCAATTCTCCAAGTTTATTTGACTAGTCGGCAAGAGCGGCTGGTAAAGAGTTTTTTTTTACAAATGTTATGTATAGGTCGACATTAAAAAAGAGAAAAAGAATATTGGATACATTTTCACTTAACCCCAGAAGAAATATATATATATATATATATATATATATATATATATATATATATATATATATATATATATATATATGCGGTCTGTCCAAAAAGTCTCTTCTTCTCTTGTGATTAATTAATTAATTGGAACTATGAGAAAACATGTGAACCTGATGACCTTGAAATTTTTGTTTTTTTTTAAATACCAGATAAATTATTAAATGTAATGCACTCGTGATAATTTTCGTTCAATCTACATTCCAGAATTTTTCGCGATAAGGCGGGGGGACAGCGATTTTTCGCGAGTTTTTAAAAATAATACAAAGAAAAGTGCGCGCATGTATTACTTTATATATATTTTTTTACAAGCTTTCATTTGACACCACACTCGATGACCTAGTAAAAAAAAATTTTTTTTCACTTCCGATTTCACCCCCAAAAACTAACTCCTTAAGTCAAAATTTAACTCTCAAAACTACATGGCTTTGATGAGGCCATCAATTCCTATATTATTACCAAATTTCAACTTTCTATGTCAAATAGTTTCGGAGAAAATCGGGTGTGACAGACAGACAGACAGACATACACCGAAGTGATCTTATAAGTGTTCCGTCCGGAACACTAAATGTGAGCGAGAGAAATTGTGAAATTCCGTTTCAAATTCGAAAGATCATAATTGATTTGTGGAAAGATGGAAAATCGTACAGAAATATAAGAAAAATTGTTAAAAAGTCGCATGCTACTGTTCAGTACATTGTAAACCAGTATAAATCAACGGGTTCCTATTAAATTCGACCACGCTCCGGTCGTCCCAAGAAACTGACTCCACGTGAAGAGGCCAGTATTGTTAGACAAATAATTATAGATCCAAAGAAAAGTGCACCAAAATTAAAAGAAGAAGTACGAGAACTATTTTCGAAAAATGTTTGTTCACAAACAGTGTGAAATTGTTTACACAAGGCAGGCTATAAGGGATGCGCAGCCAGGAAGAAGCCGTTAATTTCGGAAGCTAATCGCAAAAAGCGATTATTTTTGCTAGGAAATACGTTACTAAACCTTCTAAATTTTGGGAATCCGAAATCTTTAATGATGAAACTAAAATTAATCTTTTTGGGTCTAATGGCAGAACTAAAGTTTTAGAGAAAGAAGAATACCGCATTCGATATTAAAAACATTTGTTCTTCTATGAGACCAGGGGGTGGCAGTATAGTGTTTTGGGGATGCGTGTCTGCTGGAGGGGTTGGAAATTTACATTTTATTAATGCTACCATGGATCAGCATGTTTATCTGAACATTTTGAGAGGCAATTTAAGGAAAAGTACCCAAAAACTGGCAACCGAAAAAATATACATCCAACAGGACAATGATCCGAAACATACCGCAAACTTGGTGCGAGAATGGATGATCCATAATGTGCGACAGCAGCTTCATAAACCTCCGCAATTACCCGATGTTAACCCCATCGAGCATTTATGGGAGAACCTTAAACGGCTCGTTCGCAAATATAATGTTTCAAACAGAGAAAAATTAAAAAACAGAATATTGAACGAATTGGAGAACATACCAACAGAAGTTACTAGAAATATATATATATATATATATATATATATATATATATATATATATATATATATATATATATATATATATATATATATATATATGTTTATATATTATGAACAAAGCACACATCCTGCACGGAAATGCCCAAAGGAATACAGAAGCAACACGTGTGCGGAAAAAAACGATTTACGTTAGTTTTGAATCGTTGTAAATTCTACTTGGTTGGAAACAGTCCTAGGCAAATAATTCCAAAGGAATAAAGTTTTTCATATAAAGGACTGTTTTAAAAGCTTTATACGAGGAGTGACAAGCTAAACTTCATGCACATGTGATGTATTAGTTTGACGTATATTCCTAGCATGCACTGCTCACGAGGGAATTAGGCGGGCTACATCCATTGAACATTTTTCATGAAAACACGTACAGAATAGACTCAATTCATGTTTGGATGTTTAGGAGCAACAGTTTCTTTGGATTTTCGACAAAACCAAGGCCGTTGAAAAGGCATTTCCTCGAAGCGTCCATATCAGTCAGTAACATCAGAAACCTGCTTAGCACATGGGTCGCTCGATCTAAAACAAACTAACCAACTGAGAGTTGGTTAGTTTGTTTTAGATCGAGTGGAGTTTTTGATCAGAAAAACCTAAAAGCGGATTCGAATTAGTGGTTAAAAATAAGTCTAGAAGACTGGCAAACTCGCCGTCACGATCAGGAGTCAAATCACAATTGATAAAGAATGATTAGGCTTCACAGGCTTGTTCATCGGTCCTATTTGAATACTTAAGCCAGTTGATGTTGGGGACATTAAAATAGCCCAGGATGGCAATTTTGGCACTTGAGTAATTAGCCTGTAAATTGTCGATGGTGTCTGCAAGAGAAGCGAAAAATGTTCTAGAGTTGGTAGCACTTGATGGTCGATAGACATAGCAAATAAACCTTGTGGTGTGTTGAGTCGTTACTTTTAACCAAATAACATCACAGTTTCGGAGCTTCAGAGCCTCCTCTAGTTGGCAAGAGAGATCGCTTCTGACAAAAAAATAGAATCCAAAGTTACTCCTAAACCAAGAATAGAAATTACACCCAGGATAAAAAAAAGTTTACTGTGCTGATCGTTGAACTGATCTTAGTTTCGCAGAAAATGAATACATGAAGCTTATTTAATTTCAAATATTAATGTACTGAATTTATGTTCGAATTTAAACCTCGTATAATACAAAAATCTACTTTAAAATTACGTAGAGGGGGCTATTTTATCTCTGGAATTTTTTCATCATACTATTCTTTTGGCATACAAAATTCGGCAACATCGCCTCAGCCACTAAACGTTAAGGAACTCTACGCAGCCTAAGCTGATGCGATGGTATCATACCGGGCGATGCCTAGTGGGATCTAGGCACCTACCCTCTAATTAGTCGCCTTTTACAGGAGGCAGAACGTACTGGAGGTGGTATTCTGTCTCGCATTTCCACGTTACATATATTGGCAAAGTGACATATTTTAGTGAGTAATATCATCATCCATCAACCGTCCTCATCCACTTGGATATAGGCCTCCTCTAAAAACTTCCACTGATCTCTGTCCTAAGCGGTGTAAACTCAATTTCTTGCCACTCTTTTGATGTCATCGCTCCATCTCCTCTCCTCTAATCCTTTTGTCCTGTGTGGGTCTCCATTCTATTAGTCTTCTATACCATCGGTTATTATCCCTTCGGGCTATATGGCCTGCCCATCTACGTAATTTTTTGGATAGTATCTATTACTTTCGTTCGTTGTCTGATAGTTATGTTTGCTATTCTATTATTCCTTGTGATACTCAGCATAACTTTCTCCATTGCCCATTGCGATTCTCTAAGTTTGTTTGCTGACCGTTTTGTCAATCTGAGTGTCTCGGCGCCATACGTGATTACCGGCAGAACGCATTGTTCATAAACTGCACATTGGCGAATTACGTTGCAGCGTATTTCTCAGCTTACCAGAATCCGTCTATCCTAAACCCACACGACGGTGTATCTCACGGGTTCGATTATCTTTGCCAATTTGTAATTTCATGACCCAAATAATTGTAATTTTGGACGTGCTCTACCTCGCTTTTGTGAAATTTAATATTACTGTTCGTAACTTGCCATAAACTTGGTTTTCTGAAAGTTAATATTTAATATTTAGACCAATATTTGCTGATGTTATTTGCAATTCGGTAAGCATTTGTTGGGCTTCAGCTAGATTGTTGGCTATTATGACAATATCATCGGTAAAGCGCAGGTGATTTAGATATTCCCCGTCTTTGTTCATGCCTTTTTTATCCCAATTAAGTTCCTTGAAAGTAGATCCTAACACCTCCGAAAAAAGTTTAGGAGAGATCGTATCACCTTGTCTGATTTCACGTTCCGCTCGGTATTTACTTGTGGATTCATGGAGTCTTACACTTGCTGTTGCGTTATTATAAATGAATTTAATTAACTGAGTATATCTGTAGTCTATTCTCATTTGCTATTGAACAGTATCACCAGCAACTCCACGGTGTCAAAAGCTTTTTTAAAATCCAGTTTGTTGTATTCTGTAGATTTCTCTATAAGAATTTTGATTGCAAATGATCATTAGCACCGTAGCCACTTCTAAAGCCTCTTCGCGTGGTTGATAAAAATATAGTTTTCGCTCTAGGCCTGAGTAATATAACCTGTGAATAATATGACCCAACTTAGAGGACACCTTGTCTATAGCCTTGCATGTTGTGAACTTAAATTTTTAGCGGTTGAGTTCTACGCTTTTATTTATTTATTAAGCTGTTATTCGGCAATAAAAATGTCCAAATAGATAGATTGTAAACGGTCAACCTTAGAAAAATGAAAAGTAGATAAATATAGATAAATATATATATATATATATATATATATATATATATATATATATATATATATATATATATATATATATATACGAGGCATGTTTTTTACCGTTTGGAATTAAAAAAAGACGTGCAAAGATATCGCTATAATTTTATTTTTACATGAAAGCCTGTACCTTAATCTACTTTTCTACATAATTTCCGTGAATATTGAGGCACTTGTCATAACGTGGCACCAGTTTTTGAATACCCTCCTCATAAAATTCTGCCGCCTGACTTGTTAACCACTGTATCACAAATGTTTTGACTTCGTTATCGTCTTGAAGACGCTGACCACCCAGGTGCTTCTTCAAGTGCAGGAACAAATGGTAGTCGCTGGGCGCCAGATCAGGGCTGTATGGAGGATGATCTAGAGTTTCCCATTTAAAAGATTTGATGAGATCTTTGGTCCGATTAGCCACATGTGGACGGGCATTGTCATGCAGCAAAACGATACCCTTACTCAACTTGCCACGTCTTTTGTTCTGGATTGCACGACGCAGATTGTTCAATGTCTCACAATAAGACGCTGCATTGATTGTCTCATTACGAGGCAGAAACTCCACTAGCAATACTCCTTTTCTGTCCCAAAAAACTGTGCACATGATTTTGCGGGCAGAAATTGTTTGCTTAAACTTCACTTTTTTGGGTGATGATGAATGTCGCCATTCCATGGATTGTTGTTTCGATTCTGGTGTGACGTAGGCCACCCATGTTTCGTCACCAGTAACAATTTGGTCTAAAAAATGTTCACCTTCATTGTGGTACCGCTCAAGGAAAGTCAATGCACTGCCTAAACGTTGGGTTTTGTGCAAATCCGTCAACATTTTTGGAACCCAACGTGAACACAATTTTTGGTAATTCAAGTTCTCGGTCACAATGCGATACAAAACACTACGAGAATATTCAGGAAAGCAGTCGCACAATGATGAAATTGTAAAGCGTCTGTTTTCTCTCACCTTTTCGTCCACTTTCTGCACCAAATCTTCATTAACGACCGAAGGACGCCCACTCCGTTCTTCATCATGCACATTTGTGCGGCCATCTTTAAATGCTCTCACCCATTTCCTTACCATTCCATCACTCATAATGTTTTGTCCGTAAACTTCACAGATCTCACGATGAATATCGATCGGTTTTACGCCTTTAGCACTAAGAAATCGTATAACAGCCCGTACTTCACAATCGGCGGGACTCACGATTGTCGGAGGCATCTTAAACACTCAGTAAACAACGTATACAATGAAGAATCAGACTGTAATGGCGTCAGTGCGTAGACATGAGATGTAGGTTACCAGCGCGCATGCGCGGAACGCCGACCGTATCGCTCCGGCGGCGGAATCGCAAAACGGTACTTACTTAAAAAACATGCCTCGTATATATATATATATATATATATATATATATATATATATATATATATATATATATATATATATATATATATATATCTATATATATATATATATATATATATATATATATATATATATATATATATATATATATATATATATATATATATATATATATATATATATATATATATATATATATATATATATATATATATATATATATATATATATATATATATACCAGGTGTACAAGTATGAAATGCGGATTTTTTTTCTAAAAAAAACGTGTTAAATTCGGAAGAATGATAAAAAGTGTTTTATTAAAAATATGCTCCATTGCTTGTTATACATTTTTCTCATCTTTCGGGCAATTTGTGAATACCACGCCAGTAAAAATCTTCGCCTTTTGCTGCGAACCATTCATCCAGCCATTTTTTCACATCTTCGTACGAACCAAAGCGCTGCTCAGCAAGTGCGTGACCCATCGATGCAAACAAGCGGTAATCAGAAGGAGCCAAGTCTGGTTAGTAAGCCGCATGGGATAGAACTCCCAGCTGAGTGCTTCCAACGTATCGCACACTGGTTTTGTTGTATGTGATGGAGCATTGTCATGAAGAAAAATCACTTTGTGTTGCCTCTTTCGGTATTCTGGCCTTTTTTTAAGCAGCGAATGGTTCAAATTGGTCAATTGTTGTTGATAACGTTTAGTATTAACCGTTTCCCCAGGTTTTAATAGCTCATAATAGACCACGCCCCTCTGGTCCCACCAAACACAGAGCATCGTCTTTCTGCGGTTGATGTGGATGATGCGCTTGGGTTTACCCATGATTTTTTGCGCTTGGGATTCTTAAAATAAATTCACTTTTCATCCCTTGTAACTATACGATGCAAAAACGACTTCTTTTTGTACCGAGCGAGCAAAATGTCACACGTGTTTTTGCGCTTTTCCATTTGCCTGTCGTTCAACTCATGTGGTACCCATCTACCGGTCTTCTGAGTCTTTCCCATCTCTCGTAGCTTGTTGACTAACGACCAATTGCTCGGCATGTTGTTTTTGCGTTTGCGAATCATCTTCGTCCAGCAATGCTTGCAATTCCAGATCTTCGTATTTTTTTGGCGGTTTTCCACGTTTCTTGTCTGCAACATCGAAGTCACCACTTTTGAAACGCCGAAACCATCGTTCACACGTATCTTGCGATGGAGCATGTTCACCATAAGCTTCTCGAAGTAATCTGTATGATTCAACAACAGTTTTCTTTAAGTGAAAATAAAAAATTAATGCTCTCCGCGAATGCTCTTTGTTCGGTATAAATTTCGACATATTGAACACAACCACACAACACTATGCACACAAATCTTTATAGCACAAACTGCATTGGTGCACCATCTTTTGTCTGAGACCCGCATTTCATACTTGTACACCTGGTATATGGAGTCAGCAAGCACATAAATAATTTAAAGAAAGGTTTCAGAAATATGTTTGATCCATTTTATTAAAGATATAAGCATAAGAAAGTAGATTCTTTACGTTCGGGGTGTCCCATATTACATATACCTTAGTAACTAGAAAATTTATAGGTCAATGAGGCATTCATTTGTGGAGTTGCAAAATTTTTCACGTTTTTTGAAATACTGGAAAAAATTTACCACTAAAATATTTAGAAATTTTCAATTGAAAATTAAATTTATCAAATCAATTTGTTTTTATATTTTTTAGAATCTACTACTGACTACACTACTGATCCCATTTACAATAAATTACAAATATTCTATTAAATACTAAAAACCTCTTGAGTTTTTTATTGTAGGTACGAGAGATATAGTACTGGAAACTCTTTTCTAGTATTGAAAACTAATTAATGCATTTTACATATAGCAACGATCCATTGTACGTTTTTGTATGAAAAATTGAACAAGCCCTTTTAATATTTTGTATATAAATTTGAAATGAACATAGGCCTTTATAATATGGGATTATAGGGAAATATTTTTAGCCAAAAATCAATATGCTGTACTATACAAAATATTGTTATCGCTACGTATGAACTAACTGGGACGTAATGGCATTAGAAATTGTTGCAGTAGTGGAATATAGGTACATACATCTCAGGTAATAACAGAAAATTCAACAAAAGTAATAGTCTACGAATATTTATAACAAGGTCGTTTACATTCCTAGTATATACCTCAAGACTACTATGTATATCCAGTTCACAGGCAGACAATATAATAAAGTTAATATACCATCATCACTTATTCATACTACCTATATACGAGTATACAGTGCCGGCAAAAAAATCTTTACATTTGTGTGGCAAAAAAAACTTTACATGTAAAATCCGAGGCATGATTTCACTTGCCGTTCCCACTATAAAAATGAGGGAGGAGCTTAGTGATGATACGCAGTATTAGCATGCCACGGACGACCTTCTCCCACCTAGCCAAAACTCAGTTCGCCTGGTGGACTTTTACAGTGGGTTTGACCCTTTTTTGCCCCGGTCGAACAGTGTTTTTATCATTTCTTAAAAATTTGAGATCTCACACATTTAGTCCCATTGAACACAATGGGTCGGAAGAAGCTTAAAATAGAAGAGAAATCCCGTGCCTTGACTCTGCTAGAGAAGGGATTCAGCGACTGCTATATCGCTATATCCAGGGGTCTGTGGGGGTCGAAAGAGACAATTTATCAACTGAAGCGGTCAACGGCGTCATTGCCTCCTGGGACGGTACCTCAGAGAAAATCAGGCTCTGGCGCACCGAAGAAGACTTCATCATGAGCTTATAAGTGAAGTGATGTCAAATCCTCCTATAACCGCCGTTGAACTTAAAAACAAGTACCTTACGCTCCTCTAAAACGTTACAACTAGGATAGTTCGTCACCGCCTGCACAAGAACCTGAGTCTACTAAGCCGCCTTACCGCCAAGAAGCTCCTTGCTCACAGCAGCAATGAAGAAGAAAAGGCTTGACTTTTGTAAAAAATATCAAGATTAGACATCTGAAAAGTGGAAGAAAGTGATGTTTACTAATAAGAGCACTTTCAGGTTGGTCAGGAGAGACCCAAAGATTGTGCATCGTCCAAGCACGTCATCAAAGGGTAACCCCAAATATTTGGTTAAGACTGATAAATACCCTGACAGTGTGATTGTGGGAGCTACATTCAGTGGAAGCAAAGGCAAGGGAGGTTTGTACTTTCTTCCCAATAATGTAACTATGAAAGCAAGCATTTATATTAATGTTTTGGAAAAACATATGCTTAATTTTTCATCATTCATTAATCAGTATGATTATTTTTTGCAAGATGGGACCTCTGCCCACAAGGCCAAAGTCGTGACAAGTTTTCTCAATGACCATAACATTAATATTTTAGAGTGACCAAATAATTCCTCTGATCATAATCCCAGAAAATGCCTCGAATTTCATGAAGAACAAAGAGACACGACCCAGCAACATTCAACGATCTAAAAGAAGCGCTGAAGACACTGTGGAAAACCATGGACTCCACGTACTTCACCAACCTTGCTCAATCCATGTCTAAACGACTACAGATGGTGATAAAATGTAAAAGTGACATGACAAAATAATAATTGTAACAAAATATCCACAATAAAACAATTGAATGTTAAGATTGACCTAGTAAAGATTGGTTTTGCCGGCACTGTATATAAACTTTCTATCATCGGACATATGTTCTGTAAATATTCCCCATATATATATATATATATATATATATATATATATATATATATATATATATATATATATATATATATATATATATATATATATATATATATATATATATATATATATATATATATATATATATATATATATATGTATATAGATATGTAATAATAAGTATCATCTTTTAAACATTCTTCGCCCACATACCATCTAACTTGACGAAAACTTGCATGTTTAGTCACATATTATATACTAGCCGTGCCCGCGGCTCCGCTCGCATGGACATCATTCACTATTATCGTCACTGTTCATTCCTTATGTTACCTAACGTAATAAAATATATCCTATAACAGCCAAGTCAGAGAACATATGTATGTTTTAAAAAAAATCACGTAAATCGGATGAGTAGTTTTCGAGTAATAACGGAGAGACAAGCAGACAGAGAGACGTTATATTTTATTTATATTATATTCTTTGCTACATGATGTTCCATATTTAATGATTTAGGGAGCGTATTACAAGAGAACGCGCTAGCGGCAAACTTTTTTCCGACTTGATTCACTATTATCATCACTGCTTATTCCTTATGTTACCTAACGTAATAAAATATATCCTGTAACCTGCCCAGAGAACATATGTATATTTTTAAAAAAAATCGCGTAAATCGGATAAGTGATTTTCGAGTGATAAGCTCACTAACGGACAGGTAGAGAGGCAGGCAGACAGACAGAGAGACGTTTCATTTTATATATATTATAGAAGATTATAGATAACCTGGCTAGAGAATAAATGTATGCTACTCAGTATATATCACCACTACACCAAACACTTTATTTTTACACTCAACACGCGTTTCGCTAACCATGTTAGCTTTATCAGGAGCGATGATTGACTCATCGTCCCTCTCTCAGTAGTATTTGGTGTAGTGATTATATATACTGAGTAATGTTATTGTGCCAAAGGTTCCACGTTCCCAACACAATAAATGTATAAATTAAAAAGAAAACACATAAATCGGATAAGTGGATTTCGAGTGATAAGTGCCCTAACGGACAGACAGACAGGGAGACATTTTATATATATTATATTTTTTGCTACATGATATTGTCACATATTTAATGATTTAGGCAGTGTATTGCGAGAGAACGAGCTAGCGGCAAACTTTTTCCGACTTGATTCACTGCTTTTACCTTATGTAATAAAATATATCCTATAACCTGGCCAGAGAACATATGTATGTTTAAAAAAAAGCACGTAAATCGGACAAGTGGTTCTCCAGTGCTAAGCGCACTAACGGACAGACAGACAGAGAGACGTTGCATTTTATATATATTATAGATATTCTTTGCTACATGATATTGTTCGATATTTAATGATTTAGGCAGTATATTGCAAGAGAACGCGTTAGCGGCAAACTTTTTTCCGGCTTGATTCACTATTTCGTCATTGCTTATTCCTTACGTTACCTAACGTAATAAAATATAGTCTATAACCTGGTCGGAGAACATATGTATGTTTTAAAAAAAAAAGCACCTAAATCGGATAAGTGGTTCTCCAGTGATAAGCGCACTAACGGACAGAGAACAGAGAGACAAGGAGACGTTGCATCTATCTATCTTTTAGAAAGTCATAGGCCAAGTGTGGAACAAAGGCATTCGTGGCTTTATTTATATGAGATACTATAATTCATGGAAGTAGACCATATGAAATTAAAGTAATTTTTCGACGTATTGTATAGCATTGCAAAAAATCTTTATTCCTCGAAATTAAAACATGGAATGAGCCCATAGAGGCACAAGCCGTATATCTAATTTATGTTCACCGATCCATATCCAGACGCTGGTCTTCATATGCGAAGCATACCATCACTCGTATTTCTGTTGATGAGGTTAGAGTGTTCGTAAATTTCGTTTAAATCTATAATCTTTTTTTCCTTAAATGTTAGATGAAATGGGTTGGGTTTGAAATTAGTTTCTCGATTTGGGTCATTTTGAATAATTCTATAGGTTTTATCACTGTGTAGTTCAATTATGTCATCTACATTATTTTTCTTATCCGTGAATACTGTTGCATTTTCCTTGTGTGCTGAAAAATTCAGTATTAAATTATTTTTTTTTTTTTTGTTAAGAGGTTTAGTTCAAGCCGTTGAGCGTATTTTATAAAAAAATCCCAAAATATACAAGTTCCTGAGAAAATAAATGTATTTTTAAAATTCCCTGTTCGTGGGGTACGGTATGTGTGGGAAAAACTGAAAAATCAATACTCACTAGAATTAGCAAACATGAAAGATATATAAAAATGAAACAAATTGTACGTTCGGGAGTAGTGGGATGCCAATACTATGCGTTCACTCTATCAACGTAGTAAAATCTCAAATTCTTGCTTCAGTCTCTAATTTCAATTAACGAAAAATTGGGTAATCAATTGAAATGCCAAACACTTTAACAGTATTAAAAGAGATATGGATTACGATCTGCATCATACGCTTATTTAGTGTTCTAATCTGGAAGGGAAAAGAATACTAAAGATACCTTGTTTGACTCAAGGCAAAACATCGGCAAGTCACTTTAATGCTACATGGTTTAACTCTAGGTACTATAACTATAGATAGTATGTGATTTTTACTTAAAAAAATATTTGAATCACATATTCCAGAAAACAGCATTAAAACTTATTTTCTGCATTGATTTGAGAACAAAGTACTTACATATTATTACCATTTTAATAAGATAGCCATAAGATTCAAAGTTTTGATGTCTAACCTTTTTTTACACCAGACAGTTGTTCTCTGTCGGCCGTTAGTAACATAATAGATACTACGTAGATTATTTAACAAAATAGACAAAAATATTATAGTTGCTGCGTTTTAAAGATTTTTTTGCTTAGTTCGAATGAAAACAATCAGGCATCGCGTTTTGGCATGTGACAAATTCCACGTTTTTTAAATGGAGCCATCTGTATCTTATTTACGATTTTATAGAACTCTATATTCTAGAAACTCCAATATATATTTTATGGTGTTAAAATAAGAAAGAAATTGAAAATAACAATGTGGTGGTATTAAGAATTTGGATAGTAATACGTTAAAATTAAGTATTAGTAAAAAAATGGTTTTTAAAGAGAATGAAACACGACAGATATACAAAATATTTATTAAAAAGATTCTAACAAAAAGTAACCATAACGGAAATATACTAGACTTTATTAAAGGCAAAGAAATATCTCTAGTCTAAATATATTTTTCAAAACCATATCTGAAATGAAACTATGTTTCAAGTGAAGAAAAAGAGGGAGAAAACTACGAAAATGAAGAAATAGAACTCTTTTAGCATTTCCAAGTTGCTACGAAAACGAAACGGAAATCAATATATTTTTTTTGATTTTAGAAAATTCAGAAGGTTCTATAATAGATGATGTTAAAGATTTTGGTAAAATATATTGAAGGATTCTAAATACCCAAAAAAAAAAGAGAATTACATTTGGGCTCAGCATTTAACCCAGAAAAACAAAGAGTTATGTTAAGACTTTTATCAGGAAATAATACAACCTACGAAATAAGATGCACAACTGCCTAATAAAATTATTTGTCCACATAAGTCAACTTCCTAAACAGCTAAAGTTTATTACTGTGCTAACGAAAATCCTCAAACAATGCGAGAAATAAAACACTCTGGTAGTCAATTTGTGCTGATTTGGTACGGTATATTTAACAATAGAGTAATATTTTTATTATTTTTAAACAGAAACTTAAAGGGGCAAAGAATTTAGAAATAATAACGGAAATTGTTGAAACCACACAATAATAACACAGGCCGACAAATTTTTTACCCAGGAACCAAAATATACTTTTCCAAATGTTTTTTAACGCGCTAAATTCGAATCCGAGGTCAGAATTTCTCTAGTTTTCGAGATATTCCAACCTAAAAGTTCGAAAATCATGGTTATTCGAGATATTTGAGATTATGTTACATCGAAAGATAATTTTTTTTATGAAACCATTAATGGGGTCCGAAAGAAC
Source organism: Pachyrhynchus sulphureomaculatus (assembly GCA_019049505.1). Taxonomy (NCBI): domain Eukaryota; kingdom Metazoa; phylum Arthropoda; class Insecta; order Coleoptera; family Curculionidae; genus Pachyrhynchus; species Pachyrhynchus sulphureomaculatus. Next base: position 66,842,843 of record CM032449.1, read on the forward strand.
TACTATTCCTCTTCAAAACGTATTTAAATTGGTATGAATATCTTTTTTTATCTTTGAGAAATCGTATGTAGAATTTAAGTAGTTAGACTTTTTCTCGAATTTTGGAAAATAAAAGGCATCGAATAAATACAATTCTTCGACACATTAACTTTTCTGTTTGTATATTAAACATAAAATGAGTCTACTTTGAAACATCCTTCACCATAAATTAACAATCGTTACAAAAGTTAATGCGTCTAAGAATTGTATTTATTCGAGATCGAGAAATATGTTAAAATACTTAATTTCAACATACGATTTCTCACAGATGAAAAAAAATATCCGGACAAATCTAAATGCGTTTTGAAGAGGAAGAGTCGCTCTTTCGGATTCCATTAATCGTTTGATAAAAAGAAATTAGCTTTTGATATAACATAACCTCAAATATATCGAATAACCGTGATGTTTGCACTTTTAGGTTAGAATATCTCGAAAACCGGAGCCATCAGAGAAATTCTAACCTTGGATTCGAATTCAGCACGTCAAAAATCTTCGGAAAAGTATATTCTGGTTTCTGGGTAAAAGGATTGGCCAAATATTAGCAGCCTGTGTAATTTGCCAGTAGGACGCCGTTTCGCCACACAACACCAATTTTTTAATGAAACTTTTCCTTTATAGTTGGCAGATTTGAAATGACCGTTAAGTAGCCCAGATTTGACTATGTTGGACACCTTCCATAAAGCTATTTAAAAGATGGAAAAAATTCGCAACGAATAAAATCTAAGAGAGAACATTACACAGGATGTCACAATTTGGAACAATCAAGGCCAAGAAATCATCTTGGTAGCCAAAAAAGACAAAAAAAAGTTTAGAGAAAATGGATTGAACAAAAATGTTGAGTATTTAACTTGATCACCTTGGTTATTTGCAGTAGTAATAATACTATATTTAGTATCTAATGAACAAAATTTCAAAAAAATTCTTTTTATACTTATATTCTCCGCTATTGATAGTTTACACGTATTTTTCTTATGTTTTGGTTAAGATATTTTCTTCTTTCAAAATATAAGTTTCTATCATCTGTCTGTAAAAGAATTCTTTAAAAACGTAAGCGAGTTAGAGGGACGGCCCATTTATAATCAGTAATCCTGCTCCTGGTCCTGATTATTTCATTTAACTAACATTTAGACGATATCATCAAGACAAAAATAATTCAAATAAACATTTAGAACATTACGCCTACTGCGCCATCACCATGGTAGCAGCGAAAAGCCATTATACTTGAAACTTATACTTAAGGATAGAATCAAAAATGTGCATACTCGTAATTTGGGGATAAGAATCTTCTGAACTAAAGAGTTTAAAGAGTGCTCGATAATAACCTTCCACTTAATTGAGGTCCTAAGAAGTTTGAGAGTAACGAAGTTGCGATTAATTCACAGAGTAAAGATTAACAACACATAAGACTCATTTTGAATGTTTAAGGCAGATAAATTAACAGGAATCTAAGACTTAAATTTGGTGGCCCAATTATTCAGAGCTTCAAATTAAAAAGGAGAATGTCTGGCAATTTTAAATTTTTTTAGTGCTTATATATGTATATGTAAATGAATTAGATTTTTTATGTTTTAAAATATTATAATTTGTTACTATTTTACGACAAGAGAAGAGTTCTTTTTCTATCCTATTTTTAAAAGTACTAACTTAAAGATAAATTACACTGAAGCTGATGCCCTTGGGGGTTTCAATATCATGGGGCAGAAAAAGATTGGTAACACTAGATAATACTTAATATGCAGGAATGAGAATAATTTGATAAAAATAAAATTTATTTCAAAAACAATACACTTCCAATCATTAATTAAATAACTACTCTCTATACTATTGTAACTTGAGATCTAAGATCCAATCCAAGTAACTAGGTTGGTATGAATACTGAAGACTAAAAGGCTAGTGAGTCTTTAGGCCCTACATCCATTTAACGCAACAAACAAAAAGGAAGCAAATATTTGAATCAAAAAAAATATTTGGCAAATATAATATAAAAATAAGAAGACTTAATTATAATCGTCATCGTTATATGAGCTGGTAGCATACACCTTATACGAGGGCCGCCTTTTTAGTATATACCAGATTGGCGAGTAATTTGTTTATAGTGAGCGTTCAAATAAATACATGAAAATTTCACGTGAAGATTTTCGTTGGATGATTTTTTACGATTTTAGTAAAGACTTAACTCAACAACAATACCTCGCTTCGTTCAACTTTTGGTAATGAATTACCATCCGAAAAAACTGTTTACAATTGGTTTGCTGAATTTCGTAACGGTCGTGCTTCCGTCAGCGGTAAATTTCGTGATAGTCGACCAAAATCGGTTGTTGTTCCAAAAAAACATCGATGATGTGCCCAACATGATTGAAGAAGATCAACATGTGACTTACTGTGAGATAGAGGCATCCTTAGGCATATCGAAGACTGCAGTACATTCAATTTTGCACGAACATTTAGCTGTGAAAAAGATCTGTTCCCGATGGATTTCGAATAATTTGACCGAAACTCAAAAACAGGCTCGTGTCAATTGGTGTAAGAAAATGCTCAAAAAAATCGTATCTTCTTTTTCTTCTGGTGCTGTGTCTTCTTTAGACGTTAGCGATCATTCTGGTCCAAATTACTTTATTTATATCTTTGATTGTGTTAGCAGATACTTGTTGGAAATTCATAATAAAATTATATAAAAACAACACTATGTTTTAATTTCCAATATATTTAAAGTCAGTGTTGTTTTTATATAATCTTACTTTATTTATAGCTGATCTAAACAATTCTACACTACTTTTCCCTGTCCATTTTCTAAGGTTGTGCAGCCAAAAGATTCGACGTCTTCCAGGAGGTTCTTTCCCCTTAACTTTTTCCTGCAGAATCAGTTGGAGGAGATGATAATTGTCGTTCCTCATAATGTGGCCAAAGTATGACAGTTTACGTTTCTTCACCGTATGTACGATCTCCATTGCCTTGTTCGTCCTTTGTAGCATGGTATCGCTGGTAATATGCTGTATCCAAGAAACTCGCAGCATACGGCGATAACACCACATTTCAAACGCTTAGAGCTTCTTTGTTGTTGTTTCGGATAATGTCCACGCTTCAACGCCATACAGTAGAACAGAGAATACAAAACACGCATTCTGATCTTTATGTGGAGATGCATACTACATAAGACCTTTTTTAAGCGAAAAAAAGCTGATCTTGCTTTCTCTATACGAACTAATATTTCTTTTGTCTAGTTCCATTCCTCATTAAGATTACAGCCTAAGTACGTAAACTGATTTATCCGTTATATTGTTTTGCCGTTGGTGTTAAAGTTGGCACTCAGTTCGGGGTTTTTGCTTACTATCATAACTCTGGTCGTAGACACATTCAAACTCATACCATACTCTTCATATTGATCTTGTATTCGAGTTATCAGCCTTTGAAGTCCATCTGTAGTGTCGACCAACACAATGGTGTCGTCTGCATATCTCAAGTTGTCCCTACTGCTCGGAGTATACATTAAAGAGCAACGGGGACAGAACGCACCCTTGTCTAACCCCTTTCTGTATACTGATCTCTTCAGATCGCTTGGCTCCAACTCTGATTTCAGCTGTCTGTTGCCAGTACTTTGTTTACTCAATTTTCTTTTTACCAAACTGTCATAAACATTTTTCACTATTTGTTTAGCATCAAGTGATAAATGTTTTTTCTTGCGATAGCCACTATTGCAATTTTCCCACGGACGCAACATAATTAAAATAGAACTGTTACGTTATAAGTTATAAGTAAAACTAAAAATAAAAATAATAAAAAGTATCTTTCGAATCTTAATGGGGACCTGTGGTCATTAGGCCTATATTATCAAATACTTAAAGGGCTCCAAACCGGGTTACTAGGTAGTAAATATATAGGTAAAAATAGATCCAATATGATTGCAGGTGCAAGTGAGGGCGGTATACAATGCAGGTAAAATAAAAATACGTTTATCGTAATACTTGGCAACTATGCACAAAACCGTAATAGGGTCGTTTATTGCCCCATTGAAAAAGCAAAAAGGAAGGATTTTATATCTTGGGATTTACTTTACCTTAATAACTCCCTCAGTTCCACACTTATAAGCATTTAACTTTTGGGTTACTTTTGTTGAATAAGGCCGTTTCAATGCGCTAATAAGCTGTATCATTGGTTGGCACTGCATTAAATCTATACATGTTCCGGCGATTTTGTCCGGTGTCTGACAGCTGCCGCCCTCTGAAATTATAAATATTTTTGTTATTATAGCACAGTATTTTTCATATAATTTTGTAAGTATGAAGGATAAAGTTTGGAATATTATTAAAAATATCCGAATAATGGTATTATTTACAATTCCCTAGCGAAAGTTGAAAATGATATCAATATCCTCTGGTCTCATACCTACGGACAGCAAGACTTCCATTAACTTCCCATTCTTTACCTTATCGAAAGCTTTTTCGAAGTCGAGAAAACATAGGTATAAAGGTGGATATAAGCCAATCGTGAGGAATTTGGCCAGATTTATAGATGGCGTTTAATAGATCAACTAGGGTATCAATATGCTGTTCTTGTAATAGTTTCAGAAGCTCTCCTCGTACTTGATCCACTCCTGGTGCTTTACCATCTTTTCATCTTCCGACGGGTTTTATTACCTCATCTCTACTGATACTAAATTCTATATGGACGTCACTCATTTTTGTTTCCTCTCTGTTTTCCTGTTGGGATAGTTCTTTTATGTATTCTGTCCACCTAATCAACCTTTGGTCTTCAATCCCAACTTGTCTGCAATCAGTGTAAGGGATTTTGTTTTAGTTTAATTTTCTTTTGGAGATTAAAAATGTCCTGCTTCTAGACATTCTATTTCGCTGCATTGTTGTATTAACCAATGTTCGTTCGCATCTTTGATCTTCTTCTTTATTATATTATCTATGCGTTGATACTCAGCGTTATTTTTGTTCTTATATGTTCTTCTTTCAGTTATTAAATCTAAAATTTCTTGCGTCATCCATTCATTCTTGGTCTTTGTTCTAGTTCTTAAATATTCTGTCTGTATATCGGTAATTGAAGTTTTGCTAGCCACCCATTTATCCTCTATAGGTATATCAGTCAATTCCACGAATTTTCCATTACTTGCTGTTCTGATCTTCTGTGTGTATTTGTCCTCTAGTTTTTTCACGTCTATGTTTGGTGTGACGGTATTGCTTTAATGCTCTTTAGACGTAGTCTTCCAGTAGTTACCAGCAGGTTATGATCTGATGCAACGTCGGCTCCAGGATATGTTTTGGTGTGTTTCACAGTATTTCTGTATCGCTTATTTATTAGGAAAATCCGTATACAACATCGTAAGAGGAAACGAAACTTCGATATATTCGTACGAGCCGCAAACTAAACAACAATCAACTGTTTGGGTATTCCAAGAGGAACCGAATCCAACAAAATCTGTTCGTCCGCGAAGCACTTCCAAAAAAATGATCGCTTGTTTCTTTGATTATACTAGACAAGTTGCAATCATTGCTTTAGAGGATTGAAGAACAGTTAAAGCCGAATGATATAAAACAATTTGTTTGCCAGAAGTCATCCATGAAATCGGAAAAAACAACCGAAACCGTCTCATTATTCTTCATCATGACAGTGCTAGCTTTCACACAACACGTCCAACAATTGATTATTTGACGGAGAAAAGCATCTAATTAACGATGTTTTTGAAGTACCAACTTCAGAGTGGAAAAAATGTTTCGAGAATTGGTTCGAACGCATGCAACAGTTTATAAATCTTAAACGCGAATATTTTGAGAAACAATATAACTATGTTGAGTTGACTGATTGGTCCGTTACTTTGTGACAGTACATTTTAACAATAAAACTACTTAATTACTTTGTTAACTGTCACTAAATATATTTGTAAAGATTTTACAATTGCGTTAAAACAGATTTTTGGTATTTTATGTTTATACGATGAACAGATGTGGGTCTATTATATATTAAAACAGTTGGAACAGAACGGAATTTGCTACGTCTAATTGACTATTCAGTAAATTCATATTATGGCCCTTTGAATGTTTGTAAATTTCTATAGATTCTAAGAAATTGAGTTTTGACCCTTTAGGTGCCGTATGGAGTATTTGTAAACAATTGGTATTAGGAAAAGTATGGCCTGTTTCTAAGAAATGTTTAGCAAATCTTGTTTTGATATTCCGTCCCGTTTGGCATACGTAACAGCTATTGCACTCTTGACAATTAAGTTTATAAATTCCTGATTTATTGTGTTTATTAGTTTTATCTTTGGCATTGAAAAATATATTGGATAATTTTTGAGCGGGTTTTAAAGCTATTCTTGTTTTTTCGGTCGTGAAAACTCCGACATGGGACCAAAATATGTCAGAAGTATGAATGTTTTCTTTTCTCGGTATTCTTTTACGGGGTAGATTAAACTGAAAGTGATTTGTTTTCGTTTATGGCTTATTAAGGTATTAATTATTTTAGGTTGGAAGCCGTTATTGAGTGCTATATTTTTGATTGTGCCCAGTTCTTTTTTTAAATTATTTTTACTAAGAGGGATATTGAAGGCTCTATGGATCATAGATCTATAGGCTGCCAGTTTATGGGAGTTAGGGTTAGGGTTTGACATCTGAAAAGGTTGGTTTGTGAAAGATATCGAATTCTATTTCCCTTCTTTAAAATTGTAACATCTAAGAAATTTATCTGTTTCCTTTTCCAGTGTGAATTTTATGTTAGGTTGTAAATTATTTAGATGATTTAAAGTGGAATTTAGTTCAATATCATTTCCATGGAAACATACTAAGTTCTCACGGCCGAAAAAACAAGAATAGCTTTAAAACCCGCTAAAAAATTATCCAATATATTTTTCAGTGCCAAAGATAAAACTAATAAACCCAATAAATCAGGAGTTTATAAACTTAATTGTCAAGAGTACAATAGCTGTTACGTAGGCCAAATGGGACGGAATTTCAAAACAAGATTCGCAGAACACAATGCCTCTTATAGGCTAAAAAATGAAAAATCACACTTTGTTAAACATTTCTTAGAAACGGGCCATACTTTTTCCAATGTCAATTGTTTCAAATACTCCACACGGCACCTAAAAGGTCAAAACTCAATTTCTTAGAATCCATAGAATTTTACAGACATTCAAAGGACCATAATATAAATTTACTGAATAATCAATTAGACGTAGCAAATTCCGTTCTGTTCTAACTGTTTTAAAACATAATAGACCCACATCTGTTAATCATATAAACATAAAATACCAAAAATCTGTTTTAGTCTTAGTTAAGCGTTTGACTAAGTAGTTGTACTACGAAATCGCGATAACGCAATTGTAAAATCTTTACAAATATATTTAGTGACAGTTAACAAAGTAATTAAGTAGTTTTATTGTTATAACTATTTGTACCAAAATTTTTCTTTTTTCTTTCATTGTTTTTATAAAAACATAAAAGGTAGCCCTCTTACACATATACACCATATACCTCTTCTTAGAGTAGCAACATATTTTCATAAATTGGTAAAATTACCTTTTTTCTGTTTTTGGTAATTTACCATTAAAATTTGAATTCTGGCGGTAATTTCAATACCTCATATCCTTTATAATTCTGAATACCCCATTTTCGTTAAATAGTATTAATCTCATTTTAAATCGGTTATAAAAATTCTTATTTTGTTACAGGTACGATCAAAGCAACACATATGCTCCGAAAAAGTAGGTAAGAAATATATCATAACAAAAAAAGATAAAAGCCAATTTTTAGACCAAGTTTTAAAGGGCCATAAATTATCGCCCTCTTATATAACCGCCCTCTAATGAGATTACTTGTTTCGGCACATGTGGTGTGAATCTTTGGGTTGTGCGTAACTTTTGATTTAAAAACAGTGCTAACATTAGACAGGTTTAGCATTAGAAAATGTTACTATTTATCTTAGTGGTCGGTTTCATTGTGTTTTTTATTACACACCAGGGAGGAATTATTTCGCTACTCTTTTTTAATTACTTTTTTCGGAAATACAATAAATAAATAAATAAATTTATTCATGCCAGATAATAATAATTATGTACACATGTCGAAATATCTATATAATACATACTACAGCCAGTCATTAAAAGATAAAATCCTTACAGTCTAATAAAATAAAATAAAAAATGACTTATAATCACACTTATATATAAACACATAAATCTTAGTTATCCTCAAAATTAAAGTTTAAAGAACAAATAGGAACATTAAGAACTTCAGATGTGCTGTATGGCGCGAGCCGAAGCAGATATTTTTTTATGCAATTTGAAAATTTATTTAAGTTCAGTCTCTTGACCTGTTGTGGAAGCTTATTAAACAATTTTGCCGCTATAAAATCTGTGCGGTTCTGACACTTCTTCAATCTGCAGAAGACCGGTCTGATATTACCTCTCTCCCTTGCTTCATAATTATACACTTCGCTCTGAAGAGTAAGCTGTTCCTCATTTTTTTTGAGAACAGTAGTCTCTCCAGAACAAAGGCAGCAGGAAAGGTTAAAATACCTAGCCCAACAAAGGCCCCCCTGCAATCCTCCCGAAACGACAGACCCGCAAAAAGTCTCACTACCCTCCTCTGGAGTCCAAAAACCCTATCCGCACAAGCCGCTCCACCCCACGCTATGATTCCATAGGTCATCACAGAGTGAAATAGAGCATAGTACGCAGACAGCAAAACCACTCCAGACACTGACCCCCAGAGACCCCGGAGCAGAAAGGCCGTTCCACGCAATCTCCCACAAATGGCCCCAACATGGGCAGTCCACCGAAGGTGCGGATCAAGATTTATCTCCAAAACTTGACAGCCTTCCGATCCCCGTCTCCCAGGTCTCTGAGACCGACAACCATCCTCTGGGTCTCGTCCCCATTGAGTACAAGTCTGTTAGCCCGGAACCATTGTTCAGCTCTCAACTGTGCCCCGAACACATCCCGCCCCAGATTAGAAAGTTAAGTGCCATGGAGGGAGATGGTGGTGTCAGCAGCAAAGAGGGTATATATTGACATGTTGTCATATAATGGTAGATCATTTACATATATTAAGAAGAGAGAGTAAGGGGCCAAGAATCGATCCTTGTGGCACACCTATTTTCACCTCTCTCTCTCTCTCTCTGATGACACCGCCCCTCCAACCTTCACTTTCTGGCGGCCGTTTTCTAGATACAACCTAAATAACTGTATACTAGGATCAGAGAAATTGTAAAATTTTAACTTTTGAAGTAACAACATGTGGCAGGCACAGTCAAAGGCCTTGCTCAAGTCCAAGAATATCGAAGCATTGTACTCTCCCGCCTCAAAAGCATCCATTATATTTGAGAGCATGTCCAGAATAGCAAGAACAGTACCCCTGCCCGATCGAAATCCAAACTATCGCTCAGAAAAAAGACCATGCCTTTCAAAGTAGTCAGCCATCCTCTTAGCCATGCATTTTTCAACTATCTTCGATTGGATCGGCAACAATGATATAGGTCGATAGTTCGAGACATAAATAGACAATAAAACTTATATAACGTAACAACCCTCCTAAATATGTCTTCGGTACACTTAATAATGTTTAATACTAAAGCGTAATCAGTTTTCTCAGTTAGTCAACTTTATATTAAAGTGTGCATATTTTATTTTATTATGTCAAATATAATATTTTAAGAAATTAAATCTATAGGTTTAAACATAACAGCTATCCAAGAAATTCGATAGATAGGAAATGGCAGCGTGAAAATCAGCAAATCATTGGTTTTCTACAGCGGTAATGACTAGATTCAAGAATTTGGCACGGGATTTGTGGTAAAGGAAGACCATGCCCGGCCAGTTATAGAATTTCGACAAATAAACGGCAGACTATGCTGTCTAAGGACGAAAGGGCGTTGGTACAATATCTCTTTAGTATCTAGGCATGCTCCAATCGAAGATAAAGAAGATGAAGTACAGAATAGTTTTTACGAACAACTAGAAAATATTTATGGCAGGAAGCCCAAGCATGATGTGCACATCCTTTTTGGGAGACTTTAAAATGAAAAATGCTTAGGAAGAAACCTTTAAAGCCACTACAGGAAGCCACAGTCTCCATGATATAAGTAATAATCACGGCCAATGACTAATAAACTTTGCCAAAACATTAACCAATTATGTCAACAATGTTTGAACATAAAAAAAAAACATAAACGAACTTGGATATCCAAAGACGGCAAAACGAGGATTAAAACACATCACCTGATTATAAATTCAAGGCGTAGCAGCAATTGTTTGGATGTCGGAAGTCTAAGGGGAGCAAACACAGATACAGATCATTTTCTGGTAAAAACGAACATAAGATGGAGAATACCGAGTCAGAAAAACGGCAAATCCCAACCATCCTGAACGTGGAACATCGAAAAACTAAGAGAAGAGACAAGGAAATAGTATAAGGACGAAATACGAAACCAAATAAATAAACTGCAATATACAGATGACGTAAAACTGACCTGGAACAATCCGAAAGACACAATAAATAATGTTATGAAGAAATATTAGGTGTTCAACCAAAATCACAAAAACCAATGGTTTGATGAATAATGTGGAGAAATAATAAACAACAGAAATTGTGCCCGAAATAAAATGCTACAGAATACAACAGATAGAAGTACAGCAGAAAAGAAACAAGGAGCACAACTAGGAAAATGATGAGAAGACAGAAGAGGAGATCTCAGAACCATTAAATTTGCTAAATTAAGGAACATAAATACCATAATAATGCAAGAGCCTTTTTTCAAGAAATTAAAAATTTCCAGAAATTTTAGAGACAGGCCGTGACTACTTTCATAACGTGGTAAATTTAGAGAACAACGAAAAGATTATCTCCACCCTAGCTACAACCAGACAAAGAGGGGAATATGTAGATGTACGCTCATCCTACCAAGAAGTCTGTCTAGCAATAAACAAATTTAAGAACAACAAGGCATCAGGAAGAGATGGTATCCCAGCGGAGTGCTTAAAATATTCAGGAGGGGCATTGCACGAAGCTTTGTTCAACCTAATAGTAATGATATGGCGTAAAGAAATCGTGCCGAAGAATGGAAGCAGAGAGTCATTGTTTCACTACATAAAAAAGAAAAACAAGATGAAGTGTTGCAATTATCGGAGTATCCCGCTTTTCAACAACGCCTATAAAGTTCTAGCTACTATATTGCTCGACACACTTAAGCCGTATGTAGAGGAAATAGTCGGAGACTACCAAAAAGGGTTTAGGCGAGTCAGATCAACTAGCAGTATGACATTTACTATAATACAAGTCATCAAAAAGTGCTGGGAGTGCCACCGAGATCTGCACCAGCTATTTATAGATTTCCACAAGGCATACGATTCAATCCGAAGAGTCAAGCTATGAGAAATATTGGGTGGATTTCAGTGAAAGCTGAACAAAATGGCACAGATATGTGTTGCGGGGACACAAAGCAAAATTACAGTTGCGCCGCAGCTATCAGATCTCTTTGTAAGTAATAATAGCCTAAAACAAGGTGATTCGCTATCACCAATGCTACTAAAAAAAAATATCGCCCCTGAATATGTCATTAAAAAGGCTGACATTCAAGCCCCTAGACCATGTTCCGTAATAACGGACCCAACCTGCTGCTAGCTGTTGTCGATGACATAAATGTTATTGAAAATAACCCCATGTTCCGTAATAACGGACCCAACCTGCTGCTAGCTGTTGTCGATGACATAAATGTTATTGAAAATAACCGACTAAACGGCAAGGAGATATTCACAAAGATTGAAAAACAAGCTCGAATCCTTGTATGTGTATGTATCAACAAAAAATACATGTATGCCCCATAATTATATATGATACATAAGTAATATAATAATATTTTTAGGTTAGGATAGGTTAAGATAGGAAGCCAAGCTTCAACTTCTTCGCCTTTTGTATATTATACAATAAAGTCATCATTATTATTATTATTATTATTAATAAAAACAAAATATATGTCTACCACCAGAAACAATCAAAACAGGGATAGGATGAGCCAAGATATAACAATAGACAAATATAACTTCAAACTAGTAGAACAATTTAAATACTTGGGAACGACACTGACTGACAACTCATATGGAACACAAGAAATATGCATAGAATTCAACTCGGCAATCGATGCTTTTATGCTCTACAGGAGTTATTAACATCGAAAAATCTTATAAAGATAACTAAAATGTCTAGCGACAAAACTGTCAGTAGGCCTGTCGTAACGTATGGTTGTAAATTAGGGACCCTGACCGTGGCAAATGAAAAATCTTAAAGTATTCGAGAGAAAGATCCTACGAAAAATCTATGATCCTGGCATAAATACTTCGTATCGGGTCCGTACTAACAAAGAACTTGAAGGACCAACATCATTAACGAAGACAAAACAAGACGCCTTCAGTGGGCTGGTCATGTGAGGTGGCAGCCGGACGAAAGAATTTTAAAACTGGCATGGGAAGAAGCGCCAGTTGATAAGAGACCCTTGGGACTCTCGCGATTTCGTTGGAAAGACAGTGTTAAGAAAGAACACTAAGAGTCGAAAATGAAACCGAAACTATGCTGTGCACAAGACAATGGAGGCGTATTGTTCAGTCGGCTAAGACCCCCACAGGGTTGTAATCCACGGAGTAAGTAATATGTGTTTTAATTATTCCAGAAATGAACAAAACAAGTGTCGATAAATAGAGCTAAATCTAGGCTTGTAAAGTTTTACAATAAAGAAACAGAAACTTTTAGGCATTGAGGGTAACCTAACTCAACAACCATTTATTTGATTTTAAAATAATAGGTTAAGTCAATTGAAATACATCAATAAAGGTTTTTAGAGAATTGGACAATATTCCTTGCATACTTAATTGCTCTTCAAAAAAAAATTAAGGTCTTTAATTTCTTAGTAATTGTAGTTTTATTCTAACACCGAGTTTTCGATGCCAAATCATATATAATCTTCAGGACCTAAAAGACATAGAAAAGAACTCGCATAAGTCAGAGCACCCTCTGGAAAACTATATTGTAATCTCAAAAAAAAATTTAATTTTTTAAATCCTAAAAGAGTACTTACTGAATATTTACAGGTTGTAACCTATAGTATGAATTTGTATGTATAAAAGAGGTTCTGCATTAATAATTGTTTAAACTCGCGTGTTAATACTTCATTTCCTGCTATTAATATAGATCGGATTCTCATTCTACTGAAGACTACCTGTAAATATTCAGTAACTACTCTTTAAATCTAACAACTCTAATTTAAAAAATTTAAAATTATGCTATTGTTTCCTACTATCTTTCCTTTTGTGATTTCGATATAGTTTTCTAGAGGGTGCTCTGAGTTATGAGAGTTCTTTTCTGTGTCTTCTAGGTCCTAAAGATGATGTACAAATTGGCATCGAAAGCTCGATATTAAAATAAAACTACAGTTCCTAAGAACTTTAAATCTTTTTGTTCACTCTGTAATTCTAAAGGCTATCCAAAAGTTAAACCCCGCTTTGGTTGTTAGTAAGTTAGTAAGCCCTTTTACTGATCTTTCCTTTGTATATATATATATATATATATATATATATATATATATATATATATATATATATATATATATATATATATATATATATATATATATATATATATATATATATATATATATATATATATATATAATAATAATATATATATATATATATATATATATATATATATATATATATATATATATATATATATATATATATATATTATTTTAAGAAATATAATTATCCAGTTGCTGAATTTGTTGAATACAATATCGCAGATTAACGCACTTTTTGTACTCAAAATTACAATAATTATAATTAAAGAAACTAATAAGTATATTGCTCTTTATACTCCTGTTTCTATTACGTAAAGTTCTTAAATCTTAAAAAGTTGTTGGCAAGCGGAAAGTCTCTAAGTTGCGTAATATCGTAAATGTTAACATTAAGCAGAAACGTTGAGGCCGTGCTGGGTGTTTTCCATTTTTAGGTTAGGGCGATTGTCTTCTCAGCACATTTAACATAATTTATTTGATTTTAAATTGGGTAAATAACTGGTGTCGTTTCCTTAATAACACACTTATTACTCAATAATTACTTTTTATGGAATATATTATATTTTTAGGTTTCTTGTAAGCTTGAAACTGGACTTAATGGAACATGTATACTGTTTTTAAGTATTTTTTTTTGCATTTCAAAAGCCCTGGATGCTAAGATAATTTTTTTCCAATTCCGTCGATCTACCGGTTTGGCGCCATAATAACTTTTAAACGAAATTGATAAAGGTGAAGCTCGACGCTATTCAAAGCCAAATTTAATTGACAGTAAATAATTTGTGCAAAATAAATTTTATATAGAGTTTATTAAAAATCTGCTGCATAGCGAGAACTTAAGTAAAATATAGCATTACCAGCTTTTTAAGACCATTTTATTCTTATTGTTTTGTTTGACGCAAAGTCTATTTGAGTTCTAAGTCAGAGCATATTTTATCGAAACTAAAAGTAAAAATTACAATATTAACAATATTTGAAAAATTTGGCAAAAAATAGAAAAAAACCTTACATATAAGTAACTTGTACATAAACGTATTGATCAGTTCACTAATTAAAATAAATAAGTGGTTCTCCTAAAATTCTTTTACGAACCCAAGCTATTAATAAGGGAGCCGTTCTCTTATGTTAAGTTAAAACCTACATTTTGTCTTCAAACGAACTGCTACAGAAGACAAAAACAAGCTAATGTAGAAAATCCAGTTTTGCAAAGATAAGCCATAGAAAATGATGCAAAGATACGAAGAGCTCTCCTTCTTCTGTACTGAAAAATCTACTCCATAATTCAAATAGTGGTTTTTCGCTTATTTCTATCTTTATTTAGATACACGTAGGAAAAAATGATAAAGGTATACCAAGAGTAAGCAGAAAAGTCTACTCTATAATTCAAATAGTGTTGTTTTACACATTTCCATCTTTAACTAAAATCTATATACCTTCAAGGGAACTACTGCAGAAACCCTCTTTAATAAAGATAAGACGTAGGAAGTAATAAAAATATATGAAGAGCTCTTTCTTTCGCTGCAGAAAAATGTTTAATCCAGTCCAGCCTATAATTCGAAGAGTAGTTTATTACCAAATTATCATTTTACTTGCCGCGAATACTTCTAATCCTTCAATTTTTTGAACCTATTTATATCTAGCTCTTAAGTTATTGTCGATTATAAAATACTTCTTAAAATTTTCAGTCAACATAGTTAAGTGATTTTTAATAGTTACAAATAAGAGTCGTTCACCTCTTTTTAATGTTTCTTTCGGAACAGTTTCAAGATCACTTTGGTGTCTGTCCATCTATCCGTCTGTCACACATGATTTTCTCCAAAACTATATGACATGGAAAGTTGAAATTTTGCACTAATATAGGAATTGATGGCCTCATCAGAGTCCTGTACTTTTGAAAGTTAAATTTTGACTTAAGAAGTTTTAGGAGGTGAAATCGGAAGTGAAAAAAAATTTTAACAGTTCATCGAGTAGGGTGTCAAATGAAAGCTTGTAAAAACACGAGTTCAAAAATATATATAATGTAATACTTGCGCACACTTTTCTTTGTATTATTTTTAAAAAACTACAAGAAATCGCTCTTGAAAAATGCTGATTAAAAAATTTTGAAAAAACTCTGAAATATTCTCCATAGGGTGTACATTAAACGTAAATTATAATTGCTTAAATTACCTTTAATAATTTATCCTACACATAAAAAAAAACAAAAATTTCAGGGTCATCAGTTTTCAGTAAAGATCGGAAAAAAACTTTCTTAAAATCTCATTTGGGGTGTATTTTGTGAAGTCATTGATCATTTTATACTTCCGGAAGAAATTTTTTATTTTAAAAGCGATTAATGTACGGAGCACTAATTGCGCAAGCCCGACTTGCATTTGGCTGGTTATTTATTTAGTCATGTGTATTATGTATATATATCATGTGTTTCTGTTCAGCTGCATAGGTTTCGACATAACCATTCAATCCAGAAAACAGTTTTTTTTTTGCTTCAGGTTCTATAATTGTAATTTTCTACAAAAATTGTTACTTCGGCATTTGTGTCCAAATAAGAAATTTAATTTAATTTCCTAATTTATCAACACATTGTACAAATCTGCCTAGTGATAACCACCTAGTTTTGTAGTATGCCTTGTAATAAAAAAGCAGCGTTGAATGTTCTGCACCTAACCTTTTGAAAAGTCTATAAACATTTACTGTACAGATTTCGTTCTTATATAATTCACAGTCTGTCTTTAGCATAATGTTTAGATCAACATTCATTTTTTAGCACATGAGGTGTTCTTATGCAATGTTTCCACGTGTAGAGATTTTTTACTTCACAAACATTTGAAAGCTGTTAAATATTCCAGACTTCGCTTAAGCACTCTTTAAGCGTATTACAGCACATTTTCTTATTCCATATATGACTCATTTAAAAACACATCCAATCTATTGAGTAATGGCATTATTTCAGCTCCGTTACTTATTGGTTTGCAAAATAATAGCTCTTGAATCATTGACAGTACATCGCCAAGTTGGATAAAAGAAATTAAATGACAATCGTTGTTGCTATGTATTCCCTGATCAAGCTGAAGGGATAAAAATCTGAAACGCACTTTTGACATAAATTTTTACTATACAAGGTCTGTCCGGAAATGTCACCGATTTTTTTATGGAACAACTATACGTCGCAGCGCGCTCTACCTACCGAGGATCGGTGGTGGAAAAAGTCAGCTACCGAGCAAGTGCTTGCTTAGTGGCCTCCGAGCTCTCGAAGAGTAAAGACGAGCGTTTTCGTGAACCTTTGTTTCGTCTCTTGTACAAGTCGCTCATTGGAAACAAAGACACGCGATAAAGTTTGGTGTAAAATCGGCAAGTCCGCAGTGAAAACCTTTCCATTGGTTCAGCAGGCCTTCGGGGATGAGTGTTTATCAGCTACACATGGCACAAGTCGTCTCCTCGCCCCAAGAAAGCTCGAATGAGCAAATCAAAGATCAAGACCATTTTCTTTGTGTTTTTTGACATCATGAGTTTATACCTCCCGGGACAACCATCAACTCTAAATTTTACGTGGAAATGCTCAAGAAACTGAGAACAAGGATCCGACGCGTCAGACCAAACATCAGCAGCGATTGGAAACTTCACCATGATAACGCGCCAGCCCACACCGCCCTCATCGTGACCAGCTACCTGGCCAGATTTATCATGGCAACGCTGCTCCAGCCACTCTACAGTTCCGAGGTGGCTCTCCCAGACTTCTTTTTTTTCTCCGCTTGAAATCCCTCCTGAAAGGACATCATTTTAGAACAATTGACGACGTGAAAGCAGCTTGTTCAACGGCTTCGAAAGCAATTCCTGAACAGGCCTTCCAGGATGCCTTCGCAGCTTGAAAATCCGGCTGGCAAAAATTTAACGACGCAAGAGGAGACTATTTTGAAGAATTTTAATGTATGATACCGATCTGGTCAATAATTTTTTTTTGATCGACTGGGTGACATTACTTTCTAGACAGACCATGTATATTATCAGACACATCGCCAGTTCGGCGAGTAACGGTATCATTCAGTAAAGAAATTAATACTTATTTGACCGAATGATTTTAAAGCATAATTTCTACTATTCTAACTACCCCCGACCGAATAAGTAATGGTATGCGCCTTTTTGCATCTATTGATTTAGTTTGTAAGTTTTTTGTGTTTACTTTAAAAGCATAATTTATTAACATAAGATTTTAGTATAACATTTAGAAAGTCCCGAGCTTTAATGCCGTACTCTCTCTGAGCAGTTTAAGCTTGTTGGGTTTCATGTTGTTACCTTCCAAAATTCTTGAGCAAATAACACATAGAATCATCAGCTCATCATTTACTTAGTTCTTGTGAAGCCAAAATGCCGGGCATAACTGTTAGTGAGCGTGATTCTTATAACGGTTGTTTTTAGAGTTCAAAAAGATGGGGCGCGCAATTGTTTGTTGGCAGCTATCGTAAATGATCGGTGGTACACGTTTTGTAGAATGGATCGAGTATCGTACTGTGATTAAACATTTTTACTTAAAAAAGTTGATTGCGGCCCAGATAAGAACTAAACTGATGATGGAAGTTTGTGGGGACTCCGCATCAGCACTCAGACCATTTGAATCAATTTAGA
This sequence comes from Pachyrhynchus sulphureomaculatus, assembly GCA_019049505.1. Lineage (NCBI taxonomy): Eukaryota > Metazoa > Arthropoda > Insecta > Coleoptera > Curculionidae > Pachyrhynchus > Pachyrhynchus sulphureomaculatus. Next base: position 66,861,062 of record CM032449.1, read on the forward strand.
CACGACCGTACGAGCACTGCAGATGCTGCACGATCAGACACCCGATTGGTTACTTCTGAAGAAATAGTCGATACAGTTTATGATATTATGACGGCAGATGATCATATTAAGCTTCGTGAGATTGCTGAAATCACAGGCATCTCATATGCCCACCATGCCAATCAGGCAGCGATCAAAATTGATGTGGAAAGTTAAGTCGCAAGTACCCAAATGTTAAAAATCAGTGCAATATTACGTAGTAATTAGTTAAGAATTTATTTTATGACTTTTCTTTGTTGGGTAAATAACAGATTCAGCTCGTTCTCTTTAAGATCGCTGTTTTACCTTTAAAATTAAATATATGCAATATAATCTTTATATTTAAAGGAAAGCAAGGTAACGCCTTCACTCAGGGAATACGATCCCCTTACTTCAGCCATTTTCCTAATATTGGCAACCCCATAGAAATGGCGATATATTCTGAGTAGTCTGAAAAGTCGGTTTCTAGAAAACTCAATTTGGAATCTTAATGATTCCAAACTTTTATAATTGTTATGGCATATATGAACTATGTATTTTTGTATCAACTGACAGTACTTATGTACTATATTTAAATACATATATAGTTTTTATTTTATTTCTGCTTATTTTATATTAAATAAACGTTTTTAAAACTATGCTAATTTTTGAACGATGTCGATTAATAATAAACGAAATGTTTTCTAAGCGTCAGTGAAAATTACACAAAAAAAATAGGTGGCTTATAGGACGACCTATAATAACTATTGATCTTTCATGAAAAGAAGAAATTGACAGTATTCAACATAATAATTACGGCAAAGGTTTTAGAACCATATCTCAGAAAATAGTAGTAATCAACAAATCTCAGCTTATCTGAGACTTAGCTAAGCTAGTAGCTACCACAAAAAAGACTTTTTGTGATAGCTACTACTACATATAAAATTACTGTTAATTCAGTATCAATACTTACTACTTTTACAAATTCAGGACTGTCAAGTCAAATGATGTGAAAACACAAAATTAAAAATATATGTGATGGAATACTTGGGCACACTTTTCTTTGTATTATTTAAAAAAAATCGCCAAAAATCGATGTCCTCCTCCTATCGCGAAAAGTTTCTGGAATATTCTCTATAAAGTAGTTGAGCGAAAATTATCACGAGTATATTACGTTTGATAATTTATCTGGTATAAAAAACTATGCAACTGACTTGAAAATATGGTGGAGTTTCTTTTATTATACTTTTCATTACATTACTGTCACGTGTTGCTTCTATACCGAGACAACTTTATGTTATTTATTTATAATTAAGCAAATAATTAGCTAGTAAATATTTGTTGTACACTTTTATTATTAGATTCTAGATTGAGCTAGATTGAATTATTGACTATTAGGTAGCTAAGACGCTATAACTATTATACATTATTGGCTAAGAATAAACGTGAAAATTCATATTGGGCCTTAAGATGTCAGGGACCTAATTAACTTAGCCTAGGTAACGATTTTATTTTATTTTAAAAGCAATTACGGTACGGAACACTAACTGCGAAAGTCCAACTTGCACTTGACCGGTTTTTTATTTTTTAATATTTTCGCTTCAATATTTATTAGCACCGTTATAGTATAAACTCACTGTCAGCCAGATTTACAGATATATGTCAGATGCACAAATTAATTCCTTCTCTGAAAAAAGATGGTGGTTTTGAGTCAATGCTTTTTTTGACCAATGAAGTAAATTGTACTAACACGTGCGTGTTATTTTTTCAATGTGAATATGTATATATATATATATATATATATATATATATATATATATATATATATATATATATTCTATATATATATATATATATATATATATATATATATATATATATATATATATATATATATATATATATATATATATATATATATATATATATATATATATATATATATATATATATATATATATATATATAGTATACCAATTAATTTGGTGCCCTTTTAGAAAACTGGTAAATTTCTTCTCTAAGGAACGTCCTCCAAGTAAAATGAGAATAGGCGATACAACAACAAACGGTAGTCATGCGAGGCCATGAAAGATAACAGATAAAATCTAGGTTCGTTTTTCCAAATATAGCTTAGCGTTATATAGAAGGATTACGATCTGAAAGATCAAAATTGAGATCAAAAAACACGTTACCATATTTCGTATACTCACTTGAGTCAAAGTACCTTCTCAGAAAGTTGAGCACCTTTCAACACCTTTCTCTTGCAATTATAATGCAGTACTTTAAATGCGACTACTGGTTGAACGACATCACTTTCGAGACTATATTTTGAGGTATGTAACTAAGAGCATCGCATGAAGTAGTGATTTTGTTTTTTTAAGATCAGTACTTATGTAGATAAGAGTAGTGAGAAATGGTTTGAACTTGAACTTGGAATTTTTGCCAAAGTACCGAATTTATTTATAATTATACATATATATATATATAATATATATATTGAGATATATTATATATATATATATAAAGTATATATATATATATTATATATATATATATATATATATATATATATATATATATATATGTTGGTTTTTATATATATATATAAATTTCCTACTACAATTTGTGCCCTGATGAAGGTCCCAACCTAGTATATTGGCTATATATAGTATATATATATTATATAGTATATATATATATATATATATATATATATATATATATATATATATATATATATATATATATATATATATATATATATATATATATATATATATATATATATATATATATATATATATATATATATATATGCCATTCTCTCACAATCAGTAAAAACCGTTAGCGTGTTCCTAATGATCTGATGACAGGAATTTACTTATCAAATTTTATTCTTTATACAATCCTTTCTGGCTCCCACGTTTGTGTTATGGTATAGTTTTTTGGTGAAATAAAATTTATATGGTGTTCGAAAGTACGGCTCTGGAAATGAGGGGATAAATATAACTAAAAGTGATTGTATTAAACCACGTCTCTCTTGGTGTACCTTTTCCCTTATTTTGGCGTATTTTTGCAAACCCTTTTAATACATAACACTTTGTATGTTTATTTTTTTTTTTTATTATTATTTTTAATATATTTATAATATACTTACTATATTTCAACTTAGTCAGTTCAATAATTTGTTACGCTACGAACACAAATCTTATCTCGACCTATGACCTATCAATGATTTAATTTTTTTTCATACGAAAAATTTAATTTAAGAAAATGCCTTCTCCAGCAAAATTCCTTCGACCAATTTGTGATAAATTAAAAAATATTTTATATTTTATTCCATTATATTGGAACGAAATTGAATCTTCAGAATACATATGTTGGCAGAAATACATAAATATATTTAAAATCATGCATGTAAGATGTCATATAATATTCTACAAAAAAATTTAATATCGTCGTCGTACAAGAAACTGAAATGCAGTAAAACGCCATGTCGTTTTGATTTATTTATTTTTATTATTTATTAGAGCAAAATGAGTAAAATGTAATGAGGTATAAAGTTTTGTTAATTATATGTAGCCTGTAGATTATTATTTATAAAAGTTTATCATATTAATACATTTTATGCTCTTTATGCCCTATCGTTATCTCGTACCTAGAAGCTTATCGGTACTTATGTATGAATTAAAATTATCGCTGAGAAAAAAAACCACAATATATTACTTTCAAATATTATAGGATTGGGATGATTTTCAAATTATTAAAGATATATTTTCTATTGTAGGTATAAACTGCACACTACACTCTATTTATTTGAAACTGTTAGTAATAAAAATGCCAATGAACTGACCAGCGCTCCTATAACAGAGGCATGCTATCTATTTCCAGGTAGTTTTCAGGTTGTTACCTGTAACGAAAGTTTTATTGCCGATCAAATCATTTTATTTACATACCTTTCTGATACCCCAACTATAAATATATATTTGGAGCAGCATGCCCAAGTGTCAAGCCAGTTAGTATATTAACAAAATGTCTATTCCAGCGAAAGTCCAAAATTTCGGACGGCTAACGCATAATAAAAAGCGTATAGTTAAAAATGTATTTGACTACGTTAAAACCCGTCAAAATTGTAATTTAAGTGTCGACGATTGTGTGACAAAATTTTCCTTAATGACGGGAGTTGATAAAGACACAGTTTACAGAATTTTAAGAGAAGAAAATGAGGGGGATATAGACTCTCCAAAAAAGAGACCAGGCAGAAAAGAACTTCAGCTGACAGACAACACAAAACAAGCAGTAAGGAGTATTGTTCATGACTTTTTAATGGAAAAAAGAATTCCTACTTTGAAGATGCAGGATCATCTTCAAAGTAGGAATTCTTTTTTCCAGACTGCGACAAGCCACCCAGAAATACCGAAAATGAATAAAGTGAAACTGAACTGTTTTAAAAGTTATGAATTTTTATTGGAAAAAGTGTGAAAGAAAATCTTTATTGATAGAAAGTGGAGAAATTGTACACTGGAGAAGAGAGTATTTAAGAAAAGTTAGAAAAAGATATATTACTTAGATGAGAGAGAATGAATAATCAAGAAATTTTGGCAAGATGGGAATATCAAAAATGCTCTCCGAGCATTCAATGAAGGTCTTACTGGGCTTAAACCGCCATCTGATAAGGGACGTAGGTTAATTATTACGCATATTGGAAGCGAAAGTGGTTTTGTAGACGGAGGTCTATTAACATACCTATCAAGAAAACAGGAGATTATCACCAAGATATGAAATCGGATGTATTTGAAGATTGGTTTTCGCAGATGATAGACTTAATACCAGACGATTCTGTTATTATAATGGATAAGGCAAGCTGTCATTCTAACAAATTAGAGCGAGTTCCAACCTTAGATTAGTTGAAAAAGGACAACCAATCTTGGATGACCAAGAAAAACATTTCATTTCCAAAAGACAGCATTAAGAGAGAATTATTACACTTTGTAGAGCTTGAAGTTTTCAGAAATAAATACAATTATACAAGTTTCGTCATCGATAAAATGGCAAAAAAACGTAATATTACTGTTCATCGCCTGCCACCATATCATTGCTGAATCCGATAGAACTTATATGGTCACAGGTTAAAGGTGAAGTCGCCAGGAATAATACGAACTGTAAATTAGCAGACGTACAAAACCTTTTTTCAGAATGCCATATCTAATGTTTCCACAGAAAATTGGCGAAAATGCGTGTAGCATGTCTTGAAGGTGGAAGGTAAAATGTGGACTGTGTACATAGCAGTGGATGCCATTGTTGAACATTTAACTAATTATATATGTAAATTAAAATGTGTCAGACAAGCATGCGGGGATGGAAGATTGGTAATACTTTCTTCATTGTGGTTTAACTTCCTCATTTGTATACTTTTGAATTAATATTGTTTCATTATAAAATGTTATTTTTTTCTAGTAAATGTTTAAACATTATAAAACTATTGCATTCATACTATTCGCAAATAATACGTATATGCCCAGGCGCACCACCACTGGCCAGAACTATTTCCTCCTCAAACAACAAAAAAGCGTCGTTTTCCTATTGTATTTAAACATAAGAGAATGCGAATATTGGACCGATGCCATATGGTATTCCAATAAAGTTTGTGAAGTGTTACATTGCAGGTAAAATGAAGTAGCTCTGGGGCCCTTACTACTGACTGATATTAATTTACATAGTTCTAGATGATTTATTGCTATCACTTTCAAATAAATAGAGTATACTAAAAATTATTGCCCCTTATTGTTGACAACCCTGTATGACTTCAAAGAATAGCAATAGTGCATATACTAACCCGTGCCATTTATAAACAGGTATAATGATAAGTCTAAACTTCTACGAAATGGCGAAAAATTTTCTTAAGCAGCATGACTGTTGGTAAGCGGGATTCGTACAAAGATTGTGTTCAAGGTTCCAAACAGATGCAACGCCTAGTTGTTTGTTGACAGCTAGCGTAAGTAATCAAAATCGATAAAGCCAAGTATCGTGCAGTAATAAATCATTTTTAATAAAAAAAGTAGACTCCGATAAGATAGAAACCGAATTGAAGGAAATTCAAGAGGATTGTGCACCAGCACTCCAGACCACTTATTACTGAATAAATAAATTTAAACGTGGCCTTACAAGCACTGCATATGTTGCACGTTCACAACACCAGCTTGAGGTTTTCTTCTGGAGAAAATGGTCAATAATATCGGTATCGTGATGAAAGAAAGATGGACGCATTAAGCTTCCTGAGATTGCTAAGATGGTACACATCTCATGTGAATGAGGACGTAATATCCTGCATGAAGTTCTAAAAATTAAAAAGCTGAATGCGCGATAGGTGCCGCAGTTTGCTGACTCCTCCAGATCAAAACCGCTCAAAATCGTGTTTGGAAATGTTGCAGCATAATCCGAAAGACTTTTGGCGTCTCTTTGTAACTGTAGACGAACCAATAGTGGTATTAAGTATATATTAGAATTCAAATGCGAATCAAAAATATTATACTGTCCAGCCTCGTACTTTTTTTTTAAATATTCTTAATAGAGTTAAAACTATGCTATAGATCAATTTCAGAACTAACTAATTAAAACCGCGGTGATTCGAATTAGTAAATAATTCGAATTACTAAAGCAAGACATTATTTATATTAAAAAATGAATCATTTAATACGAACCAATTAAAAAATAGTACATACATAGAATAATATTTAAAATAGAAACATATCTTATCAAGTTTTATCTTATTATGTAAAAAAATTTGTAATTTTTGTTTGCTTGACCCTTCTCGGGCTCATCATAAAAGCAATTTCTTTTAATCTTTGAAGTACAAGAACATCACTTAGAGGAATATCATTTTCTTGTGCCCATCTCATGCACACATTGAAACTTTTAACTGCCTCATCATTCTTCACAGTGTTCTTAACAGTCTGGTTTGTATTAGTATTTAACTCCGAATCTTTATTATCACACTGGTGTCGTTCATCTGTATCATCTATGTCTTCCAGTGGTAATAAATCTTCATCATTTTCAAGCGAATTACATATTTCCTCGTTCGTGAGATTCTGCTCAGTGAGAACATTCAGCATATCTGAAACATCTGTAAAATATTTACGAATTAACCAAAAAAATACTAAGAGAAAAATTTCAGGCTTTACATTTCATTTCTTCATTCGTGGAAAGCAAATTGTGCCGCAATTCACTCAGAGGAATCAGATCTTCAGCATCATATTCAGTGTCTGGGTTGGTATCTGCACATAAGCCATAATTTTGTGCCAACACTTTTTCAAGACTTTATAGGAGACTTTTTCCCATGAATTGCATAGTAGACATACAGCATCTTTTAGGTTAATGCTTTTTAATAACCTAACAAGATTCTTTTCATTATTTGATAAAATATGGGCTAAAAGACTTTTTCGATAAAATAATTTTGTCAGTCTGATTGCATTCTGGTCCATAGGCTGCAAAAGTGCAGTACAATTTGGTGGAAGAAATAATGTTGTAAATTGTCCATCCTCACTAGTTAGCTCTTCTATAGTTCCATGGCTCAAAGCATTATCAACGATTAGCAGGGCTCTTTCAGGCAAGTTGAGGCTTCTTAAATGACTTTTGACTTGACGAATAAAAGAATTATGAAACCAGTCTAAGAAAATTGCTGTAGTCATCCATGCATTGGCAGATGATTTGTACTCAACAGGTATGTTCACATTTTTAAAAGCCCTCGGATTTTTTGCCTTTCCTATCACTAACAACTTTAATTTTTGTGATCCATCAGCATTGCAACATGCTAGAAAGGTAATGCGTTCTTTGTTTATTTTTCGACCTGATGCGGTCTTTTCCTGAGAACGAACCAGCGTTTTTTCAGGCAACATTTTCCAATACAGAGCTGATTCATTTGCATTGTATATTTGAGTAGGTCCAACGTTTAATCTTTTATTTTATCTGCGAATAAAGTTCGGGAAGGATCGACGGCACTTTCATCATTGGATAGTTTTTCGCCACAAACTTTTAAAGAGCGCAGACCATGTCTTTTTCTGAAGTTACAAATCCAACCTCTACTAGCTCTAAAATTATCATTCCCGTAGGTTTCAGTGTAAAACTGTTTTGCTTTGCCTGATAAAATTTTGTAGAAAATTGGGACGTGCCTTGATCGTTGCGTACAAAACCATGTATACAAATGAGTTTCCATTTCTGGATATTCGGCTTTTCATTAGGTTTTTCTGACGCAGGACCGGAATCACATTTGAAAATAAATCTAAAAGAAGTTACACGTCCATAGTAAGTGTCCAAAATTATCTTTAAAATAAATCATATATACATTCCTTTTGATTTTCCCTTGCTTCTTTTTTATATCCTAAATTGTGGATGTTCCTACTCCGTATTCATTTGCCAACACTTTTCCGCTTTCACCAAGAACTAGTCCTTCTAATATATCGGACTTTTGTTTTATTGTTAGTGTAATATGTTTTCTTTTAGAAGGCATTTTAATATGTAGGTACATATATGTAAAAATAACGTTTACATACTTATATGAACTACATAAAGTAAAATGGAACGTAGGTATGTTGTACTTGTGACAATAAACAAACAACTACAAAATCGTTAACCTTTAGACGCGATACCCGATGCGTTGTAGGCAAATCAAAGGCACCTACAGTTTGTGTGAATCCCAGATGTATTAGACTGGAATTTAGGGGAATCCCCTCACTATCGATTTCAGTTTTCCCATGTAGTTTAAATTAAGTAGATGTCTAAAAACGCAGGTCCGGATTACCTAGTACTATCAAATCCGGATTATAAAGTACACGATGCAATAGAAATGTTTGACCGGATTATTAAAGAATCCGGTTTAATGGAGATCCGGATTATCGAGGTGGCACTGTATATGTTTCTCTAAGCTATTCCCAAATAATACTACTAATGCTTTCATGACCATACTTTATTAGTAATATATGTATTTTAGAAATATGCAGTGTAAAATGATACCCTAAGAGTCGTAATCACTTTTACATATGGGGGCACAAATACTTTAGGAAAAAAAGCCTGAAGTCTTGCCTGACACCACTTCTACACCTCTGCATCTGCTTGCCCTTACGATGTCTCTTAAGCTTCAGAAAAAACGCATTGTTTGAGCTTTAAGTTAGATGGGGTAAACCGTCACCGAGATGACGGCTAATATAAATGCTTTGATTTTTTCGATTGTAGTGGACCGTAACATCTGTTCTTCATTATCGAGTTGGGTTTTTTGAAACAATTTCTCCAGCAGGTCTAAATAAAAATACACATAAATATAAATAACAAATATGAAAAACTTCTCCTAACAATCCAAACTATACAAGTCATTAAAGACTCTCATTCAGAAATAACGATATTTTTATATGCATGGAGAATGGTTTACCAAAAGGCAGACCACCAGCCAGCACAACTGATGAATGTGCTTCTACTAGCATATTGTATTAGCTGTAGTTAGTATGTAAGTATATCATACCAAGTAAGTTCATTACAATAAAGGGATTTTTGAATTTGAATTGCCTGCTCTTCATGCCCATGGCTTGTCACCAGTCACAAAATGTATTTCGCAAATTTGATTTTGCTTAGCTTTCGTTTCATGAGTAAGCATTCAGGGCGTCCAACGTGCGAATAGTAATGTACTTCCCCACATTACAAGTAATGTTAAGTACTCACAATTCCTTGTAAAATACCTACCCGAATGTTAATATGCATCGTCGATTCTCACTACCAATTTATCAAGAAGAGCCATCTGCCTTTCGCCATAAGCCGACATTAGTCGTCCAATGCTTAATCTTCAGGTTTTATTTTGCAGGATCACAGTCATTGTTCACTTTCTATCTGTACTCACATCAAAACACGCATAGCGGCATACTACACTCAATTGTCAATGAATATCAATAGGAGCAACACCTTCCGAAGTAAAAGATTCAGTAGTAGTTCGTTACGTTAATCAAAAGACAATGTCAGCCACAATTTTCAAAGTGTCATGCGCAAACGCGATCTTACTTAGAATCGCCACTAGGGAAATTAGTGAGGACGAAATAAATGCAAAATCACTTTCCATCCTTATAAAAGCTATGGATACGGAGATTAATATATGTTATATAATTTTTGATTTACCTGATCTTCTCTACTATACGTTAGACATCGAATTTGTAAAACCTTGTATAACTAAACGTATAATTTTTTTGTCGATTGTCTTCAGATATTCCATAAGTAACTCAGTATGGCGATAAAATATTTTTATTACACGTTTCGACTAATTTTCAAATAAACGAAAGTCTCGATTTTAATTCAGAGGCGATATCTAAGAAACAGAAAAATAGATAAAAATGCTTGATTGCAGTTTATATGATCTGAGCAGATTGCTTTTTGGTCAATATTGAGCAAAATTTACGAGGCTTCGTGACTGGAGTCAAATAAATTGCATTTAGTTTGCTAGAGGCCTTCCAATGACAAATTATCAGAATGTCTTTTGCTTTATAAACGTTAGTGGAGTTCCGGAAAGTGTAGTCCAGTAAAATGCGCTATTGAATCGTAATGCAGTACAAAAATCTAATATTAACATTAGGTGTGTCAAAATGTACTCAGGCGTTAAATTTTATAGAAATTTTAAATTAGTCTTGCCCATGCTTGTCGTTGCTGCCTTATATTTTATTTATATTAAATTGGTTATGTCAAGATTTGGTTTGTCATTTTAAGTAAGCCGTTAGTAAATTCAACACAGTAAAACTACTACACACTTATAATCAAAATCCTATTTTCGTAATGAACGTAGAAATTTTGTCAATATATTTTAAATTCTTATCCATGTTTTCTAAGGGCATACTTTGTAGGTTTTTATTGAAATTAAAAAAAAAATGAACAAGGTGTCATACGTAAACTCGACTAGAAAATTTAGGATTACTTCACCTAACTACTAAATATAACTTCTGCTTGTCTTACATGTTGATGCAGGAGGCACTTAGAAATTAAAAAATTACCCTATCATTCTAATTGGCACAAAGAGGTAAAATTTTGGTTTTTATTAAATAATCTTTTCTACTCTACTAGGAATAAATCATTTTTTAAATCGAATTTTCTGAATTTCATGTAGCTTACCCTTTAATTTCTTGTATTAATATTATGAATTTTATTTTTGTATTGAATTCTGCAATATAGATAACTAGGTTTTTGAGAATTTATATTGGTACACGCACAGCGCTATTCACTTTGGTCTTATCATTAACTGTTCTTTAATGTTCCAAAGAATCAGTGTTTTTGGAGAGTTTCGGGTTCTCAATCTGGAAAACCGTTTTCTTCTGAATAGAATTTAACCAGTGCAGCGTATCTTTGTGTGCAGAACCTCAAACATGGAAGCAATATTCCGTCGATGATCGAATTGGCGGCTTTTGTACAAATAAAAGTTGTTGTGGAATATAAAGCTTTGCAGTACGAAATAATATCCGCTTTTGAGAAGCTCACATTGCTATGTATGCAACATATTCATACCAGGGCATATTTGCTTAAAAGTTAACGCCTAGCAAATTGACTGTCGATGTTATTGGAATCGGAGGTCCATGTTAAGTTAGATTCCTTTCCGCTGTATGTGGACTTTTGCATGGGCGGCTGTTATTTGAGCATTCCAAGTAAATGAAGAAAAAAGCGTATTCTCATTAGAAAAGCTACATATGGGATTCAGCTTCTTTTTAGCAGACCGTTAATGTAAAATAGAAAAATAATAACATGCAGTATAGAGCCCTATGTCACATCAACATTGATAGTGAATATGTCGAAAAGAAATGCTTCAACTACCATTAGGAGGAGACTCAAGAGCCATAAAGTTTTAGATGTGTCATCAGGACGTAGCTTAGCCAACAGTAATATTCAATTGGGTTGTTCTAGTGACTAATAATATTAAATCCCAAGCATTTTAATGGATGCTTTTCCCTTAAGTTTTAATATTACTGCTTTTTTTGTTTTTTCAGGTATTGGCTGAACTCAAACGCAGAAAATATTATTTTCTGAAGGATAAGTTGAAAAGTCTACAGGAACCTAGTATTATCTAGATCATTTTTTTAGTACAATAACAGAATGCTTTTTTAGCATCTAACATCAGTAAGATAAGTAATATGATACGCTACTTGAAAACTATATCGGGAGTTTTTGACTGCAAATGGGTAGTGAAATCGATAGTACTATGTGAACCAAAAAGTTTAGATAACAAGTTGGCTCTCTCAACAGATGTTGTTGCAACAGTATTCTCTGTCCACACAAATATATATGATATATGATATGTGATATAGGTATTTCTTACGAAAAGACAAAGAGAGCATTTGGTTAGAGAAAGACGCGAAATAATTTGGTTTTCAAAATATAATGAGTGTGGCAACGTAGCTTCTCGCTTGCTTCTCGCCGCACGCAATCACATATTATTGCATTGCATTTATTAGTCCGGAAGCTCAGTACCAAAATGCCTCATCGAAGAATGGCAGATAATAGTATCACTTTGTTAATTATGCCCCCCTTATTCTCTCCAGGTAGTTTAAAGCCTCAACTCTGGTTCCTGTTCCTGAAAATACGCTTTAAAGCTGTAAGAAAAAGTTAGTGGACGAACCCAACGCTGAGTGGCAGATATTTTGGGTATAGCTTCATTTCTGTGAAATATGACTGAAAAAAGAATATCTGTAATGGATATTAGATCAATCCAAAGTTATAACGGTAAAGTTGCAGAAAAATGGACCCACATGAACCCATAAAGGAGCGAATGTAATTTGTTTTAATATGTTCGTTGTAGTGGTGGGCGTTGAATGAACGAACAGTGTTTTTAGACTGTTTATTTCGCATTAACTGATAAATTAGTTTATAGTCTACCGATAAACTAGTTCACTCGTGAACGACATTTGTGCACGGTCACAACCCGACCGTCGACGAGATAAACTGTATGGTCTACTACAGACGAGTCGACGCGAACGGACGACGACGACGGTCCGAGTAAACACGAAGCGTTACGAATGAAATGAACTAACCGAACCGACGACGACGTTGTTCTGTCGACGACGGTCGAAACAAGTCGAAAATTAAACTATTTTATAAACTAGTTTATCATCGACGATAAAATTGTCTCGTTTCGTGGACTGTAAAAGCGTCAACGACCCACCACTAGTTCGTTGATGTTTGTAGATACTAAAAATAACATTATCTTCCATAAAGTCTGGTTCTTTAATAAAATGCGCGTGCCTGTCCTACAACGCGCATGCCCGTCCTGTAATTTGTTTTTCTCTCAAATACTATACACATGCGCCAGTGTCTCGAGAGACGCTCAAATCACCATTGAAACAGTTACAAGCAGATTAATATATTTATTTAATTTGCAGTGCAATTTCGCTCTATATTTTTTATATTTAAATTTTATTTATATTTATTATTTAAAATTTATATTCAAAAGCCCTTTTAATATGTAATTACGAAAATCTAAAAAAAAAATAATTTTGGTAGCTATATTGGATAGTGCATATGAAATTTTTGATTTTTAACATGATAGACAATAAGAGTGATCCAAAAAACCTCAAGAATTAAAATTTTAAACATTTAAAAGTTACAATAATTTTTGCCGCATTCGGTTAATGCCATTACAACAATGACCGAATACTCCATCAGCCACCCGAGTTTTCACTGTGTTCTTTTTAAACTTTGAGCGTTGCGGCTCCATTCTAGTATATGTTGTGTGTTTTTTTGTCGCAGAATCCGATCTACAATTAATTTTTTAGAAAAATAACCTATTAATTGTTATTAACAATTTTTAAGCAATTACTAAAAAAAGTAATTTGATAAAATTTATTTTTATAACGAAATCTAAGCTTAATAAGCGCTCCACCCAAATTTTTTTAGACGTATTTCGACCAACTGAATCTATTTTTGCAAAAACTTAACCTTTTTATTGTTATAAATAATTTATTATGAACAATAAATAGAATTTCATAGAATTTATCTCCGTAACAGCAAAATCTAAGCTTTTTACGAACTCTACCAAAATTTTTTATATGAATTTTGTCCTGCTGTCTGAATTTCTAGCCCATTTTTCCAATTTAATTAATTAAAAATGAAGAGCTAATAAGTTTATTTATATGCAACTAAATAAAAATATTTGTGTTAAATTCCCAAAGAAAAATTAATATAATTCTAATATATTGTCAGTAATAATAAAATAATTAAGTTTTTGAAAAAATTTAATTAAATTTAAATTTAGCGAGTTAAATAATTTATATTAAGTTATTATAGAAAAAAAATATATTTATTCATAACAAAAATTAATAAATATTTAGCAAAAAACACGACTTTAACGTGTCAAAAAACATATAAATACCGCTAAGTAATAATGCGAAAAGAGAAAATCAATTTGTTAATAACTTAAGCTTTGCATTAAAAATACAGAACTTCTGCCGATGAAAGCAGGGACTGGACTTCACGGCACATATTCGGGATGTCACCTCGTATTATAATATTCGAACACTGGTTCGCTCTCGAATGAGTTCAGGTGGGCCCAAAAACTCCACAGGTTCAAAAATTCGTAGAAATTCAAAGAACCAGGATCTATAGCAAATAATATTTTTTCACTTATTTTTGAGTTTTAAATTAACTATATCTCGAATATCTGCCAATCAGCGATGAGTTCATTTTTCGAGCCCTTTTTTTAAAGAAAAAAAAGGTTTACTCCCGCAGGAACCGGTCTCCGTGGCAGATATTAAAGCTGTAGTATTCTCATAACATATAAAACTGCCACTCTGCGATGGGTTCACTTACCCTAAATTTTTTGCAACTTTCTCCCTCCATAACGGCGGCTGGAACCGAAATTTGGATCTATAAGTTGTATTTTTTGGTTCAGTTTTGTCACATTTACCAAGTAATATATTTATCTGCCGCTCTTCGATAACTCCAAAATTTTAGTTATGAGCCCCCGGACTATATATGATTTAAAATTTGAAAGAACGCCCGCATCCGTGCGAGCTGTGTTTTTCAAGCTCGTTGCCACAGCGAAAATTCACTCGATAAAATTCTATAAAAAGTAATATTTATCTAATATTTTTGCAACAACTAGGTGGTAAACTGCCTTCATATTTTAACAAACGATAGGAAAGTAATTTTTTTATGTATATATAATTTTTTGCGACTTTTTAATGCACATACGACAACATAAATTGTAAAAAACGCATGCTTTTGACCGAAGAAAAATTATGGATTCCTACCTTATACGTGTTAACCATCCGAAACTTTTACAATTAATTACGCAGGTCAACATGAATTTTGACTTTAATAAGAGGGTATGAAATTCCATAGATTTATCGATAGTTAGACAAAAAAAATATAAATGGCCTGAAAAAGTTTGCTTTTGTATCCAGGAGAACGGTTTTGAACAGTATTTTACAAAATCCATAGTTTAAATTTTTATTTATTGATAAATCGAAACAAACAAAAATATATGATTTTTATCAACTTTTACTATCATATCAAATTACAAAATAGTGGAAAAAAGTTTAAAAGTGAACGCTATTACTTTTTCTTTCATGTTCATAAGTACTTTCTCTCACTAAACCCCAAATGTAGTCCCCCATCATATTTTCGTTGTATTCGCCCTGATAACGTTGTTCGAAGTTCATAATATCTTGATGAAAACGTTCTCCTTGTTCTTCTGAGTACGCCTCCATGTTGTTTTCAAATTTATCTAAATGAGCATGCACATATGTACATGGTTTTAAAGTTTTCTAACATGTTTTCAACTAGCTCTTGGAATTTTCAACTTTGTTATTCCCTAAAAATCTAGAGACTACTGCTTTAAAACTATTCCAACTTTTTTTGGAGCACTAGTAAGTAATTTTGGAAATTCTTCACTGGCAAAAATTTTTTTAATTCGTGGACCGACAAAAATTTCAGCTTCAACCTTTTCTTCTGACAACTTTGGAAAATTTTTTTTTTTTAAAAATGTAAAAGCTTCAGATTTTTCATCTAGCTTTTTTACGAATTGTTTCATATGCCCTAACTTGATGTGTAAAGGCGGCATTAATACATTTTCAGGTTCAGCAATAGCTTCACATTTAACGTTTTGTTTTCCAACACAAAATTCCGTTCTTAGTGGCCATGATCGTTTAACATAGTATTGAGCATCCGCTCTACTATCCCACAAACAGAGATAACACGGATATTTTGTATATCCACCCTGAACTCCCATTAAAAATCCTACCATCTTAAAATCTCCAATGAACTGCCACTTTATACTCTTGATATTTTAAAGCTTCGAGTAAAATTTTAACACTTTCATAGTTTTCTTTTAGATGTACAGAATGAGCGACTGGAAGAGATGGAAATTTATTTCCGTTATATAATAAAACGGCTTTCAAGCTTTTCGTCGAGCTGTCAAAAAATAAATAAATGCCATTCACTGGGAACACTGGGCATCTCAATTGCTTCAAACAAACCTCTTATATTGTTACAATAACAAAGTTCATCTTCTTTGGTGAAGAACGTAGCAAATGTCTCATGCCGACTTCGTTGATCTGTTATTTTGATATCAATAAGCAAATTCCATTGCTTCAAACGAGAACCCAAAAGCTCTACCTTACTCTTCGGCAAATTCAAATCTTTTATTAAGTCTTTAAGGTCTTCTGAGGTAAGAAAATGGGGTTTCGGTGGTTCTTGTGACAGTACAAATTCTTCATCTTTAATATTTTTATTTGAACTCTGAGATGAGCTTGACTGAGACAATTTTTTAGGAGGTTCAGGTACTGGAAGTTGTGGGCTATGTGAGATTGGAGCAGAAGATGAAACAAGGTCAGGATATTCGATGAGTTTCGCACTTTTGTCTCTACGTCTTTTAGCTGGATTTACTACGCAAAAATAACAGTCATTAACCGTAGTCTCTTGGCTCTCGCCAAATTCTCGGTACTGCGAATTTCATACTCCGTTTCTCACCTCACCTCACCTGAATAAATAAAGATAAAAATAAACATATTTATATTTTTTTTACTAAAAATTGTTTACCTTCTAAACATCTTTTGCAATTACTACAAGCAACATGTGGAGCCCAGGACTTGTCTAGATTCCGAACAGGGTAGTTGAAATAGGCTTTGTAGGCTTCACAAAGCTTTTCACATGCGTTTAAATAAAATTTTATATCTCGTACTTTAATAAATATACCACATATATAACAAAATGCATCAGCATCATATTTACACTTTCTGGAAGACATTTTAACCTCTTTAAGTCTTCTACAAAACAGTCAATTGTTGTTTATCACTTAAGTGTCATCTGTAGACACTGTGTGAAAGTTACGGCCCGTTTATTATTTCGCGGTATTTTTAAATATACCAGAACTATTTAATATTCCTACGATAACTCAAAAAAATGTATTATTATAATTTTCCTTCATTTTAGAGCATAATGAATAGAAAAATCATAAAATAAATTTTAGGACAGAAACAAAAAATTTTTTTGTAGAGTTGTGTTATGTCAAAAGGGCATGGTAAACCATCTTTATATTGAAGCAATGAATGCAGGATGCTAAAATCTATTATTTCACAAAATTTCAAGCAAAACTACTTTTAACACTTACTAGTAAGAAATACCTTAGCAACAGACCATACACACCTTGACCTGTTGGGACAGGCAAGAAGTTTATTTTTAATTCTTTGATTTTGTGCCTCCTTGGGTTTGTCTAATCGTTTGCATCTATTACGAACACTAACAAAGATGTTATAGTTTATGACTTTTTTTTGTCGTTCACCTTCACGCCTGAGTATGGATTTTACTTTTTTTCATATTCTGGGGATATCAGCAGGGATGTCGTAATACCCGTCAATGTTGCCCAAGTGCCGCAACATACATTCTGGTATTTCACAGCACCTTTTAGATAATGCGGTAGTGCTGCCACGGACGTTATTGGATTTTTGCAAAAAACTACTGCCTTTGTACGTGGCCAGGCCATATATAACTTAAATAAAAGTATACCGACCTGCAGGAATTGGAACCCGAGACCTTCTGCATAGCAAGCAAGTACTACGCCATGGAGTCACAGGCCGCCACGCGTTAAGGTTTTGACGCCATTGTTGAAACGAAAGATGTTTAAATATAGAAAATAAGAACATGTGTAAAAGGGCATGTATGTACTTGGCCTCTTGTTTAACAGTTGGTACTACATTTTTTCCTTATTGAAAATCTTGTAAAATAATTACTGTGATAACTGATAAATTACCAGGTGTATAAGTATGAAATGCGGATTTTTTTTTTCTAAAAAAACATGTTAAATTCGGAAGAATGATAAAAAGTGCTTTATTCAAAGTATGCTCCATCGCTTGTTATACATTTTTCCCATCTTTCGGGCAATCTGTGAATACCACGCCAGTAAAAATCTTCCTCTTTTGCTGTGAACCATTCATCGAGTCATTTTTTCACATCTTCGTAGGAACCAAAGCGCTGCTCAGCAAGTGCGTGACCCATCGATGCAAACAAGTGGTAATCAGAAGGAGCCAAGTCTGCTGAGTAAGCCGCATGGGGTAGAACTTCCCAGCTGAGTGCTTCCAACGTGTCGCGAACTGGTTTTGCCGTATGTGATGGAGATTGTCATGAAGAAAAATAACTTTATGTTTCCTCTTTCGGTATTCTGGCCTTTTTTCAAGCAGCGAACGGTTCAAATCGGTCAATTGTTGTTGGTCTCTGTAACTATACGATACAAAAATGACTTCCTTTTGTATCGAGCGAGCAAAATGTCACACGTGTTTTTGCGCTTTTCCATTGGCCTGTCGTTCAACTCATGTGGTACCCATCTACCGGTCTTCTGAATCTGGAAAGAGCTTGTTCGCTAACGCCCAATTGCTCGGCGAGTTGTTTTTGTGTTTGCGAATCGTCTTCGTTCATCAATGCTTGCAACTCCACAATTCGTATTTTTTTGGCGGTTTTCCACGTTCCTTGTCTGCAACATCGAAATCACCACTTTTGAAACGCCGAAACCATCGTTCACACGTATCTTGCGATGGAGCATGTTCACCATAAGCTTCTCGAAGTAATCGGTTTTCTTCAAATGAAAACAAAAAATTAATGCTGTCCGCGAATGCTCTTTGTTCGGTATAAATTTCGACATATTGAACAGAACAACACGACACTATGCACACACTTTTCCAATTTATTACTCATGCGCGTCTGACACTTGTTGATGACACAACAAAATGGCGCAGTGTCAAATCTTTATAGCACAAACTGCATTGGTGCACCATCTATTGTCTGAAATCCGCATTTCATACTTGTACACCTGGTATATCATAGTAATCTAAAAAAATTAAAGTAACTGGATCCACAGGCTTTTACTTTGTTTTATTATTAAAGTAATCATTAAAGTTTATATTTCAAACTCAAATTACTTATTAACTGAATATGCTCATCAATGAAAAATATAATGGTAATGCACATTAATTTTAAAGTTATAAAACATTAGGGCTGACAAGACAAGAATGCCTATTCACAGGTAATTGAGCAATTTCTTGGAGAGCACAAAGCTGAGATGCTCACTGCGCTACACTGCCGTATTATTACTCGAGAAATCACGTAAAGTTTGTTCAGGCATATATCTTTTGACTAATTGTCTGCAATAGTATCTAAAGTCCAAGATTGCCAAATTAAAATGTTTGGAATGACGTTCTAAATACCAGGAATTCATTACATTTTTTAGTTTGATAATTTTGTCTAACATACCTGACAACTCTGTTTCGTATATTTTATTTTAAGGAACTAGTAACATAGGATTGAACTTTTATAACGAATATTTAATTATTAAGTACCATATTAAAAAAAACCGGTCAAGTGCAAGTTGAACTTGCACAATTAGTGTTCCGTACGTTAATTGCTTTTAAAATAAAAAAATTTGTTACGGTGCTATAAAATGATCAGTGACTTCACAAAACACACCCCAAATGAGTTTTCAACAAAGTTTGTTTCCTATCTTTACTGAAAAATGATGAACTTGAAATTTTTGTTTTTTTTTTATATACCAGATAAATTATTAAAGGTAATGCACTCGTGATAATTTTCGTTCAATCTACACCCCTTGGAGAATATTCCAGAATTTTTTCAAAATTTTTTGATCAGTACTTTTCGAGATAAGGTGGGGGGACAACGATTTTTTGCGATTTTTTAAAAATAATACAAAGAAAAGTGTGCGCAAGTATTACATTATATATATATATATATATATATATATATATATATATATATATATATATATATATATATATATATATATATATATATATATATATATATTATATATATATATTTACTCGTGTTTTCACAAGCTTTCATTTGACACCACACTCGATGACCTACTAAAAAATTTTTTTTTTCACTTCCGATTTAAACTAAACCCATAAGTCAAAATTTGACTATCAAAGCTACACGGCTTTGATGAGGCCATCAATACCTATATTATTACCAAATTTCATTCATTTCTATGACAAATAGTTTCGGAGAAAATCGGATGTGACAGACAGACAAACGGACAGACAGACACCGAAGTGATCTTATAAGTGTTCCGTACGAAACACCAAAAAGAAAGTAACTACAATTAATTTATTATTTGAAATGTTTCATATAAGACACAGGAAATAAAAAAGAAAAATGCAGCCTAATATTTATTTCTAGTTCTATACATTCTATAAACATTTTAAACGTTAATGATATGATTTATAGAACTTTCCATTAGAATTTCCTTTACGACAATCGCAAATAGACTAAATCCTTTAAGTATATTTGCCAAATCAGATTTTTATGTATGTTATTTATTAATGGATATGATTGTTTGTCAGTTATTGTATTGGCAGAATTTGATACTTTCTTGTCGGCTATGATAACTAGCATTCTCAATAAGGATCATATTTTTTTCTGGAACATTTCTTGACCAAGGGTTCTTTAAACTAGCTTTCAAAATGCTCGTTTGTAGTATGTTGATAATAATCTAAACTCGACTCTTTAATATTTTTAGCCGATAGGAGTAAACAATTCGAATATCATTCATTCTTTGGACCAGCACATATTATTGGGGTCACTTGAATCTCTTTACCTTTTTCTATAATATCATAGGTGTCGAGCCCAATTTCGTCTTGGAAATAAGGGATTAATTTTCGGTTCTGTATTTTTTGATCGATTGCAAATGATCAAACCTTAACTTTCTTAACCTTTGGGTCTCTGATATATAGTTTTTTTATTACCCCACATTTAAAACCTATTTTTAAGTAGGGCGTAGTAGATGCTAGTTCTGCTGCATAATGTAATGGTTTCGTCAATATTTAAAGGTGATTTTAAATAATTTTGTGTAGGGACACTGTTTTCTTTGAATATTTGATACACTTCTCTTTGAATGAGGTATTTTTCACCTTTATCCAAATATTATGTTTTACTCAGATCTTGCCTAATTCCCGCACACCAGACATTTGCTCGTATCATAGATTTACATATTTTTTTTTTTTATGGGTCTAGCACACGTGCTGCAGGGAAGTCCCTAAAGCGCTACAGGGCGGCACGTGTGCCGAAAAAACGACTCACGTTATACTTGAATCGCTGTAAATTGTACTCGGTGGGAAACACAGCGCTGGGCAAATTATTCCAAAGGGATGATGTTCTCCATATAAAAGACTGCTTGAAAAACGTTGTACGCGGAGTAACAAGCTGAACTTCATACGGATGTGAAGCACCAGCGCAACGTGTATTTCTAACATGCACCGCTTTGGGAGGAATTAAGCGGGCTACATCCTTCGAACACTTTCCATGAAAATACTTGCAGAACAGGGAATGAAGGCCCCCGGTCAGTTCCGGGTCTCCAATCAGACGAATAGCTCTTCTCTGAACAGAATCCAACAAACGCAGTGTATGTTTGGGAGCGGAGCCCCAAACATGGGAGCAGTATTCCATAGTTGGTCGAATTTGAGCTTTGTAAAGAATTAACAGTTGTTATGGAGTGTAAAGCTTTTTGATTCGAAATAGTATTCCCAACTTTTGAGAAACTCTCCTTGCCATGCCTGCAGCATGTTCATGCCAGGACATATTTGCTCCCAAATTAACTCCCAACAAACTGAGCGACGATATTAGGGGAATGAACTGCCCCGACACAACTATGTCAGGTTCAACAAAGTTAACTTTTTTAGAAAGAACTGCCGCCTGAGTTTTTGTAGCGTTAAATTCCACTTACTTACTTTACTGTCGCCCCAAGATAGAATTTCTTCCAGATCTTTGTTAAGTTGAACGACCTCCTGCTCTCTGCGGATATTCTCCTGAGCAGCCAATGTCCGAGCGTTCAAAGTGAATGAAGAGATAAGCGTACTGTCATCTGCAAAGAGGTAGATTGGATTCCCGGTCTTTTCCAGCAGATCGTTAATGTAAATGAGAAAGAGAGTAGGAGACAGTATGGAGCGTTGGGGCACACCGGCGTTGATAGTAAAGGTGTTAGAAAGAAATCCGTCGACCGCCGCTCGTAAAGAACGCGCTGTGAGGAAACATGAGAGCCACGAACAGAACTTTTCAGACATACCACAAGAGCACACCACGATTTTGTCAGGTCCCTTGTTTTTTTATGGGCATAGCACACGTGCTGCCGGGAAATTCGTAAAGCGATACAGAAGCGAGGCATGTGCAGAAAAAGCAATTCACGTTAGTATTGAACCGCTGTTTGAAAAGGGTTCTACGAGAAGTAACAGGCTAAACTTCATATGGATATGAAGTATTAGAACGACGTGTATTCCTCGCATGCACCGCTTTGACAGGAATTAAGCGGGCTACATCCATCGAACACTTTCCTTTGAAAATGCTTGTAGAATAGACTTAAGTCGCCAACTGTTCTTCGATGTTCCAACGAATTAAGGTTGCTAGTCAGTATTGCGTCTCCAATCAAGTGAATAAAATCCAATCCAATAGTTTTCTGTAGACTTTTCAACCTATCCTACAGAAAGGGAATATTTCCTTCCTGCTGGAAATGTGCCACAGTTCAGCCGATACCTAAAAAAGGCAAGAAGACCTTGCCAAATAACTACCGACCAGTCGCACTCCTTTCAATAATATCGAAAATCATGGAAAAGGCTATCAATCAACATCTTCTAAAATATCTTGAAGAATCCAACATTATTAGCGATCACCAATATGGCTTTCATAAACATAGATCAACAGGAGATCTTCTGACTTGTGTAACATATGTTTGGAACAACGCAATTGAACACTTTGGGAAATCTCGAGCGATTGTTCTTGACATATCCAAGGCATTCGACCGTGTTTGGCACGATGGGCTGTTCGCTAAGCTACGTTGTTGTGGTTTGTCTGAAAAGTTCTTTTCTTCTTTCTAACACCTTCACTATCAACGCCAGTGTGAACCAAGGTTCCATACTATCTCCTACACTCTTTCTTATTTACATTAACGATCTGCTGGAAAAAATCGGAAATCTAATCTACAGCTTTGCAGACGACAGTACGGTTATCTCTTCATTCACTTTGAATGCTCGGACATCGGCTGCTCAGGCGAGTGTCCGCAGACAGCGGGAAGTTATTCAACTTAACAAAGACCTAGAAAAATTCTATCTTGGGGTAACAGTAACCAAGTGGAATTTAACGCTACAAACACCCAGACGGCATTTTTGTCTAAAAAAGTTAACGTTGCTGAACCCGACATAGTTATGGCGGGGCACTCCATTCCTCTAACATCATCCCTCAATTTGTTGGGAGCAAATATATCCTGGCTTGAACATGTAGCAGGCATAGCAAAGAGAGCTTCTCAAAAGTTGGGTATATTATTTCGAACCAGAAAACTTTACACTCCACAACAACTGTTAATTCTTTACAAAGCTCAAATTCGACCAACTATGTCTTCTCGTATTTAGTAACAAGTAACTGTGTCATGAAAATTAGTTAATTCGGACATTAGTAAAACTCGAAGTGATCAGTCTGCAGCAACTATAAATGTAATTTCACCCTAGCAACGAAATAACCTTTAGAATTTTGTTCAAGCTCATTGGTAAAAAAATCTTACATAGCAACAGTGTGTACCCTCAAAACAGAATTCAAATTATTAGATGCAGTAGGAAACACGCAAAATTGATTGAAAAAGTCCCACTAACATTCGAAGAACACTAAGTTGGGAATGTGGAATCTTTGACACAATGACACTACTCAGCATATATCACCACTAGTGATAGTTAGTAAGTCGCTATCTTGACAGATCCATCAGTTAGTATGACCTAATTGTGTTCTTCGAATCTACTCGGCATATATCATCACTACACCAAACATTAATATATAATATTTATGTTTAATTTATTTTTAAATGTACCCCAAAATTGAGACGCTCAATATATTTTTCAAATTTTCTTAAGAATTTTCTGAAAGATAATCTGATTATAATTTCTGACTACATTATATTACAATGTTGTTAGATGAACATGTTGCATGCATAGCAGAGGAAGTTTCTTGAAAACTGGTTTCGTATTACAAAGCTTTATACTCCAAAATAACTTTTAATCCTGTACAGGGTGAGTCAACGATAGAGTAAAGTTCATTATCTCATTTGTTTCGGGAATGACGAAAAAATGTTAAATACAATGTTTTAGGGAATGTTAAGGTGCATAGTTTAAACTTATTTTTGAGTATACAGGGTACTTCAAAAAAGTGTGACCGATATAACAGATGTTTTTTTAAATGGAACATCTTATTTTTAAATTTTGCTTAAAATTTTATAACTTTTTTACTAATAATGTTATATACCTAAACCTAGTAGTTTTTCTAAAATTTAAAAAAAAATACTAGTTTTCAGTTCTGTAAAAAATTGCCAGTAGCACCATTGCTTCTGAAGGTGAAATACTCATAATTGGTACGAGCTTTCTATAGAGATATATGTAAAGAAATTTGAGTGAGATGCTACAGGGTGTTCAAAATAAATTTATACATTTCGAATATTTTAAATTGAAAAATCTCAAATTTTTTAAACGGCACATCCAGTATATTATTATTTTTTCTGATAGATTTTACAAAACTCTCCAACTTTTATTAAGTATGTCATATACCTATTTCTAATAGTTTTCGATTTATTTTGAATTTTTCAATTTTTAAATTTAAAAATAGGATGTTCCATTTAAAAAAAACATATGTTATATCTGCCACACTTTTTTGAAGTACCCTGTATACTCAAAAATAAGTTTAAACTATGCACCTTAACATTCCCTAAAACATTATATTTAACATTTTTTCGTCATTCCCGAAACAAATGAGATAATGAACTGTACTCTATCGTTGACTCACCCTGTACAGGATTAAAAGTTATTTTGGAGTATAAAGCTTTGTAATACGAAACCAGTTTTCGAGAAACTTCCTCTGCTATGCATGCAACATGTTCATCTAACAACATTGTAATATAATGTAGTCAGAAATTATAATAAGATTATCTTTCAGAAAATTCTTAAGAAAATTCGAAAAATATATTGAGCGTCTCAATTTCGGGGTACATTTAAAAATAAATTAAACATAAATATTATATATTAATGTTTGGGGTAGTGGTGATATATGCCGAGTAGATTCGAAGAACACAATTAGGTCGTACTAACTGATGGATCTGTCAAGATAGCCACTTACTAACTATCACTAGTGGTGATATATGCTGAGTAGTCAATTGTGTCAAGTCATTGTGTCAAAGATTCCACATTCCCAACTTAGTGTTCTTCGAATGTTACTGGGACTTTTTCAATCAATTTTGCGTGTTTCCTACTGCATCTAATAAGGCATTATTTTGAATTCTGTTTTGAGGGTACACACTATGTACACACTATGTAAGATTTTTTTACCAATGAGCATGAACAAAATTCTAAAGGTTATTTCGTTGCTAGGGTGAAATTACATTTATAATTGCTGCAGATTGATCACTTCGAGTTTTACTAATGTCCGAATTAACTAATTTTCATAACACAGTTACTTGTTACTAATTACGAGAAGACATTTTAAAATGCAAAATCTTAACAATTATTTGATACTTAAAAGCATTTTTTTAAATTACACAGGTATACAAAATAAAAAAAAATATGTCTTTTAAGTGAGATACGCGTTTTCTTAAGTATTTTTTTTATGCTGAATCCAAAAAAATCATAAAAAAAAAGACATCCCCTGTGACGTTTTTTCAGAAAACACACTTAAAGTTGCCAAAAATCCATTTTAATAAATGAAATGAAAAACTGTACATCATCAAAATTATGGAATAAAACTATCATTTCGGACATCTTTAAATCTTCAATTATCATAAAAACTTAAAAATATTAGGTTTTAGTGTTCATGTGTAACAAAAAACACGCATACACCACCTTTACGTAACAAAATGCTGTTTAAAATAAATCTGTGCAACCGCTAAATTAAAAAATTGTTTTTAATTTTTATATTGGACAAAACTATTATTTCCAGTGTTTCTTAAAGTTCTTAATCCTGACTGGACATCAAAAAATAGTTTTAATGAGTTTTATGTTCAGTTTCAACAAAATAACTCGCTTTTAACACTTACAAGGGTGCTATATGGTTGGTAAAATGATTTTTTAAATAAATAAATCCAACAGCTAAACAAGATTCTGTTTTAAAACAAAACTATCATTTCTAGTAGTTTTTTAAGCTTCAAATTCTAATTTGATATCAAAACATGAGGAATAGTGTTTAGTGTTGAAAAAAAATATCCGTTTATTATTTAGGAACAAAAGGTGGAAAAGCGAAGTCTAAAGTATATCCCTTGACAGTTTTAAAAGTTAATTTTGTGGATAGATTGACTGGGTGAATATGGGGGAATGTGAGTGGGTGAGTGAGGTGATCAGTGAGTGAGCGAGCGAGCGAGTGAGTGAGTGAAGTAGTGTGTGAGTGAGTGCGCGAGCGAGTGTGAGTGTGTAAGTGAGTGAATGACTTAGCGAGCGAGTGTTTTGTTCAATATTAATAAAAATTAAAAACCTTTTTTTAATTTAGCGGTTGCACAAATTTATTTTAAACAGCATTTTGCCACGTAGCTTTGTTAAAGGTGGTGTATACGTGTTTTTTGTTAAACATGAACACTAAAACCTAATATTTTTAAGTTTTTATGATAAGTGTAGATTCAGAACATTTAAAGATGTCCAAAATAATAGTTTTATTTCATAATTTTAATGATTGTAGAGTTTTACATTTTATTTATTAAATTGGATTTTTGGCAACTTTAAATGTGTTTTCTGAAAAAACCTCACGGTGGATACCTTTTTTATTTTTGTGGATTCAGCATAAAAAAATACTTAAGAAAATATGTGTCTCACTTAAAATACAGACATTTTTTTTTATACCTGTGTTATCTGTTTTTACATAGAGTTGAATCATCAATTGAAAGTATACTTGTACTTTCACTCTGTATCTACTCAGTATGACTCGTAGACGTCCACAAATATAAGAAATCATCACAGCAGTAATTTAATACCCTTTATCAAAACAATGGACGTCGTTCATTCCTTACAATAAATTATACAGACTTACACGCGTTAAACCTATTTTAAAGTGGCATCGAAACTCTGACTAGCCTATTAATTAGGCTGTCGACAACAGGAAAGTTGTTGAAATAAATGCCTTTGTCTAGCTTTATAAATGAAAGCACCGGTCTAACAAGCCCTTTTGCGTTGGGGATGCCAGCAAAAAATTTTATCCCGTTGGGCAAAATCTAAAGTAACGTTGCCTTGAAATAGTTTTAGTATATTAGTCAACAAGTATTATGACTTGTTGGCAGAATATCTTATAGTTGAATAGGCTTAACCAGACAATATATGACCATTAGGAGGCTACAAAAAAATATTTTTTTTTCACAGTGAAGTAACCAACTTTTCCCTTTTATTCATAAAATATATTTAGATCGAGCTATTTACACTCATTGTAAGAAATAATGACCGTACTTAAATTTTTAAATATTTGTGGTTTAGGCGTAACTTAACTCAAATGATGATTTATTCTAACCTGGCTAAGAATTTTTTCAAGAATTTACACAAGATACCTGCTCTACTACCGGAAAGAGAAATAGGCAAACACACTGAAATCCCCTATGCTATTGTTTGTGTTAGGATCGCGGGTAATGTTATAATGGTAAAAGGGAAGTATTTTATTCACGACACAATTGCTCTCCAACCTGTTTACATTTTTCACTTTTTAAGATCTTTATATCTTGCAAAATATAATATCTCATTTTCGTCAGTCTGTCTTTCTGTTGCTCTGTTGGCACGACAACTCTCGAACAAAATAAGATATCGATTTGGAAAATGTATAGTAATTGAAGTGGGGAAAAAAACTATAATTTTTGAGAAATAGGTTAATGGTTAAGATAATTAAAAATCTTAATGTGGGAAGGGGGTTAGAGCAGCTACTTCGAATATATCGTGTTATATATCCTTTCGAAGAATTTGAAATTTACATTTTTTTTTTGTCGTTTCCAATTTTAACAGAAGCTGTGTAGTTAAACATCTTTTAAAATATCAAGTTATATTGCTTGCATTAAATTATTTATTGAGATGAGAAAATCAAAGTCGCTGTTTATTTGAGAACTGAGAAACGAGTTTGCAAGGGAAAAACTGGGTAAATCACTTTACCAATTTGAGGTGGATATTGACGCCTTTTTCAGAAAAAAAAACTTGTTTCCAGCCTTATAATCATTCTAACAAGCACTATTTCGTTATAAACCGATTATGTGAACCAAGAAATACAAGTTGTTTTCATAAAATCAAACTATTTATATAATCAAAAAGATATTTTTATTTAAAAAAACAGTTACATTTTAGGAAAATATTGTGTGATTTGTTTTTGAATTTTTCTTGCAGCCAAACTGCAAAATCTTATTCCTGCATTTTCGTAATACCAATAAATCATTAGTATTAAAAATATTTTTTTCACTCCAAATTAAACACTCCTTATTAAATGCGTCCAAAGTTTCAGACGAATTAATTTCCGTCATTGATTAAATTATCTTCGTCTTCATCACTTTGCTCATCTAAATCATCTTCATTCCGCTTCACAATATCCTCTCTGGAACATTCATGCAATTAACAAAATTACTTCGCTGTTGACTTCTGTCAATAAATTCTGAACTGCTTTGAGCGATTCCTCCATTTTATTTTTGTATTTTCCTTCAAAATGCTAAGTGGAATGTTTTCTTCCGGATCAGAGTCTCTCTCTTAAGTGAAATCCAAAATATTTTTCCAACATTTTTTTTTATCGTGTCAACCTCAAGCTTATTCAATGCTAATGGTAGGTTTATTAGAGCATCTTTTATTGTTAAACTCTTTAAAAGTTTTGAGAGATCTTCAGATTCTGAAGATAAAATTGATGACAACAAGCTTGACCTGTAGTAAAGTTTTGTGATTCGAAGAACATTTTGATCCATGGCTTGGGGCATTATCCAATAACAGAATGGCAGTTTCGGGTAAACCTTTTTGTTTTAAAAACGTTTTCACCTGAAACTGTATATACGCGAATTTAGTTAATTCAAACATTTTCATATTGCATATTTGCTGACTTACCTGAGCAACAAAGCATCTATAAAACCAATTCTTAAAAATGTTCACAGTCATCCAAGTATTTTTTGAATAATTGTAATCCAGAGGGAGAGTAAAGTTCTTAAAGCACTTAGGGTTTTTTGCTTTGCCTATATATGAGAGGTCTAACTTTATGTTCTCCAGACGCATTTGTGCAAGCGAGAAAATAAGTCGTGCTTTTTCAGCTTTCCTTCCTAGAGTGGTTTTTTCATCATTCATTACTAATATTTTCTCAGGTAGCAGTCTCCAAAACAAGCCAGATTCATCCGCGTTATAAATTTGATCATTTGTTAAATTCAGTTTACATGCGACTGAACAAAGATCTTGTTTAAATAGAACTACTAGCTCAGGGTTTGTAGATAATTTTTCAGCAGATCTCTTCAAAAATTTAATGCTAAATCTGAGTTTAAAATTTTGCCATCAACCATTGCTCGCAGAAAATGTTGGTGTTTCCTTTAGAATTTCATTTAAGGATTTTGCTGTAAGTTTTATAAGTTCACTAGTCACTGGAAGATTCCTTAACCTTTGTTTACAGAACCATTGATACAATTTTTTCTCCATCCTAGGGCTTTCTCCCGACTTTAACGTTTTTCTTTTAATAATACCAACGCATTTTGTTGTTACGCTTAGAATATTCGCTTTATTTTTTTTTAATTGCACAAACAGTAGATCTAGCTATATCACCCCTATTTGCCTGCTTCCTAATGGGAGGACTTTTTAAATTTGTAAACAATGAACTTAATTTATTATGGGTTTTATGGCACACTTTAATGTTGCGATTTTTTAATGTATTTTTAGTTTTTCCGATAGTTCCTTGGTGTATTTAAATGGTAAAAAAATAAATCCGTTATAAGATAATGTAATTTTAATTTTTGGCTCGTCGTTTTTTGCTGGTACTACCATGTTTAAAACAAATCTGAGAGGGCTTGTTAGACAATACATCAGGCCTGAGTTATTAATTTCGATAATTCTATAGAATAAAAACCTACACAGCATCAAGGTTACTCTCAGTATATTGAATACAAAATTTTAAAAAAAAAACACCTAATTAAGCGTGACCTCGTAAATCCCATAATATCATTCTTAAGTCCTTTCTTGTGTAACACTCTTTATAAAGGTTTGTGTCTGTAGGTCTACAAAATACAGCCAATGCAAGTCAATTGGCACTGTTCAGAGACTCAATTGTGGCAGCAGCACAGCTAAAGTATCAGCTTTCCTTCAATATCTGCAAGTGGAATAATCAGTTCGTACTTCTTTGAGGATAACATAGGTCACAACAACTGTTAGTTTAGATTGGTGACGATAATTAAGAACTCCTTTACACACGCTTTAGAAAATTTTAATGATTATACCCAAAAAACATGATTTTAGTAGGATGGGTCGACATCACATATTTCAAATATATCTTTGCCAGTCCCTCGAGAAATTTTCCCCAGTAAATTTAGTTTCCAAGAGTGTGACATAAGTTGGCCTTCACATGACCCTGACTTGACGCCCATGAATTTTTCTCGTGGGGATATATATATATATATATATATATATATATATATATATATATATATATATATATATATATATATATATTACATTTTAAAATTTTATTTATTCCTATGTAACTTACGTTTTAAAAACACGTAATAATACTTCACATAAAACTTATTTTTAGGATTCACGAAGTACGCACCTTGAATATGTACACGTCAGTGTGGTACTAAAGGTACTAAAATCCGTATTTGGATGATTCTTATCAAGATGCTTTTTATTTTTTGTTTTTTAAAAAAATTAGAACCATTTTTTTTGTATACACTGGGTGTTTTTAAAATTATATCATTTATATTTATTGTTATTTTATTAAGTTTGTATGTATATATATATATATATATATATATATATATATATATATATATATATATATATATATAGTATATATATATATATATATATATATATATATATATATATATATATATATATATATATATATATATATATATATATACAAAAACTTAATAAAATAACAATAACAGGAACACTAAACACTAATTTCATTTCATCGTTACAGAGAGAGCAATTAAGAGTTTCCTACGTACTTCTGAATGACACCGGCCGATATTGGTAATTAGGGACTCAAGATATTGATGAGAATCAACGATTTCATACACTAGTAATATCAAAATACAGTTATCTAAATGTGAACCATTAAGCTCGCAATACCCTTTTCAGGGAGCGGTTAGAAAAATGAATCACTGCTCGGCACGTCATAACTGAAGTTTTCCTTTAGTTATTCCAAGCAACGAGGATGATCGCTTGTAAACTTTAGTTCTCATCAATCATGTAGAAGACAATTTGTGACCTCTCTCGGAAATCAATTGATTCTATAAAAATTTTTCAAATAACTGGCAAAGAGGTGTTTAAGTATGGATGTGTGTGTGTGTGATAGTAAAGAAAGTCTAGAAATGAGTTGTAGTTGCACTCAAAGGATAGGGGAGGGGGCAGAGAATACGTCTCCCCTTGTGCTAAAGATTGCAATGTGGAACATGGTACGTGTAGCGATTTTAAACCAGTTGAAAAGTACCATTTTAAAAAAAAATGGACATAAATTAGATTTAGAAATTTTATTTGGACACATTAAAACTAATATTTCTTATATTTAAATAATTTTGCGGTGTTAATACACCTCGAGAGAGTTTTTAAGGATCTGTTGCCCCAGCCTTGTAATATAATTGACCAAATTTTGTATACAGGTGAGTCAACGATAGAGTAAAGTTCATTATCTCATTTGTTTCGGGAATAACAAAAAAATGTTAAATACAATAGGTTTAGGGAATGTTAAGGTGCAGAGTTTAAAATTATTTTTGAGCATACAGGGTAGTTCAAAAAAGTGTGGCCGATATAACATATGTTCTTTTAAATGGAACATCCTATTTTCTAATCTATTTTTAAAATTTGCGTAAAATTTTTTAACTTTTTTATTAATATTGTTATATACCTACACCCAGTAGTTTTTCTAATATTTCAATTTTTAAAAAAAAAATACTAGTTTTCAGTTTTGTAAAAAATTGCCAGTAGCGCCATTGTTTCTGAAGGTGGAATACTCGTAATTGGTACGAGCGTTCTATAGAGATGAAAAAAAAAAGATATATGTAAAAAGATTTGAGTTAGCAGCTACAGGGTGTCCAAAATAAATTTATGCATTTCGCCTATTTTAGATTTTTTTTTTATGGGTCTAGCACACGTGCTACAGGGAAGTCCCTAAAGCGCTACAGGAGCGACACGTGTGCGGAGAAAGAGATTCACGTTGTTCTTGAATCGCTGTAGATTGTACTCGGTGGGAAACACAGTCCTAGGCAAATTATTCCAAAGAGACGATGTTCTCCATATAAAAGACTGCTTGAAGAGCGTTGTACGAGGAGTAACAAGCTGAACCTCATACGGATGTGAAGAATTGGCGCGACGTGTACTTCTAACATGCACTGCTCTGGGAGGAATTAAGCGTGCCACATCCTTCGAACACTTTCCATGAAAGTACTTGTAGAATAGGCTCAAGTCGCCAACCGTTCTTCGATGTTCCAGCGAATCAGGCCGTCGGTCAGTTCCGGGTCTCCAATCAGACGAACAGCTCTTCTCTGAATAGAATCCAACAAATGCAGTGTATGTTTGGGAGCGGAGCTCCAAACATGGGAGCAGTATTCCATAGTTGGTCGAATTTGAATTTTGTAAAGAATTAACAGTTGTTGTGGAGTGTAAAGCTTTCTGGTTCGAAATAATATTCCCAACTTTTGAGAAGCTCTCCTTGCTATGCCTGCAACATGTTCATGCCAGGACATATTTGCTCCCAAATTAACGTACAACAAATTGAGTGACGATGTTAGAGGGATGAAGGGCCCCGACATAACTATGTCGGGTTCAGCAACGTTAACTTTTTTAGAGAAAATTGCCTCCTGGGTTTTAGTAGCGTTAGATTCCACTTGGGTACTGTCACCCCAAGATATAATTTCTTCCAGGTCTTTGTTAAGTTGAATGACTTCCTGCTGTCTGCGGATATTCGTCTGAGTAGCCGATTTCCGAGCGTTCAAAGTGAATGAAGAGATCAGTGTACTGTCATCTGCAAAGCTGTACACTGGATTCTCGGTCTTTTTCAGCGGATCGTTAATGTAAATGAGAAAGAGAGTAGGAGACAGTACGGAGCCTTGGGGTACACCGGTGTTGATAGTGAAGGTGTTAGAAAGAAATCCGTCGACTGCTACTCGTAAAGAACGCTCTTTGAGGAAACATGAGACCCACAAACAGAACCTTTCAGACATACCATAAGAACGTAGCTTAGCCAACAGCCCATCGTGCCAAACACGGTCGAATGCCTTGGATATGTCAAGAGCAACCGCTCGAGATTCTCCAAAGTGTTCAATTGCGTTGTTCCAGACATGTGTTACATAAGTCAGAAGATCTCCTAATAATCTATTTTCACGAAAGCCATATTGATGATGGCTAATAATGTTGAATCCTTCAAGATATTTTAGAAGATGCTGATTGATAGCCTTTTCCATGACTTTCGATATTATTGAAAGCAATGCGATTGATCGGTAGATTGAAAAATCTCAAATTTTTTAAATGGCACACTCTCTATATTATTATTTTTTCTGATAGAGTTGACAAAACCCTCCAACTATAGGTATATAAGTATATCATATACCTATTTCTAATAGTTTTCGATTTATTTTGAATTTTTCAATTTTTACCCTTGTTTTTAATACACTTACGCTATAACATCATAGTTGCCAAGACAAATATGTATATATATATATATATATATATATATATATATATATATATATATATATATATATATGTATATATTATATATATATATATATATATATATTATATATATATATATATATATATATATATATATATATATATATATATATATATATATATATATATATATATATATATATATATATATATATATATATATATATATATATATATATATATATATATATATATATATATATATATATATATATATATATATATATATATATATATATATATATATATATATATATATATATATATATATATATATATATATATATATATATATATATATATATATATAGCAGAAAGG
This sequence comes from Pachyrhynchus sulphureomaculatus, assembly GCA_019049505.1. Lineage (NCBI taxonomy): Eukaryota > Metazoa > Arthropoda > Insecta > Coleoptera > Curculionidae > Pachyrhynchus > Pachyrhynchus sulphureomaculatus. Next base: position 66,895,784 of record CM032449.1, read on the forward strand.
AAGGAGATACTTAATTCACCATAACTATTCCTGGGCACTGTTAGTATAGATTGTGAGGATTTTTTTCTGAAAAAGTCATCAATGTCAACCTCAAATTGGTAAAGTGATTCACTTAATTTTTTCCCTTGCAAACACGTTTCTCAGTTCTGAAATAAACAGCGACTTTGGCTTTCTCTACCCTAATAAATGAGTTAATGCAAGCATTATAACTTGATATTTTAAAAGATGTGCAGTAAAAGCTTCTGTTAAAATTGGAATCTACGAAAAAAATAATGTATATTTCAGATTCCTCAAGAGGAGTTATAACACAATATATTCCAAGTAGCTGCTCTAACCCCCTCCTCACATCTTTAACTCATTATTACATTATTGTAAATAATTAGGCATAAGATTTTTATTTACCTCAACTTTTAACCAGGAATACTAAATTTATTTCCTCTTACTTCTTTGAGCTCCTCCCCTATCTCCCAAAAATTATAAATTTTTTCCCACTTCAAGTACTATACATTTTCCAATCGTGAAATAGATATATTATTTTGTTTGAGGGTTGTCGTTCCAACAGAGCGGTAGAAAGACATACTGATGAAAATGATATACTATATTTTACATGATATACGTATCTTAAAACGTAAAAAACTTGGAAACTAATTATGCTGTAAGTAAAATAGTTCTCTTTTACCATTATAACATTACTCACGATCATAACAAAACAACAACATAGGGGAGTTCAGCGTGGTAATCTGTCTGTGAATATTGTTGGCAATATTCGCATCCTTGTTCCTCAAGACTATTTTGATGAAGAAAAATTCAGGCCTAATAAGATCTAACGTTTAATGTAACGCATCCAAGGACAAAATAGTACTAAATTGAAATCGGTTACTTAATATATTGATCTAAAATTTTGAACTCACGTCGTGAATAAAAATATCGGTGATTTCTTAGGTACTAAAGATTCTACCAAAATTAGGATGCACACTCGTCGATGCTCCATCTCGTAAACTTTTCTTTCTTTAATATTCCTGCTCGTTCTACAAATTGTATCTAAACCGTGGACAATTGAACTAACATTGTCTAGTAGTTTTTCTACAAGCATGTGTTACGATATTCGACTTTTAAAACAATATATGTAGTTTTTACAAGCATTATTTCCTACTTTATATCAAATCTAATCATAAAAAATATAGTAACAAATTGTACAAAAATTAGCAGTCCAGATCTTGCATAAATAATATGGGCTGTAAACCAGACGTAATTAATTTTGTCAAAGTGGAAAACTCTTAAAGTATAACTCAAATATTAGAATTATATTTTTACGGAGTAGGAAATGTAATGTTTTTATAAATAGCATATGAGCCACTGAAAAAAATGCATATATAAGGTGTCAAATAAAAAATTTAAATTTTAAAATATTAATAAATCGATAAATCCAAAATAACATTTATTATGCATCAAAACCTCATTCTTTCACCCTTGAGAGAGTATGGCGACTTTGTGTATATGTATATAATAAATGGATTGAACTATCCTCTGCCACTGTTCTTGGTTACTTCATGCAATGGCTTCCTGGTCAACTGTTTCATCTGATCCACTCAACGTGAAGGTGATCTATCTACGCAGCGCTTGCCTTTAGCCTTTCCCTGTATGACCAGTAATTCACGTTTTCTGCTTAGGTTAGTTCAGGTTAGAAATACTTGAAATATGTCTGGTTTATAAGTGAGTTCAGTCTTTTAGTGATTTTTAGTTCTTGTAAAAGAGACTGATTAGTTTGATGTTCCACCCACGATATCCTAAGAATTCGACGCTACACTCACATCTCAAATGCAGCAATTTTATTTTTATCAGCTTTCTTTATCGTCCATGTTTCCGATGTATATGTCAGAATCGGAAATACAAGCGTTCTTGTTAGCCTTAACTTAGTCGATCGCGAGATGCTCGAGTCTTTCCATATTTTGACTAATTTTATGGTTACAGAGAGAACAATTAAGCAATTTCTGAGTGACACTGGGCCGATATTGGTCATTAGAGAGAATTAACGATTTCATACCCTAGTAGTATCAAAATACAGTTATCTAAATGTGAACCATTAAACTCGCAATACCCTTTTCGGGGAGCAGTTAGAAGAATGAATCACTGCTCGGCAAGTCATAACTGAAGTTTTCCTTTATTTATTCCAAGCAACGAGGATGATGGCTTGTTAACTTTAGTTTTCATCAATCATATAAAAAACAACTTGTGATCTCTCTCGGAAATCAACTGATTCTATAAAAAAATTCTCAAATAACTGGCAACGGGGTGTTTAAGTGTGGGTGTGTGTTTGTGAGAAGTAAAACTTGGTTAGACGTTTGTTTTCGATCCGACGGTCCATCTTACTGCGCCAGGGAGGTTTCCAATGTTATTTTGGCCGGTATGGAGGCTTACATCCCTTTTTCGAAGAAATGCCCTTCCAACGGCAAGCCCTGGTTTGACCGAAAATGCAAAGAAGCTGTTGCTTCTAAACATCTTGCATACCGACAATGGCATGAAAATCTTAACACCATAAATCGTAACACCTTTGTTCGTGCCAGGAACAGATGCAAAGAAATTATTGACAAAACCAAGGAGGCACACAATCAACGGATTAGAAACAAACTTCTGGCTTGTCCCAACAATTCCAGGTCCTTTTGGTCAGTCGCTAAGGCAGTTAGTCAAAATTTCACCAAATCCACCATACCACCACTCACACGGCCAGATAATTCTATTGCAACGACACCTGTTGAGAAAGCGAACTTGTTGGCTGAACTCTTTGCTTCATATTCTACTGTTGATTTCAAAGGAAAAACACCACCTACTATTCCCATAGTGCAGTCAAGGATGCTCGATATTGTCTTCAGACAGCGTATCATAAAACGTATTTTGATGAAGCTAGATACCAAAAAGGCTTCTGGCGCTGACGGAATACCTGCCATAGTTCTCAAAAACTGTACGAGGGAACTAACACCAGATTTCTGTAAACTTTTTAACCTATCGGACAGAAAGGGAATATTTCCTTCCTGCTGGAAGTGTGCCACAGTTCAGCCGATACCTAAAAAAGGCAGGAAGACCTTGCCAAATAACTAGCGACCAGTCGCACTGCTTTCAATAATATCGAAAGTCATGGAAAAGGCTATCAATCAGCATCTTCTAAAATATCTTGAAGGATTCAATATTATTAGCGATCACCAATATGGCTTTCGTAAAAATAGATCAACAGGAGATCTTCTGACTTATGTAACACATGTTTGGAACAACGCGATTGAACACTTTGGAGAATCTCGAGCGGTTGCTCTTGACATATCCAAGGCATTCGACCGTGTTTGGCACGATGGGCTGTTGGCTAAGCTACGTTCTTATAGTATGTCTGAAAAGTTCTGTTTGTGGCTCTCATGTTTCCTCAGAGAGCGTTCTTTACGAGTGGCTGTCGGCGGATTTCTTTCTAACACCTTCACTATCAACGCCTGTGTACCCCAAGGCTCCATACTGTCTCCTACTCTCTTTTTCATTTATATAAACGATCTGCTGGAAAAGACCGAGAATCCAATCTACAGCTTTGCAGATGACAGTACACTTATCTCTTCATTCACTTTGAACGCTCGGACATCGGCTACTCAGACGAATGTCCGCAGATAGCAGGAAGTTATTCAACATAACAAAGACCTGGAAGAGATTCTATCTTGGGGTGACAATTACCAAGTGGAATTTAACGATACAAAAATCCAGGCGACAGTTTTTTCTAAAAACGTTAATGTTGCTAAACCCGACATAGTTATGTCGGGGCACTCCATTCCTCTAACATCGTCACTCAATTTGTTGGGCGTTAATTTGGGAGCAAATATGTCCTGGCACGAACATGTTGCAGGCATAGCAAGGAGAGCTTCTAAAAAGTTGGGAATATTATTTCGAACCAGAAAGCTATACACTCCACAACAACTGTTAATTCTTTAAAAAGCTCAAATTCAACCAACTATGGAATACTGCTCTCATGTTTGGAGCTCCGCTCCCAAACATACACTGCATTTGTTGGATTCTATTCAGAGAAGAGCTGTTCGTCTGATTGGAGACCTGGAACTGACCGGCGGCCTTGATTCGCTGGAACATCGAAGAACGGTTGGCGACTTGAGCCTATTCTACAAGTATTTTCATGGAAAGTGTTCGAAGGATGTAGCCCGCTTAATTCCTCCTAGAGCGGTGCATGTTAGAAGTACACGTCACGCTAATACTTCACATCCGTTTGAGGTTCAGCTTGTTACTCATCATACAATGTTTTTCAAGCAGTCTTTTATATGGAGAACATCATCCCTTTGGAATAATTTGCCCAGGACTGTGTTTCCCGCCGAGTACAATTTAAAGCGATTCAAAAACAACGTGAATCGCTTTCTCCGCACACGTGTCTCTCCTGAAGCGCTTTAGGGACTTCCCTGTAGCACGTGTGCTAGACCTATAAAAAAAAAGTTCAGAAATGGTTGTTTTCTTGTTTACATACAGTAAATTAAATGTTACCAAAGAGCGAATACACACAGACAGCTATTAAGTGTAATCCAGTATCCAAAGGTCTCATATTTGGGACAAAAAATGCATGGCCCCCGATATAACTTGCTGGAAACCATACTCATGGGAAAAATAGAGGGCAGGAGAGGTTCCGGTAGAAAACAACACTCATGGCTGCGTAATATAAGGGACTGGTGCAACATCTCAGATGCAGCCACACTTTTTAGAAGAGCAGAAGATGACACACTCCATTTTATTTTGGTTAAACATAAGTACGCTTACACGCTACCTAAGCGTATGGTATCAAAAGAAGAAGAAGAATTATATTTGTTAGTTCCTTTTTTGAAAGAATCACCAATGTACAGATCGGTATTTGAAACGAAGGGAAGAGAAAGCTGTAACCGTTCACATGGCACCAATATATGATTGGATGTATTTAGACAGTAGGTCCTGCCGAATAAACATTATTTAATGTTATAGGAGATATTTTATATTCCATGGATTTAGTTGCTCATCTTTACCTTTTGTTTTTTAAGGAAATAAAATGTAAAATGAACATACAAGGTACGTCTTTTTTCTTAGAAATTTGCCTAAATGCACAAATTTGCCTATTTTTGGATTATTAAAGAGGTTCTTAAATATCAGGGGTGCTCAAACTTGAACTGCTAGCGATCTACCTCAATATTGTTAGACTACGATCGATCGACTCTAAGAGACTGCAAGTAAGTGTGATGCAGGATTGTCGGCTACGTAGGGTGTATCGTGGCATAGATATTAGTTTTCCGCACAATATGGATTTTTTAGTCAAGGTAAGTGTAGATCTGCTCTAAAATGTCAATGAAAAAACTCATAATTATTCAAAATTGCGAGTTTATTGGTTCTTACAAAACAAACGAGTTCTAGTGTCTAAACTTAAATAAAGAGTGACCTTGGATGTTGAAGCGTGGCACTGCATGTCCTCGGCATACTTTTCATAAGATGGTACGTAATTACCGAGTGCTAATCGCAAGCATGATGACATATGTTCGTCAGTTAGTCGATTGCGATATTTTGACTTAATTATCTTCATTTCAGAAAATGCAGACTCGCACAAGTAAGTTGACCCAAACATTGCCGTCAGTTGAAGGGCGATTTGCCTTAGATTCGGATATTTATCTTCAGATATAAAACACCAGAATTTTGTATCAGATGCTGTGGCTTTGAGATGTATATCTGATATAATATGCACTAACTCATTTTCAACAGAACATGAGTCCACGTTAAACTGACTTGCTATTTCAGTAGCTAATTCCTCAATGTTTTTACACGAAAAAGGATAACTCATAAATGATGCGATATTTGCCAATTTACTGAAATCATAAAAACGTATTTCGAATTGGCCCAAAATATTTGATAATTCTGCCTCATAAATATCATAATTCAACTGAGGAATCCTTGCTTTTAAAGACGGAAAAATTTTCAGATCCTTTCTTTTCAGTTGATCTATCATAAACTGCAATTTACTTTTGAATGCGTTTATTGCGCTAATCATCTCAATAATAGTTAATAATACTTTCTCCTTTACCTTGAAGCTCCAAATTAATGGTGTTTAAATGCGTTGTGACGTCTGTCAAAAATGCCAAATCAGTCAGCCATTTTCCGTTTTTTAGCATCTGAGTGTCATCACCTCTTTCGTCCAGAAAAGCTGTTATTTCAGGCAATAATTCTTGAAACCTTTCTAGGAATTTTCCGCGACTCAACCACCTGACATCCGTGTGAAGAACTAAATTAGTGTGTTCAGCTGACTCACTATCTTCCAACTGCAATTTAAAGAGCCGTGGTTGCAAGCTACGTACACGGATAGAATTCACAATTTTTATTGCAATGCCCATAATCTCCTCCATGTTTAGAACTTTTGAACACAAAACTTGTTGATGTATAATGCAATGGAAGGAGAAAAATGAAGGGAAATCATCATTAGCTCGACACAATGTCACAATACCGTTTTTGTTTCCAGTCATTGCTGGTGCTCCATCGGTTGTAATGCACACTAGTTTATATATTCAAAGGAATCATTGTCAAAAACTCTTCCTTAGCCGACATGTCATTGAATACCATTCGAATACAAATACACAGCTGGGCAGTGTCTGTCATATCGGTGGATTCGCCGAACTGTAAAGAAATGTATGTACATTCCATGATATCATGTTTTAGTTTATCTGCCATGTCCTGACTCATGACTTCAACACGCCTTGTGACAGTCGGATGAGATAACTGAAGTTCTCTAATAGCAGAAATAATCTCTGTTTTATTTTTAAAATCTGCAACTAAAGTTTCACCCGCTTCAATAAATGCTTCCTTCACAACCAATCCATCATCAAATGGTTTCTTGTGTTTCGCCAATATATGAGATATTTTAAATGACGCGATCGGTGCAGCTTTTGATTGTTTGGCTGGTCTTGTGAACATGGTTTGTTCTTTTTTCAAACAAGTTATCAAATCACGTACTTTTCGTTTTCTTAATTCACTCTGTGACGGAAAATCCTTTTCATAGTTTTTATGAACCGTTTTATGATGCCTCTCTAAGTTCCCACGCTTAGGTATTGCAACTGACGCACGGCAAATGCACTTTCCTTTACCATACAAAAGAAAAATTCTTCCTCCCAATCGTTTTACTTTTCTTCGCCTCACTCATTTTGGACTATTTATTAATAAACTTTGTATCGATGTATCGCCTTCAAGTTACAACTCAGACTGACTCCTATTCCTGCAGGCGCAACATTTATATCGGCGCGAACGAAGTCTCGAATGTTCCCGTCAAACACGCCGCCCGAAGTTTCTAGAAAAATCGGCGGGAATCAAAAACGCGGCTTTTCTTTGACAAGTACCACCCGTTCCTTTGATAAAACCGCCTTTTGCCGCTAGCAGGGGGTTATTACGCTAAAAGAAAGTGATGAGGGGGTTATTCTGGCCTAATTGTGGATCGAATAAATTTTAGTAGTTTATTCATTACATTTTGTTTTAGTTATCTAAAACAAAATCTGTGAATAGTTCTATATAGGAATTTTGTTCTCGAGATCGACTCAAAAAGCACTCGCCTTCGACCGTTTGAGCACCCCTGTTAAATATCATTCCTTTTCATATCTTTGATTAATAATTAATAATATAAAAATTCCTAAACAGCCTTTGAAAAGTGGTTCAGGATAGACTCAGTAGTAGGTACAATGCAAAATTGTAGCTATTTTAGGATCAACTCTAATTTTAAATGCGATTTGACAAATTATATTCCTACTGTGCTAATTTTTTAAGTATAGGCCAGTATCTGTTGGTCATCTCTTTATAATTATCAAATCTCGTTGATACAGACACATTCTTTGTTAGGATTTCATTATAAGTAAGAACTGCTGTAAATAAATTTTGTAGACATTTTTCTTGTTTCCCGACAAAGTGAATACGCACAACAGAAAATGACATGTAAATTTATCGCAGATTTACATTTAATTAACCTGTCGTCTACAGAGGAGTTGTTGAAATTAAAGCCTTTGTGCGTTAGTATTAACAAAAATAAGCAGACTGACCCAACAATATTGTCTGTGAAAGGTGATAAAACTAAGACTAAATTTTTAATAAGATACTTAACGCACAAGATGAACGATAAGTAATTAGATCTATAACATAATTCATATTCAATGGCATATTAATCTATCAGTAAACTAGAGCTTCATGTTCGACGAACCCTACATTTTATTAGAAAAAATTTATGATTATTTATAATTTAACTAGCCGTGCCCGCGGCTCCGCTCGCGTGAACTTGATTCACCTTTATCGTCACTGCTTATTCGTTATGTTTATATTATTATATAGCTCAATGGGCCTTAGAGGTCCATGGCTTGGTTGCATACTTGTCTCCACTTCTTTTTATCTCCTATTAGCTTTTCCCAGTGCGGGATTCCCATCAACTCCGGATCTTGCTTTACAGCCTGAATCCATGTAGATCGAGGTCTACCCTTGCCTCTTCTTCCAACCACTCCTCTTATTAGGGCTTGCTTTGCCTGTCTTTCTTCCTTCATCCTTGCCACGTGTCCCAACCAACCTAATCGCTGGCTTATTATGATTTGACTTATAAGGGGTTTCGTATATAGGCATTTTAATTCGAAGTTTGTTCTTCTTCTCCACAGTCCCTCTTCTTTCCTTCCTCCGTAGATTTTTCTCAAAGCTTTCCTTTCCCACACCTCCAACGTCTCCTTTTCTCTTGCATTCAGTTTCCACGTTTCGCATCTATATGTCACCGTGGGTCTGACAACTGTCGTATATATTCTGTCTTTTGCTTTTCTTGATACATTCTTTAATTTCAATATTGGATTCATTGCCCCCAAACATCTCTGTCCTGTCGCTATTCTTTCTTGTATCTCCGTCCTTTCTTGTCCACTCTATGTTATTGTTACTCCCAGATAATTAAATTTGTCTACTTTTTCAAACATATATGTTTTTCCTAAGTTGTTTATTATATCTAAACTTTTGTTGTTTTTAATATCCTTCTTCTTTATAATTTCCATGTATTTTGTGTTTTCCTCATTTATCATTAGTCCTCTCATCCTTCCCCTTTCTTTTATCCTACTTATGGCTTTTTTGAGGTTCTCTTTTGCTCTTGCAATCAGTGCTACATCATCCGCATAGGCCAAGCATTGGCAGGTTTGTTGGTATATCGGATTATCTTCTCTAGTACCAAATTAAATAGACATGTCGACACTGGTTCCCCCTGTCTTAATCCTCTCTTCACCTTAAACTTGTCTGATACTTTGCCCTCAACAAACACCCTATTTTCTGTGTCATTCAGGGTCATTCTCACCATGCGAATCAATTTACTTGGAATTTTTAATTCTTCCATTATCTTGTAGAGTCCTTCTCTATTTACAGAGTCATATGCTTCTCTGAACTCCACAAAGACCAAGTGTAGTGCCAAATTTTGTTCTAAGCTATTATCTTGGATTTGCTTAATCGAAAATATCTGGTCTGTAACCGATCTATTTTTCCTGAATCCACACTGGTACTCTCCCAGAATAGACTCGGCTTTCTTTGCTAGTCTGTTTTTGATAGTCAACACTACTATCTTGTACACGACATCCAGTAAGGCTATTGGTCTATAATTAGCACATATAGTTTTTTTCTCCTTTTTTGTATATTGGACAAATGAGCGACTCTCTCCAGCTCACTGGCATCTTTTCTGTTTCCCATATTTCTTGCACCAACCGGCATATTTCATTTTCCAGATCTACTCCTCCAGCTTTTATCGGTTCTACAATTTCCACCCGGGGCCTTATTTTCTTTGGGTTCTGAGTTTTTTTTCTTATTTCTTCTTTGCAGGGTTTATTTGTCGCTTCCTGCCCTTCAGTTAATTTTGCTTCCTATTTCTCAATCAACTCCTCATTTTCATCTCCATTTAATGTTTCTTTAAAGTATTCCGCCCATGTATTCAGTCATTCTGCGAAGCTTACTGCTAAACTTCCAACTTTTTTCCTATATATTAGCATTTTGTCTCTGTTTATTCCCTTTGTATTTTATAAAAAAAAAAAAAACACGTAAATCGGATAAGTGGTTCTTGAGTGCTAAGCGCAGTAATGGATAGACAGACAGGCAGAGAGATGTTATGTTTTATATATATTATAGATTTTTTTTACTTATATTAAATTAAGAATTAAAAAAAAAATCATACGTAAATCCAATGAGTGGTTCTCGAATGATAAGCACACTAACGGACAGACAGACCGAGAGACGTTGTGTTTTATATATATTATATAGATTATTATTATTATTATTATATAACCTCTTCAGAGAACATATGTATGAATTTAAAAAATCACGTAACTGGTTCTCGAGGGATAAGCGCACTAACGAACAGACAGAGAGACGTTGCATTTTACATATATTATAGATATAGATTATTATTATTACTATATAGCCTGGCCAAAGAATATATGTATGAATTTAAAAAAAGACACGTAAATCGGATAAGTGATTCTCGCCTGATAAACGCACTAATGGACAGACAGACAGACAGAGAGACATTGCATTTTATATATATTATAGATTATAGATTATAGATATTCTCTGCTATATAATATTGTTCCAAATTTAATGGTTTAGGCTGTGTACTTCAAGGGAACGCGCTAACGGCAAACTTTTTTCCGACTTTATTCACTATTATCGTCACTGCTCATTCTCTATGCTACCTATCGTAATAAAATATAGCCTATAACCTGGCCAGAGAACATATGTATGTTTTTTTTAAAAAAAAAAGTACGTAAATCGGATAAATAGTTCTCCAGTGATAAGCGCACTAACGGACAGACAGACAGACAGAGAGACGTTGCATTTTATATATATTATAGATAAGAGTTTTGAAATTTAAGTCGTCAGTAACGTTATTTTGTAATAACGACCCTCTCGCCTGTGCCTGAGGTTGATGCCTTTTTAAGAGTTTCCACAGACAAAGAGGACTCACACGGCCAGATAATTTCATTGCAACCACACCTGTTGAGAGAGCGAACTTGTTGGCTGAACTCTTTGCTCCACATTCTACTGTTAATTTCCAAGGAAAAACACCATCTAATATTCCCATATTGCAGTCAAGGATGCCCGATGTTGTCTTCAGACAGCATATCATAAAGGGTATTTTAATGAAGCTAGACAACAAAACGGCTTTGGGCGCTGACGGAATACCTGCCATAGTTCTCAAAAACTGTGCGAGGGAACTAACACCAGTTTTCTGTAGAATTTTCAACCAATCCTACAGAAAGGGAATATTTCCAAGGTTCAGCCGATACCTAAAAAAGGCAAGAAGACCTTGCCAAATAACTACCGACCAGTCGCACTGCTTTCAATAATATCGAAAGTCATGGAAAAGGTTATCAATCAGCATCTTCTAAAATATCTTGAAGGACTCAACATTATTAGCGATCACCAATATGGCTTTCGTAAACATAGATGAACAGGAGATCTTCTGACTTATGTAACACATGTTTGAAACAACGCAATTGAACACTTTGGAGAATCTCGAGCGGTTGCTCTTGACATATCCAAGGCATTCGACCGTGTCTGGCACGATGGACTGTTGGCTAAGCTACGCTCTTGTTGTATGTCTGAAAAGTTCTGTTCGTGGCTCTCATGTTGTAACATTCATTTTTTCCTAGATTTTAAGACCATGTAATGTTACTGATTTTTCACTTCAAATTGTACTTATTTTCATTTTTGTATCGAACGGTATATTAAACAGAGATTCCAAGACGTTCGGTATAGTGTGTTGTGCGGGTTCCTGACCGAATCTACCGCTACGCCGCGATTGGTGAAAAGTTTGTATCCGCAGTTTTGGTTCCGGCGTCGCCATATTACCGGCAGAGTTTGGATGGTTTATTTAAGGGCCTGAAGACCGACTATCGAGGCTGTTTTCCATCGAGCCGCAGCCGGGCTATTTTCCATCTAGTCGCCGAGTAGGCTTCGTACCATCTAGCCGACAGGCTAATTTTCATGAGAGTCGCCAAGTAGGCTTCCTTCGACTGAGCTACAAAAAAAAGCTCAGAACAACCATCATGCGAGCTAAGTAAAAGTACCAGTTTCTTAACTAAAAGCCGTAGTGGGCTTTCAAAGTGTTAGTTAGAAAAAGTGTGAAATCAGTCGAATGCCATCAAAGCAGGAATAAGAACAGTAAGTTACCCAAACTTCCTTCAATAGACTTATTCCAGAGCAGTGCCTTAACAACAATTTAAAACAGACTAAAAAGTGAAGTGTAAAGCACTATTTTTCGTCTCCGGGGGTTATCATAGCCAGGATTTAAATGTAATAACTACTAGTTAGGCTAGAATTTTTTTGTAGAACTGCAAAGGTTGGAACTTTTTATTTTAAAAAACATGAATAAATTCTCTTTTTTTGTTGATTAAAGCTAGTGTCTCACTGAATACCTATCCTACTTTTCAGGACAAGAACGGCTGTACCAAACTGATTTTTTTATTTTCCAACAATACATTCTTTCAGTATTTTTCCATTTTTTTAGCTGAAGTTAGATCCTTTCTATTTTAAAATGGATGGTGCCCAAAATTTTGTACAGCTAAAGCTTTTTAAAAATAGAAAATAATTCCAAAAAGACGTAAGAAAAATTATCTCTTACCCATATTTCTCTAACAAGGAAAACTGAGCTAGTGTGTGTTTAATTTCTTTAGTTCTTTTAAAATCAGGGTTCACTCAATTCAGTATCAGAAATTAAAGCGGGTAAGTTCCAATGTTACAAAATTGCGCTCAAGCGTGGGACAAACAACTTCTCACAGGGTACAAAAAAGATGCCTCAAACTGAGGACAGTTTTTCATAAGCTACAAAGTGACGCAGCCTACGTGGGGCGCAATTAAACACTTTTTCATAGGGTACAAAATGGCGCCCAACGTGGGGCTTTTGGAATTTTATTTTTTAAAAAAGGGTTCAGTGTACTAGCTTTCGAACAAAATAAAAGCTCTAACTTTGCAGATATTTTTATTTCATAATATTTATTAAACGAAACTACATTATAGCAGTAAGACAAAAGCAGGAAATTTGTAGAATTTTTTATTTCAATTTATCTGTGGTGGTTTAGATATTGGAAGTTTGTTAATCGACTCTAAGATAAGAGATCCCTACTTTTTTCTTAAAAGCTAACTTTATAGTTCAGATTAGCAGACGTGTAGGTTTACTTTAATTTTTTGCAGTGTTAGATTTTGCGGTTAACCGAACAAAAAAAACTGTTCTTTTTTCTCACCGATGTT